>JAUMJK010000128.1:202500-1402500 GCA_033558105.1 Coccyzus lansbergi
GACAGAAACACTGTTATGATTTTCTCCTAGTGTTCAGTTAAATATTGCCTCTGACCTAACTACATTTGTTTTTCAAAATCTGCAAGCAATGTCATTACTAGAACTCCTTCATTAAAATAAAACCACTATCCTTGACTGTCAAGTAGCTACTTCTCATGCAACAGTGACCCCAGTTTGACAGAAGACCACAACACACACAGGTCAAACATGTAAGCAAGATTTTTTAAGCCAAATTTCACTGTTGTCTTGAAGGTAAAATTTAGTTTGTTATGCAACTAGCCGTCTGTATATTACACCTTCTCCATTTTGACTTTACTTAGATTTAATTTCTAAAGCATTACGCATTCTTATAGAAGTCTATTTTTGTATGCATTTGTCATGGGTTTCACATTTGGTGACTGGTTAGCAGTGTGCTGGCCATCTTTGGTTTGTAGAGGAAATCTTAACCATGAACAATCAAGGGGGCTTAAAAGAACTTTTTAAACGCTAGCTTTTTACTCAAACTTGTATCTATACTACTTCACGCCACATTAAGTAGAAGCACACATCACAAAATTGCACAGGGATTACAATATTACATCCAGTCTGCATAAAATTGAATTCCACTACTGACCAGGTCACAAAATGGCTGCACTTTCTAGTCTAAAACTAATTTGCATATTGTACACATGTAGGACATTGTTTTACTTCAGTCACAATAATGCATGCAAGTTTGTTTTTTGTAACAAATTTTGTAAATTTGCTCATGCTACCTAGTTTCAAGAGAGCCTTTTTTGAACATCTGCAATAACTCACCTCATGTTAATTAATAGTTCTAGTGCATGCATATGGTGTATACAGGTAAGTAAACATGCAATTTTTTTCACATTCTAAAACTATGGCAGTTTAGGCCATATTGTGCTGCCTGCATTTAATCTGTAATGCAGTGTGTCTTAAACGTTTCAATCCCGTATTAATAGGTGGCATTACACATAACACCTATATAGCAGCAAAGCTAATACAGCTTGTGATTAAAAATGTTTAAAAATAGCTAATAAATCAGATTATCTTGAGGTATTATTTCTTGCAAGTCAAAATGGAGAGCAAAAAATCAACCCTAATTTTTAGTTTATGTATACACTGAAAATAGCAACGACAATAAAAATAAGCTTTTTGTAGCAGACATATTCCATCTTCACTATTTTGCTACCTTTGGTAAATTACTGGGGCAGATCTTGAAGTTAAAAACCCATGTTTAGAAATAAGTGCACGCTTCACCCACTAAATATAGCAGCAGACTGTGTGCCCCTACGCAAAAACATTCTCATATCTAGTTTTAACTTTACATATAAAAATAACTTGGAGAAAATACAAAAAAACATTTCATTTTAACATGAAAATATCACAAAAATCAGTAAGCCTGAGATGTAGGGTTTTGGTGAAAAACAAGAGGCTTGTAGTGTTTTGGCTGCTGATAAAGATGCATGTATTGATAGCTGGGGTGAAAAGCAGAAGAATGCACTTATTTCTTCTGCATGTCAGTATCTTCAAACACAGTAAGCCACATGCACCCTTCTTTCCTTATGTAGATGCTGGTTCACCATGTTTAATTCCAGCGGAAGTGGATCTGACGTGGGCGGTCAGCCCCCTCCTTTACCAATGGCTTATGGAATTCACGTCCTGCACGAGAGTGGATATTTGCCCAACAAAACTCACAGTAATACTGCAGGCAAGTGACATTGGCACAAAAGAAAGGAGCAAACTTTCCACCGCATCGTGCGCCCTGGCATTCGTCACACATCTGGTCATCCAACACATATGGCTTTACCTCCACCTGTTGGAGTAAGGCAAGAACAATTCCAGTAAATACATGTTCCTACTTAAAGTTATACGAGGGCATTCATTTTTCACTGGTTTAAAAAAAGCAAACCAAAAACATCTTGAAATCAGACATATTAATGCCTTTATCTACCTAATCAGTTATTACTCTCTATCATTTATTGGCTGCAGATCTATTCGCAGAGTAAGCAGAACACTTCAAGGCAAATTTTAAAAGTGCACCATCCACATAACGAATAGTTACATTAAAACAACAAGCTCAAAGGTCTCCCAACTAATCTCATCAGTTCCTGAATGTACCCCAACATGATATACAAATTCTATACTGTTTAGCAAAAAATAACCGAACATACATACACTTATACATTAACCTTTCTAAAAATATAGGTACTGTTTTTGTATGCAAATTAGAAGTACTTTCTGCAGCCTGTAATATAGATCTTTTAGCACTCCTATTCCCTGTAAATTTACTCCACAGTTCTAAAATATGGTCAGATTTGGAGTTACAGGTTTTGGTCATCTACTACCTGTCCTTTTTGTGGTGCTGACGGGTACAGAAATCTGAATTCAATGTTTTTCTGAAAATATTTTTAAAAGACCTTTTGCAAATTTACAGACTGCTAGAAAAAACTGTCTAACACAGCTTCTTTCTCCAACACTTTCTGACTGCCAGAGTGGTAAAGTAGCAGGAGTCCAGTGGTAGGTTTGCGTTATGGCTTTGTGTAACTGAACAGTTACAGACTGCGATCAGACAGTAAGAACTTCATGATGAAATAGAAAATCAGTTAACTCGATCATTAAGGAATATATTGTTGTCTTCCACATTTCCCTCACTTTTAAAGATGGCATTTTCTGCTGTTTGTTGGCTATAAGAGTTCTTCAAGTTAATACTAAAACACACTGCTGTAAGAGATCTTTTTCCCCCCCCGAGATACAACCTGAGAAAAATGCTACATGTAGATGTTAACATTATGAACAAGAATGTTTGAGATAAGAACTTTAAAATGCTATTTACACAAAGTTTTACAGCAGAATAGTCTTCATTTTCTTAGCTTCAGAAGTAGAGGTCATACTTAACACATCAAATGTATCTACATTTGAAATAAGAGTATGCTTCTTCCAGTCGTCTATATTCATTACAAGCTCTGCTGCTTATTTCACTACAATGCCTTATCACAAATTGCACTCCAACTTTCCAATAAAGAGGTATCTTATGCAGTAACTATGTCCATTGTTTGAAATTTCTGAAAGCATGAAGCAGCATATATTTCAAGCATTATTGCCCCTAGATTGGTATGAAAATGATTACAAATGTATTAAGAGAAACACTTTGGCAAATGGAAGTATTACATGAAGTGGGTGCAGATCGCTGGTGTGTGAAAGCTAACACTGTAAGGAATTGTACGGAGCTGAAAACTCCAAGCAAGTTTCAAGGAAATGCTTAGAGTTGAGCTTTCATATATGATAAAACAGGATGAGTAGCACTTTACTGAAGAGAAACATCTGTTACAGAAACTAAACATATCTACAGATCAAAAGAACTGAAGAGAAGCTGCAGAGTATTTCGTTAAGAAAAAAGTTTAGATCACAGACAACACTTGTTATGCAAGTGTGACACTAAGATTTCCAATTAAGGCAGGAAAAGCTATGCACAAAAATTGCTATAAATAATTTGAACTAAAGCAAAGGATAAACAGGTGAGCTGCAAAATGTAGCAAAAAAAGACTTTTGCACAGACAGAACTGGTTATGAAAAGAATGTTGAAGGACAGCACATCTACAGAAACTGGATATAACTGGTATGGAAAGGCTGAGCTAATATCATAAAGAAACCCAAACTAAACAACAAACAAGCCTACTTGGAACCGCAGCCTTCAAAGGTAGGTTCATGCCTTCCTTTCCCTTATGACTCCTGTACCACAAAGGATACTCCCATAGCAAAAGGAATACCAAAAAAAAGGTGTCCCCTGGTTTGCAGGGTTCAAGTCCTAAAGGGTTCAGTCAGCTAAAGGACTGATTTTAGTGCTTCTTTAAAAGGAGTTCTGTATTCAGGCTCTTACTCCCTTTTTGTCCATATATTCAAATGCAAGATGATTAACAGATTTATTTGCCCTTACACAGCCACAGTGTCAAGGCCATTTTTCCTGTTACATAATTAGCTAAAACGCAGAGCTATTAGTCAAAGTCAGCCACAAATCACTAGGAGAGCAATCCCACCAGTAAAATGTAGCTGTCACATCTTATTGTGAAGCCTAGTTCACCCCCTAAATGCAGACCCAGTCATCCTCTGGAAAGGACCATATTTGGGCATTGCAACTCATGAGGCAACTGGTATCTGTGAGGCAGATGTAAAGCTGTATTACTCCCTCTATTTGAAAGGAGAGAAGCAAGTGTCACCTCCCTGCAACAGACTTCTATTAACTGTACTATCTTTTTCCCATGTCTTTGATCTGAGAGGAGACTGGACCTTGAACTACTTTACTTACTTAAACCTTCTACCTCTAAGACAGTTTTTTTCCCAAAAGAAGACCTATTAATACCAGTGACTACCTCTGCAGTTCTTGACATCAAAACTAGTGACACTTCAGTCCAACATAATTTAGATGCCAGTTTCCTTTGTTACTCTTACACTTCTAATAAGGAGAAATGAAGTTGACTAGTCTTCTTTATAACAATTAGTTTTAATCTGGCTAGTAATAAGCATCTGTTGCAACCAGAAATGTACACTGGTGAATACAGAGATGACTCTCTTGAACAGATAGGATAAGACAATTTGTATTTTAGGTGTTGAGCTTGATTGATTTCTGGAGTGCTGACAATTATGGCTGAAATTAAAGGCAGTTGCATATATAACACTAATTTGAAACCAATGAATACTAGAGTTTCCTATGAATGCCAGAGAAATTATCACAGTATTTGGTTTCATTAGAAAAAGGGAGAAAGATTTTCAACTCCTTTGCCCATCAACAACAAAACCAAGAACTCCAGAACCGAAAGAACATATGATCTAACACATGTCCAAGGAACAAATGGTTGCTTTATGGAATGCACAATGTTTGTTTGGGAGCAATCATGGTTTAATTCTTGGAACTAGGGGATTTAAAGGAATACCAAAAGAAATATAGAAGCTGGCATGAAAGCAAATCAAATGCAATGTTACTACACAACGAGAAGTTTCTTTATAGATCATCACTCCCATATTTATTTATTTAAATTTCTGTATAACTTACTCTTTTATCAATGTCGCCATGCTGAAGTTGAACAAAACGAGCACTGATGGCAGCAATGTAACTCTGCTGATTGGAAAAAGCAACACGTCCAGCACCTTTTGGGTACTTCAGCTCAGGGTCAGTATCAATTCCTGCGTAGCAGACTCCACCATAGAGACGGTCCATGATCATAGCTAATTCCACTATTAAGAAACAAAATATTGTTCACTTACATTTTTCTTACAGAACAAATTTTACATAATATGCTTGTATTTAAAAATACCAGAAAAGGTAATTTTAATAATTAGTTTTGCAACAGCCGATGTAACACTAATTACAAGAAATACAGAAGCATATTAAATAAGCCATGAAATACTCAACAGATAGATCTTTCATACTGTGAGTACATGCATAAAAGGAACAATGGAATTGTAAGTCCTTGTAGTCCTTGATAACCTGGAACTGAAATTTCAGGGCGGTTTTCATCAGGGGATTAGAGTAAAAGATTTTTTGGGCAGGCGTGGAATGTAAGCTGTATAAAATAGATCCACATGCCACAAATTCCTTGGTACATGTTCTCTGGCTGTACTGCTGCTCTATGTCCTACTTGAATTTAAAGATACAGTTAGCATCTTTTCACCAGTCACACAGAACTTGATGATCTCTACAGTGCTGCACTTACCATCAACACTAAAACTCATAGAAATAAAAATCTCAGATATATTACAGATCAAGTACTTTAGCAATTCTCTAGTAATATTTTATCCTGAATTCACTTCTGCAATTCATTTAGGTAGAAAAAAAATGTGGGTTTTTTTTTCATAATTAGTATCCTCTGTATTAGGGCATAAAGGTGTCAGCAGTCACTGATGTTCAATAGCTGTTTGAAAAATCCCCGGAAGTTTCTGTGTAGTCATGACTCTTACTTAACAATGCCATAAAAGCAATTTTCAAACATACAGGGCATTTGAAAGCTAAATATCAGAATGCATGCATTACATTTATCGCAGACATTCAGCACAGTAATCTGGAGTATTTGGACTTAATATAAAGAAAAATTAATCTGCAGCTGTAACACACTGTTTATGCTAATTTACAGAGTTTTTACTACAGCCAAAAGTACAGTCTTATAAGTAAAATAACAGAAAAGCTCGAGCACTGCAGGTCCAAGATAGAAACATTTAAAATACTTTAAACCCCAAATCTGCACTCCCAGTTTCTGTTTCTCCTACGTCTTCCATCTCAAAGCTCATCTTTCTGTAAGAATAAAATTCATTGCAAACTGTGGAAGACTAAGGAAGTCCAGAAGTCATTCCAACAGAAAACGGAATTTGAACCCCTTTATGTCATACTTCTACTTTCAACATAACCTTCAACCTACTTATTAGAAGGCCACCATAAAATATTCTAAGAGGCTACTGCAGGAAGTCTCACAAAGCAGACTGCCCAGGTTGTAGATCAACTATTCCTCAGTTACAGAAAAACTTACTTTTTTCCTTCATACACTCCCACAAGAGTCTAGGACAAGTCCTGCAACCTCATATAACATTGTGCCTTACAGAGTGTGCCAACTCTCTGAATTTCTTCTTTTTTTCCCCCTTATTTCCTTCAAGTACTCCCTCCTCATCTGTATTTTTTGCTTTGTTCACATTAGCAAGAGTAACTGCAACCTGATAATAGTAGAAAAGTAGCTAATGCACAACAAAAAGCAAGTAGAAGTAGCACTCCATGTACCCATGGAATGTAACAGAGAGGTCTTCATAGCATTATATTAAAAATAAACTCTTTCCTGACACAGTTTACACTACAATTTTACTAAAATGATCAAAATCTTTTCTACAGTTTTAGATGTGTCAGAGTTTCCAATAAATCTCAATGATGAACAGTGGTTACGGACAAAGTCAGACGAAAACAATTAGTGGAAAAACATAACTCACAAATATCACACTGTGGTTTTAACCATCACAACAGTCTTCCATATGTATATTACTATCCATAAATATAATTACATGGAAATATGCATGGTTCAAAATATTTTGACGAACCTCGTAGTTTTAAAAATAGCTACAGATTATACTTGCCAGCTCTTAATGGTCTGGGGACTCCTCCAACAAAAATTGTTTTTCGAGGATCAAGTGGCTGGGAACCATCCATCACAAAGTCACTATCGCTTAGATTCCAGGGACGGATCTGAACCTAAGAAATTGGGAAAGAAAAGAGTATGCTATTTTAAGTTTCACTACAATATTCACAAGACTGTCAAACAGTCATAACTTCATCAGCTTAGGATGTCCACGTGCTCTTTTTTAATCCTATTAATTTAAAATGCTAAAATTTTAAAATTATCCAATTGTTCCAGATGTTGAGCTCTGCCAACAGTAGCTTGCTTTAATTATTTTCATCATTGTCGTTTCATATGCAGCTTTAGACAGATGGCAGCTATAGCCTGCGGGTCATCTACTGTTTACTTACTGGCTTGTCCTTGATAGTAGGACTGGAAACGCACAGGTAGAGTTTTCCATCTTCTTCGATGCAGGCATCAATTAGGGCCTGAACAGAACTCTCTTCTTGGAACAGGAGGAACGCATAACCTGGAAAAAAAGGCCAAACCGACTGATACTTTTTTCTTATTTTTTTTTTCTTTATCATCTTTGCCAGTATCTTTTCCAAAAAATATGTTTACTCCAAAAATAACAGGAAAACAAAGCAAATCTTTGCTATTAGTTGTCATCTGTAATTATGTGCTGCCTTGCCATGATGAACAAGCTTTGCCAAAAGAGACTAATAACCAAATAAGAGCACATGTACTCTATCATGTACTGGAAGTCTAGGCTGAGCATAATTCATTGGCAGCAAGGCCCATTATACAATGAAAATCCGACTTGGCACAAAGGACTAATCTCTATTCTAGAGATTACATCAAAGTACTTTGTTATGTAAGTGACCCAGCAAACCTCCCAAACACTACAAAAGTAGGAATTAAAATGCTTATTTGATGCTACAGTAACAAGTCAGGCAAGGAAAGAACCCCATAAGTTAGAATACTTCAACAGAATATAATATATACAAAATTCGTTACTTTACAGGTGCCCAACAGCACAATAGGGGTTCTATTCTAAAATGACCATAAATACACATTTTTTTTTTCTGAGATTACTATTAAGTGTGGGATTTTCACACTAAATTAGATTTTATTACTTGGATGGAAAAATAATTGCTGAAGCAGCTGATCTAGAGTGGGCTTGGCAAGAGGGAACATGGCTGCTTTACCAAGCTTTTTTGGAAATGACACTGAATTTCTGAGAGAAACTACTTAAGCACTGTCATTTTCTGCCTCTAAGAAGACAGTGAGAAAGTTTGGGTATAGTCTCTACTATCAAACTGGTTGGGGTGTAGTCATGCTCCATAGCTCTGTCCTTCCATGATTTACAGTGCTTTTTAGTTTAGGCCCCAAGTCTAGACTGGAGGAAAATAACCGGTTCTCTTGGTGACAAACACTGGTTAGAGAAGATAATTTGCTTGTTTTATAGGCAGAGACAGCCAATCCCCTCCACAGAATGCTAGACTTGTACAGCCTGCATACCAATTATTCTCCATCACTTGCCCTGGATAAGGGTGCATTCCCTGTCACAAATCAATTATACATTAACTACAGACTTCTTCAAAGAACACCAGCTACACAGGCAACCAGCCTACATTCATTAGCTAGGAAGCGCTTGCAAGGGGAAAGTACACTCTTATCTTTGGTATTTCAGATACACATCATAAATTAGTGCTCTTCTACCATCGGTGACGTGGACAGTGGTATCAAGGGCACCCTCAGTGAGTTGGTTGATGACTCCAAGCTGTGTGGTGCAGCTGACAGGCTGGAGAGTGGGGTTGTCATCCAGAGGGACCTTGACAGGCTTGAGAGGTGCTAACCTCAATAAGTTCACCAAGGCCACGTGCAAGGTCCTGCACCTGGGTATGGGCAATCCCAAGCATGAATACAGACTGGGTACAGAATGAATTGAGAGTAGATTTGAAGAGAAGAACTTGGGGCTGCTTAGAGAAACTCAACATGAGCAGGCAACAAATGCTTGCTGCCCAGAAAGTCAACTGTATCCTAGGCTGCACCAAAAAAGAAGTGTGACCAGCAGGTTAAGGGAGGTGAGCATTTGACACGGTTTCTCACAGCATTCTGCTATGGAAACTGCTAGCCTCTGGCCTGGACAGACGGACACTCTCCTGGGTAGAAACCTGGCTGGATGGTCGGGCCCAGAGAGTGATGGGAAATGGTGTTAAATCCAGCTGGAGGCTAGTTACAAGTGGGGTTCCTCAGGGCTCAGTGCTGGGTCCAGCCCTGTTCAATGTCTTCATCAACGACCTGGATGAAAACATTGAATGTTCCCTTAGCAAGTTTGCAGATGACACAAAGGTGTGTGGAAATGTCGATCTGCTGGAGGGTAGGGAGGCTCTGCAAAGGGACCTAAACAGGCTGGACCGCTGGGCAGAGTCCAACGGCATGAGGTTTAACACGGTCAAATGACGGGTCCTGCACTTGGGGCACAACAACCCTATGCAGAGCTACAGACTGGGAGAAGTCTATCTAGAAAGCTGCCTGGAGGAGAGGGACCTGGAGGTGTTGGTCGACAGCCGGCTGAACATGAGCCAGCAGTGTGCCTGGGTGGCCAAGAAGGCCAATGGCATCCTGGCTTGGATCAGAAACGGTGTGACCAGCAGGTCCAGGGAGGTTATTCTCCCTCTGTGCTCAGCACTGGTGAGGCCGCTCCTTGAATCCTGTGTTCAGTTCTGGGCCCCTCACCACAAGAAGGATGTTGAGGCTCTGGAGTGAGTCTAGAGAAGAGCAACAAAGCTGGTGAAGGGGCTGGAGAACAGAACCTATGAGGAGCGGCTGAGAGAGCTGGGGTTGTTTAGCCTGGAGAAGAGGAGGCTGAGAGGAGACCTCATTAATCTCTATAAGTACCTGAAAGGATGTTGTAGAGAGGAGGGAGCTGGCCTCTTCTCTCAAGTGACAGGGGAGAGGACAAGAGGGAATGGCCTCAAGCTCCGCCAGGGGAGATTTAGGCTAGAGATTAGGAGGAAGTTTTTCATGGAAAGGGTCATTGGGCATTGGAACAGGCTGCCCAGGGAGGTAGTTGATTCACCTTCCCTGGAGGTGTTTAAGGCACGGGTAGATGAGGTGCTGAGGGACATGGTTTAGTGTTTGACAGGAATGTTTGGACTCGATGATCCAATGGGTCTCTTCAAACCTGGTTGTTCTATGATTCTGTCCCTCCAGTCATTCTCAATGAGACCCCACCTGGAGTACTGTGACCAGCTCTAGGGGCCCCAACATAAGGATATGGACATTTTGGAGCAGGTCCAAAGGAAGACCATGAATCACAGAATGGTTTTGCTTGGAAGGAACTTTAAATATAATCTGTTTCAAATCAGAACCAGGCTGGATCATCTCTGCTATGAAGACAGGCTAAGCTTCACACCCAATACCAATGCAAGTCTGTTTACAATGGAAAAGCAAAGCTACTCTAATAGTTTTCTTTGAAGGATGCTGCTTCATACCTTTGGATCATATGTACACCGACAGCAGCAGGTTATGATCAGATATTACTTTCCAAGAGACAAAAGCTTGGATGTTTTGTACATATTTCATAAGGTGAAAATTATTAGGTGAGAGAGTCCTACAAAAAATTTCTTGTTCATGTGCACCTCTACCAGAATTTACATCTCCTGTGGGACACCGGGGTAATATCCCTTACTAGTGTTCATCACTTAACTAAATTCCTCTGCATAATACTCCTATTTTCAAAGGTAACCAGTGTAGGTGGCTATGATAATACTTGTCCCCCAAAAATTATGTCAAAATGAACAAGTTTTCTGCACGTAGTAACTGGCTTTAGAACTTCATTCCCTGATATGTGAAGATAACTGCACTGGTTACACTCATCCTTACTCTGAGCTGACATCTCTCTTAATGGAACAATACCAAGAAACTAAATACTTTTTCTGTTTATCATATTGAGTCAGCACTCAAAACAAAGCTTATGAGATAAGTATGAAGAGTCCTAGCTGTACTACCTAATTAAACCTTTTCATTTTTTGTATTTATTACATAAAGCACAAATCAAAAACAAAGCATTCTAGTCTAGATTCACACTGGTAGCTCAGAAAATCCTCTCAGCATAGCACAATAATTTATTTCATAGTAATATGGAGGTTTACCACAAGGAGAAAGAATGCTTCTTCTGCTCTGCACACTCTGCATGGAAAAGCAGCATCTATCAAATTCCCTTTAACTCCTACTGCTAGTGGCTTAGAGGAAGAATCTAGAAAATCACTGCAAGCCAGCATGGCACTGTCCATGCCAGTCAGTATAGCTGTGTTTTGTTTTGGGGTGGTTCCTTCACTGTTCTAACAGACTCTCCCCAGAGGAGACTAAATGGTCTCAGTGCCCTGCAACTGTTGCCCACAGAATGCTGTTCCTCAGCTTAAATCAGAAAGAATCAGAGTAAACTACAGGTTAATACACACAATGGATCCACGTTTGATGATGGGAATAATTCACATTTGGAAAGGATACACAGCATTTAATCTGTGTCTCTTTAAAGACATCTCATCACCACGATAATTAAATTTAATCTTTAATATACAAATCTTTCACTTTTTTCAATTTAGTCTCCTCTGATGGAGAACTAACTCCAAAACACACTTAAAGGGAAAGAATCCAGGCTGATACAACTTTAAAGTAGCTATCAGTTGAGGCACTTCTGAGTATGGGGGGAGCATGATCCAAACATCCATTTCCACATTTCTTCAGCAACTGTGTTTACGGTCCTACTGTAGTACAAACATCAGCTAATGCAGTCAGTGGTGACTGGACAGCTACTCAGCTGACCAAGTGGGAGACGGAGATGCCTTAGCACCATCCATCTTCTACAGGACTTTGCCTAACGTTCAGCCAGTGCTCCAGAATGGTGTGAAGCTTCAATAGGTGCTGCATCACATTTCTGAGACCTGTGTAAATCTTTCAGATATCCTTAGTTTGGGTAAATGCATCAAGCTCTATGTGCTTATGTTATGGTGACCTGAATAGCCCTCTACACTCCAGCAACTGCACTGGCCAGATTCCCATTAATTTAAGGAAGCTTGAACACTAATCACACGTGGAGACACTTAAGTTACTTGCCTGAATCCAGACTTCAATCTCATCCAGTGTGATTAAATAAGTAACATGTTAAAAAGAACTTGGATGGATGTGGGCTTCTTAAACCAGAAACAGAACACTTAAATCTCATTTTTTTCGGTCAGTTCTAACTTAGCAGTTAAAAACTTTGAATAAATGAAGCTACACACAACTGCTGTGATAGAAGGCAACAGAAACACAGACACAATTGGAAAAGGCTGGGGATACTGTCCTGTTTAAATCAGATTATCCTCTATTTGATATAGACTATAAATAGTACAGAGCACACAAACAACTGGGCATATTTTGAAAGGCCTTCTTTGGATTTGCATATCCTTATGGCACCATTGCTCTAGGGGCTCTGTTTTCATTACAGGGAATCCTCAACTCAACAAATGGCTTTGGACACGTGTACTGCTTCATAAATAAGTATATTTGCCAACTACATCATAACAGGAGTTATGATAAACAGTGGCAAGTAAGAAAGGAAGGAATTCTCCATTATAGTTGGCAGATCACTGACATACTTTGTACTTTGATCTCAACAAAATTTTTTTTTTTGTGCTTCAGAATATAGTTTCTTTCTAAGATTAGCGTGAAATTTTTTGAAATTCCTGTTCTCTTTGGACCTAATTTTGTGGTCAGCCTATACAAAATTAAAGAACAAGCAGTTGGTGTTTCTCAGGAGGCCGTAAGGCTTGATGGATCTGGACATTTCTTGCATTTCTTCAAGCAAGGAAACACTATGAACTTGGCCTGCCCTCAGGACTTTCTGCAGGCAGAGAGCCTGGAAGGAACTACAGCTTGGAAAACTTAACAAGAGAGAGAAAGGAAAACAAGTAGGCTGTATCACTTCACCACACAGAAAACTATTACATAAATCAGCCCAGAAATGAATAATTCTGAGATGACCGTGGAAATTAATACTATATGAAATCACTAATGAGACTGAACAAAAATATATACACTGAATTGACTCCATACAGAGTAACAAACTAGAAATTGGATATTAAAAGTAAAGGGAAAAAACCCTCTAACTTCTAATACAGTATGTATTTCCAAATTGCTAATTAATGATCAGTCTCAAAGCTTTCTTAGTATTTAGCCTAAACCTATTATCAGTAGTTTCAGACATCTTATTAAATATATGTATACACAGTTCTTGCCTGCACACACGAGTAATACGCAAGGCAAATTTTTAAGAAATAATCATGGCTCACTTCTACTGCATTGAAAAAAACAAATATAAACATAGTAATACTCAGTAGCTATATTTCTAGAGCATCTACAAAGAGAAAACTACACTTTAAAAACATGTTAGGCTACATCATAAAACAATATTGAATAATGTAGTGAACTGCAAATTAGAAGGAAATTTTGAGATTGAAAACATTAAGTGCTATCAATTTTCAAATAAGGATCAGTTAATCATGGGAAATCAAGTTAATACTTGGTTTGAAAGTGCTTCCTGAATAAATAAGAACAACAGACTGAAGTTCTTCTATTTGTACTCAGTGCTTTTAAAAAGCTCTGCTTACAACAGATTATTTACTTCTTTGGTTTTATTGTAGCAATTATAAATATTGCAAATATATCAAAAAGATTTATTAAATGAGGAAGCCCAGAAACTTATCCTTAAGATGCTCAGATACTGAGAAATGAGTACCTCCTTGGATATGAATGAAAGAACCTATTCCTCTCAGGTAAGAATACAGTACATCTTCCCTCTTCTATACATGCATCACAGACTCTGTGAGACAAATCTTTCTCAAAGAGTCCGTCAAGAATTTCTCCCGGTAATTTATGAAAAGAGAAGCACTCCTAAAGATAATCAAATTTAACTTGACAGTAGCTTTATATGTCAGGTTGGCAATCAAAACAGCTGGTCTTTTTTTTGTCTCAGAATTTCCATGTAGTGTTCATACATCTATTCAAATACTTCTTGTTCCATTTCCTGCTCTTTATATGACCCATCTGCGATAATAATCCTGTCTTTTCCCCAGCACAGATCAGATAAATAAATGAAGAATAAAACCACTACATCTACTTTTGACAGAAACGAATCACTGCATTTGCTACAAAACGAATTACTATCATATCTGGATGAGGTTTTTACATCTGTTTTATATTTAACCAATACATGATTGTACATGTACAGATATATACTACATAATATAATTACTTAATGTATAGAATGGCTTTTTCAACACTTAAAGTGATATTAAAAAACTTAGTCTAAACATAATACTAGAAATTGTTAAAATTCAGTATTTAATTAATTTATCAGAAAGGATATTTAGTGATATTATAGGAAGTTCACATCCTAGAGCTGAAATAAATATAACATTGATTACCTTGAGTACATACCAAAATGTATCCTACCTGTAACTTCCTATGAAAACTTTTATCTAAGATTTAGTCTTAAAAATTTGATCATATTTCAGTTTTAGAAAACAGACAGAAATACAAATATGAAACTTATGATTAAGTACATATATAATTACATAAGACTGATCAGATACATGGGAAAGCAGAATACAGAAGATCCATGAGGAGTCCAGCACTGAACTGTGCACAATATAAAAACAACACTCTCAGATGTTAGACTCTGTCTGTAAATGAATCATGTCTGAACACGTATTAAAACTGTTCACAGTGATTGTAAATTATATCCTTTGGAAAAAGATGAGAGTTTCCCAGAAAAAGATCTGCACTCACTGACAGGTCAAAACCTTCAACTCTCTTACCTTTTGGTGGAAAATAGGACTTGCTTTCTGCTTTGTGAGGCCAGTCTACTACCAAAGGCCCAAATCGTCTGAAGCTAGCAGTAATTTCATCTGAAAACAGGCATAATAGTTGCAATTAAAATAAATGACATAACTCAATGAAAAAGTACATCACCTAGCAAAGATGATGTATCATAGCAAAAAAAGACCAAAATTTCCAGCTGTCAAACAAAACACTTAGAGACATTTTCCAAAGCTTTAATATACATACGCGATGCCTTTCTGCTGATTAAGCTTGTGCTTGTTTCTCTTAATAAGAGAAGCATTTCAGAAGTATATAGGCAACTAAAGGCAGTAGTGAAAACTGCGTGGTACTTCCTTAAATTCAGAATCTGGATTGAATGCAATCAAAATAAATGACTGTTTAATGATGCACAGTTCTGAGATTTGTAGGTAGATAGTCACATAGTTGAAGTACCACCACAATCAGCACGCTTGCAATTTCCAGCAGATATCATGCCCAGAAACTTAAAATTCCCTGTTTACAGGTGCTTCTAACATAACCATGAACAGTCCTGTTGCAAGATCTACTCTGACCCCCTACACAACTTCGTGATTGATGCCTTTCTATCCCAGTTACTCTTTCCAGTCATTGACTGTAAGAACCTTCGTTATGAGGAAAAAAATTAAACTACCCTAATCTTTCCAAGAGCAATAGCTAACCAAACACAAACCTGTTCAATTTCTTTCAGTCACATCCTGCCATCAGCAAATGAACAGGCAGGGAAGAAAGAAAACGTATTTTCAGGTATGAATGTTTAGCGTTTGTATTAAAGTCAACACTGCATGTTTGAACTGGAAGCTAAAGTGCATAAAAAAAAAGCTGAAGTATAATAAAATAAATCTCTTGGTACATTGCAAGAGAGCATTACGCTGAAGATGAAACCAAAATATGGTCCTTCCATGTCTGAAAGTTAATTAATCACAGTCAGCTTATTTGATTTGCAAGTTACCCTAGGATTACAGCAAACCTTATAAAGGGACTTCTGTTTACATAACAAAGCTAGCATCTAATTTACATTAATCTGCACAGGAGAAATCTAATATAAACCAGCACAATTACTTCAAATCAGCACTATTGTACTAAGCAATTCCAACTGCATCATGTAACAATTTGAGCTTCTGTGGTACACTGTGTTCAATGCATAAGAGTACTCTGCTACTTGACCTTCCTCTGCCTTAGTTTCTCCATTTATGAACAGAAATAACATTAACCTTTCTAAACCACTTCAGAGATCATCAGGTAGTAAGACAGAATTTGAAATTCAATTACTAACAGAAATTTTCTATGAATAGAGAATAAAGTAGGCACAGATAGAGGACAACACTATGAAGGACTAAGATGTATTTCAAAGGAAGATGCAAGGTTAGCAGGAGCACAAATTTGAGGCATCACATGCAATTTTACAGTCTGCAAGTGCAGAATCAGAGGCAATCTTAAAACCAAAAGAGAGAGATGACCAACAAGCTCAACATATCCACTAACTCAAAAAAACCCCTCCCAAACAACCAAACATTCTACTACTTCATTTGGTTTTTTCAAAATCTTTTTCTCTCCCTCCACACTTACACTGCTTAGTTTTCAGGTGGCTCACCTTCATCAATATCTGGTGGAAGACCTCCAACAAACACTTTCCGAGAAAACCGCTCAATTCTTTCTCCATTCTGGTGAGCTGAAAAGCAGGTAGGTGAATTCAGGACTCCAACTTGATCACTATGACCATCATCCAGCAAACCATCATCTATTGGGAAGAGGGAAGAACGGCCTTAAAAAGAAAAGATAATAATACACATTAAAATAATTTTGTGGCAGTACACAGTTATGCAATTCCAGGGAATGGAGAAACAGGAGTCCGGAAAGTGAAACTGAAGACACTAAGATATTAGAAAAGTACACCATTAGTCCAAAGAAAAATTAAGAACACAAAAAAATTTATTAAACTTGAAAAAGGAAATTCAAGATTGCAAGCCAACATCATTTTAAGCGTGATACTTCATCCTACATTATATATTATAGTTATTCTGTTGCATCTCGTAGGAAAATAGTCATTTGTTTTTAAATAAAAGCTCTTATTTATGAAGAAGTTGTATTAAGGGCTGCATGTGAGTTTCATTAGTCTGCCTTTAGTTTAGCTTCAAGTTAAATTTATAGCTTCCCTCATATGAAGCATTACTGCATGTCTAAAAATCTTACACTTTCAATTAAAGAGGGAAACAGGAAAAAAGAGATACACGGTAAGAAGCTTCAAACAGGTATGTTTTTCCTTCTCTTTTAAGGGTATATGATGCTGATAACTTAAGAACTGATCTAATTTCTAAGAAGGCAAAAGAGAATTTTAATAAATGTGCAAAATGTAACACTTGAAAAATAAGCCACAGAGCTGATTTATCCTTCTTGTTCTCAAATCCACCACAGCTCTGGAGAGAAGCCATTGGTGGTTCCTAACACGTAGAGCAATCTGCAGTAGAACTACAATACCCTGAAAAGTGAGTGTAAAATCTGAGAAGTTCAAAGGCTTTGCAAATGCAAACTGATGTCAGAGGTGAGTGAAAAACACAGTAATTCAGACCCATTATTTCCTATTTCATATTTTAAAATTTTAGAAAACTCTAAAATGAAAATATTCAGAAGGTCCAGATATACATTTTAGCTTATTCAATTTTTTTCTGCTTTAGATTAGTAACAAAGGTTAATGACTGCTTCAAATTAGAAGTCAGTCTTTTAACTGCAAAAAGCTTCAAAAGAAACATTTATTTGAAGCAAAATAAATGCCCCCTATTACCATTTCTCCTGAAGTGCAATTTTTCCCGTTTATCTCTCATTCATTTTAAAAAGAAATATTAATTAACTCAACTGCTTTCCAAAATCAATCAAGCAAATAAAACCGAAAAACAACCTAGTGCGTTTTTGGGAAGTAACTTCTTCCAGATTCGCCCACTGCAAATCCGTATGTAGGAGCAGTAGGTCCCTGACAGCTGACTCTGCAGTACCTTGGCTGTGAGCTGTACTACAATCTCTAACTTTTATCCCCTCTCAATGGAACATTTTCAGGAGAGCCCTGTAGGAACATCTGAAGATATTTTGCTGTTCAGCTAGGTGTGGGACCAGTATGAAAGCCATTCACTTTCGGAAGACCAGCTCAGAATAAAATGCTACAAGACAAGGCTGGAGAACAGAAAGCAAATATCTTTAATATCTATGTGGAAGCAATGGCCAATGGACCTGATTTGGTATCGAAATCATAATAAAAACACAACACATGAAAAATACTGTCTGAAAACACCAGATGATAGAAAACAATCAAGCATAATAAATATCACAAGGAACACAAAATAAAAGCAGGACTACAGGATTGTGGTAAGTAGTGAAGACTAACTACAATACCTTTATGATAGCATTTCACATTTATGTCTAAAATAGGTATCTGATGAAGAGGAGGACAGCAAATGCAGAGAGTTGTAGCAGGCTCCTCCTTTCCACTAAGAATGATGATGTGCGTATTTGTTAATAGGACTAGTGAGGATCAAGTGATGGCATCCTTGCTTTCTATCACAAGGACGCATTCAACAGCTAGATAACAGAGCAGTCAAGTGCTTTTAAAAGTGGAAGCACATAGCAGGTGCTCAATGGGCAGGAAAGTGAGGAAGCAAGGGAAAATCAGAAAGTTACCACAGCTGTAAGAAGCAGCCAGGCAGATTCTTCCTGTAAATCATCTATTTAGACCTAAGAGGAGCAGGATCACGCTACAAAGATTGCAGCAACTGAGTAATGTGGATATGAATTTCAGTTAAACACTAATAATAATTATTGGGTCTTAAAGATATACATAAAGAAGTAAAATCACAAAAGATACAATAACTGGTTTCTGAATTACTGACATGAATGATGGAGCTGTTATAGTGGTAGTGAAAGGAAACTGTGGCTAAGAGAACAAGTAAGACTCAAACTGGAGGACCCTGCAGGAAATCGCAAAACAGGAAATTTAAAGAATTTTCACCAATGCATGAGAGTTATTCTTAATATCTTAAATCCAAAGTGATTACAATTTAGCTGGGTTATCATTATAAAAAAGCACATAGATTTACTGTTTATCCCTGCAAGTCTCTAAAGTGCAGGAAAAAAAATTAAGTGACTTATGAACATGTCAATTGCAAAAAATTTGGTGGCAGTAGAATATTGCCACAGAAGCATTTAAGGGTAGTGGTCAGTTTTTGTTCTATGTTTTAAAAAGCAATATACAATTAATACTTAAGGAAGGTGCCTCTCTGTATCATGAAAATTATAGTTGTATTTCTCTAAAAGTACTTTTTAAACAATTCACATTTACAACATACACAAGTATATATGAGGAAAAAGTAACCAAAGAATAATCCTTTTTTTACCCACAGACCACTGTTAAATTTGAAGAACAATGCGAATTCAAGGCTCTTTTCTCAGTACAAACTGAATCATCAGAACACGTTCTGAAGTGATACTGGAGTGATCAGTTTAATGTGGGTAGAGGTTTCCCAAATTAAGAGTGGCTTCTCAGAGAGCTAAGCTTACCATAGAGGACAACAGATTAACACCTTTACAGTAACATGCTTTATATGACTCCTAATACTTTCTTCTCCTTCCTTTTCATTTTTAAGTGTCTCTCAGATGAAGAGAGTAAAAATGCATTTTGCTAGACTTCCACATTTCTCTGATGACTGTGAATTAAAAAGATAAGCCCTTTCAAACACTTAGTCCTTTTTGCTTTATGACAGTGAAAGAAATTAAGCAGAACCTGCCAGGAATCATTAAAACGAAACTGCACTGTTACATACACAGACACTGATCTAGATCATCATTCCTCTCTGCATCAAGGACACCGCAAAATCAATTATGAACCGATGCAGAGGTCAAGAGAGAGACACATTAACTTATGCGTATGTTGTGAATACTGGAAGCAATCAAAGATCTTGATGTTTTTGCTGCATGCTTTACGTGGCCTCTGTAACAACTGCAGGCTGCCTCCTCATGCAGGTAAATCAGTACAGCTTTTCCAAGGTCAGTGAGCATATAATGGCTTATGTTACAAAAATCTGTTTATTGTTTCCAAGAGTTGTCTACTAGATTTCTTGGTAAGTCTATTAAAGGCTTTTTAGTTTTTAGTCTATGCACTACCACTTCTACAGAAGGAAAAGAAAACAAAGTTAAAAGAACAAGCAAACTGTACTTTTAAAGGGGACAACTGCAAGCAGTAGTCATTAGCATGAACTAAATTATGATTAGAACTATTGTTTGAATTGATCAAAAAATTTGCATTTCAAACTCCAAAAAGAGAACAATGATCATAACACGCCAGACTGCACCCCTCCGTCCCTCACACCCATCTTCCCCAAACTGAGACAACATGCAGATAAGTATTTATAATCAAACTGAATTAATTGTAATGATCAAGTAACAGTTCAATCAGAATTAATTGTACTGTAACAAACGGAAGTGAATTACCTCGTCTTCGCCCATAACTCCTTGCTGCATGCAAACAAAGAACAAATTATGAAGTGTTGAATATCTGTATTATGCCCACATATTAAAATGTTTAAGATACAAATAACGATGTGGGTAAGCAGTAAAGTAAAAATCTGCATTGGTGTTTGCTCCTGCTAACTGCAGATGAGAATGCATTAAACTAAAGTCTCACTTAAATACAATACTATTTTACTATAGAACACACTTGAAAATATTTCAACGGGTCTTTATACTCAACCTTAACTTCATGTGAATTACGAATGCATAAATTATGGTAAATTTGTAATTCATTCTCACAAATGCTATTCCTCTTAGACAAGTGTATAAATAATAGGGTGCTGAAATTATAAAAAGGAAAATATTTCTTTCAAAAGCATGTAGCAAGCATTAATCACAGAAACATCCTGGTCCATGGAACAGTTTGTACAGTCCTTTGCAGTGACAATACAAATGCTATAAGCCGTGACCTTCCTTTTTCATGAAAAGA
The DNA here is from genome assembly GCA_033558105.1 of Coccyzus lansbergi. Taxonomy (NCBI): domain Eukaryota; kingdom Metazoa; phylum Chordata; class Aves; order Cuculiformes; family Coccyzidae; genus Coccyzus; species Coccyzus lansbergi. Next base: position 223,480 of record JAUMJK010000128.1, read on the forward strand.
CCTAGCAGAAAATTAACCGCAAGGTTTTGTTTGAAACAAAAGACTCCTTGTAGTAGCAAACAAAATCAGGGCACAAGTCACAAGAAACAGCATTGTATCAAAAACACTGCACAAAGGCAAAGCAACAATTTCTGACAGACTGCAAGTAAACCTAAGATTTTCCTAACTTGAGTTTTGCAAGATTCTTAAAGAGATCACACTTATAGCTACAGTTCAGAAGACCATACTGACTGCTCCGCCTGAAGGTTAGAAAACTAAAAATAGACAGATTATGAACAGAAAAACTATTAAGCTGTGTGTAATTTCTTAGTTACATTTCCACAAAGTATTTTCTGTTCCTGTTTCACAGACTGTGCGAAAGATTTTAATCATTACAGCACTGCAGTCAAATATACAAACAGAGAATGTTACTATAACCCATACTGTTATAGCAACATTTATGAACAAAGATTGTTGCGTCTCAGCACTATTGATCTGATTTTATTAGGGCTCCATACAAACACCTCTCCTGAAAAGCAACTGTGGTTCTGGGATACAGACATCTATGTGGCCTCATAAACTCAGTGATTCATAAGTGTCATTTGCTGTTCTGTTCTCATATTACTAACTACTTATAAATCCTGGTAACTCCTGTTTGCATGGTATTTTTACTCATTTTTTCACTGTATCTTTTTATTCTGTTATTTTGATCTCTTCCTACTAGGAATTCAGTGAATTGCTCATGGAACTCTGAAAATGCCTCTTTTTCACTCCCTTAAGCTATTCAGTTTTTACACAACAGTTACTATATTCCTATCAAACTTGCATTGAACTCACTTTTCAAATTTATTTTCTTTCATCTGAAAGAATTACTATTCCTCAGAACAGACTTTGGCTTAAGGCTTTTTAGACTCCCAACGTCCTACTAGTAAGTCCAACACAAAACCCCACTTTCCAAAAGACACTTGAGTATCTAACCAAGTGGAAACACCTAAATTCAGATGTCCCACAGCAAAACAGAATCCACAAAACAATGTATTCTTCAATGTAACTGGTTGCCTCATGAGTTGCTGCTGCGCAAGGGTAGTAAAGCTGCACTTCAGAAGCTGTTTTCTTCTGAAGTCAGGCACTTACAAGACACAGTCCTACGTCAGTGTTGCAGCATGCACGAATCATCTGACTCTTGGCCAAAGTGACTCCCACATAGCATCAGCATCACTAAGCCCTTGTCTAACCCCCTATATGCCTTTTTTTACCTTACACAAATAAAACGTATCAGGGAAAATTGACGTGCATCACATTCATACCAGTGACTGCAGTGCCACGTTCTCTCTCAAAGAATAACATACAAACCTATATTATTAAGCACCTTTTGGCACAATCCTTATTTTTTCTTCTCTTCTGACACTTTCACTCATCAAATCAGCTCAGCTATTTTCTCATGTTTTCATAGTTAAGATGAATCAATATGCATAAAAATATTTTGGTATGGAAAGTCCAAATAGTTGTAATTGTGCATTTAAAAATAAACAACAGTAATTTTAAGGAGCAAAACAATACTGTTATTAAAACTCTAAAGAAACAGCAATGAGATTCAGCTTAATAGCGTAGTTGCTGCAGTACATATATAAGGCAATTACAGCAATGTACCTAAATTATCTGTGTATTCTTTGCTTTAGCAAAACAATGGAATCAAAGAAAATGAGAAAATAACTGTACTTGATCTTGTCACATTAATTACTTTACTTGTACAGCAAACCTCCTGCCCTGATATTTATCTGTCTTGTCCCTTTAGACTAGTTTGGGCAGGGCTTTTCTGCTATTTCGCATCTAGAAAAATACAATCCCATTCTTAGACGATCTACATGAACTGCTGGAATAAATGTGATCATTAACATCAAAATGTGTGGGCTTGCAAATCTTGTTATCTTCCACTATTTTTATCCAGACTTTAAGACTGTAGTGCTTATATTATGGGTAAGCTGTTTTAATAACAGTAAGTACAAACTCTTACCATTACTGAAAATATGACGTTAAACAAACATATCCTAACTTCACATAATTTTGGTGTTTTAATCTCTCTAGATTAGTTACATATAAACTTCCTTTCAAAGGCCAGATACTACTTGTGAAAACAGTTCCATCAAATCAAACATTTAGTATGTTGCAAGCAATGAGATTCCTCCTGAAGATTAGATTCCATCAGAAATATTTCTATATTTACTAAAATAACATGTACATAATGCTTTACACCTTTAAGAGCACATGTGATACAAAAGCACATGGTCTGTATAAATATATACATTATATATATTTAACTAGACTTAGCTATACATATGGTTTATATATATGTATTTAATAAATACATCTATGTAACCAGTGCACATGCTTAGACAAATAATTGGCCAGGAGACAGCCTTATGGGAAAGGCCAGACACTACAGGCAAATAATTGCTGTAGAACTACAAAATGGAGATTAAGTATTTTCCCCCTTGAACTTTTCATTTGTGTGGGTTTTTTTTTTTCTTTTCAGTATCTTCTAACCTATAAAGTTGGATGTCTTAATTAGTCAAAAATGCTGAAAGATTTCAGATGAGTAAAGAAGCACAAGTGATACATTTTTATTCTAGAAAACATATATTAAGCAACAAGTATAATGGTGCCCAATAAAAAAAAATGAAGTCAAATACCACTGGCACCTTCCAACATTAAGAGTGCTGCGAGTAAAACAAAGCTATTTCTTCATGGTTAAACCCTTCTTACATCCCTTAAGACACATACTAGTAAGTCTAAACACCATCCTTTCTTCAACTTAAACTCAGGTCAGATGTAGAAATACAAGACATAAGTAAACACACCTTTTTGTGCATGTTTATCTAGCATCAATACAATCTAACTCTGTACATTATGTACAATTACTATTTATGTTATAGTATTGCTGACAACTTCTATTTCATTCAGACGTGTTTTAAATATATTCCAGAGATCAAATACATACATATTGTAAATAACTGAACAACAGAGCTGAATTTAAAATATTTTGTTGCATAGCAGGAAAAAATACTAAGCAAGCTGCCCTTGTTTAGGGAAGACTACAAAATTTATGATAGAAATCAAGATAAAATATTATGTCCCCAACATTCTTGATTTAATAATCAAATAATGACAGTGAATCAATGAGGCCTTTTTTGTTAATGTCATTTAAAAGAATCCATATTCCTGTGTAGAAGTTTAATAACTTCCATTTGAACTAAACCACCTTTTTTTAGAAGCAGAGCCAGATATGGTATCATTAAGATGGACTCCCATGGCAAACTAATCAAATGCTTAAATATGCTTCAAGAGCCATTAAAAAAAATTCAATACATTAAACTAAAAGGAAGAACCTTATAATAGGGAAAACACTCCAAGCTAGACTCCTGAATTATTACTCGGCTACAAAAAGGTCCTTTCTAAACTGACAATTAAAAACATACGCAGGTAAACCTATCCCGGAGTATCTTTTTTGACTTTTGAGAGGAAATAGCCATGAAAAATGAGTTTTATATAGATATATATATATCTCTATATATATATCTCTCAACAGTTTGAGTTGAAACAGGTATACGATTAACAGATATAATTTATTGAAACAGATATCAGCTCTCCTTTGGTTCATTTAATTAAAATAATAAAACCAGTAAATCACAGAATAACCAGGTTGGAAGAGACCCACTGGATCTTGATCTCTTCCAACCTGGTGATTCTATGATCATCGAGTCCAACCATTCCTATCAAACGCTAAATCATGCCCCTTAGCACCTCGTCCACCCATGCCTTAAACACCGCCAGGGAAGGTGAATCAACCACCTCCCTGGGCAGCCCTTTCCAGTGCCCAATGACCCTTTCTGTGAAAAATTTTCTTCTAATGTCCAGCCTAAATCTCCTCTGCCGGACCTTGAGGCCATTTCCTCTTGTCCTGTCCCGTCACTTGGGAGAAGAGGCCAGCACTCTCCTCTCTACAACCTCCTTTCAGGTACTTGTAGAGAGCAATATAGTCTCCCCTCAGCCTCCTCTTCTCCAGGCTAAACAACCCCAGCTCTCTCAGCTGTTCCTCATAAGGCCTGTTCTCCAGCCCCTTCACCAGCTTCATTGCTCTTCTCTGGACTCGCTCCAGAGCCTCAACATCCTTCTTGTGGTGAGGGGCCCACAACTGAACACAGATTCAAGGAGTGGTCTCAACAGTGCCGAGTACAGAGGAATAATAACCTCCCTGGACCTGCTGGTCACACCATTTCTGATACAAGCCAGGATGCCATTGGCCTTCTTGGCCACCTGGGCACACTGCTGGCTCACGTTCAGTCGGCTGTCAACCAACACCCTCAGGTCCTTCTCCTCCAGGCAACTCTCTAGACAGACTTCTCCCAGTCTGTAGTTCTGCATAGGGTTGTTGTGCCCCAAGTGCAGGACCCAGCATTTGGCCTTCTTAAACCTCATCCCACTGGACTCAGCCCAGCGGTCCAGCCTGTACAGATCCCTTTGCAGAGCCTCCCTACCCTCCAGCAGATCCACATTTCCAGCCAGCTTAGTGTCATCTGCAAACTTGTTAAAGGTGCACTCAATGTCTTCATCCAGGTCACTGATAAAGACATTGAACAGGGCTGGACCCAGCACCGAGCCCTGGGGAACCCCACTTGTAACTGGCCTCTGGCTGAATTTAACACCATTTCCCACCACTCTCTGGGCCCAGCCAGCCAACCAGCTTTCCACCCAGGAGAGTGTGCGCCTGTCCAGGCCAGAGGCTGACAGTTTCCGTAGCAGAGTGCTGTGAGAAACTGCGTCAAAGGCTTTACTGAAGTCCAGGAAGACCACATCCACAGCCTTTACCACATCCACAGTCTTTAATGTTAATGTAAATGTTAATATTAAGTACAGCTTAGTAAGTAGACTACAAATAAGCTGCAAATATATATCACTTAAGCAAAAATTAGCTAAAATTAAGTTTTATCTGGAAGTGCTGAGTCTTAAAAGCATTGAACAATTCCAGTTTGGCTCATGTCAGAACCTTACTGGGATCCAGAGGTACCAGTTCACTAAAATCAAGCCAACTAAAATCCAGTGAGGAACACGATCTAGAGTTAAATACTACTGCACACATAGGTAGGCCCAGGATCCTTAAAAAATGGTACTTCTCTTTCATGAAGGCCTGCTCCTCCTTGTGGGAACTACAACAGTTACTGAGAAAGTAAGGGAGAACTGTGAGTCTCTGAATTACTAATGCTTCTCTTCCTTATTCCTCCCTTCAAGGCACCAGTTACAGGATGCAGGGAAATGTTAAGCTTGAATCCACTTGAGCACAGAAGGAAACTGAAGACTACAATGTTTTGTAATATAAAGAAGCTGTGGCATTATAGCTGTAATTTTTCCCAATGTAGAAAACATTTGTGTGCAACCTCCTGATTTATTATTGACTTAGATGGATTATCAAGTTCTGCTTCTTTCTTTAGCCTTGAACAAAGGCTAAAGTTCATGCCTTCACCAAGTAGCAGATGTTCATGAAGTCTGACCTACTGGGAAAGGAACGTGAGCATGAACTCTAACTTCAGCCTGTTCTGCAGTTAGAAACATATAAAAGAATCACTTCCAAAATATCCAAAAATAAAATGTTATTCCACATAAGTGTAATAGAAAGTACCTAGTTCACTCTTTATTTAGCATAATAGAAACCCATGCCTTTCTGGCCTTCTCATTTTCCTAATCCCTTTTTCTGTGTAATAGATTTCTAGCACATCTTTGGATAACACAACATTGGTTTGCTTGAGAACAAAAAAGAACAGTGCATACTTATAAGCATTTCAGATTTCAAATAAGCTAGATATAATGAAAGGCTGTTGCGAGATTAACTCTTGTCATTCAACTCTGGAAAATGGCAACAGTCCCATCAGTGTTGAAGACTAGAGGCAAGTAATTCAATAACAGAATATAATAGTATAATTTTATACCAATGTGTCAGATTTAAACTAATCTGGAGATAATTAGAAACTGTTATAAGATTAGCACTTACCATTTAACATCAGAAGATTGTCAGTCCCTGGATGTGGATAACTCAAGCGACCTGAAAAAAAACCCAACCAAATCAAACAACAAAACAAAACAAATACAGTGGGTTTAGCTATTATGCTAGAAAAAATAATGAAAAAGAAATCACAGCTTAGAATTTAAATATAAACTCTATTTCCAGTTTGCCTAAGGGAAATAAAGAGCTAATATTTAACTCCAAGCACATTAACCAACAATACCCTTGACCCAAGTTAAAGCTGACAAGAACAGACTTCTTAACCTTAATTCTCTGGTCATAAGATCTGCAATGTGCTTTGGGATCAGCTCCAATAGGATAAAGCCACTTTTTGTTTCATGACACCCAGAAATAGTGCTGACTGCTTTAGTCTTCTCTTTCATAGCGACTGTGAATAACTGCTATGCAGCTTGACAGAGCGGCATTTCTAGAGTTTAGTGCTCCTCTATTGAATCAATTTAAGAAAAATTATGTTAATAGGAATTAAGGCATTGAAATGTTATTAGCCAGTTTATGACTGTATCTTGGTCTATTACATGTAACCACTGTATGTGATATTTTTAAGTAGGTTGGGAAAAACAAGAGTAGCTGTTTATAGAATTAACAAAATCAAAGGATAAAGATAGATAACATTTTCATCATTTTATACTGAATAAAAATTTACATGAAAACCTTACATCCTAACACTAGAATTTCTGAAGCACTGCATTTTACTACACTGCTGGCATGTTATACTTTACTGAAGTGAGCGGTTTAAAATGCACAACTGAAGTGTCTCTTCACTACAAATTCCTTCTTATGAAAAGAGATGTTTTCTGTTTACAGGAAGCTGCGAACACACCAGTAGTGCACACTGACCCTAGAGAGATACTTACAATAGCCACTGTGTTCAGAAGAAGTGGGCTTTAACATGCAAAAACCTGAGTTTCCATCTATCTTGCTATTCAAACATACTCACTTGTTTATAATCCGTGAGCATATATAAAAAAAATACTGTAACTTAAACATTTAAATCTTTTGGAGGCAATGAGAATATTTCTGGAAGCATTAAGGGAGAAGAATCCAGTCTGGAAGCAATGAGCGTTTAGAACTCACACACGGTTAAAGGGGGAAATATATATATATATATGCAGATGGCTGGCAAGATCTAAGTATTAGTAAGGCATTGTCATACCCTCATAAAGTTCATTCTTTCTAAAAAGAAACACAGATTAAAAAAATTTAAAAAGACAGCAAACTGAATCAGCAATCCATATGTTACTGTTGTCTAACAATTCCTATCACAAACTGCCCTCCTTGCCACCCTCCTCTCCCCACCCCGCCTGGTAATTCCATGTGGTTAGCAGCAACACTGGAAATTCCTCACAATAGCAGTACGACATTGCAAGGGACACCTTTGGGGTTAAAAAAAAAACAACAACCTTTTTGGTGAAAATTTGTTAAGTAGTAGGATTTAAGTTTTGCTCTTTCCCTTTAGGAAATCAACATAACTAGCTACCAAAAAAATGTAGAAAAAAAATATACATTACAAACTTTTCAGTCAATACTTCAAAATAGCAGTATTAAGATAATTTAGGGTATTTTACTCAGCCTTATTATTTACAGTCATTGTAGCAAACCCTTTTTTTACTACCACATACTATTTCTCTTCCCATAAATTTCATTATTATTATTAGGACACCTGCAGATTAGGTAGGAAAAAGTTGCTTTGCATTTCACATCCATTATCTTCAAGATGTCCAGTTTTAACATATAAGCCATTTTTTCTGTCATGCTGGACATCTACAAGTATACCTAATGTTTCCTGGAATAATAACTACTCTGCCCTTCTTGTAATGCATGCTGGTATAACAGGAAAAGAATTACAAACAAGGCATCTTAAAATTGCTATCTGAGAGCTGCCACTGGATTGCTCAGCCTGGTGTACAACACATCAGTTTGCTTTTCTCCTTAGTTCTTTGCTCTTTGCCTAATAGCAAGTATTTTACAAAATTATTAACTGTCACCATCACATTTATATATGGTGCTATAGAAATACTGGCAATAATGTGAGCAGTTTCTTGCAAACCAGAATGTGTTCTCTCCCTAGAATAACAATAGAAATTGTGAGAAATGATTATGTCATCTTGAACCTCCCCGAGTCAGTGGTGACAGTCCTTCTCCCTGTCTGTATGCATTTATCTTTTCCTATTCAGCAAGGGAGACAAAAGATACATTTTCTTCTGTAATTACTACAGAAAGAGAGGTCAGATTCAAGGCCTACCAGGAGAGAGAAGCCCATCAGTGTCAACACCTGGGGAGGAAAACTAGTTTAGAATGATTTGAGAGTCAGAAAGTAAATTGAGTAACACAGTATTCAGTACATGTACAGCTGATAGTTCTTTTAAGTCTTAACTACATGGATATTTCAATGAAATCATATCTTGAATTATTGCATTCTTGTAAGCTTAATGCTTGCGTTTACTACCTTGTCTAGTACTACGTCTTTCAACCTTAAAAACATTTTTAATACACAAGGTTTGCTTACTTTTTCAAAATACAATCACTACTATTTGTTACATTAGCTTAGGTTCTTATCCCTCAAATTATTCTGTTGAAGTTAAATGCATTGTTTCTAGGGTGTCCATCTGAATTTAATGCCATAAATTCAGAAAACCTCATGTACAGAGCTCACTGCAACATCAGGTGTCTTATAGAGAGCTCAGATTACACCTTTTTTAACAGATTGTCCTAATTAAATAGATATATCTAGTATTAAACCCCACTTAAGATAGCAGTACACAAAATAAAGAAGATGGGAGCACCATCTTATAGCAATTCACTTTGCTCCTACCATATATCCTTTCTAGTCAGCTATTTTCACTGCACAATGTTCGGTGTATTTAAAAGTACCATTTTAAGATCTGTCCTCACCACAAATCCTATCTAATCCCATCCTACTTTAATGTTAGTAATCCAGAATCATATAAACCATTCAATTTTAGCAATACCAGTATCCTCTGCCAGCTTAAAAAAGAAATTTTAATAATATATAAAAATGTTTAATTAGTTTAAAATCGAACTTCAAACTAGAGAATATCTACTATTTAAATAATACATATTCAGTTTCTGAGAAATGAAAAGTATTCATTTCACTGACTACATATTTTAGCTCTACAGCATCCAAAATTAGTAAAGTGCTACTACCCAAAACAAAAACAATGCCTAATATTACAGTGTTTTATCAATGCAACACATTAAAGATATTTTCTCTGTGCAAACCTGAACTTGCAACTTCATCACGCTACCGTTAATTAATAATTTTCAAGTATCATGACTAAATTCAAAATATCATTGCTAAGGAGATGCAGGTGTGTTTGACATTCCTTATACAACTACAGTTCTATGAATTTATCCTCCTCTTTCTTATCTGTATTCGATTAATGCTAGCAGAACTGCCTGGCCTGTACTTCTCATAACATATTCTTCCATAAGCACAGAAAACAGAACAAAACAAAAAAACAACTAAAAAGCTTGCAAATAAGTTTTGGTGGGGCAGTATATCCACAAAATCCAGATAAAAGTTTAGCTAATCCAGACCATGAGTAAAAAGTAATAAAATATTTTTAACTCTATTTCTGTAAATTCATATTACTAGCACAGGCAATGGAAACTTTTTTTTTGTACGATTCTCAGAACACAGGTGTTGTGCTTACTGATTTTTCACTTTAAGGGAAATTCATATCTGCTTTTGGAAACGCATACTTTCTCTTCCTATTTAACTAAACTGTTGGAGGATTCACCATATATTAAAACATTTAGGATAGATACGATTGATGACTGCTCTAAACACTGCTGAGTCACAGTTTCCCAACTTTGATATTTCATACGTACTCTCTCCCTTTTTTAAACAAGTTCTTAAATTCCTTTCCCTGCTTCCTTTTTTCAAGATACTGCCCAAGTGGAAGACAAAAAGCTTCCACACTAAACTTTTCCCAAACTTCTTTAATAGACCAGGGAATGGTTGAGGATTGCAGCAGTTTGGGAAAGCTCAGTTTTTCAATCAGTGTAGTTAAGACAACAGCACAAACACGTGTTTGGACACCACCTAGTTACAGAAAGCCTGGATACTATACTTTTCCAAATGTTTGTGTAAGAATTATGTAAGTCATAATGAGGCCAAAGGTGTCATCTGACAGTTGGATCTATCTAGGCAAATCAGCCTATCAGTTTTATATATATTCATCATAAAAAGTTTGTGACACCTGTATGTGCAATTTCAGAGACTCTTATATGACTAAATGCAAAGTTTTTCCCTTCACGCTTTTTTCGTTCAGCCTTAGAAACTTTTCTGAGCACAGTTTGAATTACTCTGGGAAGCAATTGCGTAACTGTAAACTTTAGAGCTCCATAACATGAAATATAAACCATTTTTTTTTGAAAACAGAAGTTACCAAAGGGAAAGAAAGAATTTCTTTACTGTGTTGCTGAGTCACCAATGCCTTTCTTTTTATTTCAGAGCATGCGCCAGCAGGTTGCTTTTAAAAGACAGATGTTGAACAGCTGAAAAGCTCAACTGAACAAATTTGAAGAGGGGGGGGAAAAAAAAAAACCACGAAGAAAAAGCAAAACAGACTTCTATGTATATCAAGTTACGTTTCCCCCACACAAGCTAAATAAGAGTTTTACTTTTATTAATTACTACCTATATAAAAAAATTATTAATGTAACTTTCCTAAAAAAAATTGTTTTGTCCCTCACAAAGAAAAAGAAAAATTCTCCTATTACTCCCACTAATAGAGCTATGGCTAATTCAAGTTCTGTATTACTTTATATCTAGCTTGCAGAGCTATAAGACACTTGGCCAGGAAACAGAAATGAATTCTAAATTTAATACAGTATCCATACTCTTCCCTTACACAAGGCAAGCCTGTAATTACATCGTAAACAACAGTCTTTACTAGAAAGATATTTAAATTAGTAGACAGATGCCATTAACACATCTGCTCTTCAGTTCTAACATATTCCATGCAAAATATAACCTTTTCTTCTACCATTTTTCCATAAATTGTTTTAGTCTAAGCGTACTTGATTTCCTGTTTTCAAAATGTGCAGAATCCAAGTCTTTTACATCAAGAAACATTGGTATTTGGGGAAGGTGCAGGGAAAAAGAAAAAAAAGCAAGTACTCAAGAGAGATGTCTGCAAAAGAGTTACACTACCAATAGGCAGGTATTCCAGCTACCAATATTATAACTGAACTTCTCTCAAAATATTTTAAGACTGATTTAAAAATAAAAGTGTATTTAAGGACAATGATGTAAAATCAAATTAAATTACTTTAACTTTTATTTATTCTAACTTCAGTTTATATAACATTGATTGGATGGGGTAATCTTAAACACTACGTAATGGTTGGACTCGATGATCCAAGAGGTCTTTTCCAACCTGGTGGTTCTATGATTAATCTCTTATTACGAAATGCACTTCTAAAAAGCAGCACAGGAAAGATTACTTTTAATATGCTCAGTATTTTGCTGCAATGACTAGTGAAGTCAAGCATCTATTCCCTACTAACCTACCTTGAAAAATTGTTTACTGAAAGATAAAAATTCTTTGTTTTGATCATATCTGCACTAATGACTAATCTTTGTCTAAGTGAAGGTGAAACTATGCATCTGTAGTCTATTTTTTGGTACACACAAAGTCAGCTTGTAGTGAATCATATTTAAAGTAATTTTTTTTTCAAGTTCATGAAAGCAAAAGTGGTGAAATTTTTCTTCTAAATGCAAAGCTTCAAGCTGCAAGCTAGTACAGAGTATCTGTTCTGCACTGTGCAAAATCTGAGATAAGATGCTTAGTCATACTCCAGATATGGTAAGCAGCTAAATATGAAGCATGTGCTTAAAATTTCAGGGACTTTCATTTTACTGCTGTGGTCAGATATAAAAGATGCATTGTTTTAGTTTGCTTATATTTACTTAAAAACTTTTCATTAAAATATTCTCTAGTTACAAAATATTCCTTGACTACAAAGTGTATTATATACACTTATAAATAACAACAGTATTCTTAATCATGTGTATTCTGCAAGCAAATCTGATGGGCTCTTAAGTAAACAACAGATTTTCTGTGGTGAAAAGAAAAGCCACAGACTAAAACAACAAAATGAGTGTTTCATGATTTGGAGGAAAAAAAACAAGGTTAAAGTTGTAAGGAAATTGCAGAAATGCCAACTAATCATGACTAGACAGAAGAGGGGTAGAGAGAAACAAAAAGGCTACTCTAGGATGTGAGCTCTTCTTCCCATTTTCGATAAGTAAGGAACACATTGGTCAGGTCTCACTGTTAAAAATGTAGCTAGCTGCTACAGCTGAAATAACCTCCAAAGAGGACAAAAAAACCCTTAATCAACCAATTCAAACAACAGCACACAATTCCTCAATTTAAATTCAGTTTGTGTGTGCATTGTTCTCTGGCACTCACACAAAAAATGGATTTCCTTTGAATTCATCACTATCTATGGCTTCCATCTGTTTTACTGCAAACATAAAACTTAGCAGAATTTTCACTGCAAGAGTATGATAATGAAGCTGCTAAAAATAAAATCCTATAACCGTAGACCAAAACCTCTGAGTTTTTAGAAGTATCTATGTATGGACCAAATTTACTTTAAAATCTTAAAGTTTTGCTGTCTGATGTTTGTTAAAAATTATTATTGGAAATACATTGTTTTAATCTGTTGTATCATAATGTAATATTAAGATATGAATAAAAATAACAATCAGTCCTTTCTGTGCTCACTGTGCCTCTGAAAACTCTTCTGCATTATAAAGCCAAAATAAGAAGTGAAATGGTAGGGGGAAGAAAGCAACCACTTCCATTTGTCATGTCAATGCACATGAAAAAATGTGAAAAAAACAATTGGTTTTCAGGAATGTGAAAGGTGCCAACAACAGCAGATTGTGACAGAAGGCCTGCATTCTATGCCTAACAGTAGCTTTATCTTTTAATGTCCTTCCTGAGGGTAGATATAGGTTTGAATATCCAAATAAATATTAGTCACCACTCAAGTGCGGCAAATGGAACCAACTCTGCTTTGAAACAAGGATGATCTAACTAAATAACTTGTCTTTGAGACATATGTCTGCTTTTAGTCCACAGCAGTTGCCATTGGGCTAACTTGTTCACAGCTTTCAGACTCTCTTTCTTCACAATGTTTTTTAAATACATCGAATAGACGGAAAATGAATTTAATAACAGACAATTTAAACTCAGCTTCCGCTGTAAAGAGGAGGGAAACTAACTAGCCAATTAAATTCCACCTATTTCCCCATGCTTTGTAGAGATTTTCAGTTTGAAAAATACCCCCCGAACTTTTGGCTTTTCACTGAATCCTACCCTACTATTACATGCTAAATCCCCCAGGTCTTGGGAACCATGATCAAGCTCTAATGAAGTATCTTTCAAATTAGAGGAACATAGGCCCTTATGTGCTAATATAAGGTGTGTTACATCTAAAAACCTCAAGAAATAGATAATGGGTAGGAGTAAACAATGACATAAAAAGAAGTAATTTAACTTTTTTTTTTTGTTTCAATATCAAGACTCAATTTCTGCAAAGAAACCCTGAAGACTTGGGTAGTTTTGAAGTTCGATTGTGTTAGTCTAATTGTAACACCATAAACAAAGTAACATTTGATCAGGACAAATAAAATGGCTTGGGCTCCTTTCCCCCAATTTCAATGGCAAACTCGACCTGAGAATAAGTACAATCAGAATTCAAGAATTACTGCACAGTGAATAAAGAAGTTAAAACCAAAGCCCACAAATATCAACTATATGCTTACTACTGCAGTCAAAAGATTTGAAGAGAGCACAGAAGGGTATGAGGAACCAGCATTCTAAAGCCAAGCGTATTTTTGGACTTCTTCAGACAAACAGTAAATGGACAATTAGATACATTAATTATCCTCTGAGGGCTTTTGGAAAAAAATATTTTAAAGAGCAAAACTTGAATTTATCAGTGCACTTAATTATCTTTTCAGCGTCCACTGCAAAGAAAAAAAAGCAAAAATAACCAACTAACATTGGTATTGTTTTGATTCCCTTCCCACCCTCATTTAGCTACCTCTAATAGAACAGTGTGTCTTTACAAACAGAGGTGGAATTTCCTACAGCAGACAACTGCATTTCAAGTATTATTTTGGAGAAAGGAGGGAACTACGGAGGAGAGGGAGAAAAACCTATAAGACCATTAAATCTTAAATTTTAAACATCCATAAATCAATGTTTCCAAAAAAATACAGTTTGAGATCCACCTTTCGTGTCAGTTGAGAAAATAATTAATTTGCTATTTTAATGACCCTAGAATCCAGACTAGCAATAAGTACTAACACAAATATGCAGAATGGATGACCCTCTTTTCTTTATTTAGCATAATAACATACCTTTAAGTGGATCATGCTCTGCTCTCATAATGTCAATAAGGGAGTTTTCCAAAGAGTGCATATTCAGACTGTCATACATTCTATTTCGATCCTAAAAGAGAATAAAATCCTTAGTACTGGAATACAAATTCTGTACTTTTTTTTTAACAGGAAACTTGATAAGAAGACAAATGTGCCTTCAAAAGGCCATATGCTCAGACACTCGAGATGGATAATGACACAAAGGTTTAAGATACTGGAATTTATTAACAGTAATATCTGATTTTAACAGCAGGTTTAATAGCATCTAAATTTAAAACTAGAGATGTACTGTGTATGTACTCTGATAACCTGTGACTGCTTGTTTTCTTCCAAAGAACTACTTGAATCAGGTCTAGTGGTCCACATTAGCATTAAATGTTAGGCTGTTTACTGAAGGAGACTCTAAGAACTCAACCTCATTTCATGCAGAAGCTAAACAGTGAACAAGGTGGGGAACTACAGGACAGACAGGCACCTCATACGAAAGACAGCATTTTCTTGGTGCTTGGCTAAGTACTTGGTGCAGCACTCAGGCCACTGCTAACAATGCACATCGTTGCTTCTGATGATTAACCCGAGATCCGTTGCACACAAAGACCAGTGCTGAGCATTTGTAACTGGAAACAGTTAAAGGCTGGAAAATTAAAGCTAAACTACAAAAACAAAATGTCACAAAGCTTACAATATAATATTAGCCTTACTGAGGACAATGTTTTTGCACATAGAAGATTAAGAGTTACTGTAATTTCTGACAAATATTTTTAACAAGGGCAATAGAAGTAACTGCAATAAATTACAAATATTTTCACCAATTTTATGCTTAACGATGTATGCTAGTACACCCAAGTTACAGAGACAAAAAAAAAAAAAGTTGACTTCTAACTTCTTTATCCTTTCTGGAATACCTTCAGGCTGAAAATAGTTTGTGTAAAACCTTTAGCTATTCTACTTGCAAGGTCTCTGGGGGGACCATATGGCACTTGAATATTTTAATCATGCCTTAATTTTACTGTTGTCTTCTCTCTGGTTGCACTGCAGTAACTGAACACAGTAGCATGAAATACACGACACGCATCCCATGACCACTAAAATTCACTACAAATGCAGCCACCCACTGCAGCTGTCCTATATTACAGGGACAGAAGATAGTGGACCCACACTCTACTGTGGCTTTCCATGACAATTCAGCAATTAGATTAATTTCAAACTACATTTGAAAGCAAGTAGGTATTCTTCATGCTTGGGGTATGAAAAAACAAGCTTTGAAATATGGTTTGCTACAAGTCAGAAATAGGGACTTAACTTTGCCAACAAGCCATGATGAAACTTACATTTTACCTCTATGTTTCTTGGAAAGTTTAATCAACTTAATACCACATTTGGATGAAGGAGAACCTTTTCTCCCCCAAATCTCTACCCCTTAAACAATTATAGAGAGAGTTCAACTTCTTGTTGGGTAAGCAATCTGCTACATTCAATTGGATCTTTTATTTTCTTTTCGGAAGCCCACAGATAATTTTACTGATAAATTAAAAAAGCAGATTTCCTTTGTCTCTTGCCATGCCCCAGACCAAATGCCACTGGCACATTCTGAGATGATCTTCAACTGGTTTGAGCGCCAGCGAGCCACCAGTACTGTTTATTTTGGGACTGGTCAGCTTTCATTCCATTCTTCTAGCTCTCCTGTAACTAATCTGCTTCCATACCCTTGCAGGCTTGTTTCTCAACAGTACAAAGAAAAGAATCCGCTTCCCATAGCAAATATGTTTCCTATAAAAGGTGTGAGCAGTGACAAAGCTGAATCTGTTCTTTGCTGTCTTCTAGCATTGAGAAGGTCTCTCATCAGGGTTTTAACGAAGTCTTATTTCGGCTGGATTCAGTACATGGTAGGTACTAAGTGCTCTTGCAAAATCCAGTGCTGAATAAACAAAGAACATGCTTTGCCATCTTTGCAGCTGATGGGGGGGGAAGATAAAGTATTGGTAAAAAACTGTTCAGTCCAGTTCTCTGTTACAACTTCACTAAATTAGATTTTCTTATTTTTTGATCATTGCTGTATACATACATGTTGAGATAACATGTGACTTACGAAGTGAGGTTCAGACTAGGTATCAGAAAGAAATTTTTCACAGAAAGGGTCATCAGGCACCGGAAGAAGCTGCCCAGAGAGGTGGTTGAGTCCCCATCCTTGGAGGCATTTAAAAGATGGGTAGATAAGGTGCTCAGGGACATGGTTTAGGGGCAGATAGGAATGGTGGGACTTGATGATCCAAGAGGTCTTTTCCAACCGGGTGATTCTATGAAACAGTATTTACTGTAGACCTAACTGGAGAGCACAATCATAGAACGGCTAGGGTTGTAAGGGACCTCTGGAAATCATATAATCCAGCCTTCCTGCTGAAGCAGGTTCACCTGCAGTAGGTTGCACATGATTGCGTCCAGCCAGGTTTTAAATATCTCCAGAGCAGGAGGCTCTACAACCTCTCTGGGCAGAATGCTTCAGGGCTCCCTCACAGTTAATTCCCAAAACTGGCCCACTTCATCATGGGTCTAACAGAGGAACACAAAAGTAATTCTTGTAACATGCATTATAATTAATTTGTGAACTGCTCCACTTGCTGACATTATGCAGCGATGATTAACTTCACCCTTGCATCATTCCATTTTGCAAATTCTGTGTATGTGAAGTGAAAGGTCTTGCACTGCTAGAAGCAGAAGAAAAACTTTTCCCATCCTCTTTACACCTTAGAAAGTTACTGTCTATAAAGATTTGTTTCTCTGAACTTTATTACTTTACTTCCAGTTGAGAATACATACAATAGACATGCACCATACAATATAAAAGTGCTGTGAATATGCTAAAGTAATGCAGGATTTACATATGGGAATTGTATTTTGCTATCTTGCCTATCTCACTACCCACATCACACTATCCACTTGTGATTTTGGGCAGTTTCTAGGTCATCAGTGCTTCAAGCTTTTAACATCTATTCCAACTTACACTAATGAGCTACATAGTATAAAGCAACACTACCTGGAATTTAACTGCCTCAAAAGGACTAAATAATTCTTTGGGTACAAGGATAATTTTAAAACTTTGCTTCATAATGTTAAAGCATTGCTTTATGCTCACCAAAAACATACACCATATCTTTAAAGAGCCCAGTTATCTATGCAAATATGAAACTTTCATTTGAAAGCATAAAAGTATTTCTATAACATAGGTCACATCAACAAATGTTTTCTAGAAAGTTCTGCTGTAGAAAAAAAACCCCAGAGGTTTGGATGGGACCAGTTCTGTTACAGCATGCTCAACTCAATCAGAAAACTTTCACTGTAATGTTCCTCAGTCTTTGGGACAAGCACAGAAAGTACAACCACTGAACAGGTTTGTCCTAGCCATTTTTCCCCACACACGTGGAAACAGTCCCAAAAGCTTGGGACTATCTTTTAGTTTCATTATTCCAACACAGTTGATAAGCAGTTATCTTCTAAAACAACATGGCACTACCTTTACAACAACATGGAAGTAGTCCCAAGAATGAGAACTATTTCCATGTTGGTTTAAAGGTAGTGCAAGGTTGTTTCCAAAGATAACTGCTTATCAACCATGTTGGAATAATGAAGCTAAAGGTAATCAGTAGTACAAAGCCATTGATACATAAGCATATATGTTAATACAAGTTTTTTTATCATCCTGACTCCAAACCACCTTTTCGTCAAGGCTGAATTCCTGCAAAATATTTTGCATTTCCCTCATCTCTGTGACTCATCAGTCTTGTGCTAAGAATCAAAATGAACTCTTGCTGTGTCAGAAGGTCCATATCTCAGAATGTCACAACATAATGCTCGTTTTTTTCCACCAGAGCTAAGAGTTAAATTCTCCCAAGCACTACAAGTTCTCACACTAGCTTTTAATTTCTTTTTAACTGTATAAGCATTTGAGTCTTACTTGCCCTTCTTCCCCAATACCAGAAACACATCTGCATTCATTCACAACATAACTGAAAAGGTGTTCTTAGTGTAACTGCCTACAGATACAGACATGTACAGCAAAGTGACAAATTGTCACCTCAACTTCAAAGCTGAGGCTATGGAAGAAAATTAACTTTTCTGTAATAATTTTTTTCTGAATTTTTACAAATTTACTCAATGTAGGAGAAGCAGGAAGTATTCTACCCATAGAATATAGTTAGTGCTAGCAGTATGTTTTAACATTACGCAAAATACTTCTAGAGAGTGCACATTTCAGTCACATTGTATTCCTCCCCCAATACCTCTAAATGTGGAATGAATGGGAGGACAACAGTTGTCTCTGAAAACCAAGTTTCAACACTAAATTGTTGGACAATCCATTTTTCTTAGCACAATCTGTTTAGGAGTTCTAAATATATCCATGCAATTTATGTGATTATCCTGTTCATGAATTTGCAGGAACTCAATGCAGTCATGTTTCAAAGCAAGGACAGAAACTATTAGACAGTGAATATGATTCTGTTTATCTTTAAATGTGAACAGTAAATGTACATATTCATAGTTAAGAACTTAAACAACTTTGGATTTTGGACACATTTTAAACTACTGATCCGTAGCACTCCTTGGAGTAGAAAATTATACTTCTAACATAGGTGTTAAATTCAGTAAATGCAAGTATCTTTAAAACATGCTCCCTTACATGCCCCTTTACAGTCTAAAGTAATTTAGCACCATCCAGTGGGGCTGGAAACAACTTAAAATTTGTAAGGCTTCTTCTCAATTTCCAGTAAGGTCTTAGCTGGCTGCAAAAAAAGACAGCTGCTTAATAAATTGATTTTTTTTTTTTTTAAAGAAACACATAAAATCACTGCCCAAGCTAAAATTTTATCCAGTTCAATTTTTGTACCTTAAAACTGATCTGAATAAAAATGCATTCTAAGACTAGAAAGCAACAGCTGATTCAATAATATTCACCGACTTGAAGTAGCTGAATATAGTATTCTGTAACAGTGTTAGCAGCAATAACTTAACAACTAAGTACAATATATATTCTGAAATATCACCTTTGCCAACATCTAAACTCCAAGTAATTCCCATTTTAGTGAAGACATAATAGAATCATAAGTCTCTTTGTTAAAACCATAACTAATGTAAATGAGAAACTTAATATGAAAACCTGTTACAACTGCAATTTTAGCTCCATAAAGAGAGTATGGAGGAAGGTTTAAAGTAGACATGTGAAATTGCTTTTTACTTTCCATGGCGTCATTAGTGGTAAAGATGAACCATAATATCTGGTATACATCTGTAAATGGTCATCCTGACAACAAAAGTGTTTTCAAGTTAAAAAGACAAAATTAGTTATGTAAGCCAGCTAAACTGAGCCTAAAATGCACCCAGAACATGTCCTGTGGCAGAGACATCTACTTCCCAGGTCCATAAGCATTTAAAAACCAGAAGTCTCACCAGCATGTACTATAACCATGCTGAAGTACTTCAGCTCAAGAACATACATTCATAAATTGGAAGCAAACTAGACACATTATGGGGATGACTCAAGGCTTGGCAAGAGTGAGTTATGAGGTAAATCTAGAAGACCCATGTGTTAATAGCTTCAACAAGATAACTAGAGGAAACAGTTAGGCCTCTGAAAGGGAAGTTGTTATTCAAGTTATGGGTTCTTTTGAGTTTTTTTTTTTTTGAGGTTTTTTTTTCCGGTGTATGTGTGTGTGCTTTTTAATTTTCTTAACTCCTCTTTATCCCCTACCTCTCTCCATCCAGAAATATCTATAGCTCGAGTACTTAAACGCAAATACATCAGACCATATGGCAGATGAGAACACAACCATTTTAACTTAGAGAACAGCCACTCTTTGGAAAACTTATTGAAGCAAGATACACTACTTAGCATATACAACGCAGTTATGCTATCACTGCTGATAAATATTTTATTGAATTTTCCTTACTCTGATAGAATAAGCTTCGTAACTGAAGAAAATTTTAACAATAGGAGAGAATTCTCAGTTCATAAGAAGTGATAAATGCATTTGTATGGTAAGCCTCACAGACTTTCTGCATATTAATTCCTTTGAATCATCCACCTCTGCAGTTCCTAATTTATTCAAAGGTCTTGATCTTGGAAGTTACATGTATGGCAGTATGTTGTTTCCTCCCATAAGAGATGAAATGTGTTTGATTTTGTTATTTAAGCAGCCCCAGATAACTACATCTGCTATATTAAAAATCCTGAAAGCACTGTTCTGTTTTAGGCACTGCCTTAGTAACAATAAATTGGTAAAGCCTGGTTTATAAGTCAGTGTTTGGACAATTGAACTAGTTCTGAACACTAAGAGAACATAAGAGCTAGATACACCCAATGTCTTAAAGGTTAAGACGAGCTGCCAAACACTCAGTACTTCTGAATAAAACAGGCCACCTATTAAGTAGTCTAAAAATGACATTAAGTACCCAACTTGCAAGAGCAACCTGCTCTTCAACTCATTGACTGGTACACTTATCATCTGCATCAGCCATTTAAACTGTCAGGGACAGTCCAAAAACTCCTGTCATACTGAAACTCTGAAAATCTCTGAATCAAAGTGACTGTAAGACAGAAGCAACATGACAGCAGTTTAAATTAAATATCTAAACCTAACATCTGTTGTGACATACAAACTTATAACTCGTTTTGCTTTGCAAGTGTTTCATTTTATTTGAAAACTGTAACACATTTCAAAAAATATAAGAAAAATTTGCATTTGTGAAAGATGGTACCTTATTATAAAAATCCCCAGTTAGAAAGCTACATTCAAATACAGAATGATAAAGCTCAGCTTTTAGGACTAAGAACATTGCTCATACTGTTTGAGCAAACAGGAAGGACACATCAAGGTGAAAAATACCTGGACATACAGAGTATTTCCTGAACTCAAAAGCGACATAAACTAAATTCACATTCATAGAATGCAGTGTTTTTACTGCAATGAAAATAGTTAAAGCACTGAAGTGTACCACAAAACTGATGTAATATTCCTACTAAAATGTATTTGGAAGGCATTAAGAAACATTAGGTTTGCAATCAGAATAGGTTAGCAAACACCAATTTTTAATTTTTTTCAATTAGAAATTTTTCCCATCCAAGGAACGTAAGTTAAAACCATGAATCATAGAACAACCAGGTTGGAAGAGACCCACCGGATCATCGAGTCCAACCATTCCTATCAAACAATTTACCCTAAATTTATCAAACAAATTTACCCTAACTCCCCTGCAAGAATATATAGAACCCTGAGTTGTGTGCTTGCATTTTGGCCACAGAATGTCTAAAGCATGGCTTTTATTTTTTTTTGGTGGGGAGTGGGGGGGGAGAAGGGAACCCAAACCCCAGACAACACCAAACCAGTATGGGAGCTCAGAAATATATTTTTACATTAGCATCCTATATTCATCTTTTTTTTGTACTTCAGGTGACATAATGAGAGAACATTAGCATTGACTAATTTCTTGACATGCAACATAAGTGCCTAAACGAAAATGCCAGAGGCTGAATATGGTCAGTGGTGCCAAGTACATTCTTCTAGGGCATGAGATTATCTAAACAATAAGCCTAGATTGCCTCTAAGGAGAGAGGAATAGGCCCCTCAATTAAATACTTGAATTAGATAGTGTGAATGTATGTTAAGATTTGTTCCTTAAGGATTCCTGTACAAGGCACCAGCCCCTTCCCTATATGTAGGGCCTACAACAGTGCCTATGCAGCAGAACTTAAACTTGTAGACATGATTTTGTCTATAAAACTACTTCAGCTTAAGTAGTTTGTGTTTCCTTAAAAACATGAGTGAGGGGGGGAAAAAAAGCCTCTTGCAGTAAGTCACGTAAGAAAAACTTGGCTACTGGTTTAATTTACTCATGTTCAAATCAGTGTTGCCATAATGCTTAACTACTTTTATTTAAAACCAATACAAAACCTTCCAAGACAGGTCATTCTTAACTGCTGCAAGCCAAGTAACTACTGCAGCCTTGCTATAACTTATGTAGACACTGTGAATTCATACTCACACAGACAATGCCTCAGTTTTAACTATGAGGTATAGAAAATCTGCTTGTATCCCTTTCAGCAACACACAACTACTTAATTACTTATTCAGTTAACATTAATGACATGCATTGTCACTGGTATATTACTTTAATGCCAAGAAAGAATTTTCATCAGAATTTATGTCAATTGCCTTGTGGGGACCATACATCAACAGAAGCACCAAAGAAAGCTAAGTTTCATGGAAGAGAAAGGCTTTGAATTTGCATATGATTCTTCTGTGGATTATCTCGTTTGCATTAGGTACATGTTTTATCAAAACTGGATGAGCAGCTGACACTGCTGAGTGCCATTTGGACTTAGCAAAAAACCCCATTAATGTTCTCTGCTGTTTTTTTTAAGGTTCTACAGAAAGTTAGTCAGTGAGGACACCAGATTTTCTAATCTGTTTTCATTTGCTAAGCTTGAGCTAGCTGAAGTCCAGAGGGCAGCTGCTTTATCCCTGCCATACAAAATGAGTATTGCAGTTAAAACAAAGCTGCATGATCATGCAGAAGACTATTCTGCAGAACTGAATGATGCGGTCCATAATCAACACGCATGCTAAGATGTGTTCACTCTATGGAAGTGTGCAAGAAGTGGGTAACTTCTCCACACACGTAAGTGCTTTTGTACAAAACTCTCCAAATGGTACAAAGTGTAACAATGGGTTTTTTTAAAATATCTTCTGAAACTGTTACTCTGTCTTTAAGAATTCTCAATCTAAATACCTCAGCCTTTTATAGAAGGAGACAAACACAGTACAAGTTAGCAAGATGGGTGTTTGATGGCACTGTAATTGCCAACACAAGTCCTGATGAAAAGGAAGCACCCTCCAAACTGTAGCATTTTCATTATGACTTGCAAAATGGAGCAGTCATCACAAGGAATTAACCCTATAACAACAGTAAAATAAAAAATAAGAACACTTTCATCATTATAAAAACCAAGTAAAGGAAACACCGAGTGTTTCCATAAAAGCTGCAAGATAACACAATGACCCTTCAAATGGGAGTACTTTTACTGTGTTTTGCAACTATGACTTCATACATGTAAGGCAGAGTTATGCTGTAGATCAGTCTGCGCCTAAGTAGAGGCGCACAAACAGATAACCTAAGTAACTGGTGGCTCTGATGCTCACAGGTAAAAGCAACAACAATTAAGCAGGCCCACCTTCTCTCTTTGACTATCTCTTCAAAAAAAAACAAAGAACCCCAAATGGAATCATTATAAAGTTAAATTGCAATGTTTTTTTCTACTCTACTAGACAGAAGTAATTTAAATTATTATTGGAATGCACAAGACTTGCTTAGATATAAAATGAGTTCATCTGTATTAGATGACTGCTGTAGGAGTTTCTTACAGTCACACTGACTTGTAAGGTATATTGCATGAGTAAATACATTCATAATTTGTGCTTTGCTGCATATGTATTCTAATGCATACTTCACTGGATTTTCACTCCATGATGGCATTAATATTTTTAACAACGTTTTCCAGGCTAACATCTTTGTGAGACATTTCAGCATTTACTTTCAATTACTCTTGAAGCCCTCTACCACAAAGCATTACCCATCTGTGACCTGCTTTCCTCAACAGATCATGTTGAATACATAAAGAAGAGGACCTTTTTTCCTCCATTTTGCTATCCATATAAGAAATATTCAACTATGATGTTTCCAGCCAGCAAGGCTACTTAATGGAGTATGCTGATCCTCTTAAGTTTTCGTGTCCAGTGCATACACTCACAGCAGAATTTAGATATGCCTAAAAGTCACCATTAGCTTCAAGAATACAGCAAGTATCAGAGCTCACCTACATAGTCACAACATGGCCTCTTATGCCAAATGAAATTCCACCAGCAGAACAGTAAGAAAATACAAACTCTAGAGGGAAATCAGGTTTTAGGGAGCATCTTTGCTACTCTTATAGCTACATAAGGATTAGCTTGCTAATTGAGGCAAACAAAGCTGTACAAACTCAAATATGGTCACAATTATGACAACATGAACTCTAGATTACTATGTGAAACATAACCAAACCCAACTATAATAGCCTTGTGTTGATGTAAGGGAACATTCTAATTACCTTCTCTCTGCGTATCGTCTTTTTGACTTTTGCTGGAATATATTGCCTCAATTTGAGATAAAAAACAAAGCTGAGAGAGGTGTAACAAAACCTGATGAACAGAATTAATAGAATAACCTTTTTGTTTTAAAACATAGTTTTAAAAATAAGTTGTGCAAGCTTTTTTGCGACTTGAAAACCCATACCACAGGTATAAATTGTTAGGATGGTATATGAGGTTAGGATCCATAGCAATAAAGGTCTTTGCTAATAAGAAATGTTGTGACTAAATGAATACAGGCAGGAGCAGGACAAATAATATTTTACCAACAGGTAACTGAGACTAAAGTGAAGTGACCTTCCTAAAGTCACACGTGACTGGCTAAATTCAGGTGAACTCAGGTCTTTAGTTCTAAGACATATCCTCCTGTTTAATACTTCTAACTCATAGGGCTCCCAGCCAAGATACAACATAATTCCAAAAGTTGCTAGGGGAGGGGGAAAAAACCACCTCTAACATGCAAATGTCAGTCTAGCATACCAGCAAAATGTAAACATCAGAGACTCAAAGCCATCTACAGAATAGGATAATCTGTGAACAAGGACAAGCAAACAAAATAAATCCTAAATTTGAAAGGGTTTTGTAAGAATATATGAGCTTTACCATAGGCAGAAAATACCTGACAGATTAAGCATTTTAGTTTATTGCTGTGTGAGCAGCTAGTTCCTATCTCTCTTGATAGCCAATATTCTTAATTTTCTGTACGAATCATATGTTGCCAAATGCATTGAAAATGTTGGAGTTAGTCGTAATTTAGCGTTAAAGACAAAAATATACATTTTTCAACCAAAGTATCAGCCCTGTAACTACAGTTTAATTGTCCTTTAAAATGATTAACACCAAAATGCTATGCAAGGACAATGAACACACTAGTTACATACCATCCTTACCTGCAGTGGAAGGAGCGTATTACTGTTGTTGTCAGTTCGGAAAACGTTATCTTCAATCCACGATTTTGGTGTTAGTGATGGAGTAGAGCGAGTAAATTTAGGAGGAGCGATGACATTACCAGAAAAGGGTTTCTTTAAGGGAGAGATCTGGTTCATAGTTCCTGGAATTCCCATGTTTCCAGTTCTACGATGGTCTCTGCCATGCATTCCTCCCCAGGATATATTTCCTGTGCTCCAGCCGCTACTTTGATTGCTCCACGGCGACTGCTTCAGAAGAGGCTAAAAAGAAAGATTAATTTATATTATTCTGAAAATAGCTGAAATGTTTTAAACAACCAACTACTAAGTAATTAATATCTGGATTTTTTACAGGAATCTCTGCACAAGAAATTCACTACTGAGGCAATGGAGAAAGCTTAACACAGCATTAAGAAAAAAAATTGTAATTCCCGCTCCCTCACACTCTCCCCACAAAAAACCACATGCAATTTATATTATGATTTTAGAAATTGGTGGCATACTTTAAAGCTATTCAGTAAAACAAACCATGTTACAAAACCCTTAAGACTATTTAATCATAGGTTATTTGGTATTATGTAGCAAAATCTCTACAAAAACATCACAGGGATTTCAAATAGATCACTTTTTAAAATTATTATTAAAATAGTAATAATGATTATTCTACCAATAATTATTTCTACTCAGTGAGTAGTAGTATTTCACTACAGTGAGCAGAAATTTAAAAATTAAAATTCAGATGCCAGATTATTACCCCCCCAATATTTTGAATATCATCATTATCAAAATTACCATACAACAGCATAAAGAGAGCACTGACTCCTGTACAGACAATCAGTTTGAAGGAGCTATCTTAACATTTCCATATTTCTACTGTCCAAGTATTTCTGGAGTGATGAATGTGGATTTCTACGGAGTGGAATCTGGGTGTGTATGTGGGCGTTCCTTTTTGGACACACTATAAAGTATTTCTGTATCTAACAAGTGCACTATAGTCCTCAACGTAAAAATGTCAGTTTTTAGAGAGAAGATTTTACAGGATTATAAGCTTTTATTCATAAGCCACAACTTGTGCTAAAAAAGTAACCAATAGTGATTGTCATACTACCATGAGGTGGACCCACTGAGCCTGACTGACAGTGAAGAACAGTATCTATCTTTAGCGTTCTCAATTTTGACTGTTCTTGGAAAGGTTTTTTTCTCAAACACGGAAATGGTGTGTGTGTGATACTCTAAATTTAGTTCTGAGAAGTCAAAACACAGTACTTTTGTCACAAAGCTTAGCTGCACGCAACCTTCAGCTTAGTATTCTAATAGCTTAAAAAATTAAAGCACATACATACAATATACATTAGAAAAAAATGGAACTTTCTTAAGACAAAGATAGAATTATGGCACCATCACCTCCCAGAAAACAAACAACCCACTAGAGCCATTTTCGGTGAAGTAATCAGGAAAACATCCCATTCCATATAATTATAGATAACTATATTGTAAAACTCAAATACTTTGGCAGGAATTTTGGGAGAGGCAGGCACTGTTGTGAAACAAGCTTAAAGAGATAATGCCAAACACTAACAAGCCTTCAATACTGCTGGCTATACTGTTATGGCACTGTTTAAGTTTACCTGTAGCTTGTATCTGAAAGAAAATTCCTGTATGCCTCACTGTTGCTTTGCAATCTGTTTGGAGAGGGTTATTCTAGATGTTGAGAATAACCAGCTCCTTCACAACGCATCCACATCAGCACACTTAATGTTAGATCCCAGTTCTGATGGAAACGCTCCACAAACCCAGCTCTATCGATCAAAACTGACAGGATTTAATAGGAGAATGAGTGAAAAAATGAAGAGAGGCCGAAGTTATATAGGCCTTCTCATAATGGAGCAGATGATGGGAGCGGGATGCAGCTATAACGCCCTAGCAGGTGATAGTAAGGCGAACCTGCTTTCCTCCCGCCTCCCACCAGGAACACTCCGCTCTAGGAAGAAAGGTTAAACTCCCATTTTAAGAGCGGATCGTCAAGTCGCTCGACAATGACAAAGCCGGCGGCAGAACTAGGGCCGAGCCGGAGTGAAACCCCGTCGAGCGCCGGTGAGGGCAGCGCTGACAGCTCCCCCCGGGGCGGGAGAAGCGGCGCTCGCCGCCTTTCCCGGGAGGAGACCCCATCCCGAAAGGCAGCGTGGCAGCCCCGAGGACCCCGCCCCGGTACCTGGTGGTGGTTGTAGGAGTTCCTCTGCTGCAGGAAGGCGGCGGCGGCGGCGGCCGCCTGGTGTTGGTGCTGGAGCTGCGGGCTCACGGGGGACCGGCGGTTCTGCTGCTGCTGCTGCTGCTGTTGAGGTAAATTCATCTGCGGCGGCGGCGGAGGGGCCGAGAAGGGGCTGCCGAAAGGGCCGGCGCAGGGGTTGTGAGGAGACACCGGCGAGAAGCTCTGGAAGAAGGCGGGGTTGATGGAGGACGGGATGCCCGGGTAGAAGCTGGCGTCGGACTCCGGGCTGGGCGGCGGCATCGCGCTGATCTGGGCGCCGCTGGAGACCGGCGGGGGCTGCGTCTGCGGGGGAGGCGGCGACGAGGTCTGCACCGACCAGGGGGTGCCGAAGCCGGGCAGCGGCGGAGGAGGAGGGGAAGCCGCCGAGGAGGAGCCGCCCCCGCTCTGGTGATGGGGGCTGGGGATCTCCGGGCTCTGCAGGCTGCTGAAGCCGGAGCCCAGCCCGCCGGGCAGGAGGGTCCCGGGGCTGCCCAGCAAGTGGCTGTTCGGGGGGGACTCCATGGGGGGCGGCTCGGCGCTCGCCGGCGGGCGAGGTGGAGACGGAGGCGGATTCAAGCAGGAGGAGGCGGCGGCGGCCACCCCCACATCGGGGTCGGCGAGCGCCGGTGCCCCCGGGCGGGCGGCGGAGAGCCGCTCGGGAGCCCCGCTGCCCGCGCCGCCCGCGCTCTCGGCGGGGCTGGGGGGTCGGCGGCGCGGCGGCTCCGGGGGGCGAGCGCCGAGAAGTCGGAGCTGCTGCTGCTGCTGCTGCTGCCTGCGCTCCTGCTGCTGGTACTTGTCAGTGGGGTGGCTGAACTGCTGCTGCTGCTGAGGGGGGTGGTGATGATAGTCTGGGGGGTGGTGGTTATTCAGGGGGTGGCTGCTGCCGAGCTGGGCTGGGCTGCCGAGCCGCTGCTGCTGCTGCTGCTTAAACTCTTTCCTCTTCTGGCTCAGCTGAGGAGGCGGCGGCTGTTGCTGCTGCGGTTGCTGCTTGTTTAAATCCTGGTGGGGGCTGAGACTGGGTTTAAAGTCAGAGGAGGGGTGGCCGAGAGGGGGGTGTCCTGATGCGGGGCTGCTGCCCAGCCTCTCGTTGCCTGGCGGCGGCTGCTGCTGCTGTGTCACCCCCAGTATCAGCTCATCCTGCATGTTCTGACGATGTGCAGCAGCGGCCGCCGAGGGGGACGGGGAGGGCGGCGGTGACCCTCCGGAGGAGCCGGTTACGGCGGGCGAGAAGGGGCGGGAGGAGGAAGGAGTTGCTGGAGCCACTCGGGAGGGGAAGAAGCCGGCGCCTCCGGCACCCGGCGCTGTGCTGGGAGCCGCCGCCTGCGGGAGCCCGGGCCGGTGATCCCCCATGCAGCGGAGGGGGCTCCCCCGGCACCGACGCGGCGGAGGGGAGCGATCCCCACCCCGGGGGCCCGACGGAGACAAAGATAATTAATAACCTCGGGGGGTGGGGAGACGACCCGCCCGCCTATCGCAAACCACTATGGAAGCCAAAGCCCAGCCACTTTATAGAATAAAGCCTTCTTCCTTGTCCTGATCTCCACTGTGGCCGCTTTAAAAATATCAGATCCCTTTGATAACAATCCTATTTTAGCGGTTTTTTTTTTTTTTCCTCCCCGACTCCCCCGCCCCACAACCTACGGGGACCCCCGGTAAGGCGGCCCTTATCGCCTACGGTCGCCCCCACAGCGATCCGCTAGATCTTCGCGACACCCCCGGATAGGACGGGACCCGCCTCCCCCCGCTACACCGTAACGCAGGGGGAAAAGCGGGACCTTTCTAGGCTCGGCACCGCCGGGGAGGGAGGCGGGCGGCACCGGTTCCGCTCCACCCACCGCCGCCTCCCCCGCCCCAACTACCGGCTCCGAGCCGGCTGCGACGCCCTTAAGAACGCCGGAACATTCGTGACGGTGACGTCACAGCCTCACCCCAGTGCTGCCGCCCGCCTGCGGTAATAAGCCGGGCGTCCCGCCCCGACATTAATAATACAGGAGCTCGAGGCCCCGCCCCCTTTGGCTCTGCGGCGGTGGGGGTTGCGCGCGCTGACCGACGCCTGCCCGGGTGAGCGGTGAGCGCTACCACTTTAAACTGAGGAAGGGGGGGAAACAGTCCTTTAAGTAACGGCCTGAACACCTGCCGGCTCACTGGGTGAGGAAGGCGCACGCTGGCCTTCGGCGACCTGCCTGCGGCCGGGCGGAAAGTAACCTGGCTCAGAATAAGTTCACTGCGCTTCGCTCTCGGCGGAGGTGGGGGGGGGGGCGGTGGTTCCGTCCGGCGCTCCCGCGGCGGAGGAGGGGCGCCCCGCCCCTTCGCCCCGCGCGTCGCTGATTTGCATTTGACGCTGGTCGTGGGGCGCTGGCGGCCCCTGCGGGTGACGGCCACCCCCTCCGCCGTGTCAGCCGGCACCTGCTGTCCAACCAGCTCCTTTGCTGCTTGAGCTGGGAGCAAGCCCCTCCTGATGTGTAGTGGCACGTGCTGGTGGTGCCTTTTGAGGCACCTCCTGGTGGGATTTGGCCCTTTCTACCTAATGGAAGTGCAGCCCTTAGTAACTGTTCAATGCAAATAAATAAACGATTTGGCAACTGTAAACGTGGTGCTGTTATAGGTGTAGGTGTGCCTGAAAGGTTAAAATAAAAGAGCTCTTGTTTGTGCGCTGGGAAGGCTGTTGTTGGGAGTTGTTTGGCCTTGAGGGGGCCGAGGGGAAACCTTACTGCTCTCTACAGCTACCTCAAAGGAGGTTGTAGAGAGGAGGGAGTTGGCCTCCCAAGTGACAGGACAAGGGGCAATGGCCTCAAGCTCCGCCAGGGGAGATTCAGACTGGGTATCAAGAAAAAATTCTTCACAGAAAGGGTCATCAGGCAGTGGCACAGCCTGCCCAGGGAGGTGGTTGAATCACTGTCCTTGGAGGTGTTTAGAAGACAGGTAGACAAGGTGCTCAGGGACATGATTTAGTGGCAGATAGGAATGGTTGAACTCAGTGATCTAAGAGGTCTTTTTTCACCTAGTGTTTCTATGATTCTGTGGTTCAGCAGTGAGAGACTTAATGCACAGGTATTGGATGTGAGAGTATGTTGGGGAAATGTCATTGTGCGCTTGACCTATTGTACTTTTCTCTAGGCATCCACTACTGGCCACTGTCAAAGATGGGATGGTTGCCCTCCACTTTGCTGATGGACCTTTGGTCTGATCCAGTGTAACAATTCTTGTTTGTTTCACAGAATCACAGGATCACTTGGTTTGAAAAGACCTTTGAGATCATGGTTAATGGTTGGACTAGAAGATCCGATGGGTCCCTTCCAACCTGGTTGTTCTGTGATTCTGTGATTCATCAAGTCCAAACCATACCTATCTACTACTAAATATTGTTTGCTGTGGTGTTTGAGTCAGCTTTTGATAAAGGAGGTCTTTTCAGTGAGATCTAGTCACATGGATTAAATACTTCTGTTAATGTTTCTGCTATACACTTATAATACGTAGAGGGAAAAATAATGGTTTAGCAGCTGCAGTCATCTCTGATGTGATCATGAATCTGCTTGGCTGTGTGTATTTGGATAGCCACGGCATCTTGCAGGATTAAGATGAATATATATTTGCAGCATAAAAGAGTAATTGATAAATATTTATCTTTGCTGTATTATGGCTTAGCGCTTAGGAATTATTCATTATATTGGCATCTGTTTCAAGAACTCTGCAGCTATCTCTCTTATAAGTGGTAAAAAATAGAGTGCTGACCGAGGCCCTACAGATGATCACATGTGAGTAAATGTTGCTAGACGAGTAATGGTTCTTCTCTGAACAGTGAGTTGCTTCACAAGCATGGTCCTTGTAAACATCAGTTTTGTGAGCTGCAGAACTGGTAGCATCTGGCTTCCCTTTGTGTTTGTGTCATACGCCTGACACTCAGTTATGTGCAAGCCTGAACAGAGGCTGCCCTTTACCTGGGGCGTTCTCAGGCATCTGGAAAGGGCGGAAACAATGCACACCATGTCACTCTTGTAAGCAGCTGCCTATTTCTATAAAGTTTGTAGGAACTCAGCTGGTCAGCTTCTCTGTTCCTCACCTTTAAATCAAGTCCAAATTCTAGCAATTTTTCCTTCAAAACACGTACCGTAACATCTCTGAGTTGACTTTTTGAATTGGCTGAAAAAAAGATTGCTCACATCTTTGGTGACAGCTTATCTCTATCATGGTAGCTACCTACCCCAGTCATGCATGTTTATTAAAAAACCCTTCATGTTTCATGGGGTGAATCTCATCTAATTTTAATCATGTAAAAAGTAAGCCTCTGCTCTGCATTAGCTGCCTAATCTTTTAAAAACAGAAGACAGGTGCTACCGAAGGATGATTCATCCTATCCTAATGCAGGTACCTTTAGAGAGAAACCTGATATCTCTCTTTGCTAATTATGAGGGAAGCTTCTGGCTATATCTTGATGCAGAATCCAGGAGGTCTTTGGTCCTCCTTGGTCTTGTGGCATATGCTTCTTGACTCTGATACAAGCAAGAACAGCTGTATGGAGTTAAACCCAAGAATCCTTTGGGCTGTGTGTTCTCTCTTCTGGCTGTAGTACAAGGCCCCTTAGTTTATACTGAGGCCACAAATTCTGCCTTCTCCACCAAATCAAGTCTTTTAACTGGCTTCTTGGTGCTATCAAGTCCTTGGCACTGTTTGTTTTCTCTGTCCAGTTCCCAGCTACTTGATTTTTGACCATTTGGCCTTTGCACCATCTTGCTGAATTTTTTTATCTCTGTTGTAATCACTTGATTTCCTCCTGATTTGTTTTATCTTAGCTGACCCTTTCCAGGGAATGTTTGTAAGCTTTTTTTGGATTGCACTAGTAGGAAGGTAATAGTCCCTGAAAATAGGTGCCTAAACAAATGTGTTAGAACAGGCTGAGCATGTGTAATGCTTCCTTCAGTTACCTCTACAATTTGCAACTCAGGAACTTCATAGATTTGCCTTTCCAGACCTTATGGGATGCTCAGACTCCACTTTCCCTGATTGTCTTTGGAAAGCAATTGTCTGCTTGGGCCTGAAGAACAGAGCATGCTGGCAGAGGCCCTAATCTTGGTGGCTTGGGGAGGCTAGAGAGTCTTGGAGCTGCTAGGAGTTGCTTAGACTAGACAACAGGTGTTACAAGAAGCAAATACCAAGCCATACACAATATTGTTATACATAATATATAAATTGAAAAAGAAAACCCTGTGTGTTGCAAAATGTACTGTCAGTACGGTAAAACCAAATATACCTATATTATGGTTGTTGTGGCCATTAATCAACCTCTTTCTGTGCATATATTGCAACAAATGTGCCTGTATCAACTTCACCTACGAAGCCTATGGCAGGGGTTGGGATGACAGCTCCTGGCTTCGCCAGTGCCTGAAAGGCAAGGACCGTCTTATTTGTCTCGTGTTCCTCTTAAGTGCTGAATTTTGTGTGGCAAACTGAACCAGCAAAAATCATGAGAAGAATGAGAAATCATGAAGACAAATCAAAAGAAATTATACAGAATAACACTATGTAAAGACAAGCCAAATAAACTGTAAGGATTATTAAGCAGCTCTTCTGGCTGTCATTTGGGTGACATGAAAGGAATCATCAAGGCAGTGGCCTCTGATTTTTCCTCCTGACTGGTTATCATCTCTACTAGAAGTTACTATGCACAGCTCAAGTTCTTTTGTTTTTATAAACCCAGGAGAATAACACCTGCTATTTGCCAGTGTTTGTGACAGGATGTTGTTATATGAGAAAGGATTTGGCTCCACCATTTCATACTTCTGCTTGAACAAAAGAACTTGTAACAGTTATAAGAACTGAAGGGGATTGTATTGAGATACTGTCTTCAGAGTCGTCTGTGGGTTTAGCTTCTCTATAAAGTGGGGGTAGGATCTGTATCTTTTCCTAATCAGAGACTACTAAATAACAGTTACAGTTTTGGGGATCATATAATAAATGATGGAACTGAAAAAAAAAATTGGAATACTTAGTAGACTTTTCTGTGCTTGTAGAGTTCCTTCAATGCCTCCTCATTTTGTAAATTAACATGAACAGCAGGATACAAGGAGCCAAATGTACAAAAAAGAAAACTCTGCTTCTAGAATCTGCTATTTCCCTCCTACTAGCTAGCTGGAAAATCACTGTGTCTGTGATTTTTTAATATGGGCTGCAAGTAACATGTCCACATGAAAATGATCTTTGTTTTCATTTCAGCACTAAAACCGGCTTTTCTGGCGAATTTTCGCATATTGCAGTTAAAAAGTAAATGTGGCTACACGTAGTACTAACTTCAGAAAACCCTTTTTCTTTTCAGTGGCTCTGCATAGAGACTCATCAGCTGCTTGTAATGCAACAAATTGTTCTTTCCACAACCTGCAATATTTATAGGCCTTTCACCATTTACAGTGATTTACTACGCTATTTGACCCCTCTTCCGAGGTTCTACTACTATAAGAAAATTAAGGGGTTTGATATTAGTTGCTTGTTTTCTTTTTACTGTTTTGCCTTTCCTTCTCCCTTTCCACATCTTCTCCTCCTCCTGCTCTCTTTTTCAGCACTCTGTATTTAGGTAGCTCTGTCTGTCCTGCACTGATCACAAGGGCTCTACTATGGGGTCAGTCTCACTCTTTCCTGCAACCAGGCTGTTTAGGGAAGTACACAGTCTGCTGTCCTGTGGTCTAGGACATGTGCCTGCTTCATTCCTCAGTTCAAGCTTTGAAATGAGTTTGCGTATGCATTCCAGGAACAGCACATTGTTCTAACTGGTAACAAAAATATATGATTCACGTACTTTTGGTAGAGCTATTTCCTCTTAACCTTAAAGTTGATTTTTGTTAATGACTTTTTCCTCTCATGGAAATGTGGAAAACAATCTGGGGGTGCAGGTTATTCATATAGAAAAGCAGATGATAAGGTTTGACATTTCACAGGAAAAGAGGTCTGAAGATTTGTATCAATGTGTTTCATTTACTGTTTTTCTGGTTGTTATTTTTTAAACTCTGAAGATAATAATCATGCATTCTTAGGAAGGAGGTAGGCAAGTCTTTTTCAGCAGTGAACAGTTTGTTAAGTCACAGTAGCTTACCTTTTTTCCTGCTGGTTTTTCTCGTAATAATATTGAACGGCCAGATATAACAAAATTTTGTTATATCACTGTGTGTTGGAATGAAATTAAAAGTGATAGGAAAATATAACACCAGGGATTGAAATAGTTTGCTTTATTCTCTTCTTCCCATGACTGTGTTTTTGTTTGTTTGTTTGCTTGTTTTCAAAGTTGAAAATTTTAAAATCTTAAAATTCACAGGAGATGTGCTGCTTTCCTCCTTTATTTGAAACCCAGCCCCTACCATGAGAGCTATGCTGCCTGCTGGATATGGGTTCTGGTCACAAGAATGCAAAGCAGTGATTTACTCTGTTTTTCCTCCTCTTTGCCCTGGAGTTTAACCAGCACATTAGTGGCAGTTTCTGTTTCTTTTTTGTTTTGGGGTTTTTTTGGTAGTGGAAGTCATTAAAGTTTCTCCCAAGAGCACAGCTGCCAAAGTAAACAAACATCTTCATGAAAGGGAAATAATGTCAGTGGAGTATTGAGAATTCCATGTTTTACAGACAAGTATTTATGGCAACCAACTAGTGAAATAAAGTGAATGAAATCCTATTTCTAGTTTGCTGCTTTTGCTGTGCTAATTGAATGTAGCAATTTCAGCTACTCTCCCAACTATGTGGTGGAAGTTCTGGATGTTGTAATTTAAGATGAAGGAAAATATGAGATGAAACTCAATGTAGAAAAAGGTTATATATTTGTTGTTGTTGTTGTTGGGAATTGAATAGCACATGAAAACCTCTGGGGAATTGCTATTGTCTCTAAAATGTTCTGCATGTGCTTGGCAAGAACAACAAGGACAGAAGAAAGTTCAGCTAAAAAATTCATAAAGGCTGTCTGGTGGAATGCATTACAGTCAGATGTATACCTCTGTGCTCTTATTCCTCTGAACTGGTAATTTTTAGCTGAGATGAAACATTCTGAGGAACAGGAGGCTGGCAGATTTGCAGCATAGATTGTTTGAAGGTTTAAATACTGTGACTATCTCATCTTTCTGCAAGTCTGTAGATAGAAAGTAAGCTGGAGTTGCTGGATAGAGAGATAGAATGGCTCCCTGTGTACAGCCTACAAAACTGTGAAGAGCTTGTTTTCTGAGTGCATGCTTTCCACCTCTTGTCCAGGATAGCAGTAATTCACCAGCAGAGCAAATACATTTCAAATTTGTTGAGGATGAGACCATATTTAGTTCCTTGTTTAAGCAGTGGATTTCACAAAAGGGACCAGTGCTAACTGAGAACTTCTGCCAACAACATCGTATGTTTCATGACAAATGGAAAGTGTTCAAAAAGTTGGCACTACAAAATAGAGATACTGTCAATCTCTATTTAATTCTCAAAATGGCTTGTAGCATTTTAAAGCTTATGTTGTTCCTGGTGCACTCACATATCAAATAGATTTTTTTACAGTCCTTATAATATGGCTGGTTAATTTGGATATATTACTAGGATATAAACCAAAATTATTCTGAGGATAGAGGATACCAAGATTTTACTGCTGGTTTTTTCCTGTGCCATGTGCTAAAGAAGAGTTTGTCTAGCACTGTATGCTGCTATAGTCAGAACACAGTGTTTTCTCATCTTCTTGTCCATGTACAGTACAGATGCAGCTGCCGTTGTTTACCAGATGTGAAGGTGTCATTCACAGCACTGGAGGTGAGTTTGGATTCTGCTTTAAAGAATGCATGAACCATCTTTACTAATTGCAGTAGTTTATATTTCCATACCTGAATACTGTGATGTAGGAGGCTCCTGGAAATTTTAAGGAATGATCTCAGTAGTCATGGATAGGTCTCCAGAAATTCTTGTTAGCTGACATGTTAACAATAGCTGTGTGATGCTTCCAATATTCTGAAGAGTAGTATACTGTAGTCTGTTGTATTTAGGAGACAAGGTAGGAGACCCAAGGAGACTCTGGAAGGTTTTGAGCAAGGTGTCTTTGAAGTGGAGTTCATTGAATGCTGTAGGTAGGCTGTATCACAGAAGCAGTGATACTTCTGTGGGAGTGTACAGACCACATAGCACATCAAACAGAAGGAATATATGTTTGCACCTCAGCAGGCTGTTATAGTAAGTGCTTTAAATTACTACAAGAAGATTTATTAAACTTTACCTATTAAATCTCCAAAAGGTGATAGAAGAGCAGGTTCTCCTTCTGAGCTGTAGGATCTGTATTGCACTAAAACCAAAGGCAATCCATCAGATTCATATGTGAAATTATATTATCTTGCACTTGACCTTACTTCCTTTTTGAGTGTAAGATGGATGTTCCCTAATTTTATACCACCACCCACTGTTTCAGTAATGTTATTTTCAATAGATTATGTAAGAAATTTGCTGCTTTAACTAATACGGATTTTCCCAAGAAATTAGCAGTACAGACCCTTCAGATTCACCGTAGAATTAAAATTAATCAACACTTATATAAAGGCTGCAATTGAAGAAATACAGATTAAAATTAAGAAAACCAATAACCATATCATTGTGACTAATGATGACTTTGTATCCAGTAACCAAGGTGGGGTCAACAAATCTGTCTATTGTGATGCCTGAGCTCTGCTGGTGAGAAGCAGCTAGGTCACTGGAGGGTCGGATGATCTCCTTCTCACTTAATTCGAGCACACAGCATCTTTTACTGAATACTCCAGACTCCATGACAGTAACAATGAGACTGGCCCAATGATGAAGCTGTGCCTCTGGGAGATAGAAGAGGCAGGCCATCTCTGCCATACAGCAAATAAATGTTTGTGTAATTTTTTGTCATATCCTGGCTACCTTCCCCATCCCTGGCTGTTTTGTTTTATTTGTCTTTTTTTTTAAACTTAATAAATTGCATTTCTCAATGATGCAGGGTGACTGATACTGAAACTTTCATTTATTTTCCTGCCGCTTTCCCTCCACCTTCTTTAGTTCTAGTTGGGAAACAAGAAGTCTTGAGTCCTCTCATAATAATTTACATCTCTGATCTAATGATCAATTGTAAGTCAAAGATAAACTTCATTGCTTTTGACCATTCATGCTATTATGATGATACAAAGACACTGAAAAGCAATATGTTGGTTTTACCCTGTATATTTTGATTGCTAAAACCATATTATCCGTGTGGTTGTTTGTTATTTCTCATGTATAATGTTTTTATTAATTGTAAAGAAAAGAAATCCAAGAAAAATCCCTGCCAAGAAACTACATATAAGCGGAATGCATTAGAATATTTGTGTCAGAATATTTTAGAAGTACATTAAGCTATACAAAAAAATAATTGAAACCTAGAAAATTCTGCACTTCAATAAAATATATTAAAAAAGAAAACACATGGTTGAAGTCATCCAGACAACCTTAATTTTCTTCTGTAATGAGAACCTGAGGGAACTGTGAAGTTAAATTTAGTTTATTTCTGCAGACTCTCTTTTGTATCCCCTTATGCACAGTTTTACTTAAAAGAATTACAGTACGTTTGCTTGGATATCTTAATCATTAAATCATCTACCTATGTTTGTTCAGTTTTTTGTAAGTTCATTCTAACACTGAGCACTGGAAGTCATGTTTTCTGACCACATAGCTACAAGGGTAAGGAACTAGGGTAAAGACCTATTGTGTTCATCTTTTATACGGAGAATACAAAACCTACTGCAATTATGTCATTTCCTCTCTCATTATGGTATTGAGAGCCCGGATCCATTTTTATGCAGTGTCACAAACCAGTTTGGTGCTTAAATATAGCTTACAAAAAGTGCTTTGCAGAATTGATGATCACATATGCCACAAATCAATTGTACCCATGATATTAAAAGGGAATATTACCTAGATCTTTAAAATTTCCTGAATCTTGGTAAATAACCTTGAGTAATTATGATATCATTCTGGGTCAATTTGCTTTGACCAGCAGTCAGTCGGAATGAATCATCTGAGGAACCTTAGTTTTCATATTCGCATTCTTTTTTCTTGTACATACTTCTATAATATGTTGCAAATGAAGAACAGAAAACCTAATAAAATTTCTGCATTGGCAAACCAAAGGGCTTTTCTTTTTTTTTTCCTTCAAAATAACCTTTTTTTCCAATGTTGGAAGGTCGTCTTTATATGAGAAAATTTACCAGAGACTACAGTAGTATAATTATGCCTTGTGGATGCTTTTTATTCTTGCATGAATGCATGTAGAATTCAAACGTCCACATGGGGAGTTATACCATCAGAACTATAGGGGTGTAATTACGCTGGTGAATTCTGTATGATGACAAATGCATTATGAAAGGGAGTTTTATTTTGACTCTTCACTTTTCAGATCATTTATGTGCTGAACTAAAAGGAGTTGATCAAATTAATGAAAGTAATGAAAATTCAATGATTATCAAGCAGACTGTCAAGTGCTGGGGAAATCAGAAAGTACTAAATATATACATTTCCTGATAACATCCTTTGCAGTTTTGTTCTTATTCTTTCACCAGTGTTTGAGTTTGTGAGGGGTTTAGTGAAAGGTTAATAAGCATGGTCTGTTCTTTGCAGAGCCTCATAAACTAATAT
Source organism: Coccyzus lansbergi (assembly GCA_033558105.1). Classification (NCBI taxonomy): domain Eukaryota; kingdom Metazoa; phylum Chordata; class Aves; order Cuculiformes; family Coccyzidae; genus Coccyzus; species Coccyzus lansbergi. Next base: position 262,910 of record JAUMJK010000128.1, read on the forward strand.
ACCCAATAGCTAAACACGGGTAGAATATTAGAGATTCTCAGCTCTCATAAAAAGCAGCTGGGGTTTCAGGCAAATAGGACACTATAGAGTTACTTGAATACTTTTTAGTCTCTGTAGGACCTCTGCAGCTAGCACTGGGGAGACAAGCTGCTGAATTTTTATACGTGACTTCTCTCTCTGTTAAGTTTTTTATAATTTGACTTCTCCTATATCCCAGTTAAACTGTAACTCCTTAAATATGCGAGTCCTATAACAGTAGTCAAAATGTTCTTTACAAAAGTAGCCCATTTACATGAAAATAATTTTCAGTGTGTCAGTAAGGTTATAGTAACCCTTTAATAATTATTTAGAAAATTAGCTTAAGGTGAATTAAAAGCATTTCTTAATGTAATTGCTGCATAGACTTTAAGACAAGAACAGCCCAGTAATTTTGGTGATGTAATCCAGTCCAAAGTTAGCATTGACCACAGAGCATCAATCTGTAAGTTTTGTTGGAAACAATTATTTCAAGGTGAATTTCTGTTTCATGTTTAAAGGTTCAGAGAACAAAGAGTCTACCACATCTGTGCCAACGCTCACTGTTCAGGTGAAGTGTTGTATCTGTGGTCTGAATTTAGCTTTGACTTGAATTGTTGAATCTTTGCTGGATTAAAAAAGCCTCTAGCACTGGACGTTATTCAATGAAAATACTTAAAGGCTGTGATCAAGGCACATCAGCTGTCTTTTGTTGTTATGCAAATCTCATTGAGGTACTTCTGTAAGGCAAGATTTCTGTATCACCAGTTTTTCCTGTAGTTTCTTTCAAGTTTTCAAACATCCTTCTTAAGTAAGGACATCAGGGCTGACCACAAGTAGCATTACTAATGAGGGAATTACAGCATAAGCTGAAGAAAAGCCTGCTCTCCCTTGCTGGTTTCTGAAGCATGGAAGACATAAGGGCAAATAGGTTGCTTCTACCAAAATATTTGATTTTCATGTTTCTTGTCACAAGCCTTTTATGAGAGATGCCTCTTAAAGGCTTCCATTGGATGTTATGCTTTTCCAAGACAAGCTTATTAGAGGGATATAGCAAGGTGATAGGTACCTTGTTGTGATAACCAGAAAATTTGGGTTTGACCTGAGTAATATTGTGTACAATGTTAGTGCTTTTCTCCTACTTCACATTTTTTTCATCTGCTAAAATTTTTTTTAGAGTTGAAAATACAGTCTTCAGTTTTGGAAATACTGTTTACTTTTTGTTCCAACACGTATAACCAATTTTTTATCTTTAATAAAGTATACAGTTGTCATGTGAGCATGAATTAAAGTGAAGCAGGTTATAAGGTAGCATGGCTGTACCATTTTCTTTGTTTCCTACTTTGTGGATCTTTCACCTGTAAAATTTCCTGGTACTGATTTTTTGGTTTGTCAAAGCTTGGCCTTGAATATTCACACAACATATTCACCCAAGATGGTGAGTAGAATTAGTCAAAGAAGTCTTTCCTGTAAATTCAGTCTTGAAACATTGAGATGGAAGATTAGTCTGGTTTTGTGTATCAGTAGAACTCTGCAAATTATCTATTTTATAATTAATGTAGAATACAGATTTTTGCATAATGTTGGCATAGTAATCACTGTCATGCAATGGTTGGGTGTTTTACAAGCTCATATGTATGTGGTTTTGCAGTTGTGGCCCATCGCTCTGAAGCTGTTTCAGACCTGCTGTGCAAACAAACTGAAACAAAATACTTAAATTTCCAGTCTCCAGCTGTTCTCCCCAGAGCAGGCTGTGTAGTAGTAATGGTAAGGCCATAGCTAGACCTTCTGAGGAATTTTTTTGATGTCCTGAAAATAATGGGATCAGTTTTATTGTGGTTGTGTGAACATGTGCACAGGGCAGGAACACAACAGAAATGCACAGAAAAGGGACAAAGGAAGCCTGTCAGCTTGAGGACTGCTTGCAACATGACCCTGAGAAAGAGATGCTTCAAACTGTGAGTAAAGAAATGGTCTCCTGTTGTTTGCTTCCTATTGTATTCAGGGAAACTGCCTATGATATACATGGGTTGTAAATAAATAGGATTGCACTAAATGAACGCCTATCAGTGATTCCAGGCATACCACACCAGACGTCAAAACCTAACTACTTATTTCTACCTATTACTGACTAAGTTTGTAGCAGCATCATAGGAAGTCCTCAGTGGAGGCTAGTGATAGTGCATTCATGGAACTCAGCTAAAACTAGGTGGCAAGTATGCTTTTCAGTCTGGAGCCCTAGCTGAAAACTGTGCATTTCTAGTAGCATTGAGTATTTTTGTTGTTTTGTGTTTTCTAATGAGAGCAAAACCTTGATAATTGTAGAATCGTATAGAAAAGCCTAGGCTGGAATGGAGCTCTGAAGATCATCTGCTCCTCTTGAAAGCAGGACTTTAGATGAGATTACCAGGGGTCATCAAGTCCAGTGATTTCCAGGGCGTTCCTCCACTTTTCTGACCAACCTGTTCAAAATTTAATTGCTGATCATGTTGAAGAATTTCTTCATATCCCCAGATGGCTTTCCCCTGAAGCAGATTGTACCTACTACCTCTTGTCTCTGGCATCTTTCTGAAGAGGATCTCCATCATCTCTGTAATAACCATTTAATTTAAGACTGTGTTCAACCCTTAGCTGTCTCTTTTCCATGCTGAAGAAACCTGTTTTTTGATACCTTCTGCAATCCTTTGATCATCCTGATGGCCTTCTGCTAGGGCCTTTCCAATTTTTAAATGTCTCTTTTGAGCTAGAATGACCAGGTCTAGACCTAGTATTACAGATGTGGCCTATTAAGCACTGAGAAGAGCGGAATTGCCACGTCCTTTATTTGCTGGTGGCAGGCTTACTGAGGCAGCCCACACCACCACCTGCCTTCATTGCTGCAAGCCCACCAGGGTGGCTTGTGTTGACACTCGTGATCCACCTCAGGATCAATCCTACTTCAGGGTCCTCTTTCACTTGATAACGCTGTTTCATTTTTGACTACATATAATTAAAGCAAAGCGTGGAAGTCCACAAAGCTTCAGGAAGAAAATGGGAGGTGCTCTCCTTATTTTACCCTAAAGCCCAATGACTTAAGCACTCACCCACAGGGGAGATGTGGATTCAGCGCTTTCCTTCTTCTGAAGAGTTGAACTCGTGTTGCTCACAATCCCGAGTAGTGCCCTTGGGAGGAAGCTGTAACAAGCCACAACATATTCTGGGGTTCCTTGAAGCTCCCCTGCTGCCATGGTGATATTTTTGTTTTATATACTTTTGATGATTTGTAGACTAGGACAACGGGTGTCGTACCTCCTCAGGGCTTATTTGTCCTGTGTGCAATCTCTTCTTTTCTTGCGTTTGTTCAGAAATATGGAAGTCCAGAAAAATTCCCTCAAACTTTAGAAAAGAAACTGTTTGCCCAGCTCCAGTACGATCCTTACAACATACTAGGTCTTTGTGTTTGGTGTCTTTCCTTTGATGTGAATGAACTTGCTTGGAGTTAAGTGATTAGTCATGACTTGAATGGCTCCATCTTGGTAGTGCTGGTGAGTAAGTAGGGGCTACATGAATTTTATTCTTTAAGAAAATATACTTATCATAATACACTTTGCTTTGAACATGATGCTACTTGTTCCTTTTTATTCTTTTTGTACCTCACATAGCTTTGCCTATGCAGTATAAAAACTTCTGGTGGAATAAGAAATCCATTTGTTTTATTTTAGAGGAGTCAGGAAATATCCAAAAATATTTTCAAGTATCACAGGTTTTCAACAAAAGCTACTTGTGTATAATGTTTGATGTACTGGATAATAAAAAGTTGATCGATATTCATTGCTACTCTTGTTTTATTTTGGTGCCAGAATGAGAAAAAAACCCAAAACAAACTAAAACCACCGACATTAACAACGGCAGTTTACTTGCACAATGAAAGTTGTGCAATTGACTTCTCAACATTATATTGCACTTGCAGATATCAAAGTATGAAAATCAGGGATAATTTTAATTCAATCAGTATGTTAAAGAGAAATAATATTGCTATAATACATTTTAAAGATAATTTAAAAAAATAATAACTTCAAAATTTCATATGAGGAAAATGAATTTGGAATATCTAATGTAGCATGAAGATGGCACAAATTTCCATGCACTTTACTAACAGCAAAACTGAACATGTGACTGATGGGCTTTTGTTACAGGCATGTGGGGGACATATTCTGTTGTGATGGAGAGCACCACTTTCTAGGACTTGTCTACAATGTGTGAGGAAAAGATGCATTACTACCAGTAAATCCTGAATGAAGACTCCGTTTGAACATCGTTAGGAAAAAGAGCGCCTTAAATTTTCTGAAAATCTAATCTCTGGAAAATCTCAAGGATTTGTAAGATGGAAATGCCTGCATGAAACAGGAGATAAATCAGTGTTGGAGTTTCTGATGCACTGAACGCAGTCAGCCACTGATAACAAAAAACTTGTAGATACTGCAGTACCCTCTACTTTATGGAAACAGATTCAGCACCAGGTGGTATGTGAAACATAAAATCGACCGGTTCATCAGAACAACTTGTTTCTCTAACTGAGTACTAAAAGGGTAAGTTTTAATAGAAAATGGGACTTCTCAAGGAAGTCCTGCTGGGTGTTCTAAAAGCTACGCTTTAATGAGCACACAAGTAAGTTACCTTGGAGGGGAATGCTAGCCTAATAAAGAAGGTACAAAGGTGATAATTAAACAAAAAATCGATATGTTAAGTATGGGAAAGGGGGGCATAACTGGGAATGAAATTGAATCTACAAAATGTAAATTACTACTGGAGAAGATAAAGGTAATAAGAAATTATTACTGGCCAGTGGAGCTTAAGACAATAAGAAGGCATTACCAATGTATTAGGAACAAAAGAACAACTAAATCAAGTATAGATAGTCTTGCAGAAAACAACAGAACAGATCCAATAGCTGGTAATCAAAGCTTGAAAAATTCAATCGCTATAAAGACTGAGTGGGGGTGATTATACACAAGAATAATTTCCTAGTGTAGGTAGGTGGTAAACTTACCATTGCTAGGAATTTAATCCAATTGGATATACTTTAAACTGGCTCTGGGAATAGGTTTGTGAGTATTTCTCTGGAAGTACTTGGCAGTAATTTCTTCTGTGAAATGTGCATATCTGCAAATTTAAAGTTGTTCTTTGTTGCTTCGTTCTCCATAAACTGTGGAGGAGAACAGAAAAAGCTTTCTTTGCCCTCAACGTGTTCCACATGCTCAGTTCTGTATTAAGATGATGACTGAAAAACATACTCTTGTGCTTCAGGGCTACAGCTGCCCACTTGCAGAAGGCAAGAGGCTGATTCTCTAGGTTAATTCTGGATTTTTAAATTTCGTTTTTTTCTGAAACTTTAGGGGCAGACATGTCTGGTTATAAAACCTTGGGGAGATTGGACCAATTTTCTGCAGCGGAGTCCTCTCTTTTAGGTAGCTGCTGTCTTCCAGCTGTCTTGGGGATCACATGGTTTCCTCCCCAAGTTAGGGTAGCAAGGACTTTGAGGTCTTTCTGCTTTCCTCTTCATCATGACATCTATGCGTATCTGAGATCGTAATACGATCATTTCATAATCAACTCACTGTCATTACTGGAGAGTGGGGCAGAGGCATCACAGCCTTTTTTTTGTTTGTATTAGCTTAATTTCAAGACTGGGGTGGGGGGTTGCTTTTTTTTTTTTTTTTTTTTTTTTTTTTGCATAACCCAGCCCACTGGGCAAAGCAGTGGTAAATGGCAGAAGCATTATGTCACATGCAAGACAGCAGGTTGCCTGTTCTAGTTTAAGTTCTGCTGATTTCTAAAGATCTTCCCAGCACAGTTTTGCTGCAGTAAGATTTATAGGTCACTAATACAGTTTATTTTTTTCAAAAGAGGCTGATGCCAGTTGTGATGCTTGGTGGAGTTGCAGAGCTGCCGTGCATGTTGCTCGAGTACAGGCTTGCCAGCTGCATGCAGCAGCTAACAAAAGGTTTGTTGTTCTTGCAGCATTGTTGCCTATGAGTCTGTGTTACGTACTGCAGCCCTCCATGCTTTTTCTTTAACAAAACTGCACCTCCAAAGTGAAAATAGGAAATCTCTCTAATAATCTGATACTGGAGAGGGAAGATGCATTAGTTTTTCTTATTGTTTTTGTTCTGTTGAATTGCAAATGGCAGTGAGTGGAAAAAGAGATGTCACGGATTACTGACAGCAAAGCTACCTGTCATCATGTCCTAAGAGGCAAATGGGTCTGTCAGCATTCTGCCTGATGGCCATAGTGGCCCTGGTCTGACACTGCTCTCTGTGGTACACCTGTGAATATACTTGTGTGCTTCACAATGATCCTCTTTTCCATACAGCAAACTGAGGCTGTCAAAAGACACCTATCAGTATCCCACAAAGTTGTGAGAAGAGACCTGCTGTTTCATCAATGTCACTGTGCTACCATGTGAAGGAAAGGCAGCCTCCATCTTACAGGAGCCATTAGGTGTTCTTTTTGAGTCCAGTGGAGCGATAAGTTTTCAATTGCTACTTGTTTTGTGCAAGTTGAACTGGTGTTTTCTTGCCTTATTGCATAAGTCATTTTATGTATCATCTAGCATATGTCATGTCATCAGTTTGTATCATATGTAACATGACTTATGATAAATACATGACTAGTTGTATATTGTGAGCTTACAATGTACCTATCATCTAACAGGTGACTGAATACCCTTTGCTTTCTGTAGCTCTTTGTGCTTCTACAGAGGTTTGTACATGGGAAAGGTAAGTCCAGCTGGGATATTGGATATAGATGGAGAGAAGAAGGGAAAAAAACCCTAGTTCCAGGTCATTCCTTGAATGGCAAAAATAATGAGGACTGGTTTGCTCTTGCTTTGTTTCTTTTGAGGTGTGATACGTCACCCTCTACCATGGTACCTTCCAATCTTTCTATGTCCTCACAGTGAGATTGCTCACACCCCTTAGTTCCTTTGCCACGGCATCACACTTAGTGTTTTTTTTCCTTGGCTTTTACCTACTGTTGATTGGCCTAATGAAATAGGAATGACCCAGCATGTGCTATTCTGGAGATGCATACATGCAAGGTGGCCAGCCTATAAATGTCCAGCTTGGTTAACAGCTGCTACCAGCTAAATCTAGTGGATTGCCCTTCTCTGCTAGCAACGAAATTACAGGCTTTGGGAGTTGCCTTCCATGATGTGCTGAGTGTTGTACAGGTCTGCTGTGAGGTCTTACTATTTTAAAATTCTCTACTCTGTTCAATTTGGTTGAAGCTGAGCAGACATGACAGAGAGACAGCATGATGCACGCAAGCTTCATTTCCTCAAGAAGACAAGCTAAAAAAAAAAAAAAAATCTGCCTAAGAAAATTTTCAGCCAGCATTTGAGAAACTTGCTGTTAATTATCAAAATGAAGAAGCAGAGTGTGCTAACATGGTGTTGCTTCAAACCATCAGAATCAATCTCTCAATAAATAGACCTGCTGAAAAAAATATGTAAAACACATCATACTTGCGTGTTGTGTGACGTTCATTTTCAGCTTCTGTATCTAGCCTTGTCACAACAGTTTCCAACCCTAAAAATCACCATCCTTTACCCAAACCTGACAGAATATGCACAAGTTAAAATGAGCATTTTATCCCCCCCGTCTTTAAGGTTATGTATTCAGAGTGAGTAAATAGGACTAAGTCATTCTGAGTTAGGACATTCTTTGAAGCGCCCATGTTCCTGGCTCTTGTAGGACTCAGCATCTCTAGAGGGCTGCTACTCTGCAACATCTCCTGCCAAACCTCTTGACCTTTGTTGCCTACAGAGCTGCTGTCCTGTGACAGATGTGTCTGCACATACTTTGCAGGGTAGTTTTAGATCCACTGATGCAAAAAGGTGAAGAAATAAAATACACATTTCTTGTATCACTTTCTGTTGCTGCAAACTTGGTATTTTAAAGGCCCTAATGTTTCTGGAAATGGGGTTTTGATTTATACTGAGAACCAGCCTTCTAGTGTTCATTTACTTGCTGTCTACCTTCTGAAGGCCAGTCAGGCTTTTACAAACTATCTGTTGCATTTGGGGTTAATCCAGGCCTTCCTGCTCTTTATTTGGTTGTTGTAAATGCAGTTTATATATTGTGCAGAACGTGGTTCATCTGTCTTGTGACAAGGAAATGTTAGAAGAAAGCATTCAGTCATAGTTTATGCATCCCAGGATGCAGACTGGGATTTTTAAAAGAGCACAGAAGAATTAGCCATTCAAATTTCATTAAAATGCTGTGGAAGTGAAGCATATAAACTCTCTTTAAAAGCTCAGTCATTATCTATAGGTCTTGTTTTTTCTCCAGTTTAATTTGTTAATAAGCTTGCTTAGGGATGAGTAGTGGACAGGGCTGGTTTTTGCACACCTTGCCTTCTCATTAGCGCTGAGGAACAACCCTCCTTAGAGCTTGAGCACACTGGGGCTTTATCACCTCTTCCATTTTTAATTGCAGCTTCACATACCCATCTAACTATTGATTTTATGATTAAAATCTTATTTTCATAACTAAATGAATGTTTGTGACCAAGAAAACTGTTGATACTAATAGTTTGTTGAATATAATTTTGGAAATATATTATCCATGTATATGACTTCCTGGGAATGATATATACTTTTTCACACTCTGGAATGTTTGGAGAGACAAAGCTGAATGAAAGTCAATTCAGAAAGAAAAATTGTACTGCAGAATGTAAAAGAATTGGATATATTGCTTTTAAACATAATGCAATGTGAATAAAAGTTACATGTAATACACTGTGAGATGTCTAACAGAATACAAAAGCTTCCTCTGTCTGCAAGAGTTGGTAAAGTGCAATATGATAAATTTAATGAAGAACAAGATAAGAGATCAGTTGGATATGCAGGCAGATGAAGGAGAGTAAGCAGGGAGTAGAGTTTGTTCTGAAGTCAGATGGAATTGCTGCAGCAGTGCAGAATATGCTTGCTGGAGGAAGGAGTTAATAATTGTGCCAGCAATGTTCAGACCCTATTTATTGCAAGAGAGAATTAATGGCTTTCCTGCCTGATGCTGGAAGTAGAAGCCAAATTTAAGTTGTTTCTTGAAGACATATATAATTAGATCATGAAACTTCTGGGGTTTGGGCCTAAATAAAAGGATAAAAATGGCCACGCTAAATCAAAGCAGGGTAACATTCTTTTAACTGTTTCTTATGGGTGAGAACAGGACAAGCATGAAGCGGTACTTTCCCCAGTTTTTAGCTGTGTGCAATGCACGTAGTACTTGAACTGTAGGTTTAAGTGCATTATATATTTATTAGACCTTGCTGAATCCTTTCTCTATAGATTATTCTAGTTATTTATTAATCCACTTGTATTTTTATTAGACACAACGTTCTTGTAGCAATTAACTATATAGTGTAGTGATGAATTGTGTGAAAAAATGTTTCTGTCTGACTTACATGACAATGTTTGGTGCCTGCTAAGGCTTATAATGTGAGAAACATTGAACAATTATCCCTTACTACTATCTATGCTATTCTCAGTTTTATATACAGATATAGTTCCTCTTTCATAGTCATCTCTTTCTCATGTTGAAAAGTACTTTCAGCTGTCCTCATGCAATTGTAGTAGCATACTGCTGTATGTGTTGTCCACCATTTGCCACTCCTACTTCTAATAAATCTTTTTACATGGGTCAGTCAGACCTGGGTGAAGTATTTTGGATGTGGATGCACTCTGGGTTTATACTGTGGTGGAACATTTTGTCCTTTAAGTTTTCTTTTTTATGTAATGATTTGTAACATTTAGTTGGCAGTTTTTGTCTGCTAGCAAGCATCGGACAGGTGTTTTATGAGAGGTCTAAACAAGGAGTCCAAGTGAAGTGATAATAAATAATTTATCCGTGTTTATCATTCTGTGTGTGCATTTATTCCTGCCCCCCCCCCATGTATTACTTTGTATCTATCGATATTAAATAATGTCCATGTTTTTGTTGCTGAATCACTTGGTGTTCAGTGTGACACCTGTTTAAGTATTGGCTGTTCAAAGTGATTTGTATCATCAGTGAACTTCACCATCTAATTGTTAATACCGTTTTCCAGATTATTTATGAGTAGACTGAAGAAACACGTACAAGAGCAGATCCCGGATTGCCTCCTTTCCACGGTGAAAATAGTTTATCACTGTGTTCCAACACATCATTTGAACTACTGAAGAATTTTTATCCTTCTGATAACTTAGTTTCTTTAAGAGCCTTTAGAGACGTCTTGTTAAAACACTGACATCTGGAAATCCAAGAACACCGTAACAATCGGCATTCCAAATTTAAAGAGCTACTAATATAATCAATTTAATCAACCAACAATAAAGTGAAAAGCCCAAATTTAGTCAGGTTTCTCCTTTTGCAACTATTACATTATTTGTATACTAAGAATATCTACAAGTGCTTTCATTATTAGCACCAAGACTTCTAGCAGTTAGTGACAGTTTCTGCAGAAAAGTTATTACTATGCTGCTAGAAACTCCAGAGTGAGGTGCAGATTTTCACTGACCCTGAATGGAGCATGGTTTCTTTGTGATAGAAGTCTATTTATTTTCTGTAAATGACATATCCCTCAAGCAACAAGGAGGGAATGAAAGTTACATTTTATCACAATAGCATTTGCAGAAAAGTGAACTGCCAAAGTCCCTATTCATAATGAAACTTGGGCCAGACGTGAGTTCCTAAAAAGCTTACCTGCAGGTGCTTAATTTTTTTTTATTTAAAAATTTATATCTGAGCTTTATGAACTTCTGATTAAACTTTTAAAATAAATTAACGGTGAGAGGATTAGACAGGGAATGGCAAATGAACCGTGGTATCTTTTGCCTCTGGCTCAGCGTTTTGAAGGCAGCCCAAATGAGATACGACAAAGTGCAGTGTGCTCTTTTTCTTTTTGCTGACCTGTGTGTAAGTGGAGTTTGGTCTCTGCCAAGTTCTTTGTGTGTGAATGGCCACATCTCTACTGCTGCTACTGTGATTACCACTAATTAGCCCTTTCTTGGAATTTAAAATAAATAGGCCATGATTTAGACATCACAGAGACTAAATTATCTGCTTAGATGATCCACCTGGAGTAGATGAACAGTTGATGTGTCCATCTCCCATGTTGTATTCTGTTTGAAATGTAAACTGTAAAATCCTGTTGAAGGACATTTCCTGAGTGTGAGTTGAATGAAGCCGTGTTTTAGTCTCTTATGGGTCTTACTTGCTATTGGGGAATTCCCTGGCCTGCTTGGAGATGTGAAGAACTTCAGAGGAATTCCTCATCAGTAGATGTTCAGAGAGGTGTTCCTACTTCTTCACCCCACAGTCTAAATACTGCTCCTTCTCAAGAGAATACAATTAATCTAGGTTTGCCCTTGCTTATCACAACTCTGCTGCTGTTTCTGATGCCTGTTGTGCTGTCTTGCTGTCAGAATATATTCAAGCCAGTAGGTGCTACAGAGTTGTTTCTTCCCTCACTACAGAAGACATCATGCTCTAACATGCACTGTCCTGGGAGGGGAAAGGAAAGTGCACTTTTTCAGAGAGACATTGGATGCAGCTTAGCGTCAACGTGCGTGCAGTCTATAGATTCTCTGGTGACCACTTTGCTCCTTTTTGTCTCTTTGACTCTGAAACTGATTGTTCTCTTTTTCCCCAAAGTACCTACTGGATTTTCCGTATTTGCCTCTGTCTGAACTTTTGCTTTGCTCATTGTAGAGAAGAGGAAGTCCTAGCAAGTGGAAAAGGGGCAGTTCTTCAGCTACACTGCTTTCCAGTAGTTTGATAGGTCAGCAGAGATTACAGTGGGCTGATATGCCTGATCCTGCTGCAATTCAGAGCACAAAACAATGCACCGTGCACACAAGACTTCTGGCCAAAGTGTGATGGCACAGGAATACGTCAGAGCCTCTCTGGGGTGGTGGTCATTGCCTGAATGTCCTCTACATTGCGGTAATGGGAAAAATACTGATGACATCGATGTCTATTTCATTCTGTTACTTCAAAAGCAATTGATGTTGACGTTAGGGTCAATGATGTGATGGATTATCACACTGCTGTGGAAGTCCTACATGTTATGCCATCAGCATGCAAGTCTTTGGTCTTCAAACACAAACACATGCCTTCAAACAACACAAACTCTGTATGTTATTTTGGAAATAAAGAGGAGCAGTGTGGATCTGCTTTCCCCTTATTTTTAACAACTTATTGGCTATTTTAGGTCTTCAGTCAAAATAACTTCTTGGACAGCAAAAGCCTGACAGCTTTTTTAAGGTGGGTGAAAACTTAAGCTGTCAATATGCAGTTCATTAAACAACTGGAATTTCAGCAGTCAAATATGAGGCATTTCTTGTTTCCCATGCTAGGTCAGCACATTCTTGTAGAGATGGTTCGTATCATGAAGATGTGTTCTATGGAAGTGACTCGTGGGCATTTGGGAGTTCAGACAACATCTGCTAGCTGTTTTTTCTATTACCTTCTGCACCTTTTTCCTGCATTTTTAGCACTATGATTTGGCCTGCTGGCTGCATGTGAAACAGCTTCTCATCTATACATTGCTTACACATAAAGAGGCATATAAATGTATCAGAAAAACATGCCACCTGAAAACTATCACTGATTGTTCCAAAACAACCTGGCTTGAAAGGAATGTTGGTTTTGTGCTATTTTGACAGCTGCTACGGCATGGATATAATTACACAGGGCTGAAGATTCCTAATAATGATGAAGTAGCCCTGCTTCAGCGTAGAAATAATTATACCAGTACAGCTATGCTAATATCAGTACAACTGCAATACATAATCCAGATGTACCACTTTAACTATCTCAGTATTGTTAAAATGAGCAGTGGAACTTTTATGCATACACAAAGCCTTAGAGCAGAGAAATGCTAAATATGTTCTTTGTTTTGGCAAAGTATCTTACATTAGGAAGAATATAGCCTTCTTGGCAATGTGAAACTTTGCTCAAATTCTATCAATTCAATTCTGTCTATGTAGTCAGACATGAAATTGAGTTACAGTGGTTTAATGGGTTACTGCATGCTAGTGGAGAAATTTATGTGCAATTAAGTTACAGTGACTTAATGGGTTACTGCATGCTAGTGGAGAATTTGTGTGTAATCCAGTAGCCCATCACAAGCACAAGCCAGAAAACATTACATCAAGCAACTCCTTTTCACAGAGATTTAAATGAATATTTTTTCCTCTATTTGCTTGTGCACACAGTCAGTTACTATGCCCAGCTGAAGCCTAGGAAGTTATTAAGTAGTAGTGAGTTAATCTCCAAAGTAAGAGTTTGAAATAATTTAACTAGATCAGTTTAAAAGAAGTGATTTGAGATATAAGAAATTAATCTTTCCTATATGACAATAAAATAAGAACTTTAGTACCTGCATTTGTCTCATTTTTATACTGATGACTGTATAGTTTCAGAGGTGGTGTAGAATCCACAATTTCCATATGAAATATTTTCAGGTGTGCTTAGGCAGCTTTTTTCCATTCATCCCCAGAATTTCATGTATGTGCTTGTTTCAAGCTTGTTTCAAGCAAATTGCATGATTTTTTGGACTTCACAGAATTTTTACTTCATAATGAATGAATCTTCTTTTTTATTTTTCTCAAAATGCTGTAGATTTAGTGATGTGTAAAGAAGCCCCTTTTGGAGACCCAAACAACAAAACTGTGGAACAGACAGATATATTTGGGTTTAATTCTCAAGAAAACTTTGCTCTTCATTTCTTATGTTTTGTTGGAAGAGATAAAAGAATTATTATTATACAAATGTTAAATGGATAAGTCATCTCTTCATGTCAAATACGCTTATGGCAAGAACATTAGCATTAAATGTAATGCCTGAAAATATTGTGATAATTTCAAGAAACCAAGACCTGACTTGACATCATCAGGTAATGCTTCTGGGATAACGAGCAGAAGAGGAAGAATGTTCTAATCTTTCAGAATTAAGAAAGATTGTGGTCATCTTAGAGTTTATATTGGCTTCATCTTGGCTGATACTGAAGACCAGTACAATTTTCAAGAAAAATTTGGCTGTAAGTATTGTCGGTGTTTTTTTCGCACTTTTTCATTGTGAAACAGAAACCACTGAATGTAATGAGAAGGAAGTTAAGAAACTCCCTCTCAGGATACCATGCGTTTCTTGCATATTGCCACACCCTGTCAGCAAAAAACAGATCTCTTAATTGCAGCTAATCTGGATTTCTTGGCATATTGTACTGCAAGCACTTACCTAAATTCTGTTTAGCAGCAATATTCATAGTTGCTGCTTGCATCCAAAAACTCCTGAGATCAGAATTTTATTGTCACTTCTTTAACTTACCAGCAGATTCTCCTTTTTAATTTTGAAGGCTGCTGTTTTTTTCCGTGCTGTAAGAAAAGGGAGAGGAGCTAAAAGAGAAATAAATAACAGCCCTAAACATTGAAGTATTAACTATAAAGCTGGCTTACGATGGCAGTGGAAATTTCTCTATCCTTCAGTCCTTAAGGGGTAAGAATGCCCCCATAATTATGCTGATTGCTGTTTGGTCTTTCCTTTGAGCCATGAACAGAAGCACCAATACTATTTTGGTATAGGACAGACTTTGAGACTAATTTGACCTCTAAATAAACTGTCAGTAGTAACTTACTTCTAGTTTATGTGAATTGGATTAGGACTGACAAAGTAGAGGTAGAAGGCTTTGATGGAAATCTGGCTTCCATGAAGCCAGTTTGCCTGTACATTATCAAAAAGTTTTATTGAGTTGTTTTTTATTTTAATGTTTATGCAGCATTTATTTGCATAATTCATTCCTTACTCTAAATTTTATTTTACAGCAACTGCATTGCTTTTTGTAACTCTACTGTGAATAAAGCAAGCCTAAGAATTTTTGGGTTTTTTTTTTTGCTTTTTTTTTTCCTATGCATATTCATATTTATAGTCAGGGATGGGCCCTACTGCCCACCTTTTGACAAGTAAAGAATAGGACATTTAAATTCTATCATCAGACCTGTCAGAGCCAATCTGAAGGAACATGTTATTTTTAGTCTTACTTACTTTTTGGATAAAAGCTGCTTCAAAGGAAGATCAACATATAACTGAAATTAAGCCCTTCACAATCCCTACCCTGCTGTGTAATTCATAAATTAATGGGTCATGAAAAGACCTTAGAAGAATGTTATATATCAGAAATAATACCTGTGTATATACAGTCCTGATATCCCAGAAAACCTTGTTTTAAATTTGCCTATCTAGGAGCCTGGAATCCTTTTGAGAAAGGCTGAAAGAACCATAAAACAAGTTTATGTTCCCCGGTGCTCAAATGTTTTAAATGACTAACACAATCTGAGCAAAAGAGTAAATCTAATCTTTTGCAACATGTATATTTAACAGTCATAAAATCTACTTCTGAGTTTGTTGATATTAGACTTCTGTTTTAAATGCTGCATGCCATATATCTGAATTACTTAGACCTCTGAGTAAAGCTAATATTTCTTCCTAGAACTAAATGTATAATTTCCAAGGTTACAAGAAATCTCCCACAGGTATTGTAGAATAATGGAATCAAGCAAATGCTTGCTATTCAAAATAGGTTTACCACCGTAGCATATGAAACCCTTATCATAAGGCTAATAAGCAAAGCATGACTACTCATCTGTCATATTTTTTTTCATCCACTCTGCAGAAGAACAAATATGCACATTAGAATAATGTGGGTTTTCTTTGATGAATTTTTTTCAATAACATGTATTGAGCTATTCCAGTATATATATTAATGAAGAAATATGCCTTGCATTGGGATAAGAATGAGTCAAGCACCTTCTAATTTTTATTAGATCTTCAGGACTGGTCCGCAGGAAAGCCTGAAAACTCTTCTCCCCACAGTGAGTTTTAATTTTAGTGTGTGGCTTTCATTGTGTGACTCTTGACCATAGTCTTTTCTCTGGAAATTTATTGATCTTGGTCCCAGGCCACAACATGCCTTGCAGGGCAAGACTTGGTGCATTCATCTTTATGTGGGGAGCTGGAGTAGAAATACAAAATCCAGCAGGTTGTGCATGTGATAGCTTCTCTTGTGGAGGAAGGGATCGGCTGTTCTGGCTCTCCATTCTCACTGAGGGGCTGCAAGGTCTCTTTTCCAGGGTATCTTGTGTAGGTGGAGACAAGGTGAGTATTGATATGAACAAGCGTGGTCCGGTCATTGTCTGTTGGCCTGGCAGGGAGCCTTGGGCACCACTGGAATTGGGATGGATGTTCCTAGCTCTGAGGAATGCAGGAATGCTCCTGGGGTTTGGACTGAAATGGTAAATCACTCCACCATAGACTTTTTGCTTCCTTATCCTTTATCTCATGTAGAAATTGCATTTACAGGGGGTGGTGAAAGTATGTTCTGTTTCTATAGGACCTAAACTGTAAACTCTAAATGAAGTTTTTGAAAATGTAAATTTCCTAAGTTATTTTCAGAATTAATTTTGACAATGTCTTTTCTTCCTTTTGGGCAATGCATATAGAGTGCTGTGACACTGCAGTGTGGCTGTCGTCTTCTCCATGCACACAGCAGATCAAAATCAGGGAAGGAAACACAGCGGTGACTTCACTGCACAGATGCAGGTCTCCTTCCTTCCCCTGCCCTGCTGCAGCTGGTGTAGTTGAACAACGAGGGCAAGGTCCAGGCATCACAGTGTGTGTGGCAGGATTGCTTTTGACCTCACAGCTTCTCAAGATGCTAGCTTGTACCTCACTGCTGTTCAGCAGAAGCTGGCTTTACATTTTGGCATTGATTACCAGTTTGTTTGACCTCAATAGCCCTAATTTGCTGGCAACTGCCTGCAGAAACTGTTTTCCCCTCCCTACATGAAGTATGTTCAGACACAGGTCTTTGAATTTGGTAAGCAGAAATGCAACAGTTTTGGAGCTTTCATTTCTTTCACCAAACATGAAATAATTTGAGTTATTTGATTGCCAGGTCAAAGTTAGATTGTTGTCTGTTTTAATGAGTTTTAGGAGATGAGCTGTGATGTGCACGTCATCTGAAAATGGGGTGGTTGTGTTTCATTAGTATAAACTTCGCCATGTGCTATGGAAACAATGAATTGTGGGCCTCTTGTTCCAAGAGCTGTATTTTTATAGTACAGCACCAGATTGTTGCAATTATGTTGTTTATAAATCCAAATAGATAAAACCTAAGTGCTCTGTTTATTATGTGTATCTTTAAAGATCTTGTGTGTTAGTACTAGACATAACTTGCACCAAGGTAAGTTTTCAAACCAAAAGCTGTGTTTGGATGTGTATTCTACAACATCATTTTTCGTTTGTAATTATTGCCTAACACATTTCATACTTCTGTGCCCTTCAACTCTGTAACACTCACAGGAAGTAAATGATTAATCTGCTTACTTCATCCCAAAAGGCAAAGGTAGTTTTTGTCATTCCTTAATTGTGCACTTGAATATATAGTAGCAAAAACAATACTGTACTTTTCTGCCTGTTCTATGTAGTGTCATACGGATCATAAGACACACTCATAAACCTGGAATCTCTGTCAAAATACTTTACAAGTGTTTCCTATCTTGTGTAAAACATTCCCACAGGCACGTGAGGAATCTACTTGTGAAAACCTCCAACAGCCATATGCCAAGTCCTTCCAAGCTAACAAGTAATCCAGTAAACTTTCACTTCACAGAGACAGAAAGCTTCCCTTCTAAAGAAAGGTGAGTTTCTTCTGAAGGAAGGGAAGGATGTTGTAGCTTGCTTTTTGAACACACTGGCATGGGTATTGGCTACATCCTAGGGCTGCATGGCTCTATGAAAACTCTATGAAGATTCTGAAGATGAACACAGTACTATTTTGCATGAGCTGGTTATATAGCTTGAGCAGAACCTTTTCTTTCTACCACTTGGCATGTGCTGCCAACAGTTCTTAACATTTGTGAAATGCAAGGATTAAATAATCGTAATGTCTTGGTGACCCTTCCCTCCCATCTCAAGAGCTAGCAGCGCTTTTCATACATAATGCCACATATTGATGGTGTTATAGCCAGAATATTTTTTACATTTACAGAGCTGTAGGATGTTTTGTCCCTCTCTGAGGTACTATCATCACAGCCTTCTTGCTGGTGATTCTTCTGCAACTTAGTACGAGGCTGGGGCTTACAAATAGAGTTAGGGGTTTACTTTACCAGTTGACCATCTGTACTGTGAAGTGATTCAGGCTTCAGTCATACAAAATGACTGAAGCTCCTTTCAAAATCCACAGTGGAAATGAATATTTGAGGTTTTACACATCTAAGCTTCCCCTGTTTCTCAGGTTTTGGCGCTTAGCATACTTGGATGGTTTTGAAAGAGTCAGAAAGCTCAAAACCTAAAATCTGTGAGGCCATTTCAGTTTCAGTCATCATCTGCCCAACACTGAAAATCTCAGAACAATGTCAGTCAATCTCAAAACAACCTCTCCGCCTGAGAGGAAACGTCTGAGAACTTTGTACAAGTTTAAATATACTCTAGTGATGGTATTGTAATTTGGAGGATGGCCAAAGCGATAAAGAAGAACAGGAGGCACCAAATGATCAAGGAAAAGTTGTATAAATAATGCATGTTATATGTGCCTGAGTGGTGATAGTGCTTTATGAGCCCACCACAGCAGCAGCGGTTAGTTGGGTGGACCAGGAGCCACATAAAAATAAATAAGGTAGCTGGGAAAATAAAGTCAAGAAGTTTCTTTCATCAATCCACTAAGCCAAGATAAATAAACTCTGGGCAACAAACCAGTTAATGAATATATGGTAACAGCAAGTTTCAGGTTGACTTGCTATAGACATTTCTGGCAAACAAAGCAGTTGCAGAAATCATCTAACGTATCTCCCCACATTGGTATTTGAACAGAAGAGTTGAGGACTCTTGGGGTGGGGCAGTTATGATAGATTGTTCCCCTGCAAAGAGTCTCACCAAAATAAGATTTTAGCCTGATAATACGGACAGGAATGTTATCCTTAATTCCTTACACTGATGGAACAAGCCATATGTCTCCTCTTTCAGATGACAGACAGGTTTCTAGCAAATCCCACTGTGTGAAGAAGATGGACATGAAGAAATTTGCCTTCATTAATTTGTTTGATTATCAAGCTCAGTTGTTACCCACCACTAGTTCCCAGAGCAAGGAGTGAATGCTTTGCTGAGGTTTACTGGTCTTCATGCCAATCTCGTTCCACTGATGCACTATTAAAAGTGCAAATCATAAAGCTATCAGAGCAGGGACTATAACATGCACTATAAATGTGACAATTCACACTTCATAATTAAATTGACAGAAAGATTAAAGAAGGGTCGTTTTTATAAAATGAAAATGAGGAGTACAGAGTGGCAAGATGTAAACTGCCTTTTACTAGAAATAAAAGATATTAAACACGAATTCCTGTGTTTTTACTGGGTAAGATCCTGCCTAACACTTATGACATGTGAATGTTGGGTAAAAATAAGATGATTTATATTTATTGTATGCCATGTAATGTAATGATCATCTAAAAAATCTTTCCTTTATTGCAATTTAAAAGTAGATCATACCATGCCAGGGAAAATAAGGAAACAGATTTTGTGAACAGTGGGTGTGTGCACATGTATTATCTTATAATGCTAACAGCATAAGAGGACATACAGGTGGAGCTATTTATTCTCAAGAACTTTAAAGTATTATTTTTTGTACTGCTTTTACATAAAATTAGTACTTCCAGAGAATTTAACTTAGAAAAATAAGCTTTCTAAAAAAACCCACACCAGTTCTTTTGAGCCTTCTTTTTAGCTACTTATGCATACTCATATGAGACTAGAACTTGCCCTAACAATTATTAAACTTACGTATGTTTTAGATGGTAAATAGTTTCTAGCGGCATCTATAAACCATAGTATTTACATTGCTGATTTGTATATATTTGCTCATACATCTGACTATATTAAAAACAAAAAACACAGAAGAGAACAAAGGACTTACAGTGGCAAGTTATTATCTAATCTGTAGATATACAACATGGGGTTTTTTTTAGAATATAAAATAA
This sequence comes from Coccyzus lansbergi, assembly GCA_033558105.1. NCBI lineage: Eukaryota > Metazoa > Chordata > Aves > Cuculiformes > Coccyzidae > Coccyzus > Coccyzus lansbergi. The sequence continues at coordinate 282,979 of JAUMJK010000128.1, forward strand.
GTGTTTTTTAGAATATAAAATGAGTGGGTTTTAATGCTTATATTTTTCAGTCTTTGTTTTTCTGCATCAGAGTGCTTCAGATCAGTATCTCACTATCTGATAGGGGAACAGCTCCATGCAGAAAGATTATAAGCAATGTTTCCTGGGCTAGTTGAGAGCCTGTGGGGTGGAACACGCATTTGGGTAATGAGGTAATATCATCATCAGGTCTTAAATAGAAGTCTTCACCACCATACTACTTGCTATTAAGTCTTTGTGGTCTGTTTGGTGTTTCCTGAACATATTGAATCTTTTCCCAACAAGATGGTCTCAAGAACTAGTATGGTCTTGATGATACAATGCATTTGACAGCATTTCCAGATTTGTTTAGAAAAAAAGAAAAACCCAATTAACCCTGGGCTATTTCAGGAATGTATCACGCATTGGCATTCTAAATAAATTTCATAGATGTGTCCCATAGTCACCATCATAATTCTGTTATCTAGTTGAAAATTATGCTTCAAAAAGCATGAAATAGGCTTAAATATGAAAGAAGTTAAGTAATTTTCATGTGTTTACTGTTCTTCTTGACCATACAATTGTATTGCATTTTTAAGCTTTTATACTCGTGATAGCTTTGAAATGAACTGGATTTTTTTTTAATGAAATGTGGGATTTTCATCTATTCCCTTGTCTCTAGGAATTGTGATGCTAAGATAGCATGATGACTCATTAGAATATTAAGAGAGAGAGTGATATTCCACAAAAGAAAGTGGTGCCAAATGATGCATAGAGGTCTCTTAATGTTACACTTGTCATGATGTCATTGGTGAGAAATTCTTCAGTGAAAAAGATTAAAATTAGCATTCCTGTTTAAAATAAAATTTTAATTAAATAATATTTATTTTATTGTTAAACTTGAAGTTTTGACTGTTGCAAACTTTGATATCATCTGTTCAATATAGATAAATATAAGTGATACCATGGAATAAAGCAACCTTAATTCCCCATGTACAGTGATGGGCTCTGAATTGAATGTTACCACTTAGGAATGAGATCTTAGTATTATAATGAATAGTTCTTGTGAAAGCATCAGTTTAATACTCAGCATTAAATAGCAATAAAAATTTAAATGAAATGTTAGGAATTACTAGAAGAGAAATAGAGAACAAAAGAGACTGCATACATCCCTACAGAGTTTTTGTCCCCATCTCTTTAAAAGGGTAGTGGTGAACTGAAGAAAATTCAGAGAAAGGAAATAAGAAAAGTGTGGATATGCCTTCACACACAGAGTGACTTGGAAAACACCTCAGTTTTGAGGAAAAAGAACAGAGAGACCGATTGTTCCTTACCTCTTTCCATCTAGATTTAGGTGTCTAAGAGCACAGCACATAAGCGGTTCAAAACCACCAGTTTCCTTACGCAGTGTATATTTAAGTGTGGAACTTGTTGTTGCATGTTTAGAATGCTGAGATTTAGCACAGGATAGAAAACAACACCAAAATATCATGGAAGATCCCAAATGCATCTTCTGGGAATACAATCACTATCTGTTTTCATACTCTTCCCTAGGCATCTGCTGTTAATTACTGTTGGAGACAGGCTCCTGGGTCAGATAGACCATTGGTTTGACTATGACCATTCAATTATATGTAGCAGCACTTGATTAATTGGTCGGTGGAGGAGCTAGGCTGTTTAGATGGTTTTACTGAGAGAACACGATGGGTGTTGAGTTTGAAGAGTTTGTGACTGTAGGATAAGCTTATGTATTCAGATGTTGATACTTCATAAGAGCTAAATCTGGAGGACTGAGGATGAACAAAGCATGAAAGAAAGAATCTATGCTTCTCAGGGTATTGCTTCAGGCTGGATGAACAGAAAACAAACTAGGGCATGGACAAGAAAATGACGTCAGTAAACCTCCCAGAGACAGAGAGCTGTTTGCTTCAAACTCTCTTGTAGCCTGTGGTGAATAGATACGATTTGAACCCCCCTGCTCTTAACTTGGTAATCAGGGGCTTTGAAAACCATGACTGTGGTTTGGTATGAAATGTTAACAGGTCACATCTTTCACTTACTGGCTGATAATGTTGATGCAGATAGATTCTAGCTTCTCATAGCATTCTCTTTTGAGGGGTGAGAAAGGCCAAGAGCAGGGATGCAGGCATGCTGCAGAATCTCAAGGCCAGTGAATGTGCCCAAGCGTGCTATTTGCCACCACAGGTGTAACCAGAGCATCTTTTTAGCCCTTTTTACACAGCAGACCTGAGAGGGGAGAAGTGTAGGCATAGACTCACTTATGTTGCAGAAAAGCATTAACTATGAGTCTGGATTTTATTAGAGCAGCCCAAAAATCTTCCCGTGCCCTGTCCTGGAAGCCCCATTGGTTTCATGTCCAAACTTACATCACATTTGTCTAAACTTACATGACAGCCAGTTATTCACTTCAAGTAAACCCCTGGGCCTGCGATACCGGGCACAATTATATCAGCATTTGCCTAAACTCAATATTTATGTTCCTAAAGAAATACCATGGATCATTTTTTTCCCCTCAAATATGAACAAAAGCCTGAAATTTCAAATTTTCCTGAGAAATGAGAGTTGAGTGTTGCTTTACTTGAAATCATCAAAAGAACTCTTAAACTTCACTGAAATCAAAACAGTTTATTTTGGCTTTATTATTCTGATTTTTCAAGTGATAGCGTATTTGAAACATTACCTTTTATAGCATATAGTGGTTGAAGCGATGAAGTCCAAATGAAATTATTTATCCTTTCAGATGTAAAAGCAAATAATTTTCCTTAATTTTTTTTTATGAACTGAATACATTTCTGCAGATTCTTGAGTCAGCACTTGCTAATAAAAAGCAGTTCTCTGGAACTGCTTCAAACAGTTCTTGCAGGATGTAAGGCATTTAAAATTCCAACATGTAGATAAAAGCACTCCTCCTAAAAAAACCCCAAACCTTTTACTCTAAAAAGCAAAATTACAAAAACTAAACAAATGTTTGTGTTTTGTGCCTGCATGTCACACAAATGCTTGTGAATATAGTCTAACACATTTGACAGTTCTGCCGGTCTGACTTAGTACTTAATTCTGCTCCCCCTCCCCCGTGAATTTTTGCACAGTATCTGCTTTCATCTTTACTTATTAATACTGACTATAATCTGTGTTATATTCCATCCCATACAGCAATGCTCATAGGAGTGTTTTCAAGCTAAAATAGTCTTCCAGCATTGATTTTATACTCTACTATTATAATAACTCTTTCATCTTTGTTTTTAAATGCTATTTTGTAAACCACAAATACTCAGACTTCATACCTTGCTTGCAAGAGGAACAAAGGCTGAATGCTGTTTAGCTCCAAGTGTCAGTCAGGACATAACAAGTTAAATAGCAGCCAACACATTGGCAGATGAGTAGCACAGAGTGGTTACTAAGCAGTGCCAGTGCTGTTTGTCCTAGTCTACCTCAGCAGCTTAATGTGTTTACTTATTCATCTGCATCTGTTAGGGTGTAGTCATTGTCAGTAATGGGTAATTTTCCCAGCAGAGACAAGGTTTTGGGGCTTGTCTTACAAACCCATCCAGACCTGGAGGTGATTAACCTAATTGATTTCAATAGGTGCTAATCATGCAGGCTCTGGCAATGCACAGTGATTAAAAACTTCAGTGTGCTGTGTCCTTCAGAGAACAAATATTTGTCGCACTTCACCCAAATTCTCACATCAAGATGAGATTTTTTTTTCCATCCCAGTCTGGGTATTTTGGCTTTTCTGTAGCTGTACCCCATGCTGAGTGGATTCACATTATCAGCCTCCATTTCCCACTAGGAAAATAGCCAGTGGATAAGTCAGGTTCTCAGCTCTGTAAGGAGATGTTGATGTTTAAAGCCTGTTACAGGATCTGATTAAGCAAATCAAAATTACCCGACAAGTTGCCCCACATGTCTGCTTAAAAGCTTACTCCAGTGGTAGAATTTATTGTGCCCTAACTGGTAGAAGTAGCTATGGACACAGCAGCTTGCTGTTGCGTAGCTGGGTTCCTACTGATATTGGTTTGAACACAGAGGAAACTCGCTCCTCCTCTCTTTGTTGCTGCCATCAAGGAGCAGATGAGTGAAGGGTGTGAAGGGAAGCACTGTGGTGGAACTGGTAAGGAACTAGGGATTACAGCAGTCTGGAAAGGAAGAGCTGTGGGGAGAAGAACAGGAGAGAAACCTAACCTGCTTGCTCCATATGCCAGCCTGTTCTCACCTGCCCCACGCTTTCTCCCCAGAGTTTTGTTGCCTCTAAAAGACACAGTGTGCATTCCCAGGACCATCTCATGAGCTTTTCTCCCTTCCAACCTTCCATGCAAATGAGACACTTGCAGATTGTCAGCCTGGGTCCCGTGTCTTCTAGGCTGAAAAGAATTTTTAAATGAGTGACTTAACTTGAGTTAGGGATCACAGCTGGATACATGCAAGCAGAGATGCTTTGTCTTGAGAAGATACTCAAAAGCTTAATGTAGCATTGCTGTTCCCTCTCATTTGGAATAGCCTTTATTTCACCTCACCTTTCGTTTCAGTCTGCTCTGGCAGATGAGGGATGCAATAAGCCTGATTAAATTTCCATGATTTATATATCTGTGGCATGTTGAGTCTGTAATTAAGACAAGGAGGGATAGAGGCCCTGGGTGTGATGTACAAACAGAGACCTTCATGCGTTAGATAAGATGTGTAAGGGAGAGAATGCAAGTTAAAACAGACAGTACTGATCAGTATTTTGGGCACATCTTTTCTAACCACATCTGAAGAGAAAGATATTAGGGTGGGCGCTCCAGTAACTTAATTATTTTGCTGAGGTGTAAAGATATGTAAAACAAGAGGCTGCTGGGAGAAAGATGGAAATATGGATGCACGTGGTGGAGTCTGGTATAGTGAATCTGGAGAAAAGAGAATGGGACCATGGGGGGGACCTGCAGACACCTCCATGGAAAACTGGAGGATGAATCCAGAAGATCCCCTGACTGACCTAGTTAGGGGAGAGGAAGGAGAAACTGATCAAGCAGGGTAAGTGAGGGCAAGATTGAAATATGAAGAAGGGAGTTGTGTTGGAAATCAGGTAACAGATCACAGAGGATGGGAAAATAGCAATGCTCAGTTCTGGCTGAACACAATTCTGGAGAGAATCGTTTGAAAATCGTGAGAGCACAGATGTGGACCAGATTGCAAGTAAAATCTCTGAATATATGGTGGATTTGTACACAATGCATACACTACAGGCACACTCTATGACTTTGAAAAAAAGAATTTAGGAATATCCAAGTTAGGTTCCCACAACAGAACATGAAACAAGTAGCTCTATGCTGTCTGACAGCAACTGAAGCCATTGGGTGAGTTAGTCCCAGTCCCACAGTAATGTAAACATCGTAGTTTCTAGTCCTACTTACACAGGGTGGCTGCAGCTTTCACATCACAAATCTCGTGGTCCTGGTGTCTGTTTGTAGTCTTAACAGTGAGACTAACGTGATCCCATCTCTGTCAGGCAGTGAGACTCACGCTAATTGGAGATAAATGGAGAAATCAGACAGACATCAAAGAAAAAGAAGTTAAAATAGGTTTAAGATTGAATATACTCTTCAGCAGTCAAGGAGGATCTTGGAAACATGAGACAGCAGTCTGCTGAGAAATAGGAGGATTTCATCTGTGTTTTAGGAAGGGGAAGATCTTCATAGTAATGGTGGAGAGCTGCTGTGTCAGGGAAAGCACAGTATGACTTCCCCTCCTCTACTCCACTATTTTGTTAACTGGGGTGCACATTGTGGGGTACAAACACATAAGTAGTTTGGCCATGATGGGCTCCCTGGCTGGAACAGAGTATGGCTGCTTTGTCACATTTTAGGACTGAATGATCCTGTTGGGTTTTGAGTGCCAGGCAGGCTTCTCCTGCTAGGTGCCCAAAAGACAGATCCCTGTTCTGTGCTATGCAGCCCAGAAGGTAAGATAACCAGTCATTGGCATGACATGAGTGATAGGTGTCATAGGTGCTGGTAGGTCCGCAGAAGGGAAATGGGCATCAGTCATATTAATAGAGCAAGGTATGGACCCCAAAACGCCTCCTATGACATAGGTGCCTTTCATGCCGATGCTGAATAACCCCAGCTCAGATGTCCTCAGTGCATCTGTGATGGCAGCACAACCCTAAATTAGTACAATCACTGCAGGTTTTGCTGTCCTGGGATGTGTCTCCCATCTGCCCCAGGTGAGCAACTAACAGGGGCTGGAAACATCACTGCTGTTGGAGTCTTGTCTGGGAGGCTTCCCTCCGTCCCAGCTGGAGGAGAGGGTACAGCATAGCATGCTTTTAGGGTGCTGAGAGGCCAGGCATCTTTGCTCAGGGCTTTAGAAGGTGCCACTGGAAGCCAGGCTGCATTGCAGGTGATGTGAGAGCAGGGATGCCACATCTGCTGGTTCCTCATGTCAGGAACCTGTGTTATTGGGGACAAGGGTTGCAGCAGGGAAGTGGTGGCGATTTTCCCCACCCTGCTGCGCAGAGAAGAGTAATGGTGACATGATGTCTTGCCCTCCCACTGCTCTGCCATGAGCCACACAGACTCCCTTCTTTGCAGCATGGTGCTCCTTATTCATTACCATTTTCTTACCTCCACACCTGTTTGATATTACATATTCAGCTTGGAAATACTGTCCTTTTTGTCCCCTTTTATACCATCTGTTGACACAATCCCGTGTGTGTGTGTGTGTGTGTCTGGGTGAGATCCAGCTGGCACGCGCAGGAGGTGAACGCATTCACATCTCCCAAAACTGCTGATTCAGGGAGGGGAGGCGATGGGGGAGGGATGGGTTGGGCAGCACTCAAAAGACCTGCACCCCAATAGTGCTGCAGCTGAGAAACCCATCGCTGCCCTCAGTGATAGTGCCGGGTGTTATCAATGCACAGCCATCCTTTCACCACCACCACCCTCCCCGCACCCCCAACGTGCTTGTTGTAATGGGGGAAACAATGGCAGAGGCAGAGTGCCCAGCATAAAGACAACAGATGCACTCCCAGGACAGGCATCGCAGCCTCCCAGCACAATGGCAATGTGTAACCCCATCCTTGAAATCATTTATTTATAGATGCAATACCTCTTTCTCTGGCCTATTTAGAATGTCTTTTCATATATGCATGGAAATTGAAATTATTCTCTGCTTTTTCTCCAAAAGATTAAGGTATCTGCTCCATACAGATAAATGGCATAATTTTGGAGGGGGAGGAAAGCTGTTGGAATATATGTAATAAAACACTGGGAGAAGTTGATTCATTGTGATGTGTGCGTGTGGGTTTGTTTTTTAATTAAATATATTTCTTTATTAGTGTCTCTGTAATAGCAGGCACATGTTTAAAAATCTGAAAGAAATATTGAAGTAGGGAAAGAAAAAAAAAAAAAGCCCTCCGAGGCAATGAATGCCATTCTCTCATCTGTGAGAGATGACTGGTTGCCTCTTTGGTTTTAAAACTTCTTTCACCCGAACAAACTGTAAGCATGAGCATCTGCTCAGCATGGAGAATTTTCTACCATCTAGGAGACCGTGAGTCATCTCTCACATGAAAATATGGTCACTTCAGCCCATTGCTTACTTTCTTAAATACGGTGTGAGCAGCTTTACATATTGTCTAAATGTGTAATTTAACACAAGATCAGAAATAAGAATGGCTACCTAGCTCCCTGAAAAGAACTGAAATGACTGAAACTATTTCTCCTGATAACTTCTTAATGCTGGTATTTTCAATACCTCCATCATATTTTTTAACAGCAGCTCTTTAATGAATATTAATTTAGGTTTTTTTTTCTTTACTTTCACTAGTGCCAAATTTAAGTTTGTTTGCCTAAATCCTGCTCTCTGGATGCAGACAACTAGTAGCTTATCGACAGCACTTTCCTGTGTTTCAGTTGGTTTAGGGATCAAGAACCTGAAGTGTTTTATCCAGGCACATTTTTTTTGTGTTTGTAGACATGTCTGCAAAAGGAAAGCATGAAAAGATAGTCTCTAAATTGGAAAAAAGCTCTGGTGCTGCTAAACACTCTCCAAACACCTCTATTGGATTTAACAACCAACTGAAAGCTCCTGCATGCCCATGAGATATGAAACACATTTTATTAGTCACTCGAGCATAAAATGATTTTTTCTTTTTCTTTTTTTAATTAACAAACAACTTATATAATATTATCTGTGGTTCTGTATAAAGTAAGCTGAAAAACCGCGTGACCTCTTTCTATCATCCCCTCTTCTATCTTCTGCAGTCCACAGGAAAAGCCTCCTGACTGGCAGCTGGTTGACTGCCCTATTATGTGAGCCTGCGTCCAGTCTGGCTAATTACAGTCACTGATTACTAAACACTGAGCAGCACTGTCACCTGCCTTAGCCTGACAGGATTATACCATCTGTGCCACATGGCCAGGGTATGGAAAGCTGGTGAAAGGTCACAAAAAGGGGCAAATAGCCCTTAATGGGAGGTAAATGTATGTTTACAGACATGACAGCTGACTGTCATTAGGGTATATATGTATTCACAGCTGAAAATACTTCCCAAGGAAAAATAAGAGGCCTTGGAAGTGTGACTTTGTTAAGCAGTTGTTTTTTTATACTCTGAAAACACATGTCATTTGCTGGAAAGAGGCTAAATATTCTCCTGTCAGACACACCAGAGTAACGCAGGAACAGACATTTTCTGTCCTTACCGCCTCAGACCTTTTCAGTGCGGCATCGGTTTAACTGAAAATGTTTGTTAAAACTGATCTAGTGACAGTGGTGCATACTTTTGTGCAGGCAAAACTGTCTCCTTTAGAGGAACTTGTTGGGTATGTTTGGTTTGTGCTTGCAGAGGTGCCACAATTAACTCAAGCAGGTAATTGAGGACTAGATCTGCTCTCCAGAGCACGTGACAATGCAGGGCCCATAAGCTGAGTGGTGGCTCTCTCTGATACCCTTCTCCAGCATGTATCATGCATCCTCTTACCTGCAGTAATGCTGCTGCTCCCTACACCTTCTCTCACATTGACTCCAATGTGCTTGTACCTGCCTCCTGCTAGACGTAACACTCTCTTATGGCTGCTAATTTTCACCCCCACCATACTAGCAAAAGTCTCCTCCTTTCTTTTCCCAAGACAGTGCAGCCCATTCATGGAAAACATCATGTGTTTCCACTTGTTTGCTTTATGTCCCCATGCATTTAAGTTTTGACTCTTCAAAGGGAATTTTGCAACTTTTTTTATGTGTGACCCTGCTGATGTCAGAAAGGCATAGCATTTATTCACTGTCTTGTTGGATTGTCCCAGCTCTAATATGATCCATCCTGCACCTCGGACGGTTATCCAAGTTACCCTGAAATGACCATAAATTGTTTGCTTGGAGTTCCTATTGCTTACAACAGTCTCTGGGTCATTTTGCAGGCAGTTTACACCCAAGAGCATCCATACAGTGGCCTAACTGATAGTATATGCCCTGGGCCCACCAGCGTGACTTAGGGAACTTATACACTCTATTCTCCCCTTTCTGATCTGTGTATGGATTTTTCAAACCCTCCAGGATATAAACTTGGCTATATAGCTCTCATTGACGAGTAAGAAGGCCTGAGCTGTCACCCTGGGAGCTAGCACGCTACTTCATCCTCCTGGGAGGAAACCTGCCCCCTCCTGTTTGTGTGGAAGAGTAAAGATGGTACTAAACATTGTCAAGGTCTTCTGCCATGGGTCCTTGAATGTGTTTGTTGCCAATCAGATTTCACTGCAACTTCCAGTCAGTGCTGTGTTAAAGTTAAGAGACTGGAGGAAGCTCAAAGTGAGGAAAACTGCCTGGCACAACATGTCTGCAAGATGATATGGATAACAAGCTGCCACGGTGCCTCTATTTCCTTCTGAACATTTTGAAGGATGTCCTTACAGGCTGGTTAAATGGTCTGGCATGGTCATGGGTTTGCCAATCTCCTTTCATCATCCACGCAGTGATCACCACCACCTTCCAGGGCCACTCCATCAGGCTCAGGTTGTGACCTGTTAACTGTGGTTTCTGGGTAGGTCCCCAAGCTGCAGTCTGCTCTGTGTGCTTCTGCCATCAATCTGTGGTTAGGGAGCATCCTCTTCCTCACCAGGACAAGAGGAAGTGGCCTCAAGCTCCACCAGGGGAGGTTTAGGCTAAACATTAGGAAAAAATTTTTCGCAGAAAGGATCATTGGGCACTGGAACAGGCTGCCCAGGGTGGTGGTTGAGTCACCTTCCCTGGGTGTTTAAGGGTTGGGTGGATGAGGTGCTGAGGGACATGGTTTAGTGTTTGATAGGAATGGTTGGACTTGATGATCTGGTGGGTCTCTTCCAACCTGGTGATTCTATGATTCTATGGTTCTATATTCTCCCTGTTTCAGCTAAATCACAATGTTGTATGCTCACTACCTCACTTTTATTCTCTTTCCTCAGGTTTCTTGTCTAGACTTTTTCCTTTGCTGTCAAAGTTTTTTTGTGTTTCTCCAGTTGCATTCATTTTGATCATTACTTATCAGGTATTTTAGTATGTGAGTGCAAGATAGATGTTTTACTGAAAAAAGATGACTACAAATAGCTTTGCATACATCAAATCACACTTAAAAGGAAAACACATGAATCCCCAAAAGGTGTATATATAAGTCATAACTGAAGCAGTCTCACTTTTAATGATGAGTCTAATCTTCTCAGAAACCAAAATGTAATTTATTTCATGTCAAATAGGTGACCAATGTTTGACAGTAACTGAGTACAGGAATTTTTCAAAAGGTGTCAAACCAAGTTGTGTAATATTCTGAGTTTTCCTTTCTGACCTGTGTGCTTTCCTAACAGCTGCCCTGATTTTTTTTTTTTTTTTGTTTCCCTTAAAATTGATCTCGGGAGCAGCCACATTCAAAAAGCTACTTATAGACACATAGATATGTTCACTAGTCTGCCTGTAAAATCAGCCAGTGATGTGGTGTGTGCAGTATCAGCATCACTGATCGAGGCTGGGTTACTGAAAGACAGGCACACAGTGATGATCCAGAGGACTGGGAAAAGAGGGACAAGGTGAAATCCAGTGGTATAAAATGTGTGCATTTTTTCACCTGATGCTAAGAATTTCTGCTAGAGACTAGAAAAGAGCAGAATTGTGATCTGCTAGTAGACTGCAGTAATCAGGGTGTTACTGCTGTGGCCTGTTTGTGGAAATCCTAGGCTGATTCTAAGACGTGCCATTTCCAGGACAGACAGAGAAGCATTTGTGGCTCCTTTTGTTACCACCAGTAACCATTTTGCCACTTGCGTGTCCTCTGAGTGAATGCAGGCAGGCCTGGCATTGCATACAAGCCCCATCAGCTGTGCTCCGAGCAGATAAGCACAAGTTGGAGCAGGTATGGAAAGCAGCCCCTCAGATGAGGAGGGGACCTGGCAGCTTAATTTGAGAGAGAGCTTAGGGAGTGTAGCTCATTTAGCTCCTCAAGACAAATGCCAAGAAGGAAAAAAATGTGATTGCTCACTCTAAATTTATCAGCTGAGGCAAATGCCAGAGAGGGAAAGGAACTATTTAAGGTGAAGGACAATGTTGGCATAAGAACAAATGAGTGTAATCTGGCTATGAATAAATTTAGTCTGAAAAATAGAAAATGGTTTAGAACTATAAAAGGAGTGAGTTCTCAGCTTTTTAATAGGAACTCCAGAAACCAAATTCCTACTTAGTCAGATCTGATAAGATTATTAAAAAGCTGGCTGTGATAGCAGGGGACTAGTCCATGGCTTAGGTGGTCTTCTCTGTCCCTGAACACTGATGAATTGGAATCCTGTCTCAAATATTCAGTGTATGAATATTCTTCATTATATGAAGAAATTTCAGAATTTAGGACTCAAATTGTTGGGGGAGGTGGGGAAGATTTTTGGTTCTTTAGACTTTAGTGTCTCTCTTTGCCTCTTCTATGCACCTGTGAAATACAGAGAATAATGCTACCCCTCCATCACTCTGGAGTATTGTGAAAACACCCTCATTGTGGTATTATGAAAATAAAATATTTACTGTTTGTGTAGCACTCAGGAGTGCTGTTAGGATGAGTACCAGAGGAAAAAAGCTGCACTGAAATTAATAATTTTGGCTGCACAGCTAGATTTGAATTACATGTAGTAAATCATGCCTAGGGCAGCACACTGAGTGAGAAGAAATTAAAATATTGAATAGCTGCTCATTAAGTGAACACCATCTATTCTGTGAACTGAATGAGGCAGGGTCCCATGGAAAATATAGTATGTGATTTCGTAATTGAAGATTGTAAGAGGTTTGAATTAGGGTTGTACAAGCCTTGCCCTATGAATTTCCAGCATCCAGCATCTAGGACTTATTTTTCATGTGCGTCTGACCAATTGGCCATCTGCACGCAGCCCAGCTTGCACTCAATTTACAACCAGGGGAACCTTGTTCACGTGTAGCTTGGAGGTGGCTGTCAGACTGTGCAAGTTCTGGCGTGATTCTTCTCCCAGAAGACAGGAGAGACAGCCTAGGCGTATCTGAATAATCAACCATCCTCCTCTCTCACTTGTCTGTGGGCAGGGAGATACTCTGGAACACACCATCTGAATAACCCCCACAGTACTCTGCCCTTGGCACAAGCAACCAGAGAAGAATAGGAGGGTTGCACCGACTCGCCCACAATCATCCTTTCAGAGCTGGGCAGAGAATAGCATTCTGTCTTGTGGGGAAACTGGAAATTTATTTCATCCTAGCTTGAAACTAACGCTATCTCTAGAAATTCTTTTTAAATTCAAGTTGGAGGAGTAATGAAAATGTTAACTGTTGAGGCAAGAAGCTTAATAGTCCAGGAGAACTACCTGTAGGTGTAGTTGGATTTGGGTGTAAAGCTGAAGCTTTAGGCGTGATGATCAGCCTTTGGATGCAGTCTTGGGATCACCACACAGGCTGCAGAGGATCAGCAAGTACAGTCTCAGGAACCCACACCCACCTCAAACCTTGTGCTGTTCTTGAAGGCAGGAGTTTGCAACAAAACTTGAAGATATCAATGAGGCAGCAAACGTTTTGTTACTGCTTTTTCAAACTAGTTGCAGAACTGTGGTCTATACACTCAAATAGATATGAACAGACCAGCATGTTTAATGTGTGCTGGGAAGAGCTGTGCCTGAATTGGTGGCCTGTAGGATCTCATCCCTTGACACATCAAAACCTGACACCAATACATATAGCTTTATTCTAGCTGGAGTGTTTGGTATGCCACCATCGAGTGCTGAGAACAGAAAATCTTGCTACTTTAAAAAAAGCTTTGATGCAGAGGGCAAACTTCTAGAATGTTTAGTGAGTTTGAGTCTCTTTTTTTCAGTACCGAACTTTCCCTCAGCTGAGGTCTGATTGCCAGAGTAGGGGCGCTTGGCTCTTTCTGTTCATGGAGCATTTTCAAAGTGGGCACTAGCAAAGCAAGTGAAAGCCCTAACCAGTTCTGAAAATCTTGACTCAAACTCTTCAAAAGTTATTCAAGAAGCATATATTTCTCAGCCTTGGAAAATAAGAATTATTTATAGGCTTACCCAGAATTCTTGGCTGGGTATATTTTATGTGAGTTGATACAAAGGAGTCTGATGCAACTGCATATGCTATACAAAAGCCGACACATCCCACATTTAAAATGTTCCTGTTTTACTGTAGTCAATCATATTTCCATGTTTGTTTGTCAGAGTATGTATGTGTCTAATTATGTGCTGATGGCAAAATCTTGCTAACTGAGAGTACCAAAAAATACAGAACTATCTCTAGATGGAGATCTCATTGTGGCAGCAATGTTTATCGTTGAATCACAGACCACAGAAAACTATGATTTGCACAAGAACGGCTAATGCATAAGAAGTGTGCTGAATACTACTTTTGCACAGGAAGAGGGCAGGAAGAAAAACCTATTTATCTCGGTAGTGGTTAAACGATAGTGCAAACCAGTAATTACGTGTAAATTATGACCTTACCCCCTTGCAGTCAGCTCCTCAGTAAACATGACTGCATTTAATTTCCATCCCCTTAGCAATGAACATCATTATTTTTAGAGCAAGTTCAATCCTTCTCTTCAGATCTTTTTCAATGAAAATGCGTGTCTTTAGAGATCAAAACCTTCAATGAAACGATGGGCTTCTTTTAGATTTTGGGCATTTTCTCTGAAATACAAAATTGATGTTAGAATATTAGCTTTTATAAATTCTGCTCTCTTCCTTTATGCTTGTCTGTCACTAAAAGACATTGCGTACAAGTTTAAAGTTTAGGGTTTTTAAAAACATATACATTTTTCATTTTCAGTTGATATTCTGTAGTATTTCCAATGCTGGAAAGTTGCAGAAAATACAGTAATGGAAGAACCCCCTAACTTGGATATCATGTCATATGCATGGAAATAGCAAAATACAGAAGAATGTGGGGCAAAAAACAGGAGCAAAGCCCACAAAATTCCATTTTAAGAAATACAGGTTAAGATTACTTTTTAAAATAGTAGAGAAATTCACTGAAGTGGAAGTGACTTAATTAATGTAACTAATTTCAACTTTTGAACATCTGTGATTTTTCTATTTATTTAAACAATAACAGCCAAATACAAATTGAGCCTCAGCACTTACATATTATTGTGCATTTCAGTGTGACAGACTGTAGCTACACACAATTATCCTGTGCTATCAGTTGCTGAAGTGGTATTCATTATTTCCTACCTTAAGCTGTCCTGTAAATTTGCTCTGCACTGTTAAGCAGACATCAAGTTCCGCCTAGAGATAGATACACTGTTGATGAGTGAAGAGGATCTTAATAGCTGAGTTTGTTGATGCTTATATTAAACTTCAGAAACATTTTGAATAAAAGACAGAAAACATTCTTCCATGATCAGTCACGTTGCATTTCTTCAGCAATTCTCCTCTAACTTCCTCACAAAGCACAGTTGTCTTGGTTTCAGTTCCCTGGCTCAGGTTACTGCAGAGCGTATTTTGAGCAGAATTACCTGGAGCTAATCCCTTCATGTTGGGCAAGTCTAAGAGTGATCGTGTTGCCTTCTGGGGAACCCAAGTGCCTTGTTGTCTGTACTTGCACTGTGCTCTCCTGAGGTTTCTAGTGGCATGTTGCGTAGTGGCTGGAGCAGCTCCCACCTGACATACCACATTAATTCTTCCCAGGAAACTCCTCTGGGATCTCTCCGTGGGCTTGGCACTCACCACGGTGGGATGAAGAAGTGCTGGAGGATGCTCTACCACATTCCTATGGATGTACTCCCTGTCCACATAGGTGATGACTGCAGCTAGGTGCATTGTAAACCTCCATCCCACCAGGCAATGAGTCAACAGGTTGGAGGGTTTTGTGAGTATATGGGATTTAAATAATTAGCAGGGCTAGGAATGATATCTGAGTTAACCTGATTAAAGAGGAACCCTAGCTTGACTTTGTGCATGTGAAATGCTGCTCACTGGTGTTTCTCTGCAGGAATCACAAATGGATTTGCTCCTACAACCTACCTGGAGTTTGAACACACTTTTTTTCCCACTAAGACACACCTTTAAACATTTTGCAAATATCAGCAAGTTCAGTTTCACAATGGGAGTTTCTGCTGGCAGGCAAGCTGCATCATCAATTTTTGCATGAAGAAATTAGTCAGGATAGGTGACTGGCTCCAGGCCACAGCGCTGTGTCTACATGGCACTGGGAAGTGCTGTAGAAAGATACCCAGGCTAGCACGGATGCATATCAGAGTGGTGCTCCACCCTGAGTAATTAGTCTGTTGCTGCAGAGTAAGGTCTATCCAGTGGGGCAGAGAGCACTGCTAACACAATCCTGCCTCCAGATGCATTCTATGGGGATCCCATGGCTGGTCTGCAAAGTGCTTCTCATCTCCATGGACCCTCTTCATCCTCCCAGGTCTTCACAATGAGTGAAGTGTATTTTGTGGCAGGAGATGATTTCTGAGGATGAGTTTCCCGAACCTTAGAGCTGGGATCTCAGGGCTCCTTAATTTTGATTTTTTTATGTTTTAAAAAAAAAAATATTGAGCAACAGCAGCAAAACCTGACAGTTAACTGAAAGACCTCAAACCAAAAAATATAATAATAAAAATAAATATGCAGAAGTAATAACAAAAATAAAAATATGCAACTAAAGTTCATGAAACAGTGAAGTCAGGAATTTGCCATGACTCAATGACTGATTGTAAACTACATCGTAGGGAGGGAGGGCCTGACTCAGCAGATGCCGGAACCTTCAAAGGGATTAGAGCTGTTGCCAAGGAGTTCCACCCTTTTTTTCCTCTTTAAGTATCTTAGTCTTGCATTACATTATATATAAAACAGCATTTATGATATGGAATTGGCACATCCAGAATAGAGAGAACTTCAACACCAGATTTTCTGAACGATTATGATTTGATTATATTTGCATGTACACACCATTTTATCAGTGTGCAAGTAGCAAAATCACTTCCATACAATTAAAAACCCTCAAGATTTATTAACACAATGACTGCAAACATTTCAAAACAGGTACTCTAAAAAAACCCCAAACACCATAAATCTTAATAAAAAAAATATTTACAACCCAGACACAACGCTTGGACTGCAGCCTCCAGTTGCCCGGTGTGCCTCTGGTGCTGATGCATCACTGTGATTCCTCAGGGAAATTGCCCTTGTGGGAATTCTTCTTTGCAAGACAAGTGGCCAAGACAATTCCCCACGCCTGTTGCCAACCTGTTTCATAACTTCTGCCTCTGTGTAATCTTTTTAACTGAAAAGATGAAAACATAGGGAGTTGGTCTACTTAAAAACTTTTGCTGGCATGGCAATGGTATAATTACAACAGCAAAATCCCTGCTGTGAGTTCAGTCCTACTATCAAAAGACCTTTTTGTTGCTGTTATAATGTAATCTGTTCAGTGAACTGGTTTAATTCCTACTAGCAAAACAACTTTTTTTTTTTTTTTTTTTTTTTTTTTTTCTGGTATAAGCTGTTTCTCTGCTCAGGGTGTTGTCTGCTGCAGGATGAGTGCTTTACTTCCATTGGGTGCTGATGTACCTGGAGGATGAGACACTGTTTTCCCCTCTCTAGTGAGGACTGAGGCACTCTGCACGCCAAAGGGATTAGGAGGCATGTGATGACTGCTGGGTCAAAAGGGAATTTCAATCCACCTTCCAGTCTGGCTCCTTTGCATAAACCCTTTATATTTTTAAGTCTGTGTCTTCACTCTGCAGATTTTTTGGCTAGAACTGGGCTGGGTTGCCTGCATTCCCTAGCACCATTTCTGACATGGAAGGCATTTGTGGGCTGATACTGAAAAAAGCAGTAATATTTTTCACAGACCTGTGAATGAAACCCTCAGGTTTTAAAGTTACCCCTTCTCAACCCATCATTTTTGCAGGTGAAGTTGTTTTAATCCAACTGTGGCTTCTATATATGCAAACACACTGAATTTCACCTGCCAGTTTCTGGTGGCTCAGTGATTCCTAGTGCAAAGTGCTGCTGGAGAAAAACAGATGCTCAAAATAGGGCTTCCACACTCATACCATCTTCATTCCCTAGTAACTCCTTGCTGGTTTTGTGCAGGAAGGATGCACATGTTTGCATGTGGCTGATTAAACACGGGATTTTAGGTCCCTTGCCCAGCCACACTGTCCCAGTCTGTCTGGGATGGGAACTAGGGGGTGAGTGGTCCACAGGGCAGCCATGGACAGTGTTTCTCTGAAGCTATCACTTACCACGTGAGGAAAGGTATGACCATGCAAGATTTTTCTTAAATGCATGTAGAATGTTTGGCTTTATGCACTTTTCCTCAGTTTTCTTTTAATCTAATTTCAATATCCAGTGGAACTGATACCAGAAACGCTAAAATGCAGCAATGAGCATTATACCCTCTTTGCTAGCACAACCATCACCTGTTATTCTTTTTCCTTGAGAAATAAATAATTCAACCTGTTTCAGCAAACCTCTTGGCCCTCCCACAGCAGATCACCGGAGCCATTTTAAGGGTATCATATGCCCAAAAAAGCAGGAACAATCTGGAAGGAAGAGGTGTCTTGGCTCCTGTTGCTGCTTGAAGGGGTAAACGCTTAATTTGCTGCTACCTCTAAGGAGGTAAATATTTAGCACACAGAAAGTTTCTTTCCCTCTGAGAAAGTCCCACTGGTGTTGACCTACATAAATTCCAACAGTCAGTCTTTTCTTTTTTTAAAACACTTCCCTCCCTCCATGGCACTGGTTTTTTATTGCAACTGCTTGTAAAGAGAAACTTTTTTTGTAAGTGGGTTAGACATTTTACTCTACAAGTTGGTTTTGGCTGGAAGGATCTGTGGCAAGGTGTCACCATTTGTGCTGACCTTCATGCTGACAGTGTCCTTCAGGCTTACCGTTCTCAGCTGGTACTTTCCAGGACGTGGTTTTAAGCCCATAGTCTTCTTATGGTGAGGGAAGGTTAAAAAGAAAATAAAGCCATTGTTGTTGCCTATAAAAAAGGGGTATTTGAACAAGTATGTTTTGAAGACTTCATAAATTACAGAGTTCTGGAAAACTAAACAGACTTGCTGGAGATTTGGGCAAAGCTAGCAGGTAAATCTACTTGTGTCCAGTATGCAGCCAGTGAAACAACTGAGCTGAGCCTAGTGAACCCATCCTGCCCACCTCATGCACTGCTCTGCATTAACTTCCTGCCTTCAGCATGGGGCAGCTGCTTTGGAAGACTAAGGAAGAGACAAGAGTTGAACCTGGGAATGATGACACTATGTTGGAACAAAAACAACACACAGGGCACTATCAATGAATGGCTTTTTTACTTTACTTGTTTAATGCAACAAACCAGACCATCTCTGTCCTGGCAACTCTTCATTTTTCTTAAATTGATTAGTCTCCAATAAAGCGTCACTCATACTCTTACAATAACTTCCTATAGTATCTCAGGATTATACCTTTAAGTTATACCTTTAAGTATATTTTTTTGTTTTGTTTCAGATTATGGGATGATTCTTTGAACTGAAAATAGGGCCAGAAGTCCTAAACCCCACCTCCCAGGTTGTGCCTTTAGCATTAACACTTGAAATCACAGTTCTCATTAAACGTGAGCTGTAGTAGTTGTTGGTTTTGATCTGATAGATATCTACCTCTTGTCTTTTCTCTACAGTATTTTTCTAACACTTTAACACGTGTCTGCAACAACAGAGTGGGTTTTTTTAGGTTTGCATTCAGTCTGCAAATTGTACATCTAAAGCTGAAAAATAAGCTTCATATTTTTGTGGTGAAGTGAGGTTTACCAGGCCCCTTCAGAAATGACAGCAATGTTTTGTGGTTTGTTTCAGTTAACAAGGGCTGCAGTCAACATGTGAACTTTTTGGTGCCCTCACTAAGTGCACAGCCTCCTTCCCAAGATAAGTGTACCAGTGAAGGTGGTTTTTTAAATAACACCTGCAGAGAAGCTGGGGGGCTCTCTGACTTCTAGTTTTGGCTCTGTGGTTGTAAGATGATTGTGCCAACATCATCCTTCAGGACATCTGTGAACAACTATGTTTTCCACCCACTGTTATAGTCATTTAGTTTTAGAGCTCAGGATTCTATTGCTTAAACTCTTACAAGATTTTTAATGCCCTGTCCACTGGGCACTTTTTACTAACTTTTTGCTTTAGACAGGCAATTTATGGATGGGATTTTTTTCACTGTCCAGGATCCCAAGGATCTATTGTACTCTTCTTATGTATATTGGAGGAGGGATGTTACAGATAGCATCATCATCGCTGTGGTCAGTCTGTGCACATTTCTGTGCTTTTTGGGGTTTTGTTGTTTGTGTTTGATTTTTTTTTTACTCCCTGGGAGAAGGAGGAAAATTTCTTTTAAATGACTTTTTTTAAAAAAAAAAAAAAAAAACGACAACACTTTAGCCTTGCACCTCTTTCCAAAGCTACTTAGACTCTTTTAAGCTTCTTCCTGTTCCTCAAATCACACACCTCTTTAACACCATCCAAAATTCTTGCACTTCTAAAGAAAAACACTTGTTTGCCAAGTAAGAGTACAAAGCCAGAATCTCCCTGTGGGAGTACTGAGCACGTACAAATGTCAGTAGGTTTTCCAAGGAGCATCTGTCAGAGTCCTGTTGGTTCTCTGCTGCATCAGACCAGTGTCTGGTGCCAGATCTCTCAACCAGAATGACTTCCTCTGGCAAAGGGGCATTGGATTTAATTTTTATATATGTATATATTTACCTATAAGCTGTTCTTTTGTTTCTCTTGCAGTGACCTCAGATGAAAAAGTGTTTCTTTTCTCTTGCCTTCATCTATTTAGCACCTCCTCCTGCTTTGGCCTGTAAGGAAAAGAAGTTGCTGAAGAGTAAATTGCCAACTAACTACTCTTCCAGTTCTGCTGAGATTTAAACTCCTCACTGTGGGAAGATGTTTTCAAGTTCCTTTTCACAAGCTCTTCACCGAACTTATATTTCCCCGCATTTTATCCCGGTGATGATTCCCTTTCCTTTCAAAAATGGTTATTTATCCATATCTTTGTCTGCATAGTCCTTTACTAAGGATCAGTTATTTCACCTCTCCATTGTTCAATATTCTAATAAGTGTATAATTTCTCTGAAATTATTTTACCTTTCTTCCATTTTACTAAAATATTAAATGGCACAGATCTATGACCTAGCCCAGGAGAAAACTCCCTAGAAACATTACTGTCTCTCTATTTCCACTTACCTTTAAAATCACTTAAAGTATGTGAAACTGGGTTTAGTTTCACTCTTGTTTCTCATGTGACTCGGAGCTCAATATCTTAGAACAATTCAGGATTATTGTCTCAATGCTGGTGACTTTATCAACAAAACTTCTAATTTTAAAAAGTTGTCAATGTTGTTTGATATGATCTGCTTTCTATAAAGCCAGTGTTTGATGTTAACTTCTGTTATTACGCTTAAACTCAGAACTTTTATCTGCTCTTGTATTGTGCTCCTGGGGTCTCTGTCAGGGCAGCAGGCTGGGCCATTTATACTTGCAGTCATGGAGATGGCAGCAATTCTTTTCCAGGTAACTGGGACTTATGATGACTTTACTGAAAAAAAAATTATTAAAGGTTGGATGACCTTCTCCACCAGGTCATAACACTTTGAGACTACAAGTTACCTGTAGCAGCTCATTTCCATGCATTTAACCTTATGTATCTTGATCTCACTGCTCTTTGAGTATTTCTGCCTCCACTGCTCATCTTTCTACAGTTATTAGTGGTTAGATGATACTTACTTGTTGCTCCCATCTTTCAATTTTTTGAAATTATTACCCATATTCTTATGGTTGTTTTATCTCCTTTTTTTAAGCAGGTTGGCATCTGACGTGCACTTTTTTTTTTGTTCATTATTGTAGTTTCTTCTTATTTTACATATATATATATATAGTTGATTTTGCGTGTAACTATTCTTAGCTTGCGAACCTGGAATTTCCATAGAGCCGAGTATGTAATCCTGTTTGCACATAATTAAATCTGTTAAATGACCTAAGCAACATCCAGTTTTTATTCTCTGATCAGTTTTTCTGAGGCAGACAGATATGTAAGGCAGATGTTCTTTTGTGTGGATACAGTTTGTTCTGAGCATGAAATCTGACACATAAAATGTCTTCAGGGCGCAAAGAGACACCCAGCACTTTTCACTCTGTTTCAAGATTGTATCACTGCAGGTTTCTGTACAGTTTGGGCAGATATCTCAGGAAATAGGCACCCTGTGCTCTGTTGTGATTGCCCAGGCTACCTGTTGCCTCTTCTTATGCTTGTGCAGTTGGGACATTCAAGGCATTCATTGCTGCCACAATAGTGAATATGTGATTAAAAGTTGATTGAAGCATGCAAGAAGTCTAAATTAAGATGACACAGGCAACATCTATCTGTTCCAGCACACTACAGTTTTTGAATGGTAAACATATAAAGTGTTTGAATTTTTTTGAATAAATAGCATATATATCCAAGGATTCCAAGCTTTTTAATGTTGTCTGTCCTTCGTGCTGAAGTATGAATCCTTTCAGCAGGAACTTTTACTAGCCACTCCCATAGACCCTTTAGCAACGTAACCCCAAAACCTCAGAGACCCTAACAAGGCCATGCAAACTAACAGTCAGAAAAACCTAATGTGTGACAGGGACTCATGCAGTTATGGTGATAAAGAATTTTCTGAAAAACAGATATAATACTTTTCCTAAAAGTTCTGCATTTGTCTAATCTTGTCTTGTAGACTGGTTTGCAACTGAACTCAGAAGAGTACTCTGCTTCTATATGTTATTAGCTAGCTGAATTGCAGCTAGAGATGAGGTCTCTGTCAGTAAGTTCCTATTTTTTTAATAGACTGTCCCATGATGGTGAAGCTGGAGCCTTGCTATGGCCTCCCCATGTAGTTCAATTGCAGTAATTCAGTCTAGAGCTGAATACAATCACAGTGCATCCTTGTTGGCAGGAAGAGCAGGGGGTCAAGCAAACATATTTCATCATTTATACTAATTAATAATAACCTGACTTTACCTACAAGTGATGGGAATGTGAGAGAGGTGGCGGAGGAGAGCTGAAGAGGTCTGAAACAGGTATGTGGTCTGCTGCTGGCAGAGCCAAAGGCTTGAATTTCTGCCATCACACATGAGGAAGGCAGCAGCAAAGTGATTAATTTCTCCCTGGCAGTTGATTAACTCTGTGCTGTTTCCAATAGATGCTGCCAAAGTTGGACAGAAATTTGCTAAGGTGCTCACATACTCCAAATCTGGAGGTTGGAGGAGGAAGCAGAAGGTTACTTTAGCAAAAAAGAAGCCTTTACAGAGTGTTTGCAGGATAAGCAAGTTCCAGGGCTGATGGATGTCTGTGGGCAGAGGAGGATAGTAATGTGCACTATAAAGGAGAGCCAGGAACTACTGATTTAATCCAAGGGCTCATGCCAACTGTTTTCCAGATCCTGGGCAAGGTGAAATCCACTCCTGTTGAAACCATAGGGAGTTCTCATGTTCACTTTGGCAGGATCTGGATGCCACTTTATTTGGAAAAAGAAAACATAGACTGAAAGGAGGACAGGAGGTTGGGCCTATATTAGTTACTTTTACAGTGATTCAGCTATACTCTGTTATCACTTCTGTGAACCACATCCTACAAGCCACTTCACAGAAAGATAATTTTATGGTTTAATTAAAAAAAAAAAAAATCCAACCAAACCATTCCAAACCACCAGCTGATAACAATATAAGTCAGAAGGCTCTGCACAACCATACATTGCAGCATCTTGTGGCCTCATTACATCTCAATCCTACTCCCAGAGTTGATAAGCTGTTAATTTGCCAGAGATGATTTCAGTCCATCGTAAGTAAATACTTAATATCTCTTACCCTGCACTAAGCATGATGGGAGATGCAGTTGCAGTGTCTCAAATTCAGTTTTTACATGTTGGCCTGGGAGCAAAGTGCAACAGAGAGAACGGGGTGAGGGAACGGTTAACTCTCTGCTGGATGTTGGCTGCATTTCTAGTTTTCTTGCACACACGCCAAGGCTCCATTTCTGGTGGTGAAGGAACTACTGCTCACATCCCAAGCTAATAAGAACCAGAAGTGCCTTGTCACGGTCATGGGGTCATGGGCTTTTCTTGTGATTCCTGCTAATTCATGGTGCTAGAAAATGCAATAATTCCCTGTGAATTCAGGAAGTTTCAGATAAGCATACATGAAATAATTAGTTTCTTTGGTTTAGAAAGTGTCAAGATAGGTGTTTTTTCACACACAGGCAAGTTGCTCCAAAAAGGACACAGGGCTAATGAGTAAGATACCTCATAATATATGAGAACTGAAAGGTTTCTGTTTGGATGGGACTCTGATAACCCTTTATTTTTGTGGGTTTTATTTTACATAGGTTTGTAACCTTATAGTTTCACTTCAGGATTTTAAAATTTGAGTACACCCAGAGTGAGAAACACAGAGTTGCACTCGGCTTACAATAGAAATGTCATGAAACAGCAGAGCCTTTAACAAAGCCCCTGTTATCACTGAGGATGTTTCTGTGTTTGGAGAAGGGTCAGGCTGCTAAATTACATGTACCACAGAGCAATGGGGCATTGTATTATGCATGAAGTTTAATGTTGACCTGTAACTAGACAAAGATTTGTTTCGAGTAAATTCCTCAAACAGTAGCTAAAACGTCAGAAAATCACACAGCTAGTTATCATTGAAAGATGCACTTGTGAAATGCTTCAGTAACCTGAGAAAAAGCTTTTATGAAATTGCCATTAATTTAATTTTCATAGAATTATGGAATCATAGGGTAGTTTGTATTGGAAGGAACCTTAAGGTTCATCCAGTTCCAAACCCCCTGTCTTGGCCAGGAACACCTTCCACTGGATCAGATTGGGTCAAAGCCTCGTCCAACCTGGCCTTGGCCACCCCCAGGGTTGAGATATCCACAGCTTCTCAGGTGAACCTGCTCCAGTGCCCCATCACCCTCACAGTAAAATATTTCTCTGTAATATCTAATCTAAATCTCCACCCTTTCATCTAAAAAAACATTACCCCTTATCCTCCCACTGCAATCCCTGATAAAGGCCCCTCCCCAGCTCTCCTATAATGTCACCTTATACTGGAAGGGTGTACTTATTCACACAACTTATGCTAGGATTTGTGCTATACACAATCATAAGTAATCAGGAAAGGGCAAGTGAATACCAAGGTGACAGCTTTTCCACACAATACACAGTTAATTAGCATAGAGGAAACCAAGAATTAAATAAAATACCTTTAATTTTAAGTAGATAATGAGGATGGCATTTTAGTTATTCTCATTCAGACAAAAAAATTCTTGGAGACAATGTAAGTAATTTTCAGTGAAATCTCATATTATCACTCAGAAGGATTATACAGGTAAGTAGCACTTTACAAATGATTAGAAAAAATACGGGAGGATAATAATACCAGTATATAAATTCATGTACCTGTCCCATGTATTAGAAGTAGTTGTGGTTGGCCTAATTTGATAAATGATACAGAAGAATTGGGAGAAGTTAAAAAAAAAAAGAACCATAAGTCTACCACAGTAGGTTGGCACTCTTTGGCTTGGAAAAGATAAAGTATCATAAATGGACAATTACAATTTTTCTATGAGGTAGTAGAAGTATAAGAGAGAAAGCTATGCAGATTGTATGGTGTTCTCTTAGTACAACAGATTCAGGGGCACCCACAGATATTATTGAGTGCAATATGAACCGCGAAGAAAATCTGTTTCACCCACTATATAATCATGTAGAACTCTTTGTTACTGAATGACGTCTGTCCTTAGGTTCCAGCTCACTCATTTTGGTATCTGCCACTTCTGTATTTCTGTGTCCAAGTTTTCATTTTGGAAATTCAGAGTTGCTTACTGATTTAATAAAGTCGGAGCGGGATGAGTTAGAATTTCCTGTGGGACAGACCGTCCTAATTTTGTAAAACTCTTACAGTTGTGACATGAATCAGACTCATTTGCATTCAGGAGGGATCCAGGGTGTGTTGAAAAGGAATGTGATTTCTGAGGGAGGAAGTTTGTCTTTAGAAGTAAATAGTTTTCTCTCTGAAGCCAGAAAATGCTATATGTAGTATTTTTGACCCTGTGTGATATTATTGCTCACCTGAGTACAAGCTGCAGGCAGTAATTCGGCACATAAATACGGGTCTAACTGTCAATATGTAAGTGATAAGCAGACTGTGGCAATACATTCAGCTTCAAAGGAGAGTTACAAAACTTAGAATACTCCCCCAACCTTGCCATGCACACATAACATAACAATATCTGTAGGTGCGTCTCAATAATGTTCTGTAGGCAGCTGCGGCAGAGAGTAGCTGTCGAGTTTGTCCCCAAGACAGCATGCTTGGACCCACACCAGTTTAGCAACAGTGGATGGAGCTACTGCGTATGCAGGTGCACTAATTTGAGTTAGAAATTACTGCTGGCTTTTCCAACAGTTTAACTAGGTCACTGAGGGGTGTGATTGTTTACTCTAATAATTAGCCTTATGAATAGGCACCTCTTTCATAGTGAATGAAGTAAGAGAGTAATAATACCATTATGCTCATAAAATAGAGTCCAAAGGAGGTGTCTTGTAACTTTTAGTGCTAAAAATTCTGCGTGTAGATATAACCTGGTAATGTATAGCCCTGAAAATAGATGGTTATATTTCTCCTTCCAGTGTTTCAATTCAGTTCCTACTATTGATATCGGAACACAGCTGTCAGAGAAACTGAGGCACATAAGACATCATAAATTCATCTGTAACATGACACAGACAGGAAATCAGGAGCCTCACGAGGTGAACAGAGGAGTGTCTCCAGATCGTTACTTAAGAAAAACCACCTGAAAACCAGACACTCACACCCAAACTGTTATTCAAAAACCAGAATATCATCAGGAAGTAGTGAGTCATCACATGACCATTGCCCTTTTTCGTTATGGTGTTTCCCAAATGTAAAATTCAGGTTTCGTCTTCCCTTTTGACAAAGAACCCAGTACCACATGTAAGTGAAAGTACTACATTTCTTAGCACTACTACTACACATGATGGCACGGAGGCAAATAACTGTTGCTAATGTGACAGATGAGCATCCAAAAGATTTGGGCATCCTTAGCTTGCAAAAAATGGGGAGATGCTTCACAATGGGAGCAGACAGTCTATGCAGCAGCTTAGCTACGTGATGTTGCAAGCGCCCAGTGTGACGCTCCAGGCGGGGTGCAGAGCCACAGCCCTACTCTTCCGGCCCCTCCTCGTGCCGTGCCAAGAGAGGTGCTTGAGCAGAAGTCTGAGGCGAGCTGCGTGGGTGAGGAATCTGTGCCAACAACAGTGTTTGGAAGAGGCTAAGAAGGGCCCAAACAAGTTTCCCAACATATTTCTAATGGATTATTGTCAAAATAAATGACAGGATCAGAGTTACTGCCTCAAGAAGGTCATGAAAGTAGTTTGTGTTTTAAAATATCTTGTTAGCGTACATCGTGGCTATACTATTAAAGTAACCAGTTCAGCTTAATATAATATAATATATCTAATTATATGACATGAGCATCATCTGATGACTTTTGCCAATTATATCTGACAGGGATATTTTAGATGAGAGGCTCTGTGTTACAGCTGTTTCAAGAGATGACTATAACAGCATATGTTTTCAAAAATAAAATATCTACTATGTTATTTGCTATGATTAAATACCTACCAATGCAATTGTAAGGTACAGAAGCAAGCCTTTCTGGTTGGTGAATTATGCTTCAGCTGAGTCATCACCAGTTATTTAAAGGTTTATTATGAATGAAGGGCTGGGTCAATGCCAAATTCCATGTTTCTGGCGGCTTCTTTTGTTCCCTTGCATGTTATTCAAATCCCTGGAAGCAAATGTCTTAAAAATAAAACTTCTGAGGCTGAAGGAGAAGTATCTTAAACTCAAAATTTATATAACCACCACAAGGAGTGACCCTACGGACCTGAATAGAAGAGGTTACCATAATTGAAGAATATGATACACTCTGTCCTATGACAAAACTCTGTCATTTAAAATCAATATGATGATTACATATGGAAAGCCAAACCAAAACAAGCTATTAACATTTTCTGCTGCAGAACAGAGATGCAACTGCATATTAGAATGTCCAGGCAGAGGATAAAAAGAAAGTAAAGGCATCCGCCATTCCTTCTGAAGGTATCAGGGGATAAGAAGAAGTGGGTAGAGATTAAAGGACTATTCTTGGTGCCTCCTGTTGCTGCTGAAAGAGACACTGAGCAGAAGGGGTTCAAAATTCACAGGTTAAAGAGAAAAGATAAGGAATACGTGAAAAAGGAAGAGAAAGGCATTTGATCTGATGTCATTGATTAATGTAAACATGCGTACAGACTTTTGGACTTAAGGAATTGGCTGCAGTGCTGGCCTGGAACAACATTTTTCCTTCATACATTTGCTGAGGCCGAATGTACCTGGCTTTGCAGCAAGAGCTGGAGACTATCTGCATCCCAAAACATGTTGCTGTGAGAAAATAAGAGTGCTGGATTTCTCTCTCCCTGGGTTGGGCAGTTGCAGAAGCCAGTCCCTGACACAGGAGGCAGGTTGCCCTCCTTGGTCTGCTAAAAGCAAGGTGATCCCAGCACAACAGGTTGCACGTGGAAGTTGTCCCAGCCGACTGGGTAGAGCCAATTAGGTGTTGCACCTTTTCAGGGTAGATAAGAAGTGTCAGGCTTCTGGACATGCATTGATGGAGGAAGTTTGAGTGAGGGGATGGCTCTGGGCTGTCTGGTCCTAGCTGGGTGGTGGCAGAGCAGCAGCTTGAAAGTGTGCATACTATGGAGGGTTGTTTTTTCTGTGTCTGACGATCCTATTTTTTTTTGATATCTGAACCTCAATACACACTAGGGCTTCACTGAGATGACAAGTGAAAGCCTCTGCTTCCTTCCAGCCTGCGAGTCCTGCCATCGAGCTGCTTCCAGAGCCTTCCTCTCCCCACTCTCAGGAGAGCAGGAAGTCATACCCACACTCTTCTTCACTGGGAGACTGGCACATTACAGAATAACAGAATACAGAATCACTAGGTTAGAAAAGACCCACAGGATCATTGAGTACAACCATTCCTATCAATCAGTAAACCATGCCCCTCAGCACCTCATCCTTGTCTTTTAAATACCTCCAGGGACGGTGACTCCACCAACTTCCTGGGCAGCCTGTTCCAGTGCCCAGTGATGTTTTCCATGGAATTTTTTTTCTGATGTCCTATCTGAGCCTCTCCTGGCAGAACTTGAGGCCATTGCCTCTTGTCCTGTCCCCTGGCACTTGGGAGAAGAGGCCAGCCCCCTCCTCTCCACAACCTCCTTTCAGTTACTTGTAGAGAAAAATAAGCTCTCCCCTCAGACTTCTCTTCTCTAGGCTAAAAAACCCTGTTCCCTCAGCCACTCCTCGTAAGGCTTGTTCTCCAGCCCCTTCACCAGCTTTGTTGCTCTTCTCTGGGCGCACTCCAGAGCCTCAACACCCTTCTTGTGGTGAGGCGCCCACAACTGAACACAGGATTCAAGGAGTGATCTCACCAGTGTCAAGTAGAGAGGGAGAATAATCTCCTTGGATCTGCTGGTCACACCATTTCTGATACAAGCCAGGATACCATTGGCCTTCTTGGCCATCTGGGCACACTGCTGGCTCATGTTCAGTCGGCTGTCAAACAACACCCCAAGGTCCCGCTCCTCCTAGCAGCTGTCCAGCCAGACTTCTCCTAGTCTGTAGCTCTGCATAGGGTTGTTGTGCCCCAGGTGCAGGACCCGGCATTTGGCAGTGTTAAACCTCATCCCACTGGACTCAGCCTAGTGGTCCAGCCTGTTCAGATCCCTTTGAAGAGCCTCCCTACCCTCCAGCAGATCCACACTTCCACTCAGCTTAGTGTTGTCTTCAAACTTACCAAGGGAGCACTCAATGCCTTCATCCAGGTCATTGATGAAGACATTGAACAGGGCTGGACCCAGCACTGTGCCCTGGGGAATCCCACTTGTCACTGGCATCCAGCTGGATTCAACACCATTTCCCACCACTCTCTGGGCCCGGCCAGCAAACCAGTTTTCTACCCAGGAGAGTGTGTGCCTGCCCAGGCCAGAGGGTGATAGTTTACGTAGCAGAATGCTATGAGAAATTGTGTCAAAGGCTTTGCTGAAGTCCAGGAAGACCACGTCCACAGCCTTTCCCTCATCCAGTAGGCAGGTCACATAGGAGGCGACCAGGTTAGTTTGGCAGGACCTGCCTTTCATGAACCCGTGTTGACTGGGCTTGATCACCTGGTTCTCTTGCAGATGTATTAGTCCGAAGAACTTATCTGAGATATGAGAAACTTGCATCCAAATCCCTTCCCTGTCAACCAGCGCTCAGATGTGCCTGTCTGTCTCCCAGGAAAGCTTAATTATTTCACTTCAGAGTATTTTGGGACTGAGGTTCTCAAAATCTCTCATTTTGGTTTTCCAACTTTAGATAAATAATTACATTATTTAGCTGCCCCTACCCTCAGCGAAGTGTGGAACCGCTTAAGTTCATAGTAACTTTCTCTTTTACTTTGCCCCAGTAGATACCTAATTGATTCAAGAGAAGTGGAGTAATTTTAACAGCAGGAACAGAGTGAGCCCTCTAAATAGCCACTATAATACCTTCACGGATAGACTGCCATGCTGAGTATTAGAAGCTGGGTATTAAAAACCTTCAGGTAAAAAAAGACTTCTTCCAGATCTCACATGAAGTCTTTAATCAAAAGATTATAGGATAAAAGGCAGTGTGGGTGAGGAGGGAGCATTGTGTTCTTGCTGAATTTTGTGGGAAAAACCTGTCTTAGTTGTGAAATGCCGAAAGAGCATTTGTGGTTGAGAGGTCTATTAGCAAAAGGAACTAATGTCCTCTGGCATGGGATCACCTAGACTCTCTTAAGTACTTAAACTTTGCATCTCTTCTTGACTTGCCTGAAATAATTTAGGTGGCTCCCTATCCATCAGGCAAACTAGAGGATGCCTCTGAAGACAAGCGCAGACAGACATATCCGTTCTGCCTGTGTTTTGAGCTGGCCAGATGAGAGCCAGCTGTGATCCAGCAGTGGTATATGTGATATTAGTGCATTGCTGTGCTTGAATCAATACATCCAGCTGAAAGGCAAGGCACATTTGCTCAGGCAAAACACAGCTAAAAGGACTCAGAACCACAACTGGCTTGCATCCATCCAGAGAAGAGTTCAGCCAATGGAGCCCAGGTCTGCCTTCACCTACCTCTATAAGTCTGATTATTAACTAGAACCAAGCTCTCAGCTTGCTCTAAGGAGCCTGAGTGCCAAAGTGTTAGGCACTGCAGTTTTATACATTGTACTTGTAGATGTTTAATTTATGATTGATCAGGAGAGTCATGTTTGAGTTGAGCTAGTCTGAAAACTGAATTGGGACCTGCGGAACATGAGAAATCCTCTGTTGTGGATGCTGTGATTTATGACTACTCGCAAACTCACTTTTGCTGTGGGAAGTCTGACTCCCACTGAGCATCGAACAAATATTCTAGCACATAAGCCTGTAGCATGGCTTTTTTCCCTCATATTTTTTTCTGCTGTCTTCAAGTGTGTTGTTTCCAGGAGCAAGTGTTCTGATTTATTCAGACTTTATTCAACCTCAGTTCCTACAATTTTAATTCAACATCAACTCAGGTGGTAAATACTAGGGCATTAACACACATGCAAGAAACTGCTGAATCTGTTTTTTTGGGCACCCAGATATAAGATAAGATCCATATTTAGCACAGGAGAAAAATTATTTCTTAGTTTTCTTTAAGGAATGTAATACATGTTGATTTTTGGAAGGCAACAGTTCTTTGCAGTTTTTGGTCACTGGGTATTCTGTGCTTCATTTTTGCATTTTTTCAGCCAGTGGTATGATGCTGTGTAAAATGGGAGAGACTCAGGTTAAAGACATGAAAAATACATTAATGAAAATTTATACATATCTAGAATTTTGCATACATATAATGCATTTGTGTCCAAGATACTGACATATAGAACCACACTTGCCAAATTTTTCTAACTAGTGTGTGTGTTTGATTTTAAAATGCAGGCAACCCCATCAAAGGGCCTCTAGCTTTTGATTCTCTAAGAAATGAATAATATTCAGCACATTTTTTGGAAACCACATTTAAGTCAACCCTGAAAGTGGGGCTGGACATTTAATATTCAGAGAATTTTAACAGCTTCAACATGAAGTAGGAAAAAGTAGAATTGCATTTGGGATTCTGCTGTCTGCCAAAAGAATACCCTCATGTTTCTCATCTTTATGGCACTTTGCAGACAATGAACGGATGAGTTTAGGTATTTCAGTCTTGAACTGTAATCCAGTCCAGGGGATATTTGGTGTGGCTGCTCAGGCACAGATACTGGATGCTAGGGATGCCCATCCCAGCAGGAACTGCAGCAGCAGCTGGGAGCAGGGAGAGCTGACCCACTTGGTGAGAGATGGCCCCACTGCCTGCAGCATGCGTGTTCATATGGAGCCTGTTACCAGGGGAGACTTCTAGGCTCCAGACCTGGCTGCACTGGCTTTCAAGGCTCGATTGCTTGACTGCATGTTAATGTCCATAGGTCTCTTGTTTCACTCAGTGAAGAACTGTTTTATTTGCTATTTGGGCATTTTTCTGTTGTTTTCAAAAATATTTATGGCATTAATTTACTATCTATGCAGCTTCTCTGTGAGTTTGTGTTATCTTTTTCATTCCATTTTGCAAAATATTCCCATTTTGCATTTCCCATTCCCCATTACAAAATATTCCCATTTTGCAACTAAGAAAATAACAAGCTTGCTGAATATACCTTCTGATGTTTATTGTCTTTTCAGACCCTGGCCACAGAACATACAATTAAGTCCAGGCATCTTCACCCACAGCCAGGAGCATTTCTTCTCGCTGTTGTGTATCCACTCTAGCACCCCATAAGCACCACTGAATATCCACCTGTATCTGATCTATGGAAAGCTAGGAAGAAGAAATGGGTTACTAAACATTCCCATGTGACTTGGTCTGTAAATATTGCCTGATATCAGAAAGGATTCTTCTGGTGTATACTCAAAAAGAATTGTGTTTCTAAATAGCGTTTCTTTTTAAGCAACGAAAATGTTTTTCCTCTTTCTCTAATCTGCATTGCTTCCTTCGCAGTTTCTGCAGCAAATGCAGGAAGTCTGCCATGGACAACATTTGAAATCACTGCATAACCCAGCTCCTTCCAGGTGCACCGAGTGAAGCACCAATTGTATTTGAAATAAAATTGCGTGTGACTGACCAGCTTTATTTCTGCATTTCCTGTCTTTGGAGAGCTTGACTTGGCAGTCTCAGCAGCTCTGTTGTGCAATAATTTAGAAATGTACTAGTGGATTAGTTAGAGGATATTTGGAGAGGGGTATTGTTGCGCTTATGTTCCTGAAACTAACAGCCCAAACACCATGTGATGTAGGAGGCAAGTACACTCTTTTTAGAGAGGAGCAAAAGGGTGTGGGTTGATATAGAGACTGAAAGCCAATAGCTGGTTTCTCAGCTGTGCTCAGCTTGTGTTTCCAGTACTTAGAGGACACATAGGCAGTCAGTTCCCTAGTCCTGGAAGTTTCAGACATTCAGAAGCTTCTCAGTTGCCACAGAGCAGAGGTTTTACTGCCAGTGAAGGGCAGGTGTAATGTTCTGCCCTACTCTTTCCCTGTGGAGAAAGGCTGGGATACCACTGCAACTGTTGCCCCAGTTTCTGGGGTCCAAAGGCCCCTTCTTCTGGTGAGGAAACTTGACTGGTTTGATTAATTGTTGGATCAAGGTGAAGAGATGACCCAAAAGCTTTTGGGTGACAAGTCCAGACTTTGATCAATAGAACACAGATTTATGCAGATGCTGGTAACAGCAAGAAAAAAGTGGCTTTTTCTGTGTCTTTCTTCTGTGTTAACAGAAGAAAATGGAAAAGGGAGGTAATCTTTTCTCCTTTAATTGTGTGGCCCTGCTCTACTGAGCTTAATGGTTATTCTTATATGCACCTCAATGGGAGCAGAGTTGGCAATGACTGCCTCCTGTTAGAGTAACACAGTCTGAGTGGATTTCCTCATCTTTCTGCAGGGATGTGTTTTTTCTCCTCAGCATGATTTTGCAGGCTGCTTGTGGTATTAAAGAGAACAAAAAAAGAAAAAATAATAACCCTCCTGCATCACTTGGGAAGGAGCAACCACGGACTGCTGGGCCCTGGTGGAAGGACCTGATTTGTTCCCCAAGGCTGTGCAGAAGACAGGGCTAGTGTCCCCTGTGAGCAGGTATTGCCATGTGCACAGCTCCAGGTAGACAGGCAAGTTCCTCTGCTCAGCCAGTCTAGCCTGAAACTTCATATCTGCTCTGTATTTTGTCTCTCACTTTCACTAAAGCTGTTCAATGCAGGTGCAAAGCTGCCTGTGGAAAAGAAACATTAAACATTACTTGATTTTGCAGTCCTTGGGCATCTCCTTGCACTGTACACTACCTTTGTCCCCGTGCAGTCAGCATTTGTCACTAAAGATTGGAGCTACAATTGGAAAAGCTCTTCCTTTCCATTGGACAACATGCTGATATTGTAGAGATTCTATCCTAATTGGGAAGGGTCATAGCTTGAAAACTGCTCTTAGCTCTTGCCAGTGCACAAAAATCTTCACAAGAATGACTTGGAGTCACAGAATCATAAAATCATTTGGTTGGAAAAGACCTTTGAGATCATCAAGTCCAACTGTACCTGTCCACTACTTAACCATATTCCTGAGCTCCTTGTCTCCACTTCTCTCCAGTAAAGGATGGAGATTCTTCTAATTCTAACAGGTAAAGAAAATTAAAGCTTTGTTTGTAAAGTCAGACTTAAAGGCACTTCAACTAGCTAGTTGAAGTCTTTGTGTTAGGTGAGGGACTTTTTGCTTTTCTACTCAGTGAGTGCTAACTCTGCTTTTCTCTCTAGTGTAAAAATCAACTAGTGCAATTATATTGAAGCAATGGAAATTGAGCCTGAATGCAGTTTGAATTTCGGTGTTTCTTGTTGGAAAGAGGAAGAAATAACATTTTTCTCCCTTTCTCTTTTTGCAAATATAATTATTCATGGTGTTTCCAAGTCAAATAATACAGGATCAATTTTCCAACGAATCACAGATTCTTTGCTTCTCAGTTTTGAACTCTTAGTTTATCTTTCAAGCAAACATCTATCACTACAAGAGCACATCTTATACCAGTTTGCTTGTCTTGGGATACGTCTCTAAAGAATCATAGAATCATAGAATCACCAGGTTGGAAGAGACCCATCGGATCATCGAGTCCAACCATTCCTATCAAACACTAAACCAAGTCCCTCAAATACCTCATCTACCCGTACCTTAAACACCTCCAGGGAAGGTGAATCAACCACCTCCCTGGGCAACCTATTCCAATGCCCAATGACCCTTTGTGTGAAAAACTTCCTCCTAATCTCTAGCCTAAATCTCCCCTGGTGGAGCTTGAGGCCATAATAAGTTGAATAGTGTCCCAAGGAGCCCCATAGGAGGCAGCGACACTCCCCAAAAGGACAGAAAGGCATATGCCAGGAGAAGAGCCAGGGCTAAGGAGTCAGGAGAAGCAACTGGGTTGATCCTGGGAAGGAGGAATCTTTAAAACCCATGTCTGAGTGAGCCATTTTCTAGGCTTGTACAGGTTTGACTTCCTCTGTGCTAAAAGCCAATAAGAGCTGGCTTATGAGCCTGTCCTTAGTTTGTGACAGGGAGCTGGACCTTTGCACAGAAAAAGTTAGTAAAGGGCCTAGGAGGTGTGATGAACCCAGGTGCGTGTTTTCTCAAGTTTAAAGGAATGGGTTACCTTCTCACATGCATGCATAGACCATATTTTTTGAGTAAAAACAAGCTTGGCCTCCTCTCTCCAGTTTGCCCTGGCAATGTGCTTACCCCCAGTAAGAGCAAATGGTCTCTGGGTTTTGGGTCCCTGTTCCCACTTCCTCTGCAGAATTTCTCTTATATTTGTTTAGTGGGGACATATTTTTTCTGGGAGATCATTACTTGTTGCTTTTTTGTGCCTGTCCTTTTTTTTTTTTTTTTTTTTGCCATATATTTTCCACAAATTAATATTTCAGTTTTCAGATTGTTCATTCTGGTACATTAATTTTATTTACTTGACCACCAGATGGAGACACTGAACACCATGACCCTCATTTAGCTCCACCACGAGTTTACCTCTGAACCTGGAGCTGCAGAAGCAGCCAGAGGCCCTTGAGCTCGTCAGGAGCAAGTACACGACTGCTTCTTTAGGAAAGGAGTAAGCAAGATCCATTACATAGTGGCTTCAGAGGTCCTGCAGCAAACACCTCCGACCATTGGGCAAATCTGGCCTCTTTCTGCCCAGAAGAACACGTTACTCAAATTGTACATCCGTTGGAGAGCATGGAGTGAGAGGCTGGAGAGAGTCAGAGATGTGAGTCCATCCCTCAGTACTTCTCTCCTAATCTCACCCCTTCCTGTTGGATATTACATCCCGAGAAATGCTCTGTCATTTGATCCTTGCTAGCAGTGGGTTTTTGCAGACCCGTTGTCTGTAATAGGTCTTCCTGTCTTTCCTCTCATCTGCATCGGGAGGTCTTTGTTGCTGGGGTTTTCCTTCATTTTCTTGACAAAGCTGGATGTTAAAGAGATGAGGCTGCCTTCAAAGAGGCAGTGAAGTTTGGACAACTCAAATCATGCTTACAAAACAGAGAAGGAATGAAGCTAAAACCCAGACATTTTAGCCAGAAAGATCTGTGTATTTTGAAATCCCAAGGCTAGTTCTTGCTTGTTAAAGCTCAGAGATGATGCCTGAGGGACTAGTGATTTTTCGTTGTTTTTTTTTTTTTTTTTTTAAATATAGAAGATGTAATATGAAACTGCTGTTACACTTAATAATCTAGGACTTAAAACTACAACTCTCTGATATGACACAATCATTAGGGGAATATGTCCACTGACCACTAGAAACAGCAGGGTAGGCTTTATACAGGTAACCTGATACATGGCAGCAAGGTATTGCGATCGAACAACCAAATTCTCCACACTTGTTCAGCCCTTAGGATGGGTTTGGGCTGTCTGTTCTTAATCCCTAGCAGATGTTAGGGAGATGAAGATGCCCAGCACCTGGCTGTAGTGATGTGACCTTGTGCAGAGATGAGACAAGTCGGTGCCACCTGGAATTGCAGCTCTGCAGTGAGGATGGATGAGTCTGGTATATGAATGAGGACTAAACATGTGTCAGGAGCACACACAGTCCCTGACAAATAGTTGTAACCTTTAAGGGAAGCTGTTTAAATGATCCTTGTCAATACTACCATTAGATTAGTGAGGGACAGTGACTACTCCAGGGCTATGAACTGCATTACAGTCACTTAATAGAGCTCATTGGTAGTAAACTGACTCAGTGATTTGCTTTTCATCAGCTCTGCTGGCTCACTTTTGAGCCTCCTCTGTCCAAATGGCATGTGAAATCTCTGGTGTTATCTGGCACCAGGTGGATAATTTAGCAGAAGTTAGCATAAAAGCAACCAGATTGGTAACAACTAGCCGGGTGCCTGTGAATTGTAAATAATATTGGCAAGAGCTTAAGACCTCTCCCCTTCAGCTTCCAGTTACATCATGTATTTGTGCAGTAAGGGTACCCCTCTGATTTTTTTCCTGTCCTGTTATTTGCACAGATCTGTATCTGTTTACAGTTTCAGAGGCTGTCCCTTGTCAGGTACTGCAGCTATAGCAGTGCCAAGGAGCAGGCTGTGGAGAGAGGGATGGTGGATGATGGAAAATCACCGTCTCTCTTCTTAAACTCCTTCATGTGTCCTAAGAGCCAAAGACTTATAATAATTGTCCTGTATAAATCTCCTGACGATCCCTGGCTTATACACCTATGTGAAGTACTAGATACAAAATGGATAAATACCTCCAACAAAGCAGTCAACTTGAACAAAACTGAGTTAGAGGAAGTGCCAAGCACCCTAGGATCAGGGTACACAAAAATTTCCCTTGTTTTACAAAAGCAGTTGTGTGGCAAATTATATGTAATGTACAGCTGTTCAGTGTGCCTGCTCCCCCATTCACCCAGGGCATCAGTATTGTTGGGCAATGTGGCAGTGAGCCTGGAGCTCCTTCAATTCAGCCCTTACTGCAGGCTGCTTCAGTGACTTCCATAGGCTGACTTAGCTTTGCTCTCTCCACATTTCCCTTATCTTCCAAAGGTGTTGTTAAGCCAGGTTCATGCTTAAAGTGATCATGACTTCTGTTAAAAACTGTGTGAGTATTGTTCTTGGCTGTGGCAACATTATACCTGGCAGCAAGAAGACCAGTTACAATAATCTCCCCAAAAATGCTGCAGAAACTTAAGTGCCCCCAATTCTCCACCAGGACTTTGAGGTGATCTGTGCAAGAAGGTTTTGTCAGTGGAGGCTGGGTTCTGTTTCTAAGTGTTTGCCTCTCTCCAAGAAGACAACTTGCTGGTGGGATGAGAAAGCCCCTTGTCCCTACTGCTGGAGTACTGTTATCTACCTGGGCAACAGAAGCCTTCAAACCCAGTAGCACTGTTGACAAAACCTGAGCAGACACACTGTTGTTCCCATCAGCTGCAGCTGTGGTTCACCTGGTTCCTCCCACACCGACATGTGTCCAGTGCAGCCCATCACCTACCTGTTCGCAGGGGTGCAATATTCTTACCAGTCTGCAATGTACTAGGGAAGACCCCAAGTAAAACAGCTCTGCTGGAAGGACTTTTTAAGGCTCAGACTATGCTTCTACCACGGCAGCTTGTTTCACTCAAAGAGATGATTTTACTTGGCTACCCTGCTCCTAGTGGATACAGCTCAGCTCTTCTGTTCTTTGGAGAAAAGATAGCTGTACTCCAGGTTTGAGTGATGGCTCTGCTGAGAAACTGGTTGGAAAAAATAGGTTGTGTTGCAATCTTTTAAAAATAATGTATTGTTTTATATATTCTTTCTTTTTTTTTTTTAATCCAACTTGCAACTTTTTACTTTACTTGTGGTTTGTTCAAACCATTCAGAAATGGTTAAATGTCTCAGAAGAATTTTATAAAGAAATGTTTTATTTTGAAGTGTTAAAGAAAAGATTTGAAAAGTTTAGGAAATTTTAGGGGTTTTTTTTAAGGGGTAGTTTGAAATCCAGTTTCTCCAAAACATCAATAAACACTAGATTTATGTTAGAAAACGTCTCCCAACTTTTACTACTGAGGCCAAAAATAAAGAATTTCTTTCCTAACAACATGTAGCAATGAGAAAACAGAGACAACTTCTGATAACTGCAAGTGTCCTCAAGCTTCCGGAGTAATTTTTATCTTGCAGAAAGGCAGAGTTTTAGGCAAATACAATTCTGAAATTTCACTCAAATGCTGTTCTTACCTGCATAGCTAAATAAGAAGCACCAGCACACATGGTAACAAAGTTCATGATTGTCATCTCCTGAGCTTTCTACACTCCGATGCCACTTTTCTAGGTTCCATGTCCAAGTGATCCTTGTGGATTCATGTAGCCTGGCTGTTGGCTGCTCCCTCCCCAACTACTGATGGGGAACAGGGGGCTGGTGTGTGATGAGGGATGCTCTTGAAGGGATTTTTCCCTATCTGGAAAACCAGGCAATTGTCCCAGCAGATTGCCTACCCATTTCTCTGGCTCTGATTGGAGGTCAAGCCTGGGGTGCTGTCTGTCTCTGGGACAGGGAAACACTGGGGACACATAGACAAGATATTAATGCCCTTCAGAGGAGTTGGGTTCCTGGCCCTGGGCAGGATTGCAATGTGACATCTCACTCATATCTGGTAAGTGGTGACTCTTGTTTGCTGTACCTTTTCTGTTCCTCTGCTGCCCTATTTTCAATGTAAATCTCTTTGGGAACAGAAGTACTTTTGATTTCATTTTTCTTCCCACCTCAGTAATCTGGTCACCGCAGGCTCATGTGAAAATTAAAACTGTGGTGACTCATTTGCTGAGCCCCTAATGCAGGGAATCAGATGGAAATCAGTTACTAGCCATTATACATTGCAGAGCAAAGGTGTCACGCTTTGGCTGTGAAGCTCTTCCTAACAAGCCAGCTGACAGCTCCTGCTCCCCCCACAATTTCCATACTGAGGGTGAATTGCAGAAATCCTATATTAAGGTGACACAGGTGTGGATTCATTTCCAAAACAGCCTAGTCCCTCTGGTTCTCCTTGTTTTTAATTAATTTCTTTCCCCCTACTGATGTCAGTACAGCAGCAGATTTAAATGCTGGTACTGCACTGATTAAAATTGTGTTCTTAAAATAACTTTGTCCTTTGGTATCATTCTCTGTAGTGCTTTTGTTTCTTTTTGAATTGTTAGATTTTAAAAGTGAATTCTGAAGCAGAAATTGGCTAGTTTCAGAATAACTTTCCTCTACCACAGGTATACACTGCTTCCTTCAGGACAGACCAATTTTTTAATAAAAATAGGTAAGACCAGTAGTAAGATATATTCATAAAGGGTTTGCTGAAGGACCCGGTTAGTATCTCCTACATCTTTTCCCCTATCAAGGTGTAAGTCTCTACTACTCATATGTCTCACCCTGTTGGGGACCTTTCTATGGACCAGTTATGGTAAGTGGTCCATATTGTCACTGTTAGAGTGCTTACGTGAAAAATCTTCTCGTCTCCTGAGCACATAAACCAGAATGTAGTCACTGCCCTCACTTGTCTATTCATTACTTGTTCCTCGTGTCCCCTGGCACTTGTCTCCTCCTGAGCCAATGCAGACTGAGTAATCAATCTGCATACACCCTCCTTTTCCATCTCTCACCTCTGGGGTCCTCGTTATTTTTTCCGCCTCCTTCTACTGAGCTACAATGCTCTAAGAACACATCATACTCCAGGTAACACCTGATGTTGATTTCCAGCATCTACTCTTTGGTACTCCCAAGGTTGTTAAGTGGTTCTGTCTCATAACCACAGGTGTTTATAAGAGCTGATTCCTGCAGGACATACTAAAATCCTGCTAGGTCATCTTGGCTTATGACATAGATTTTCTACCTGGTGATATGCTTAGGTAGCTAATACAGTCTCTTCTCTCTGTATGAAGAACTGAAAGATGGCAGTTGTTCCTTTCTGTGATGGAACTGCCCTGAGTCCTCAACTGCTGGTTCCTTACTGCTCATTGTATCACTATGTTTTAGGTCTGCATGACTGCTGAAGGGTTACTCTTCACAGCCTATGTTAGACCTATTTCCAAGACTTACTGTCTTACCTACATATTTAGTAACCTTGAAAGCAACAATTCATACATCTTCTAGACCAGTGGACCTCTGTCAGTTTTCTTCACTTTGTGACTGTCCTGCTTTTAGTTGAATTGAGTAGAAAGAGTGGCACGATATTGTGGAACAGCTGTAGGCCTCTTGACGTGACTTTACAGAGAATTAGGACTCTGCTACCAATGGTTTGGGAAAATTGGCAGAGAATATTCACTGGAACTGGATGAACTCTTTGCACTTTTGGCAACACCATTTCTTCTCTCTGGTGTGGTCAGGAGCTGCCATCTGTTCTGTCTGATGCTACTTTCTGCCAGGTACCTTGGATGCTTACCTCTGGCTGGATGTACTCTTTGTCTTCAAAGTCCAAAGAACAGGCTGACTTATAGGCTTGCAGTTCAAAGAAATAAGCATATTTCTGGGAAGAAGTAAAGACACCAAATTTGGATTTTAAAAAAATCCATGGAAATTTTAATTAGTAAGTCTTTCTCTCCCTTCATAGTAATTCCATTTCCTTTCTCTTTACAATGGGAAAAGGTAAAAGACAAAGAAAAGATCTGAATGGCAAAAGGCAGTGGTTTTTAACTGAGTGTATTGGAAGAGAGACATGAAGTGACTGCCAAGATTTGCTTACATTTTGAGAAATGCAATTTTTCAGTGAGAAATTTGTGACTCTCCCTTTTTTTTTTAAACAAGTCCTACTGAGAGCTACATTTTCAAAGTATTTCATGTATTTTCAAGGTAAAAAAGGATATTTATCTGCAATTGACACAGCATGTGATTGGACCATGTAACTTTGATAGAACTATTAAAATTATAAGCCAGGACTCATCTGTGGCTGTGCTGATCTCACAGCACAAAACCCACTCTTTCTACAGAAAAGAGTTTATAAGAGACTTTACAGAGGGCAGGAGGCACCCTTATTTCCCATTTGCACTTGAGTTAACATAATACTGTAAAATATGGAATAATTTTATAAAGAAAATGCCTAGAGTTATCAATGAGAGACAATACTGTTATCTTGCCAGCTCAGATCACTTATATGTATGCAGCTTCTGGGTGAGGGCTGTTCTAGCTGGGGTTAATGGATTTGTCTGACCTGCAGACCCACTGCCATAAGGAAAAGGGAACCCTCTGCAAAACATTTTGTGTGAGAATGTTGACTTCTGTGGGATAGCTTTTTCTAGGAATAGATTTTATAT
The DNA here is from genome assembly GCA_033558105.1 of Coccyzus lansbergi. Classification (NCBI taxonomy): domain Eukaryota; kingdom Metazoa; phylum Chordata; class Aves; order Cuculiformes; family Coccyzidae; genus Coccyzus; species Coccyzus lansbergi. The sequence goes on from JAUMJK010000128.1 coordinate 324,915, forward strand.
GCATATGAGTAATCACAGAAAAGTGGTATTAGTGGGATTTGCCCAAGTGATCAGTTATTTAGGCTCTGAGTGGGCCTTCAGCTTCTTTAAACCTTGGAATATGCAGTGGATCCTTGCAGGAGCAAGCCTTTTGTCCTCAGAAGTGCTGAGCAGGTTGTGGTGGCACAAATTTTAGTTCTGTGGTGAAACCCTTCTGAGACAGGCTTGGGTGGGAACAAACTCACTATTCATCCCCCAGGATGAAACCTCAGTATTGCTTTCACTGAAAAGAGGTGCAGTATAAGTACAGTTATCAGAGTGGGCTGAAAAAAGCACTTGTCCACAGCATGCAAATTCCCTGATCTTTTTGTTCTTACTTCACAATGAAGTGAAGCTTCAGGTATAAGAATTTATTGTTGTTGTTATTATTATTATTACTAATTATTACATCTATATCTATTACTATTTTTATTCATGTACCTGCGCTCCGACATGATTGCATGGTGCTAACTGAGCCTTGGGATGAACAGACAAATTGATTATCTCCTAATTTTAACATGTGATAGAAAGTTCTGGTTTCTTGTCATCGTTTTATGTGTTTTGATTTTTTAATACAGTGAAATTAAATGCAAGAACCACATAGCACAGCAATAAGGGGAAAAAATTAATTGAGCAAAAGTCAGCAAATGCAGAATTATAGTTCCCCCAGCAACTGTAATAAAGACAGAGAACACATATATACACTGGTGTTCAAGTTAATGCTGCACACTCCCTGGAATACCAATCCTCCCTGGAATACCAATCCTAACTGTGTTCAAGGGGCTGAGTGATGATTACTGTGAGAACCATAACTTTACATTTCCTGACTTTTTGCAATTAAAATCTCAACATGGATGATGCATTAGCATAGGCTTTGCATTTAATTTGCTATTTTCTTTATAATGTATGTGTGCGTTGATTACATTTGAACATTTCTTACATTTTCATCTCATTTATTCTTTTGTAAGGAAAAAATCAGGAGAACATTTACTACTAAAAAAAAATTGTATTTACTACTATCGGCTCCCTTTTTCTCCCTCACTGGTAGGGAGAAAAGGGAAGGGAGAAAAGAACAAAAACGTTAGTGCCAACAGTGCAATTAATTTCATTTTTTTTTCTCTAGGAAGCATTTACTGATTGATGTGAATTTGTATGACTGCCTTTCTGTTAATATTTTTATAGAGACTGGCCAATCTGTACAGAGATGGGTCTCTTCCAGACCTTTAGCCCATGCAGAGCTGAGCTAAGCATCACTTACACAGCCTCGGAAGGCAAGAAACCAGTCTGAGAAGATTTTTAGTGGCCCCAAGCTCATAGATATTTTTTGCCTACTGACATTAAAGATCAGGATTCAAGACTGTAGTTGTGACTGTGTGAAACCCCAGTGACTTAAAAAGTTAAAAATTGTTAATGCTTGCAAGTGTGTCTTCATGGTAGGAACTCTTTCTGTATTGTTGCTGTATCATCTCACTTAGCCACAGGGGGATTTAATGGATGTAAGGGTGCTTCACCCCCTAGCTAACCGATGTGTGGTAGAGTATGGTCAATCTCCCACCAGTGCTTTTGCTGCAGTATCCATCTGGGCACAATGGAAGATCAGACTGAATTCGTCCAGTATTGCTGGGATTATATTTTTTTTCTCTGAAGGGAATGATAACTTCTCTCACAACCTGCTGAAGCCCTGAGAGCCCTTGGCAGCCTTCTGGGCAGAGCCCAGGGACCATCCTGGCCAAGTCTGTCTTCTGAACCAGTCCCTGACACTCATTGTGTAGAGAAACTCATCCTCTTCACAATCATCCTGCCTAGAAGTAGTCACTTGCACTGATCTGGCATAGAGCCTTTGGGCCTAATGACCGATCAGCAAGAAGGGAAGGATGCATGCAGCTGGCTCCATTTATGATACAAATTTTATTTCTTCTTCAATTTCTTGTTAATGTGTTGATACTTACGTTATTTTGTTCAACCTTTGCTTTTGTTCTTTTTCTGTTGCACTGTAACCTTTCCTAGTGGCTCTTTTTTTGCCTTGTGCTCAATCATTTCATGATGGTGACTTCTTCCTATACTTTACTCTATTCCCTTTGTTCTATGCCTTGTGCTTTTATATCCCACTCCCTGTAGAGCCATCAAATTTCTTTTAACTTAAAGACCCACTGCCACCAAGGGTAAATAAGCCTTGTCTAAGCTCATTCTCTTGAGCCCACCAAAGAGAGATTGCCCTCCTTTTCTGTCCATCCTCATATGAGCTCATGTCCATGTAAAGATGTCAGACATCAAAGTTCAAAGAAAAAATAGCTTGGTGCATGTTTTCCAGATTCTGTCAAACTGTTGCTTAGACTCTGAAGGAATTAAATTATGTGAGTACTCATGCTGCTGTCAAAGTCTTGATGCCTCCCAAGAGCAAGCATTGTTATGTTTAAACATATCTAGTGTGCTGAAAATGATAACGTTCTACTTTATTGATGAATTTACCAAAACAATCAGAAAAATGTGAAAGCCTAGGCCTGTTAATTAATGGTGATGTGTAGAATGGGTATGCACCAAAACATCCAGCATACCTATATTAGAAGCTACAAAGTTCTGGAAAACCAGAAGTGATCTAGAGGAATATGGCTTAAAACACTAGAAGGAATGGTTTCTGTAAAGGCAATGTTTGCTCCTTTTATAGGTGAATTTTTTTTTTTTTGACATGGTAGGTTTTTAAAGGCTTCACATGTCATCTCTAGGACAAATAGCAGACAGACAGAATTAATTTTGTTAAAACCTTTACTACACCCCACTGGCAAACTGCATTTTGTCAAACTCTTTTGTTCATAATGTTCACAAATGACATTTCATCACATTTTTTGTCAACAGAATGTAATTTTATTCCAATCATTCTGTCAACAAAGAGAAATACCATAATATCACTTTGCTCACAAACATAAATTATATGTTGATTTTGTTTAAAAAAAATAGAAATATCAAAACTTTTTCTAGGGAGACATTGAAGAGGGATCATATCATTCTGTGGACAAAATATTAGTATGAAAGGCAGCAGTCTTCAATTTCTAGGCTGGCTGGAGGGCAGAGTATGCATTAAATTCAGGGTGAAGCAAAGAAGGAATGTATGAATGTGCCCATTATGACCCTAATTCAGAACATTCGGATGAAATCAATGGGATTTGGATCAGACCTTTAGAGTGTTAGATGAGATGCAAGACATTGTATATCTGGAATACAAGGAACCCATGAAAGAAGCTACGTCATCAAAGAGAGGCAGCTGGGATGCTATGGATACTGTAGAGTGTTTCATATGGCATGAGATATATGTTGAGGTGGTAGAACACTGTCTCCAGTCTGCTCCTTCACTTATTATATGATGATTTGGAAAGATTTCTTTCTTTTTTTCCCCCTAAATAACTGTTTTCTTGCACAGTACATGTAGTGCTTTAGTTTCAAGATCCTTCCTTTTAAAGTGGATATTTACAGTGTGTGGCCATTGCTTAAAACCCTATATACTCTAGCATGACAGGAGAAAAATATCTGTGTATTTTAGAGTGATTGCCAGCTGCTTTCTATTTTCTCCATTATAGTGCATGAACAGCCTCTTCCTTTCTCTTCATCTTTCAACCTAATAGTCTAAACATAGCAAAATAGGTATCTCAAATAAATATTGGATAGTGAGTGTTTGACTGACAACTATATGTGCTTTTTGATAAGTGGTCAAAAGCACCTGTGCAGGATGCAGATTTTATTCAGATGTACTCAGGGATGGTGCATTCTTTTTTTTTTCAGCTACTAGGTTTTCAAGCAACTTAGTACCCACACAGGATATCAAGAAAAATAATGATGTAGTATTGACTCCTCACACCACAAATGATCACTAGTGAATAACTAGCATAGACAGAAGGTAGGCAAAGAGCTTGCCGGTTAAAGATGACTGTATTAATGATTTCTGGAAATTGTAAGCAAGTTGCAGCGTATTTTCCTCTATTAAACTATTTGCAAATGAAGAAAATAAATCAAATCCTAGACTGGAGTTTGGGATTCTTGAGGTCATTTTTCAGCTCTGCCATTGACCTGTCATGTAACTTTGGGAAATTGTTTCATCTTTATATGTACAATGGTTCCATATTAAAAAAAAGAGGCAATGGTTTGTGTTTCTGCAGAGTGTAATGCTTACATGAGAAATGTTGCAGAGAAACCAGGTTTTCATTTGAATAAAAGTCCATGCCCTTTTCGATTTTTCATGCTCTAACACCTTCTCTTTCCCAGTACACTCTGGTGACAGCTCAAGCCTGATGGGGCTGTCTCTAAGTGGTCTTGGAGTGTAGTCCCTATTCTCTTGTTTGTGATCGAGATATGGCTGATGCTTTTGCTCTTTCTCTTGGTTACTGCATGCTACTCTTTACCCATCTTTTCCAGTCTCTCAGATTTTTTCCTCGAAGTGGTCCAAAGTGCTGCTGGCAAAACCTTGTCCATGTTCACCTATGACATGGCTCTGACTGTTATCTGAACCTCACCTCACAGCCTCCTGGCATGCTGTTTTTTGATCTTCATCTCTCCTTGGCTCAACTTATCAGCAGTGCCAAATGTGCTGCCAGTGTGACTTATTTCTTGGCTTATCACCAGTACTTGCCGTTCCCTCTGACTACTCCTCCTGTCCCAAGCCTGCACCTCCCTTCCTGGCTACATTCAGCCTCCGTGGCTGCTACTCTGGAGGGAGGAATACCTTTGCACTTCGCTGCTACCTCAAGTATCTATTTGATCTTTGACATTATTCATGCTTCAACTTTGAAAATATTACATATTCCAATAAACTCTCAGTAATCTTACCTCTGGAACAACACTGATTTCCAGGAAGTCTTTGTACCTCCATTGTTTCTGTAGCTGGCACCAAATAGTACATTGCAGAGGAGAAGAAAACTGTTCTTCACTTTTTGCTCTGTATGCATCTTTCCATGCTAGAACAGCTTGCACTTCATTGTAATGCCTAGTGACTTCTGTAACTCTGACAGAGTAAGCAGAAATTTTGACTTTGTTGAGTTTAATAGACATTCTATGTATGAGTTTAAAAGAGAATGGGAGGAAGAGACAAGCTAATTTTTGAATACTCAGAAGCACTGTGGAAGCAACTTGTTGAGACACACCAGGGAGTTTCACAACTTCTCAGGGTTCTTGAAACAGCAGGTGCAGACTATTTAAATCTTGCTTATAAAAGAAAAGTTTTTGAAAAATGGAAAAAACCCCAACTCTAAGCAACTTGTCTTTGGAAAGTGTTTATGTATTCACAACAGACAATATTTTAAGTTGACAATAAATGAAATGATACAATAACTGGGTTCAAGCACTCACAGTTAATTTTTAAAAATATCCAATAAGATTATTTTCTTGCTGTTTCTTAAACTGGTCCAGAAGAATATGGTGTGTCAGTTCACAGGCTTTTATCACTGAATGGTTCTTTAAAGTAAGTACAAGTATACATTCCATCTTAAGCAGTGATATAATATATTATCTTCTTTCAGAAGTCAACTAGAAGTCAGAGAAGAGATAAATTAATAATTACAAATGCTGCATAATTGCTCATAAAATCCAGTAGCCTTGCATTAATTGAAAATCCAAGCCCTCCTGAGATCAATGGGAATTTTCTGTTGACCTTAGCAGGAAGATAAGCTCATGTGCACTTTGAAGGCGAGCTTGCTTGCCAGGTTGGTGTTGGTTGCAGTTCCTTACTTTGCAACGTTGATGTCCTTGAAGCAGAAGAGTGATCAGATTTTACAGCCTCTCAGTCCTCCGGGTCTGCCATTTACACCCTTTCTGCTCCTGTCTGCACTAAAGCTCTGCACTATTCAGCCTATAAACCTCCTTTCTACATGATCTCTTCTGTTTTTGCAGTAATTGGTTTACCTCAGTCCCAGTACACTCAATCAGGGTGCTGTGAACCATCTAGAGGGTCTCACACAGGTGAAAATTACCCGCCACTGGGGCTATGGCCCTGTGTCCATCTGCTGACATCCTGCAGAGTGTGTGGGGACTGCGTGATCAACATCACAAGCTCATTAAAAAGTCAGTAAACAGCTTCTAAAAATCAAATAATCGTAAATGGCAGCTGTAGTCTGGCAAGTATTTGAAGCTCTGCCAAAGAAATAGGAGAGCTTGACCAGGTGCTCACAGTTTCAGTGGTGGCAGTATCCTCCAGTGAGTGAGAGATAGGTGAGCAAGGGCACACTGGCTCCAAGGGTGGAGGGTGGCTGCAGAAGAGATCCTTGGTGGTGATGTTGATGTGGGCAAGGATACTTAAACCCATCTGTAACTATGTCTAATGGCTGAACCACCCATTTTGGGGCCATAACTCGGAGATCTGTTTGAAGCTGGAGGAAAAGTCAGAGCAGGTGACAGAACAGGTGACAGAACAGCTCTGGAGCAGAATGACAGCAGCGGCCCAAATTAAGGAAACACATCTGCACATTTGGTGTCTTCCTGGAGGAAATTACAGGGAAGGCAGGAGGGAGTTTGTGGTTATGACCAAGAAAATAATTACATAGAGGCTATTGTGTATGACTAACTGGCTTTTAACATCATCTGAGGGAGGAAGCTCTGTGCTTCCCTCAGCCCATCCTCTTCAGTCTCTGATCAAAGATGGAAGCCAAGGAGAAGATGAAATTGTGTGCAATTTCTGATTCATTCTCACTAGGTTTTTGCTGATTACTTAAACAAAAACTAAAATCAAAGCTGGGATTACAGGCTTAGCAAGGGGAGTGCATATTTCAGCACATACTGGGCTCTTTGTCATTCTGTCACGCTGGTAGAATGAGGCTATTAATGCATTGTCCCAGGCAGGCTGTGTTATAAAGCCCGGTGGCTAAGTTAAATGAAAAAGTCCTCTAAGAAACACAGCATGCAGCTTCATACTGCTCACTCTTTCTTGCAGAAGTGAGGCAGGGGAGATACAGTTGACGAAGTTATAAGAGCCTTTCATAGAGAAGAAACTCATGATAGTCAATAAGGTTCCTGGGCAAGGCAGATTTCCAATGTCTGCTCACCAACTTACAAATTCCCTTGACTTTCTGAAATGCTTTGTGCCAGCAGGTGACAAATATTTCCTCTTTGTGTGCAGGGAAGGAGTTATATGGTGGGCTGGCTGGAAGTGCTTTCCCCAGTTACCTGTTCAGCACTACTGAAAGTGTCTGGGGCACACAGGGACATACATCCCCTTTTAACCATGACATTATGATAAAAACAAAGTCACTACTTTTCAAAAAGGCTAAACGATAGAACACATAGCCCCCTGCATCAATATGAGTTTTCTGGGGGTGAAGGCTTGCCTAGTAATTACCTGGTATGCCTAGCAGGTTCAGTCATTCCTTGCAGGAGACATGAGGAGCAGCAGTGGCCCCAGTGTAATTTGGGAAACCCTGTCTCTTAATATGTGTTATTAATTCAGATGTGTTGGTTAAACTCCCTGCCAGTGGTGTAACCCCCACTGTTTCTTGCCTCCAATACATCCATTTCCACAGCACTCGTGGGTATCTTGTGCAAAGCTGGCTAGCCAAATACTTGTCATTCTTTTCAGCAATTAGCAACTAAATAACAGTAACAACCTGCTCTAAATTAATATTATCTCCCTTTAATTTTGGCAACCCCTGGTTAGGATGATCCCAAAGGAAGTTGCTTGGATTTTGCAGCAGACCCATAGCCATCACCCATCCTCTTAGCACTGCAAGAACCAAGCAACCCCTGCTTTCAGCACTAGCTATCCAGTGGCTGAGAATGACAGCTTTTGTGGAATCAGTACTAATTACAGCTCATAACAGATGTCTCCACTCCACTGTGTTAGGATGCAGGTCCCCGTGAGACCTGTTGTTGCTTTCTGAGAGTCAGGAGTGAGTGCTGGAGTGTCTCTGTGCCTGCTTTGGCATCCCACTGCAGCACCCAGGCAGCCACTAGCAGCTGATGGGAAGCAGTATGTGAAGGTCTGGGTGGGCTGGGGTGACTGTGGTGTGGCAACCAAGAACTGCTGGTGGTGGTTTTGGTGGCTCAGGTGGATGTGCTGGGGTGGGTCAATGGAGCCTCTGTGCCCCAGGGTTTCTGTTCCTACCTCTGCAAGCCACTCATAGCATCGCCCCAAAGAAGGGCTACTCACATGTCCATGTCTTAATTCCATCTGCTATTAACAGTGTTGTGTAAATGCTTAAAAATCCAAACATGGGGGAATGCCCTTTATTCCAGCCATTTCATGTAGAAGGCACAGAATAGGATACGTCAGGGAGAACTACTCCTTTAATGCGCAGAAATGCTGGATGCTTTAATGAATGTTTACAAAAGGGTTTGACTACCAAGGTGAGGAAGGGTGCTATAAAAGCAGGAAATAATGTTCTGTCATGAAGTTTCTCAGCTGTGTTCCTGCTCTTTCCATGACTGAATACATTGGGAATTTCTCTCTTTTTTTCCTCCAACACTTACAATGTTTTGTTCCCTTCTTTGTATTTGTCAAAGGTAGCATTAGAAATGTAAAGAGCTGTCAAAATGAAGAACATCCCACTTCTTCTGTGGATTTCCCATGCAGAACCTGCTGATCCACAAATGGTCCACAGCCCTTGATGGATCAGCACCTAAATCCCTATGGCTTTCCAATGCCATTTAGCATATGACACCCCTGGGACAGTTTTGGGGACCCCATGCAGTCCCAGCTGGCAGCTGCCATGCAGCCACTGCAGGCGGCCCAGGAGCACCCTGCTAATCACCCTCCTGCTGGATAAGGGCTGGTGGGACCCCTTCTCCCTCTGTTTCCCCACCCTGGGCAAAACTGAGTTCCTTTTTGGGCTATTTATGCGGCAGAGATGGTGTTAAATATCTGTTGATCTGGCAACATACCTTTTTACTGCTTCATTCTTAAGGGAAACAAGGCTAAAAGAATAGGTCTTTTCCTCTTTTATTTGTCGTGTTGCTAATTGCTGTATTACAGCATTTTCCAAGACCAATTACACACTGTTTGGGGAAATCAGCAGCATGGAAAACCCACCATGTTTTATTATACAGTCATGGCTTACGGAAGAAAAGTAGCTGAATTCAAGCCCTTACCATTTCATGTACTTATCCCAATGCAGGTTTCATATATACATATATATAATAGGAGCTACACAACAGTCAGCAATGTTTAAAACAGAATTTCTTCCTCACGAGGGAATGAATAAGAGTAATTTGTCATATGTTTCCTTTAATTCATGGCTACAGAGCATTTTAGAATTGCTTGATGTAAATCTGTCTCATCTATTTGACAACTCTGATATTGAGTCATTCATTTTTATTCTATGACTTCAAAAATTCTATATTGCAGCTGGAGATGGGTGGCTAAAGTGCTAGTTTTGGACTATGGCTTGAATGTAACAATAGCTTTTGACCCTAGCTCCAGTCCCAAGGAAAGCAAATTTGGCAATCTCATTTCAATTCATAGTGAATAGCTGTTCACATAAAAAAATCAGCACCTACCATTTGTCATACTTGGCAGCTTCTGCTTAAGAATGGTCCAGAACTGCATTACCATGGAAACTAAATTACCTACTCCTACTCCTGGCTCAGAAGGTGATTTCAGCCACTTGTGGAAGTTTTATATCGCTGACAGAAGGAGGCGGGGTTAACTGCAACATATATGACCCATAAGTATGGTTTTATCAGCCCTCTGTTTTGAACAATGCCATCTTCTCATCACGTGCCATTATGTTCAGGCCAAATGGCTTTCTTACACATCACAATTTATTTACTGATTTATATTATGATAACAGCTACCAGCTCCAATCATGACCAGGTCTGTGTTGTGGTTAGTGCTGTACATACATGTGTTTAGAGAGTGTCTCCTTGGACAACCAAGCAAGCATGGGAGGTTCCATATATTCCCTTTTAACTCGGAAATTGAAACAAGTAATTTGACTGAGATTACAGCAAAATAGTGACAGACCTAAGAAATGAATGCCTCTTACTTTCGACTCAGCCCTATGTTACTTCCCCAAACCATTTTATCCTTTTTAAGAATTACTCCTAAACTATGCTAGGTAAGCTGGGACTATGACATGGTTGGATAATTTTGTTTCCTGCCATCTGTCAGAAAACCTAGAGAACAGTATTTTACTTAAGGCTTCTCAGTCCTGGAATGAACAAACATAAAGGATTAGAGATCAATGTTTACTGGACACTGAAAGTTTTTAAGGTTAATTACATGCTTCATGTTGACTTTTTAATCATAAGCAAAATCTCTGCTGTAATTGCTCCATACTTCGATAGTGACTGAAACAAATGATTGTTTCAATCTGGTGAGCTGCATATACTGCTCTTTTTCCTCTGAGATACTGCTTCTTAGTAAGATGTACACTAGTGGCAAGACTAGAAAATAAACAAACCTACAAAAAGGATATTAATATGGATGTCTCTTAAACTCATGGAGCTAGAAACTCAGCTGAGAGTAGCTAAAAGAGCTTTGCCAATGCTAGTGTAAATACAGGAGAGCCGTAAGCATCCCATGACAGTTTGGCTCTGAAGGGCTGAGCTCTGATGTTGAGAGTGCAATGTAAGCAGTGCAGCTGGGAGAATTCAGAATCAGCACCCATAGACGGACTGGCTTTGCTTTCAGGACATGATAGCTCTACAAATGTTACCAGGTGTTGCTACAGGGCCACAGGGCTGGTAAAATCAAGCAGAAAAGCACACCGAGGCATGGGGTCTTTCCCACCCTGTGAAGAAATCCCTTCCAAATCCACAAGATGCCTTGTGCAGGGATTGCCAGGCTGACAACTGCTACTTTGCAGAGACTAACATGGAAAAGTCCCTCCTCTGCTCCTTACCTTCTCAATGCTATGCAGCAGAACCACCCAAGAGGTGGCCACAGCTGCAGCCTTGAGTGACCTCCGTGCCTCCTGCCATGCCCTTTTCAGTTGTCTTGACTCCAGCAGAGCCAGTACCTAAGTCCCTTTTGAGATGGGTATGAGGAAATGTGTACACAGGGCTGTGCTGCTGGGCTGTAGCACCTGGCGAGTTGTGGCTGTTGGCCCATTTTTGGTCCTTGACCCAGTGCCAGATTTTTACCATGGAGAGAGTCCTTCACTTCTGGGTTGTAAGGTGGATGCTCCTGGGAGAAAGAGGGTCACAAGCACCCATTTCTGCAGGACACCCCAGCATCCAGGTGCTTCCTATCCCACAGACCCCTGCCACGTTCTCCATCTCCCACTCATCGGGGCACAAGAGCAGCAGGATCTGCTAGTAGTCACCAGACCCTCATCCCTCTTAGATGCCTTTGTCCATGGGATGCGGAGGGTGGACACCCATCTTGCTGTGCCCTTGCCACGGCCCTGACAGAGTATTTGGGTCTATTCTGCCCTGTCTTTGTTTTTTATATGCGTCTTTCCCATTTAAGTGTCACAGATCACTGCACCAGCTGATTAGCCTGTACATGGATGGAATATAAAAGAGCAAGTCCCCAAGTTGTAGGTAAGACCTTTTGTGAGATTGACTGGCTAAAAATAAAACAGAAATTGGCTCTGAGGTTTTGAGAATCTGTCTCTTCCTCAGGCCACAGGAAAGCAGAGCAAAGGGTAACACTTCAGAATTAATTATGAATTTATAATTAATTTGAAGCCTGAATCAACAGCCTACTAGTAGAGCTGCTATTACTTACTCTTCTCACAGTCTGACAGAGAGGTGATCCTCACAAGCAGTTTTCAGAATTTCAGGGCCTTTTTCTATGCAGTTTGCTTTTTTTTCAGTCTTGCATACAACTCTGTTGGGTTTTTTTAATAGTTTTTGTGTTTAAGGGATCAGATCAATAGCTGTATTTTGGATCCCTAGGCTACACAAGTGAGAGCAAACAAAGTTACCCTCCCTGGGTAGGAATGATTTGTTTCTTCATGTAGGCTTCTTTATTGTTTTGAAGGTTGGTTCTTTTGACTGATAAACAATGCAAAAATATTCTGTGCTTCTGCAACCCATAATCTGATGTTCATTATATAAAGAACCTCCTTACTCTGTGCATTAAATGCAACAAAACTTCTCTCCACTCAGAGTTTTGCAGGGCTTAAACAAATTGGTGAGGTGGGATTCTGAAAAGCATTAGAGACTGACCTTTCCTTACCTCCCCCCTAAAGCTGGTGGTTAAAATTCCTGCTGAATTCAAGCATAGCACATCTGGGTCAGTGTTGAACACTTCTAAAAATCCCACCTGTGAAGCCTGCAGAGTTCATTATAGGGGCAAAAATTTGTATAAAGCCCAACAGAGACATACAGAAATTGTTAGCAGCTTATTAATGGCCTCCACAGTGGATATATTGAATTTAATTGGGTTGCATCCCAGTAAGGTCCTGATATGCTTTAGATTAATTTTCTCTGCAGTCTACCCTTTACTTCTCCTCTCAGAAACTGGACAGACACTCCATATTTGCACTTGCATAAAAAGACTGGCAGTGAAATAAAACATGCAGGTAATTATTTATTATGCCCTGAGGAAAAGCAGTGAGTGAAGTAGGACCTTGGTTAATGTAGATGGATGCTAGTTTAGTGTCAATCTTTCTTGATGTCGTCCTAAACTAAAGCAGCATTAAATGTGATGCTATTTAATTTTGCAGGTACAAGCATGATTAAATTTCTTTGTATAAGGTCTGGTTCATAGCGTGAAGACATAAAGTAAGCATTGAGCACAGGGACCCACTTGAAAGGGCAGATTATATTTATTCTGTGTTGTGTCAAGAGCATGCTCCTTGCTAACTGCAATTAAACAGGGAATCTGGAGGTCTGTGTGTCCAAATAGTGAAGATGTCTTTGCAGAGTATAAAAGGACTATTGTATAAGTCCTCAGGTCTCAAAGCGTATGAAGATGTTTCCTTTCCCAGTCTGTTATTGCTCATACTTGGTTACTTTTATGTAAAACCAGTGACGAGGAGAGCTGACAAGACTGTGACATAAAGAAATTTCACCTTTTTCACTGAAACAGGGATTTTATTTTTGAGTAATACTGTCTTAGTCTTTTGCAAAGGATAGAAAGAGAAGCTGTTGAAAATCCCACAATTAACAGCTTAAGGTATAAACCATATACAATGCTGTGTTCTACCATAAACTCCCTAATTAGCTTTGTAGGGTCTCTTTAAAAGCAGACAGACATGTGTCCTTATTACTAAATAATTATTTGCAAATAAACTCTTTCTCAATACATCTTAGGAAAATGCAAGATTATTAGTTGGCAGAGTTAAATCAGCTGAGTAGCTGAGGAAGCATGAAAAGGGCCACAGAAGTTCTTTTCAGAATCCGGCTCTCTTTGGCTTTATTTCTCTAGAGCTTGATTTATCAAGAGGAGAATACAGTATTTGGTTTCCCCACAAGTAAACTCTTTTTGTGTTTTGTCTTTTAAATGAAAATTGTCTTTTGGAACAAATATCTGCTCAATCAGATAACTGCATGCTTGTCATCCCTAACAGTGTGCTGGCAGGAAGGCTGTGCAAGGATTTTTCTGCAGTACATTGAGTACACATTGCTGGCAGCAGATCAAGAATCAATTCCTCTGATATTGAAATATTGACTTTGCATGGCCAGTCTGATTTAAATCCTTATAATTCTTGACTTTGTAGGCTATGTACGCACTGCAAACATTTTTCACGTGGGTCTGAGAATAAACATCTTTACAGCTGCCTGACCATCTCTAGCAGAATAACAAAAGGGCTGTGTGTGTTTATGGGAGCCTGTGTGTGTAACTGAGATTGCCAGCAGCTTAATGCAACTGCCACATCTGCGTAGGGCCCATTTAGAAAAAGCCGGGAAAGATATTTTTAATACTTGGAAATAAGCAGTGTTGTTCCTCTGAGTGTAAACATGGGTTTCACTGCTCAGTCTACGTGAGTGTTGAACACAGAGATGAAAAAAGGAAGAATAGAAACCCTTAAACAGTTATTAAAACAATGGAAAATCTTTGTGATGTGACAGAATAATAATAATAATATAATAATAATAATAATGGTAAAAGAAGTAAATATAATTTCAATCAGAACACCTATTAAGCTAGCACCGACATTTAATTGGCATTATCGTATGCTTCAGTGAGGAAGACAATGGATCTTGCGGGTGTGCGAGTGGAACACATTTGCATTTCATAGATGATTAAAATAGATTTGATTGCATTTGTCTGAAGCCTGGCAAGTGAGGGCACATCTGCCATGTTCGATGAGCCCTGCGTTTCCTAGGACTAATGTAGTTCACTAAGTCACCATGAGACGGGCTTTTACCTCTGAAGGTCCCACAGCACCTTCTGCTGCATAGCCAGCTTCTTTGTTAGCCCTGGGAGACCTCTCCTTATAAAGAATTGATGTAAAGTGGAGCAAGATGGGAAAGATTCAAGGCAGTCAACTTGTCTTCATCTGGTTATGCAAGAGCCCTTGGGCTTTCTACTGCTTCAAGGTAAAATTTATAAGGTGAGATTAAAGGTAATTTAAGTCATTAATTTGTGTTAAGGTCTGGCAGAACAACAACTGTGCATTTAATCTCGCTGTGGAAAAAAATCAGTGATTTGCAGAGTAGGGGTCAGAATTAGAGGTCTAATTTCCTCTTCCACTCACTGTAAAAAGGGCTGCTTCAAAATGGAGTTTTTTATTTACTAGAAACATAAAGCTGAGTTAATTGACTTTGAAAAAAATATTGAAGAGCTTTAAATATAATATAGAAACCAATTAATTAATGGTACTAAAATGTTTTCCTCGCATTTTTCATTACTCGCCCATCTAAATTCAGTATTACAAATACACTCGTGGCAGCACTTCAGCTCAGACTTTTCACCCAACACTTGAGCCCAGGGCTGTGGTGAAAAGGCAAGAATTGCCCTGTGCTTTGCACGGGGTGAACCCCTCACTGTCTATGAACCCACCTTTCCCCCCACAACCCAATGATAGAGAAGGACCAGAACTTCTCCACTGACCCTGGTCTGTCTCCTGGCCCCTTATCAGGGTCCTTGTCTGTGGATTTCTGCTCTTTATTGTTTTCTCCACTCTGAGGTACCTTCCATTTTTGCTCCTCTTTTTGTTTCCCTCTGCTTTTGCTACACATTGTGCTCTTCTGGCTCTCCTGTTTCTTACTCCTACAGCATGCTCTCTTTCATGTGTCAAATGACTACTCTTCCCTCTTTGAGCAATGTCTCTTAAAAACACGCTGCCTTTACATCAAAGAGTGAAATGAAGATGAGCCAGCTTGACTTGGAGAGCCTGGAAAACATGCCTCCATCTGATGAAAACAACTTGTCCTGGGCATTAATATTTTGGAGTAGCTGGGTGTGCAACAGCAGTAATGAGGGCTTTCTAAAGATGCATATTTCTTGGATGGTTCCCATGCTGCCGCCTCCGGAGTTCCTTGGGTGATTGTGGACATGACTCTGCCCCTTTCCTTCCTGGTGGGATGTTCCTTATCCTGCCTTTTGGTCCTGGTCCTTACTTATAGAATCCTTGCTATGACTATGGCTCTGTACTGGATCTAACATTGCCCATTTCTTGCCTTTGACCCTTTCCATCACTCCATTCTCTCAGGAAAAGATCCAGCACTGCCCAGCTTGGAATAGGTGGACCTCATATGAGAAGGAGATCTCAGATACCACCCATACCTGGTTCTTTCCACTGGGATCTCTCTTAAGTACAAGAGAACCGGGTGATCAGGCCCAGTCAACATGGGTTTACCAAAGGCAGGTCCTGCCAAAACAACCTGATCGCCTCCTATGACAAAGTCACTCGGCTGCTGGATGAGGGAAAGCCTGTGGATGTGGTCTTTCTGGACTTCAGTAAAGCCTTTGACACAGTTTCTCACAGCATTCTGCTACGGAAACTGTCAGCCTCTGGCCTGGACAGACACACACTCTCCTGGGTAGAAAACTGGCTGGATGGCCGGGCCCAGAGAGTGGTGGGAAATGGTGTCAAGTCCAGCTGGAGGCCAGTGACAGGTGGGGTTCCCTAGGGCTCAGTGCTAAGTCCAGTCCTGTTCAATGTCTTCATCAATGACCTAGATGAGGGCATTGAGGGTACCCTTAGCAAGTTTGCAGATGACACTAAGCTGAGTGGAAGTGTTGATCTGCTGGAGGGTAGGGAGGCTTTGCAAAGGGACCTAAACAGGCTGGACCGCTGGGCAGTGTCCAAAGGCATGAGGTTTAACACGGCCAAATGCCGGGTCCTGCACTTGGGGCACAACAACCCTATGCAGAACTACAGACTAGGAGAAGCCTGGCTGGAAAACTGCCAGGAGGAGAGGGACCTGGGGGTGTTGGTCGACAGTCGGCTGAACATGAGCCAGTAGTGTGCCCAGGTGGCCAAGAAGGCCAATGGCATCCTGGCTTGTATCAGAAACAGTGTGACCAGCAGGTGCAGGGAGGTGATTCTCCCTCTGTACTCAGCTCTGGTGAGGCCGCTCCTTGAATACTGTGTCCAGTTCTGGGCCCCTCACCACAAGAAGGATATTGAGGCTCTGGAGTAAGTCCAGAGAAGAGCGACAAGGCTGGTGAAGGGGCTGGAGTACAGAACCTATGAGAAGCGTCTGAGAGAGCTGGGGTTGTTTAACCTAGAGAAGAGGAGGCTGAGAGGAGACTTCATTACTCTCTACAAGTACCTGAAAGGAGGTTGTAGAGAGGAGGGAGCTGGGCTCGTCTCCCAAGTGACAGGGGACAGGACAAGAGGGAAATGCCTCAAGCTCCGCCAGGGGAGATTTAGGCTAGAGATTAGGAGGAAGTTTTTCACAGAAAGTGTCATTGGGCATTGGAACAGGCTGCCCAGGGGGGTGGTTGATTCACCTTCCCTGGAGGTGTTTAAGGCACGGGTGGATGAAGTCTTGAGGGACTTGGTTTAGTTAGATAGGAATGGTTGGACTAGAAGATCCGATGGGTCCCTTCAAACCTGGTTGTTCTATGATTCTATGATTCTAAGTTCCTGCTCCTTGAACTTCTCTTCCCTTGACCATGGCCATGTCTCATTGGTCTGGACAAAGTGCACAGGTGCTGAAGTCTTCTTCAAACAATGTTGAATTTGGAAACAAAACAGATTACTAGTGATGCTTGCAATATTGTTAAAATAATAATTTAAATTTACCTTTTATAATTCTGATTTTAGTCATGTACATACTGCATTTTTTTAACTTAAATAAAGTATTCCCATAGAGAAAGACTGCTTACAAAAAAAATTCTCAATGTTTATTGCCAAAGCTTTTCCCTTCAGCTTTGTTGCTACTTTATCTTAGCCCCTGGAGGAAAGTTGCACATACTAACCTGCCAGAGCAATGTTAAAATTGTGTAAAACTTAGGAATATATTCAGAAAGTCCATAAAACCATTTTAATGGGGTTTTTTTCCCTTCTCATCTCATCATACATTTTAACAGCATCCGTCCATCTACAGTACCTCTGACCCTATTGTTTGTTTGATGTGATTGTCCAATTGGAAAAGGATTTTTTGAGGTTTTTGGATCATTGGCCAGAGAAATGTGTGCCTTCGCTCGTGTTCTTCACTAGTCTAGGGTCTCTAAGACTTCAAGACACAGACAACAGTGCCACAATTCAAGGCCTCCTTTGAGTATTTCTGCCTGGTTGTAAGAAAAACAGCAGAATAAAAGAGTGGAGTCTTTCTGGATGCTAACTGATGGAGTAGTGTGGGCTGTTTTTTACACAGAAAAGTTAACAAGCAGCATGATCTGTGTCTGCTTAGGCCCAACTCACTTTTATAAATTACTAATGATTATTTGTTTGCTTGTAAATCCCCTAATAGACCAAGGCATTTTATTAACCTACAGGGCTGCTCTGTTTTCTCAGATGCCATTGGCTACCTTATGTGAAGATGGAGGGAGAGGAAAGTAAAGGTCAGGAAAGGAGGAGCTTGGATAGTGAACAATTATGATTAATGTCATATGGTTTTGAATAATGTTTTCTCTTACCGATTTCAGACATCAAATACAGATATGTGCATCCAGCTTTAGACAAAAAGTATCAGAGTCTGGGAAACAAACATTTCAGACAGGTGCCTTGGGTTCTTTAGTTGTGACCAGTCCCCATGTAATATAAATTGTTGTTTCCACATGACAACATGGACACTAAACTGAGAAAGAAATATGGCTTCTAGATTCAGTAGAGTTTATCAGTAATAAATGCCTGGAATATTCTTTATCAGGGCACATAAATATACAGTGGTGTTTAGGCCATTCCATGAAATAATACACTTTGGAACGTAAAAAACATAATTAATACACTGGTCATGAGTTTCTAGATTTCATTTTTATTCAGATAAGGAAAAATGTTTCTTGTTTGCAATTCAATAAGCATGTACATGCTAAAAAATTGTTTACCGTGTTTCAGAAACACAAACATAAGGCTAAATTAAGCTTGATCAGCCAAGTCTGACTGTATCTGCTTTAAAACAGCACAGTTGGCAACTCTAATCTTGAAGCTTGCAAGCCGTAGAAGAAGTGTAATTTTCATACACCTTTGGGAGAGAGGATCCTTTCCTGGTAGTTAAGGTGTTTCTCTCAGAAGCTCAGAAAGAAAAATGTTCATATGCAACAGAAAGATCTTTATCTGAAGGCAAAAATAGTGCCTCTCTGTCATGTACTCTAATTAACTTGCTGTGATGTCGCTCTGGTGATGGACACAGAAATAGACTTTTGCTTTCATAAGTCCTGAAGTAGAAAATGAGGCATTAGTCAGGAGGATACAAGGGGGCAGAACTCATTTTCTTTTAATTACCTTTATTCAGGTTATATCATCCAGCAGCTGTTCATGTTTCATTTTGAAAAGCTGAATCCGCCTGGAATGCCAGTGTGTTATTTTTGATGGGACTTACTCTCTTCTCTTTTTTAATACTTTTTAATATTTTTTTTTATCTCAGTGTTGATATGGAAAGTAGACATGGTGAACAGCCTTCTCATTCACTGCTGAAGGGCGTCAACGGCTCAAAGTCCACATGGAAATCCATGACTAGTGGTGTCCCTCAGGGGTCCATACTGAGACTGGTGCTGTTTAACATCTTAATCAATGATATACACAACAAGATTGAGTGCACCCTCAGCAGGTCTGCAGATGACACCAAACTGAGTGGTGTAGTTGCCACACTGGAAGGATGAGATATCATCCAGAGGGACCTGGACAAGCTGGAGAAGTGGGGCTGTGAGAACCTCATGAGGTTCGATGAGGCCAAGTGCAAGGTCTTACACCTGGGTTGGGGAAATCCCCATTTTCAGTACACAATGGGGATGATGTGATTGAGAGCTGTCCTGCAGAGAAGGACTTGGGGGTGCTGGTTGATGAGAAACTCAACATGAGCTGACATGGCTCGCAGCCCAGAAGGCCGACTGTGTCCTGGGCTGTGAGAAGAAACATGGCCAGCAGGTAGAGGGAAGTGATTCTGCCCCTCTGTTCCTCTCTTGTGAGACCTCATCTGGAGTATTGTGTCTGGTTCTGGAATGCTCAACATGATAAGGATATGGAACTGTTGGAATGGGTCCAGAGGAGGCTACAAGAATGATCTGAGGGCTGGAGCACCTCCCATATGAGGACAGGCTGAGAGAGTTGGGGCTGCTCAGCATGGAGAAGAGAAGGCTCTGAGGAGATCTTATAGCAGCCTTCCAGTACCTGAAAGGGGCCTACAAGAAAGCTGGAGAGGAACTATTCGTAAAAGCTTGTGGTGATAGGACAAGGGGGAATGGATATAAGCTGGAGAAGGGGAGATTTAGAGTAGACATCATGAGAGTGGTGAGACAGTGGAACAGGTTGTCAAGGGAAGCTGTGGCTGCCCCATCCCTGGAGGTGTTCAAGGCCAGGTTGGATGGGGCCTTGGGCATCCTGATCTAGTGGGATGTCCCTGGCCATGGCAGGGCGGTTGGAACTAGATGATATTTAAGGTCCCTTACACCCTAACTCTTGTATGATTCTATGATTATAAGTGTGGTCAAATAATATGAGAGTTATCATTGCCAAGCAAATAGTTGGGGAAGTGTTTAATTTTTTCTCAAGTTGTCATACATGTGTGCGAAACCCTTGTCTGGGGAAGATCACTGTGATCTGTAGCTGAATTACAAGCTTCAGATGGGCGTACAGGCTCATCACACCCTCCATTTAGCATCTGAGCTTCAGGGAACTTTGCTTGCTGTGGCTCTGGATGGGGCTGGCAAAATTAAAGCTGTAACCGGATGAACGTTACTCCTCAGTGGCTATCTCTGTTGTTCATTCTGCAAGGTGGGTTTCGCTGATGACTGAGGATGGCCTTCCAGATGTACATTCTTGTTCAGAACTTGCCCGTCCTCTGGCCGCTGCCACCAGCATCTGTGTTGCTGAGTCAAACCCTTGGTCTCTGTGGCTCAACTCCTCTCCTTTGAAAAGAGAAGAATGTGCCTCTGTTCTCCAGCAACATATGAAAATAAAGGTCTTTTGAACTATCACATGCATTCTGCTGCTGAACACAACTGCATGGCTGTAAAAGCTGCTGAAGGTAGTCAGCAAGACCCCTGAGAGTCAGCAATGACTCATCATCTTCTAGAGGAGGCAATGGATGGGCTTGCTGAGGACTGCATGGACTTGCCACTTTAAAATTTTGATTTTCAATTCCTCTTCTGTTGTGGTCTCTGGTTTATTCTAGTAATGGATAAAGGACTGGACCTTTTCTATGTGTCAGTGACCTTAATTTTGCCTACAGGGTCTGTAAACACAGCCTACTGGAGCAGAAAACTTCTATGCTTTGTAGTAGATAGTTCTTTCACATGCCCTCCCCAAGTACAGATTTGGCAACAAGTAACTTCTTGGACTTGCAATTTCAGATGTGACTCATATCTGCTTCACTTCTGAAGAAATTCCCAGTGCCTAGGACAATAAGACAAAGCCTGGATAGAAAAACCTGGAAGTATAGGTTAACCCAATTAAAAAAGGAAAAAATCTAAAACTAAGAATGGCTAGATAGAAGCCACTCTATCTCCACTATTTTGTAATTACTTCTAAGTCTGCAAGGTCTCTGTAGCCTATTTTCTATGTAAGCTTAGGATGCCTTGCCAACGTAAAACAATATTTCAGCATTTAGACATAGGAAATGAATTGTGTGTAAAATGGAACTGCCTGAAAGGATTTTGACAAGAGTTCCTATATGCATTATTTATTTTTTATTGTTTTATTTTTTGCAGATGTGTATGGTACCTGAGCCACTCACATAAACTTGTATCCAGATAGCTTTAAAACGTGTTATTGTCCTGGTTCATAGTAAAAATGCATTTTAATTATAAACCAGTTTTTGTTACAAACAATTTTACAAACTTAATATGTACATAAAACTACTAAATATGTAAGAACCATTTTAATCCATACCTGAAACAATCTTATGTTGAGCGGTCGATTCATAGCTGGTCCAGAACACATACAAAACTCCTACAAATATACTTAGGAAAAGAAATGAAGGCTGTTTTAAGTTTATGGGAAGCTGAAATTAGAAAGTGCCTACAACAGTGGAACTTGACACTCAAGGCCCTCTGAAGAGAGGGTATTGTATCCTTGGGATTTGCAGACTGACCAGGGGTTTGATTTAATTTTTTACTTCAGATGGACTATCTTTTCCCACCATCATGAGTAGCATGTTGTGCCTCTTGTTTCCTGACTTGAGTGGCATCACTGTCACTCAGCATTGCCAGATTATACAGCACAGATGTGTCCAGAGGGTCCCATGCAACCTTGGGCTCATCTTTGATCAGCTTCATAGTTAGTGGCATCAGTCTTTCCAAGTCAAGCATAAAGACTCGATACTACATTTAAATCCCGAAGCCTACTCTGATTTGGGGCTTTCTTCTTTTTTTAATTATTTGTTTAAGCTTGTTTCCTCCTCCATTTGACTCTGTGCATTTAAGATTCTTCCAAATGGATGCAAATGGAACTTATTAGAAAACCAGAAAATCACTCCCAGATAAAAGCAATCCCCAGTATGTTTTAATGTTCAAATTAGATTACCCTCCCCAGAGCTAAAATGGGGTTTATAATGGAAACGCTGACATATTCACCAGAAGTTACATGCTTGTTGCTTTTTTGTCCTGCAAGTTATTAAAATCTAGCCTGGTTGCCTAAGAGACAGAGTAGCTACTTAGCAGATATTTAGCCATCAGTAAAAATTAATGTCCTACAATGTATTTATTGGAAAGATACAGGTAATTAAGTGTTCAGGTTATACAAGCCACCCACCAATGGCAAGTACGTTCTGGCAACAGAAGTATTGTTGTTACTGTGGTTCTGCTTCATGATGTTGTTTTCTTAAGTAAATGCATTTTTCAGCCTAACAGTTTTAGCTACAGCATATTGAAAAGATAACTTTGCACTAAAGGGAGCCATAGTATTTTTAGTCTCCATTTCCAGCTACCAGTAGTTCATTAGTGGCACTATTACGTGAGAGTTGATTCATTAATAGTCTTTTCATTAATAGTCTGATATTCATTTGTAGAAGAAAAAGCCACGAAGAGTAACAAGGAATTCAGCATTTTCTGCTGTTTCTCCAATGCTTTTATCTTTTGTAATGTCAACAGAAGGTCTGGGAGCTTTCAAGGTTTTAGGTTTTATGGTGAACCCAAAGCTGTGCAATTTATTTTTCTAGTTTGCACACTTAATGTGATTTCAGGGCCAAATTTTTATTTTGCATGTGTAAGAGGTACAGTAGATGACAAATGCATGGGAAAATCAGATGTGAAAGTTGTGTTCTTAAATTGCTTTTAATCAGAGGCTTGAAGGCTAACATGGAAATGCTGAGGAAAATATTATTTGCTTTGTTATTTAAGTAGGCAATTGGCCATATCCCTAAAGTTTGTATGGCTTTGGATAGATTATTAACTCTATACTAAGCTATCAAATATGTCACGCTCATGTAAATTCCTAGCAAATATAAAAATATGAATTTTTCATTGTTTATAATTGCCATTTAATTGTAGGACCAAATTCCATAGCTTAACATTTCTATAGTGCTTGATACTTTAAGCATTGCACAAATACTAACTAATTAATAAAAATATCTGAGCAGCCCTTCTGAGACTCTCAGATTCCAAAGAACTAAATTCCTATTCTTACAAAAAAAAAAAGAAAGGACTGTTCAAGCAAAAACACCGTAAGCCTTTAAGTGGCAAATCAAAAATGACACAGTGGGACACCACTTCATGCCTGAAATCTGAGTACAAACCCTACATTTTTCCAAGGGTTCCCCCTACCCCCTTTTGTAAACAAACAGTAGGTAATGACTTCTCTTAAGAAGTAAAGGGGAAGCAGGCCAGAGATGAGCTTGACATTGGCACTTAGTTTTCAGCAGCGTATAGCATTTCATTGGAATATAGTATTACATTGACTTATGTATTCATTCAGTCATGAAATCCAACAGGACTTTTCAGTTCTGTCATCAAAAAAACAAGAACAGCAAAGCAAACTGCATGCTTTTGACCTTTGCTCTCCTTGCTGAGGATTTGTCAAACAAATTTGTGGCCTTTAAGTCCTTTATGAGTTATTTTGGCTTTGAAAGGTCTGACTTAATGATGCACAACTATGTGAATACCCCTGGCTTGCAAACAAATCTGAAAAAACCCAACCCAAAATGTGTTGTGTGATGACTAATCTACACTGGCCCTTCAGTTTTCGTAGACTCAGAGCTTTGATTTCCATGACAATCTTTCATTTCTGGTACCTTCTGTCTCAGTCAAAGAGATGGCATTTCATAACACGTGTGACCACCAAACTGTTATTGCTGTATATTTTTATATTCAGCATTGTGTCTGTAGGACAAGCAGGACAAAGTGAATCTCTGCTCTGGGCGTATCACAATTTAAAACATATATGGTATAGCAGAAGATCAGAGTAAGAAAAGGGTAAATTTTGTCTCAGGAAGAAGGGAATATAACCAGGTTTTATTTTTGAAACTTTTCTTCTTGAAAATTTTCTTTTTGAAAAAGAAAAATGCTATTTTTTAATACTGTAATGTTCAAAACAGAAATGCTAATGGCTAGTAATTTATTTTTCATTTTTGATTTATTTCTTTCCTTCTTCCTTCCCCTGTCAACTGGGGCAATGTGGAGACAACATTTTTAATAATGGTTTGCCATTTTGAGAACTGAGCAATCTTTCTATGTATATTTCTCATGAAAAAAAAAATAAATGTGGAATATATTTTGACATATTTTTCTATTTTCTATAAGAATTCTAAACATGCTTTCCATTTTGTGAGCAATTTCAGCCATAATTTTAAGACTGCAAGCATGGCATAGTAGCTGTAATATTACCTTAGGTTTATTTTACTTGGGGAATAGTGTTAAGGTTGAATGCTGTGGAGGCAGGAAGCCTCAGAAAGTTAATCCAAGTATTAAATTGTAAAAAGGGGTTTGAGTGAATGAAAAAGACACTGACATAAGCAGACAGAGTGTCAGAATGCATCCAGCAGTTTGATCTGTTGCTGTGTTGTCAGCATGTCTAATTAAAGAGCTATACATATATGAAAGACCATTTGAAAATGGTGAAAAAATATAAAAGTTAATATAGATGTGATTTCACAAGAGAGATGCCATTTATTTTGTTTGACAGTCAGGGATAAATGAATGAGAATGAAAATAGGAGGGTATAACTGATAATTATATGAAAATAATATATAAGTATGTATGAAAATAGGAGGGTATATAATATATATTCAATACCCAAGCAGGATCTAACTCTAAAGGAGATTTCTGCAATTTCTGATCACAGTTCCCCTTCCTATTGCTTAGCCCACTATATAAATACTTATACATTTTAGATAGCCAGTCAATATTATACAGCTCGATCTACTTCTTTTTTTTTTTGTGTATGTTCACCTTGCAGGGAGTTATGTTTGAGTTTGTCTGTTCTAGATAATAAAAGACAATAAAAAAAAATCTTTCTACAAGTATATCAACAACAAAAGGAGGGTCAAGGAGGATCACCATCCTTCGCTGGATGCAGGGGGGGACAATAGTGGCAAAGGATGAGGATAAGGCTGAAGTACTTAATGCCTTCTTTGCCTCAGTCTTTAATAGTAAGGTAAGATGTTCTCCAGGTACTTGGCCTCCTGTGCCAGAAGACTAGGAGAAAGAGGTGAACAAAGCTCTTGTGATCCATGAGGGATGAGATTTAACAAGGCCAAATGCTGAGTCCTGTACTTGGGACAAAACAACCCCTTGGAGTGCAACAGCCTTGGGGAAATGTGACTGGAAAGCTGCCTGGCAGAGAAGGTCCTTGGGGGTGTTGGTTGACAACCGATTTAACATGAGCCAGCAGTGTGCTGAGGTGGCCAAGAAAGTAAATAGCATCTTGGCTTGTATCAGAAATGGTGTGGCCACCAGGACCAGGCAAATGATTATGTCCTGTACTTAGCATTGGTGAGGTCACCCTCAAATCCTGTGTTCAGTTTTGGGCCCCTCACTACAAGAAAGACATTGAGGTGCTGGAGTGTGTCCAGAGTAGGGCAATGAAGCTGGTGAAGGGGTTGGAGAGCAAGTCTTATTAGGAGTGGCTGAGAGAACTGGGTCTATTTAGCTCTGAGAAGAGGAGGCTGAGGAGAGACCTTATCACTGTCTACAACTACCTGAAAAGAGGTTGCAGAGCGGTGGGTATTGGTCTCTTCAACCAAGTGACAGGACAAGAGGTAATGGGCTCAAACTGTGCCAGGGAAGGTTCTGATTGGACATTAATAAAAACTTCTTCACCAAAAGGTTTATCGGGCACTGGAACAGGCTGCCCAGGGAGGTGGTTGAGTCACCATTCCTGGAGGTGTTTTGACAGGTAGATGAAGTGCCTAGGGATATGACTTAATAGTGGACAGGTACATTTGGTCTTGATGATCTTAAAGGTCTTTTCCAGCCCAGTGATTCTATGATTTCATGAATACTACCTCAAGCACAAGCTCTGTCGTTTGGCTGCTTTGACAACTGTCCTTGCATGACAAAGAAAACAGGTTAATATTATGAGATTAATGGAGATTAAAAAAACCCCATAACTCTTCAAATGAGACACCCTTGATAGAAGTCTCTGCAGCAGAAGGGACATTAATAATCACTAAGTGTTAATATAAAAGATTTGTTCACATTAATAAATTAAAATACAGAGAATCAGCTGATCTTGGCAGACTGGATGACAGTTCTGGAGAAGAACAAACTATTAAGAAGTATTTAAAAGTAGAGGAATTTAAGATTGGCCGTGCATGATCTAAGTTGTGTTGTTCTGCTTTAAACAGAATTCCTGCAAAGAGTACTTAAAAAAAAAAAGAAAAATCAAAAGCAGGAGACCTTGAAATGAGAAATTATAAACCGTCCCTTCCACAGAGTGAACTTCTTTTTAACCTTCTCAGCCATTGCATGACTATGCCCTAAATTGGCAGTGCTTAAATATTTAATAAATACCTAATTAATATATTAACAAAAATATGTGTTTAACCAAGATTATGATAGCCATAATGCTATGCTATGCCCAAATATCTGATGTGTTTTTCAACTTACTCACATCATAGTGGCATGAAAACCCAAAGCCTATTTTCAACTGCTCTATGGGTCTTGTTCCCCCTCGTGCCAGGCACTGGCGGCAGGTTTGCCACATAGCGGGCTGGGCAAAATGTGCTGCTTTCCATTTTGGACTACAAGGCACATCCACAGCTGTCTGTTGGAAGGGGAGAAAAGCGCAGGTTCCCACTCACAATTCTGCACCTTCTACATCTCATGTTTCTTAGATGGAGTTTCTTATACTCCCTTTTGAAGGATTTCATATGTGATTGAGAAGGACCGAATTATCTGTCCCTTTCTAGTCTGGCTATAATTTTATCTGAAAGATCAGACATTCTGGGCCAGGTCGTCAGCTGGCAGGTATCGATATCTACCTCACAAATAAAGTTGGTCTAGATTATCTCAACTTTTGGAGGTTGCATGATGCAATTTTCTGAAGTTCTACTTCTTGGTTTATTTATTTTCCCCCTACTTTCTATTTTTTTTTTTTTGTTCAGCTGATTTGCTTTTATTTTTCAAGTATTTTTCTTTTGTTTTAAAATCCAGTCATCTTTTGTAGTAAAGGAAGATCCAAACACTCTCCACAGTAGTATTTTTAAATGACATTACTATTTTAGTTAGAAAGTATGCTACTGGTTTGATTTCTTTAATTTTTCTGATTGCTGTTAATAGCTGCAAATGCTGAACTTTTTAACATATTTTTGAAAATATTTTTTAAGAAAAAATATTTTAAAGTCCCTCAGTCTACTGGTCGAGGAGTCTCACAGTTTACATTTCTAAAATAATTTTTAATTAGAAAGTACTATAAGCTTTCAGCACAGGGCACTATATAGTATCCAAGCAATGCAGAGAAGTCCATGGGGACTGTGCAACATAGTGGAGGGATGTGGCTGCAGGAGGACAGCACTATGGGAACAGGCCAGTGACAATTGTTAGCTTTCAGGTGTATTACAAAATAAAAAATAATCATACTTTATGTCCATTAATCTGGTGGCTGTTGGAGCAATGCTACACATGAAGCAGCTGGTGAAGCAGCAGGAGGTGGGGATGGAGGTGAATGCAGCAGTAGAGTTTGCGACAGTTTGGAATACAGGGAGATTACTGAACTGAAACAACCAATGCAAAAATTGGTACTGAGGAAACTGAAGTCAATAACAGCATTTTCCAGATATGAAGAAGTTATTCAGAAGTGTAGTGGGCTATTCTGTGCTATGAGTGTTACCGTTGCTACCAGCAGCTAGTACTTCGTACACAGCTTGGTGATGAAGGGCATCTCCTCTTGCAGGAGAGATACTGGATTGAGGAGATTTGCTCAAAGGCATCTTCCAGGACAATGGCAAAACCAGGGGTACGACTTATTCTCCAAAAGCTCTCCCGCATTGTAGTTGCAAGGTCCCACTGCTCCAAGCAAGGCTAGGCACAGCCTGAGCCTGAGTGTTGGTGTCAGTGTTGGGGCAGAGCACCATGGTGCCACACATGGTTTCTTTTGTTTCAGCCTATTTATGAGTGTTAATCAGTTGGCCAAGAAGACTGAGATGTAGAGCATCCAGCCTATCAGCTAGATGTGGCTATACACTGAATGGCATCATGTTCCCACTCACCCATAACTGTCCCAGACAGCTGCATTCAGACATTGCTAAGTATTTTACATTTAAGGAACAAAGTGGCAGGAAACAGAAGGGCAAAAAGGGAAAGAGTGGGTGCAAAGCTGGCAAGGTTTTACGTGTGCCTGAAGGGCAAAGACATTACAGCAGAAAGAAACTGAAAAGGGGAGGGGAAGGGTGATTAGGTAGCCTGATACATTTTTTTCTTCAGTGTTTAATTTTCTTAGAAGCATATGCT
This sequence comes from Coccyzus lansbergi, assembly GCA_033558105.1. Taxonomy (NCBI): domain Eukaryota; kingdom Metazoa; phylum Chordata; class Aves; order Cuculiformes; family Coccyzidae; genus Coccyzus; species Coccyzus lansbergi. The sequence goes on from JAUMJK010000128.1 coordinate 353,236, forward strand.
GCTTTTTATGACAGTGACAGATAATGAAGGAGTCAAAAGATAATAAGCTCGGTATTCAGAGGAGATCCTGAGAAGGGGAATGTTACAAGTCTGTTTGGAAAGCTGAAATTCTCTGGTGATAGGAGATGGATGGGTTGGCTAGAAGCCCCATGAGATTTTCCTCAGTCAATCTAAAATTAATTCACCTTCATAATTAAAATACATTTTATATTTTTAGGAGCAGCTCTTTAAGTGGTGGTGGGTAGGGGGGGGGGTTGGGATGTTGGGTTTTTTTTTTCCTCTACTCCTTTTTACTTTGCAGCAGAAAAAGACCACTTTAATTGCTCATTTGCTTGATTTAGGATGACCAAGGCCCCCCCAGGATGTTGATGTCTGCCTGTCTTAGCTACTCATTTGATCTTGCAGCCATTGTGTAAGCTATAAGGTATTTATCCCTGCAGTAGATCTTTAAGGCAGTGAACTGCTAGTATTCATTTACAGATAAAGAGCTGCAGCACAGTCAGAAAATGCAGTTTTTCCAAAGTCCCATGGGAAGTTAACAATAGAACAGGATTTTGAACCTCAGCTTCTCAGCCTTGGGCTGTTCTTCCTGCACAGATGGCTGAGGCTGATACCTATATCAGAAGGTGTGTAGGTGTCGTGTGGAGTCCTGTGAATGACATTCTGTCCTGGGAATCCTCATGGAAGAGTGGGACAAGCGGAGTTTTCAAGCAGATGCCACAGTGGTTTATGCCTGATCCTCCTGCAGTCATTGATAAAGCTCCCACTGGTTTCAGTTCAGATGGTCAGGCTGGAACAGCCCTCTGGAAACACCCTAAAGTGAATTAATTTGTCATCTCATTTTAATTTTTTAGAATGCTTTGGTGGAAACTTCCTCTGCGGTAAAACCAACCCAATTCACTCCCATTCCTCTCCCAATTTTCATTTTGGAAACTTAAGTGAGAATATCTCAGTATTGACCCCAGCCTATGAGCCAGCTTCTGTTTCTGTTAAAGTCAGTGGGAGTCTAGCATCAGGAACAACAATAACAGCAGTATCTGACCCTAGTTTAAAGTAGTTTCATACTGGAATATGGAAATTCAGTAATATATGTTGGCAGTTTTCCTGGTGTTTCCAGACACTGGATCACTGCAATTTATCTGAATTCCATTTTACCCCATAGGAATACAATAAGTCAATTAACCCTTTAAATAAATCAGCTAATTCCAGAGCAATCATGCAGCATCTGTTTCTGTATTTTATCAGTTACATAATAAAAATCTTCCTCTTGTCTTTTTGTTTCCTATTGCTTCTGTGCTGTGGATAAATACCACCAGTGCCTGCCAAGTCACAGTTGCAGAGACCTACTGCAGAAAATGGAACCAGAAAGATCTGGAGACACACATTGGGAGAAACTGTCTTTAGTGCAGTGTTTCAAATTCAATGCCTACAGTGCTACATGGCAAATTTAAAGCTAAAAACCTCACCTCATTAACAATGAATCCTGATGAGTAAGTTAAGTAGAAGAAACATCAATAATTTATGGTGATGAACTCAGCATTTTCTCTCTCCTTTTTTCTTTTTGTTTTGCATCTGTCTTTGGAAGCCTATAGGATGTTACAAATGAAGTGCCAGAGATGAGCTAGAAAGAAAAAAGCAAGGAGCTTTCCCAGGGAGACAGAGAATAAATATAGAACCTCTACCAATGCAAACACACATGCTTTGGACAGTTAAGAATTTTTAATCGCATAGTGTTTTATGTTCTCATAACTTCCCAAGTGGCAAACTATATCCCCAGGAAAAGAAATGACAGCAGACAAAAAGCAAAGACAACCAGAAAACAAAATTCAAATTAGAAGCCTACCATAATACAGTTCAGAATTGCTTGTTCCCTGAATGGTAAAAGAAAAGTAGTAGTTGTGACTATGATCAGTTTTGCTCAAAGAAGGCTAAAAATTTTACGGTGGATAAATGTCTTACAGCTATCTTGGCTGAAATAGAACAGAGGGAATGAACCAAATTATTAGATTTCAAAGTGTGAATAAGCTTGTGTCATTTTTAGCAGAATCCTGTAGTTGCATTTTGTGTTGATATTGTCACTGTTATTTCTTCAGTTGCCCATCATGACTTTATAGAGCTTTATCCTACAGTAGTTCCCAGATCAGATATCCCATACGTAACAGTAGAATGGGCTTTTTTTTAGAAACCTGCTACATATTGATCATCTCTTTTATCCAGCTCTATTACTGTTACCTCCCTTTTTACATAAGTGCTTGGCAGACATAATTTCGGCTGTTGAAGGAAGTTGAGGATAGAGCCAGATGTTCCTTTGAAGAAAAGTTCTTTCTTTTCAAAGACTATAAAAACTCTGCTACCTTGAATGCAATAAAAAACTCCCAAGCTCTAATATCATAAACTTCTAAATAAAGTAATTCTTTTCTTTGAAGTTCCCAAATTCTTTTCACAATACTATGCCTATTCCTTTATTCAGAGTCAGGGTATGAGAAGCTTTCCTAAGGCGGATCTCTCCTTTGTTTTCCTTTAAGGTACTCATCTGTATAGAAGTGTACTAAATCAAACATCAGTTGGTCTTCTTATAGTCTGTAATTTTCAAGTCAGGCTTCCACTGCCTCGGTAATCACTAAGAAGAAGTTTTGAGGCTGGAGACAGTGTCAGCACATCCATCGCACAAGCAATGGTTAGTGTGTGGTAGGTAGTAGAGAAGTAATAATGTGATGTAAACCTTATAGCACTAGTCAATCCATGCTTTCAAGTGGCCAGTCGAATCATGAACTTTTATTTCCACGCTCATGTTGAAGGTTCATGTCTCTCTTGAGTAACTGGATTAAGACACCAGAGGTGGAATATTTTTTGTGAGAAGTGCTCTCCTAGTGGTGCTTAGGTATTACTGTCCTATATTGATTTACCTGTGAGTTTGCTCTGGGAAACAGTGGTTACTTGATTTCATGAGTGTGGTTTCAATGAGGGAAGAAAGTATATACCATGATTGGCACCTCTGGGTGAGTGGGTGTGTTTGCAGGATGCACACTGGTGGCTACATGTCCTACATTTATTCCTCAGGTGTAATCAGATTCCTAGTTTGTAGAAGTTTATGTATGAGATGACCTAAACTACGCTGAGATGCTGTTTGGAGGGAAGTTTCAGAAATTTTCTTTAGAATGGGGTTGTCTTACCGTAATAGGACTTAGATTTCAATGATCATATTATCTTCAGAGTAATGTTCTGGCAATATTCAAAGTAATTTTGAGTTCACTAGGGTGGACATTTTGAGTATTCTCTTTAGAAAAAATTGGAGGAAATTGAAAGTATTACCGAACATAAGTTTTGTCTCATGAGTCTGCTGATTTCACAGAGGTAAGTTTAATGATCTATCAATATTTTTTTCTAAGAGAAAGGAGTTTGTAGGCTGCCAATCCTTATGATCACCATACGAAGATTTAGAGGTTTAGAGACAGTTCTATGAAGAGTGCTATTTCATTAAAGATTTTTGTGAGTTAAACTAGGTGGAAAAGATCAAATTCTGATTAGTGGTTATGTTATCAGGGCATACTAAAAGAGGTTATGATGTCATCTGGGGAGGGGTACTGTGGTATAGACTGGTGACATCCATGGTGGCAAGTATGATGTTAATGTTGAGGTGAATGTTTTTGTCTACACAATTAATAGATTAGGTAAAATGGTACTGCTTAAAACTTGTTAAATTGACCTGTGTTGGATAGCAGGATTAGAAAAACCTCTTTGGTCATCTTATCAAAAAGGCTGTAACCATTTGCAGCTTTAACCTTAGTCAGTCATCTAACAGTGCCTACAGACTAAAGGATGAAGTATTTTCTGCCTTTATGAAAGTTATTAAGATTTTTAAAGAAAAAATAAATCCTATTCCTTCAGTATGAAATTACGATTTTCATTCATTATGCTTTTTGTACAAAGGACAAGAGATTGCATAGGAATTTAGTGAAAACCTATAAGGTCAAAACCAACCTTAATATAAAGGTAAGAAGAGGAGGGAGACGGGCAGTTGCTTTAACACTTCAGGTGATGTGGAAGCATGTAGGCTAACTGGTGTTTAGTAAGGGAATTAAAAACTTCTTCGAAACCTAGGTAAATCCATAACTGCTGTTCCATAACTAATACACATAGAGCAATGAACCTGTTACCAACCACATCAAAGTCTAATTTCATACCAACAGGTGAGGAAGCATGTCAGTTGTATTTCAATGCCTGGTTAGAATGACAGTTACAATTACTTCTCAGGGATTGTTTTACAGAAAATTTAAAGATTTATGGTATGTACATCATATAAATGGCACCTGTATTGCCTCAGGACTTAGCCAAGGTAATCAAAGACCACAGCTAGGCTAATTTCCCCTGTTTTATAAGGGGAAGATCTCTTCAGGTGATGGTAAGCCGCAGAGTTGGGATGAATTGCTTAAATATCAAATTGCTATTTCCAGCTCTTTGTAGACAATGACTGAACTGGGTAAAGTGAGACTTCATTATTTTCAGGGGTATCTTTGTCATTTTATTTATTCGTTTTGGATTGGACACAGAGATAGAAAGAATTATGAAGAAAAGTAGGTGTTTCATAGACTTCTGTATCACTCTGCTACTGCCCAGACTTACTGGTCAGTAGAAAGAAAAAGTGAGAAGAAAAATGTCATTGACACAGCCTCATGCAACATGTGTGCCCCTCATCAAACTGGGACATAGTTGTCACAGGCCTGTCCCTAATGCTGTGTCCTTGTGATCAAAATAGCACGAGGAACTATAGGATTGCTGGATTTACACCACAAGGATATCATGGAAACATTCAATCATAGAATGTCCTGAGTTGGAAGGGACCCACAATGATCATTGAGTCCAGCTCCTGTCCCTGCATAGGGCAACCCCAAAATTCACACTATATATCTGAGGGTATTGTCCAAGTGCTTCTGGAGTATTTTGAGGATTGGCACCATTACTCCTTCCCTAAGGAGTCTGTTCCAGTGAGCAGTGGGGAAAGAATATTTGAATAGGGTATGAATGGTCATTGTATAGTACAAACGGATTACGGAGATCCCAGAAAGCTAGTACCTGCCACTTCCAGGCATTCAATGTGACTTTGAATGTTAGCATCTCACACAGGTTTTATGTGATGGCCACTTTCCCCTTCTTATTTGCTCTAAGACTTTGGACTCCTTGGCTGCTTTTGCTCATGTTCTGTACCAGTCTGTAACCCCTTGGCTTCCACAGAGGAAAGTGTTCTGTGTTTTGTTGTCTCTCCTGTTCTTCTGAGAACAAGCTCCATCTAAGTTGGCCTTGTCATCTATTGAATCTTTCAAATATCTTCCAGTGAGGTTTGCAGACCCCCATGAGCCAAGCTTTATCTACTGATGTCTGTATCCAGAACCTGTCTCTCAACCAGGCATGCTTACCCTTGTCTCTGTGCCCCTTTTAACTCTGCACAGATCTTACATCCCCCACAACCCAGCTTCTCATAGCTTGGGCTAAAAGTAGCCTCAACTGAGCTGGTGGATCTGGGTAACCCCACAAAGAGAAAAAGAAGCCTTTACTGTAGTTGTGGGACAGTGGCATGCATTCAGCTGCTTGCAATGGTTCAGCTGACCAGGGATGAGGAAGAGCGTTAGTCAAAACAATTCAGTCCAATCAGACAGTCATTGTCACATGCAAGCAGCCATTGCCTGTCCCATCCACCTTATCCCATTCCCTATTTTCCTACGGACATAAATAGATACCACTCTCCTCCCATGTCTGCAAGAATGGAAAAAGCATTCAGTGGTGGAGATGGACAGGGTAGAAGCAGCGTTTACAAGTTTTCCCTCATCCCCCGAGAGGTCTTAGCCTGTCCCATTAGAAACAGAACTGCTACTCTAAGATGAGCTGAAATACATTCATTCTTAGTTATTGCTGCATTTGTTTCTATTTGCATTTTTTTTCCAAAAGATTAATATCAATGTGTCTCTTACCAATAGAGCAGAACACAAACCCGTGCATGACTTCATCTGTTCTGTCAGTGTTAATTAGTGAAACAGAAACAAATAAGATTTAGTGGTGAACATCTCTAGAGAATGTGTATTTTAAAGTTACTGTTATTCCAGTACTATCTAAACTACAAGAAAAACAGTTAATTTGATTTAGCAGGGCACAGGAAAGAGGCAGGTAGCTACTCTGAATGGTGATTTCTGGAAGCATAGAGCTGTCTCCCCTGCAGGTTGCAAAGGTTGCAATGTTGTAAATGCCTGGTACCTTTAGGTCTTGATAGTAATTTTTCTCATTTCAGTACATGATGTTCCTGACTAATGTCTCAAATGTGAAAGAGATTTCTAGAAAGTCTTCACTAGTCTTGCAGTTGTTGCCAGTCAGGAAAGTCCTTGGTGGCAGGCATTAAAGAAAAAATACCAGGATAGTTTTTGTGAGTACCATGAGATTCCTAATAAGCCAAGGATACATCAGTCCTCAAGGGAAGGAGGAAAAGAGCAGAATGCACATCCTCTTTAAGGTGATTATACGATAACTCATCAATAACAATGTACCATGTGCTCACTGGGTCCTTGACACTGTTTTTGCTCTGTGCTGTAAGATTATCCTAAAACTAACTAAATTGTAATCTTATATCAGAGGACCATTTGGACTGGAGTGGGAGGAACAATGGTTTGAGGAAATGGAATTTTTCAGAAGTATAATTGTTAACTTGCATGAAGAATCAGCATGTACAAACATTTCCTTTGAGTACAAAAGCAACTTTTAAGGATCTGAACACTTCTAATTTTTTTTAAATAAGAAAAATACCAATGCCTTTTATAAAAAAATTGCTTTACATGGATGGTTTTAAAAGAGGGATCCGTTCATTTGGACTCAATAACAGTCTTCCTATGTCAGACAGGGGTTTATGATTAACATAATATTCCAGCTATTTTAATTACCTTTGTGGTTTCAGGTAAATGCAACATTCAGTGCTCCCCTGTTTCAATTAAAAAGCAGTGATGCTCTGCACATTACACCACAGTGCTTCTGTATTCCCATGGCTCACAGACTGACTCAAAAAAATTACTGTAAACATAGCTGTTTAAACTGCAAAGTATTTTAGGATGAAAGACTGCATGGAGGAGGAAAATATGGTATTGATATCATTGAGCATTACCAGAAGCTTCATACTTAGCACTAAAATGCTGCACGTGCCCTTTATAATTTCTTGATGATTGGGGCAGAGCATCAGCACTCCATCCTATATAAAGGATGATGTCTGTACATTTAATTTGCTTTTGTTTTAGAAGAGTGAGTCTGAATGCAGTTTGTGGCAATCTGAGCCAAACAGGAGAGTCAGTGTCTCAGATGATGGTCTGGTCTCAGCATAGCTGGCCTGGGTGGGATCCCTCTCTGAACAGTTAGCTGCCAAGTCAGATCACTGAATAAGCAAGCCACGTTGTGAAATAAGTCTTCCAGAGCTTCACAGGCCATATACTCTCTTACACTAAATAACATACTGAATTGTCCCTAAGCCAGTCCTAGAGGGTTAGTGGTTTGGTAGCTGGCCAGCAACTTCTTATAAAATTGTTGGCACAAACTAATAATATTTGTAACAAATTCTATTGATGTGTTAATGTAAGGAATTTGGAAACACTCGCTTAGAAATCCCAAAAGAGGATGAATTTCAGTACTTTCATGACTTATTTCACCAAGGAGATCTTTACCAAAAAAAAAATCAAGTCAAGTCTCATGCTGAAGAAATAAACCAGAAAATCACGTCTGATGAATGCTGCATGATGTCTTTATTTTTTCAGTCAGTTGGGTATCCATAAGCAGGTCACGGGTATCTCTTATGTATATCTGATAAATATGTTTTTCCTCTGGCTTGATGATAAAAGTTTGCACTCAACATAGCAAAATTCAAACAATCTTACTTAATAGCAATTTATAATGTAAGTCACAGGGTGCTTTTTTTCTGCATGTTTTCCATAATTGCATGGATAAGGAAAACATTCTTAAATGACTGTTTCCAGACAAAAATCAGGCTTTTTGTCTATAAACAGATGCCTTACATGATTCACTAGTGTCCTTTTAACTCCTTAATGGAACTCGAGAGGCTCTGTACAGTGGTAAAATCCATACTAATGCATACAGCTCCATGCTAGTGTCTCTAGTTTGAAAACTTGGTCTGGCAAATTTTTGTGCGTATGACTGACATATGGGGTTTGTGCTGCTAAAGAACCTGTGGCTGTGTGATCCCCAAAAGAGGTGAGAATTTTTCTGAAATAAAGGCATTTTATGAAGCATTCTCAAGGATTTTTGGTACAATAATTTCTTATGTGTAGGTGGGACAAATGTTCACACGGCATTTGGAGATCGCAAAATCATTGGATTCTCGAGTTGGAAGGGACCCACAAGGATCATTGAGTCCAACTCCTACCCCTACATAGGGCAACCCCAGAATTTACATCATGTATCTGAGTGCGTTGTCCTAATGTTTCTTGGATATTGTCATGTTTGGCACTATGACTACTTCCCTGGGGAGCCTGTTCTAGTGCTCCACCACCCTCTGAGTGAAGAACATTTTCCTAATATGCAACCTAAACCTCCTCTGGCACATCTACACGGTGTTGCCTTGGGTCCTATCACTGACCACTAGAGAGAAGAGATCAGTGCCTGCTCTTCCTCCTTCCCTTGTAAGGAAGCAGTAAACTGCTATGCAGTTCCCCTCCTCAGTCTCTTCTTCTCCAGGCTGATCAGACCAACTGACTTCAGCCGCTCCTCATACGACTTCCCCTCTAGAACCTTCACCAACTTTCTGGTTCTTCCCTGGATACTCTCTGGTGGCCTGATATCCTCTCTATACTGCGGCGTCCAAAATTGCACAGAGCACTCATGGTGAGACCACACCACAGAAGAGTAGAATAGAATAATCACCCCCCTTGACTGGCTAGAAATGCTGTTCTTGATGACATGGTTGGGTCTCTTGGCTGCCAGGGAGCACTGTTGCCTCACATTCAACTTGTTCTCAACCAGAACCTCCAGATCTCTTTCTGCAGGGCTGCTCTCCAACCTCTTGCTCCCGACTCAATCCAGGGTTGCCGTGTCCCAGTGCAAAATCGGACACTTACCCTTGTTAAACTTCATGTATTTGGCGACTGCCCAGCTCTCCAAATTGTCTAGATCCCTCTGTAGGACCTCTTTGCCCCCAAGAGTATCAACAGCTCCCCCCACTTCTGTGTCATCACCATGTACTTTTAAGCCCTGATGTGTTGTGAAAAGTTGTCATCTGAGGCGATGGTTTCCTTGCAGAGCTTAGGCAGGAGGTTGTTTTGACTTCTGTATTTGTCTGGAGAAGTGATAGATGCCTAGACTGATTATGGCTTGTAAGAAAAGACCCTATGAATGCAAATATTTTGCCTTAGCAATAATGTAGTAAAGATATCCAGAGTACCTCATGACTATGAGGTGTCATTTCTGAAAGAGCAAGAGAGTTTCAGAAGGGTTCTTATGGATTTTTACGAATCTTTCAAGGCTTAATGTATGAAAATGTGGTGGCATCTGTTAACATATATTAAGCATACTGATTTATTCCACAGCAAAGACAGGTAGTTGTCTTTGTCATCCTATCAGTCAGTTATGACTACTTCTTGAAAGGGTGGAATTTTATGTAGTTGGAGTAGTTTATTCTTTTTTTGGCTTATAGAGGTTATTAGATGTAATGATTTGTGTAACTAATTCATGAGCTATTGTTAAAGAGTCAATCATGATGGTTCATTTTGGCAAAAGGTGTTAATAAAATAAAATAAAATAAAATAAAATAAAATAGGTGCCCAGCACTATATTTTAAGGTCCTTGAAGAACAAACCTCTCTTCACAAGGAAATATAATGTGGTGAGTACTTTCCTAGGTTAGCTGTTACGCCAGAAGCACATTGTTCACAGGGTTGACCTCAGTGAATGAGTTAACACACGAAGCATGAGAGAGCTTGAAATAAGAGCTGACTTACACAATACATGCCAGAGGATACCTGACTTAGTGAGAGCATCTGGGAATAGTCTTCTCTCTCTCTTTTTTCCCTTTTCTTGTTCAGCTATTCTTTTCCTGCATTGTATGTAGGCTGTTCATGGTCCCAGGCTCTGGTTATGCCTACTCAGATGAGCATGGACAAATGCAAGCACCTCTTCTTGGACCCAAGGGTGTGCAAGGCAGCTTTTGGCTGGCTGTGTTATGGTTTCATTAGTGCAATGCTGTTGCTGAGGTGGTTCATTCTTTCTCCCTGTGGGATTTATTCACTCATAGTATGCAATTGCCCTTGGGATGAAATAGTTTGGAGTGCTCAGGCTCTGGGTAAAGCCTGTCCAGATGTGTGGAGATAAACTCTTTGGACATTTCTGTGCAGGGACTGGATCCTGTGCTGGAGATGGGTATCTGTGCCTGCAACCCACTGAGGAGGTTCACAGACCTGCATGCCAGCCTAGGCTGGAGGGACATCTGGAGATGACGTCCTACACTTTCAGAAATCCAGGCCAACCTCAATATTAGCTCAGGTTTCTCAGAACTTGTCAATCACAGTGCTATATTATAACCTTCCAAAGCCAGAGCATCTCTGTGAAGCTATGTTGGCAAGAGTGCAGCCAGCAAGCTGCAGGGAGTGATCACTCCCTTCAGCTGCCTCGTCAGAGGTCGGGAGAGTACAGAGTCCAGTTTTGTATTTCTCAGCACAAGAAAGACATCAACCACCTGGAGCAAGTCCAGTGGAGGGGCCACTAGAGCAGTCAGGGGCTGTAGCAAGTGATGTAGAAGAAGAGGCTGGGGCAGCTGGTTTATTTTAGCCTGGAGAAGGGACAGCTGAAGGGAGGTCTGATCACTTTCTGCAGTTACCTACTGGGAGACTAGAGAATATGAATCCAGACTCATGGGAGATACAAAGGGCAAAAGGCAACAGACGCAACTTGGAAGACAGGAAATTCCAGTTAGCTATTAAGATTTTTTTTTCACTGTAAGAGCAGCAAAATGTAGAGCATATTGGCTGGAAAGGTGGTGGAGTCTTGATCCTTGGAGATATTTTGAGCTCAGTAGGATAAGTCCTGAGTAAGCTAATCTAGTTAGTCTAGATGGCATTAGATTAGATGACCTACTCTGGTTCTTTACAACATGAATTATTTTATAATTTTATAATGTACAATTCATCAGCACTGTGTCAAAAACAACCCTGTACAGCATAGGCAAAGATGTGTGACTACACCACTCCTTCTTGAAGAGCATCAAAAAAGTGAGAAAGGGGGAACATTGCAGTAGATCTACCCAAACTCTTTTTTTTTTTTTTTTTTAATGGAAATTCCCCCTTCCTATCTTAGGAAAATAACTAACAAACATAACTCTAAAAAGTAAAAAAACCCAAAGATAAAAAAAATAGTTTAGACTGATCAACACTTCATACAAATCAGTACTGAACTTGTCACTGTCAAATTTTTTTTTTAATTACTGATCACAAAATCAATTTCCTAAATAAAAAATGATGTCAAAAGAAAATGTGTAAACATACAAATGTGAAAAAGTCAAATTAAGTGTTTTAATTCACATCTCTACCCACTGTTTTGGGGTTGTTGTAATGGAAGATAATGCAGGACTGAGATATTGTCTAAGTCATCCTCTGAGGCTATTTTAGACTGTTTTCAGCAAATGTACTTGTCCTTGGGATATTCTGTTAGACACCTGCAAGAAGTTTCTCTAGTTCTTCTCTTCATGCCACAGCAAACTTCACTAAAGTCAATAGCTATCCTGTAAGCAATACAGAAATTAATGAAATTCACTATTTTCAAATCTGTGAAATAGACATAGAGTCATTCTTTGGAAAATCCAGGTGTGAGAGAGGTGTTGTTAAGTGACACCAGGCTTCCAAAAGGGCAGAGAAACAGACTGTTACATTCTTGAACAATTCACACTGACTTTCTGTGAAGTGACAAGGATGGTTTCCCTGGAGGGCAGGCTAGCTTAGTGCTGAGATTTAATAGCTGACTCTACCTCTCCTAAATAATGTGCCAAAGAGATTTTTGCCTCTCCTGTGTCAGTGCCCAGTCATTGGAACTTCTGGTGGCACTGAGGTCCAGTTAATGCGGTAACGAGTTCTATCATCAGGGTCCCCTGCCACTTGAAAGTACATATTTAAAGGCAATCTTGTATCCGGAAGGAAAGAAGGAAGGGAGTGTAATGCAGTGCTGTTTCAGCTGCTAATTGTGCCCAGATTAGTTAATTAGATAATTAACATAAGAATGCTCGCTTTTCATATTAGAGCATCATAGATTTACAATAGAGCTGTTCATAAGTAGAGTGCTATACTGTGGGAAACACTAATTAATTTTGCAAATTTGGACCTTTAATTGCTAAAGTGCTGTGCTTTCTCGATGTTTGTTTTAGAGTAATGTTAACTGATTACTGCCTGTTCAGAGAAGTATTTATTCTCCCCGCCAGTTGGACACATTCCTCTCGCTGTGAAACCAGAATCCCAGTTAGCTTGCAATATAAACTGCATTGCATTTTAGAGGATCTTGTAAGAGATGAGGCTGCCTATAGGCTCAGCTGACACTAAACCCCTTACCTGCAAAAAAACAATGCATCCTGTCATTTCCAGTTATGACTTATCCTAGTCAGGTGTCTCTGCTGCCTGCATACTCAATTAGTACAAGGAATATTCATCCTGGCTTGAAAGCAGGACCTGGAAAAGATGCAGCTGGCAGATACAACCACCCGTTTCCTTTGTAGCAGTTCTCAGAAAACATCAATCTATGCACTAGACACTTTACTGGCTCCCTAATGATCTCTGGGTCAGTTTTCAAGGGCTGGGTTCTCAGAAGCACTTATGTGAGTTGGGGAAATATCAGCAATATCTGCATGGCCTAGATGGTCCTCTTCTTGGACTCAGGTTCCTTTTGCCTCAAGAGGATTAGATCTATGAACAATTCTGCAGTGCAGGCAACACCCACATCTCCCTTTAAAGTTGTGTCATTGCTTAAGGAATAATTCAGCAGTTATTGAATCAGAAGCAAGCTTCAACAGGACTCTTGCCCAATAAGACTAGCATTTGCTTAGATGAAAGGAGACAAGGGTTTGCTTCCTACTCCAAGGCTTCTACATGCAACATATGAAACATTTTGAGTTAGGAAATCGGAGCATATTTCTTCAACATTCTTGGTGGACACTTTTACTGCTAAGCTAGGTCACCAGTTTTGGCCACTTTTTCCTTAGTGTGTACAGCACCCAGAAACTGCATAGCCTTCCAACCCTGTGCTCTCCTTGCAAGTTTCCTCAATGAGGAAAAAGTGTGATGCCACGTCTGTCAGGAGCTCCTTGAAGGTGAGATTTAAGAAATATTTGCATCATTTTCTGCTGGCTGACAGCTTCAGTAAAGCTGTAGATGTCATGCAAATGTACTCAACAAATTACACAGAGGGCTTAGCTACCTAGCTCAGGGTTGTTTGGTTTAATGTAAATAGAAGACGTCTGTGCTGTTTCCTAAGCATAGCACATAAGTCAGACTTTCAAATCCTTTGGTGGGTGAGGGCTGCTGATTCAACTGAATGAAAGTCTTACCTGTGACTAAACACTGGCTGAAAAGTTTCAAGTTAGCCGTTCAATCAGCATACCAGAGTCAGCAAAACTCAGATACCAGAGTTAAATACAGGAATGGACTTTAAATAAGAACATTCAACAATTTCCACTTGTTCAACTAATTTTTCCAGTACCTTAACCAGCTTCAGTAGGGGAAACAGAACAGAAGAGAATATAAATACAGGCTGATTCAATGCATCTGAGGATATTTTCAATATAGGCTTTGTCGTTTTGAGAAATGAGTGCAAATATTTCCAGTGTGATTTTGCTGTTTCAAAAAGCACCTTGCACCTTAGCAGCATTCCTGGAAGAAAAAGGAACAAGAAGAAGATAGGTCAGTAATTGTGAGGTGAAGATGAAGGGTGTAGAAAAACAGCCTTTAGTAAGGGTGGGGCAGTTTGAAAGTAGAAGCTACATATTACATTTACTTGTTACATTTTGCTTTCTGCCTAAACTGCTGCCATTTTCATTGCAGGCTATAAGATGCTGCAATCGTTTATCAAGGCAATGGTTTGAAACTGACAATTTGAAGACAAGATATTGCTCAATAGCAGAAGAAACTAAAGAATTCAAGGGTAAGTATGAAGATAGAACAGGATAAGGTTCGTGACCATGGAGGAACCTGAACATTTATAAGTCTATGGGACCTGATGAGATGCATCCCAGAGTCCTGAGAGAATTGACACATGTGGTTGCCAAGCCACTCTCCTTGATATTTAAAAAGTCATGGCAATCAGGAGAAGTTCTTGGTGACTGGAAGAAGGGTAATGTTGTGCCCATTTTAAAAAAGGGTAGAAAAGGCGACCCTGACAACTACCTACCTGTCAGCCTCACCCCTGTGCCCGGGGACATCATGAAACAGATCCTCCTAGAAGCTGTGCTAAAGCCCATGGAGGACATGGAGGTGATTAATCCTTCTATCTAAATTGGAGAGATATGGATTTGATGGGTGAATGGTACTGTGGATAAGAAACTGGTTGGATGGTTGTATTCAGAGAGTAGTGGTCAATGGCTCAAAGTCCAGATGAATATCCGTGACTAGTGGTGTCCCTCAGGGGTATATACTGGGACTGATGCCATTTAATATCTTCATCAATGATACAGACAACAAGATTGAGTGCACTCTCAGCAAGTCTGCAGATGACACCAAGCCGAGTGGTGTAGTTACTACACTGGAAGGATGGATGTAATCGAGAGGGACCTAGACAGTCTGGAGAAGTGGGCCTGTGAGAACCTCATCGTATTTAACAAAGCCAAGAGCACAGTCCTTCACCTTGGATGGGGCAATCCCTGTTTTCAGTCCACAATGGGGGATGATGTGATTGAGAGCTGTCCTGCAGAGAAGGACTTGGGGGTGCTGGTTGATGAGAAACTCAACATGAGCTGACAGTGTGCGCTCACAGCCCAGAAGACCAACTGTGTCTTGGGCTGCACCAAAAGAAGCGTGACCAGCAGGTAGAGGGAAGTGATTCTGCCCCTCTGTTCCTCTCTTGTGAGACCTCATCTGGAGTGCTGTGTCCAGTTCTGGAATCCTCAATGTAAGAAGGAGATTGTACTGTTGGAATGGGTCCAGAGGAGGCTACAAGGATGATCTGAGGGCTGGACCACCTTCCCTATGAGGACGGGTTGAGACAGTTGGGTTTGTTCAGCCCAGAGAAGGGAAGGCTCTGAGGAGATCTTATAGCGACCTTCCAGTACCTGAAAGGGGCCTACAAGAAAGCTGGAGAGGGACTATTCGTAAAGCTTGTGGTGATAGGACAAGGGGGAATGGATATAAGCTGGAGAAGGGCAGATTTAGAGTAGACATTTCTTCGCCCTGAGAGTGGTGAGACAGTGGAACAGGTTGCCCAGGGAAGCAGTGGCTGCCCCATCACTGGAGGTGTTCAAGGCCAGGTTGGATGGGGCCTTGGGCATCCTGATCTAGTGGGATGTCCCTGGCCATGGCAGGGGAGTTGGAACTAGATGATCCTTAAGGTCCCTTCCAACCCTTACTATTCTATGATTCTGACTCCAATATTTCAAGGACCTTGAAAATCCTACAGAAAATGAGCCTATTAATATAAGTAAGAAAAGAAGTTAAGGTACAGATTTTATTCTCTGCCTAGTGAGTTAGTCCTATTGATTCCAGGTAGACTGCATATTATTAAGTACCATAACAGGTTTTAGAAAATTACAGTATTCATCCCTTGGGTAGCAATTTTTTTCGCTTATGTCTTGAATTTTATCACCTACATTATTTCCAGTGATATATATTTCTGCAAGCATGAAAGAACTGTACAAAATCTTTCAAAGATACATCTTCAATAATTTTTTGAGGATAATTATTTGGCCTTAAATACGTGGTCTTTCACTGAGATCCTCTAATTCCTTCTAAGCTTTTGTATTTCTGAACCAACAAGGTTCACGTTTGAATAAGCGAGGGGCAGGGTATGGGATTCATGTCCTTGTTTTATAATATTCTGAAGATGTGGCTAAATCTGATTATGCAGTTTCTGAATGGCTGCTTTCATCTGCTTTTTCTTTTACTCCCAGTATTTTCCCTGAAGCAAAGCCTTTCACTTATTCTGACTCAGTGTTTACTGTGCTGCCCTATAATGTTTTCCAGTGTTTGTTAGGATTATCGTGCTCATTTTGTTTCTTTGAAAACATCCTCCATAATCTATGGAGGCTTGTTCTGGCTGTGGTAGAGTCATCTTTACCCATGGAGGTCAGAAAGCAGCAATGTGCAGAAGACAATCCTTCGGTATTTATTTTTATAACAGTACCAACAGGCAGTGGGTGAGGGAGGTTTTTCCATCCGGGGATGTCTAGCTGGATTCCAGTTCTGTAACACTGAACATTAAGGCTTACAGACACAATATTTATTCCATTGTGGCTTCTCTTTCTCTGTTTCTTCTATGCACACACACGTGCATGCACTTTCTCTCGAAACAGGTAGTTCAGCTAGCATATATGCAAAAGGATCACTCTTCTCTCTCCTGAGATTATCCATTTCCTCATGTGCATAGGATGTTGTGTGTAGCAAATGATAGTACAAGGTGCCCTGTTTGTATTTATGTTCTTGGGGACATTTTTGTGTTTACCACCAAAGGTGGCGGTGTGAGAGGAGCAGAGACAAAGCTGCCTTGCAACTGAGTACGTGTCTTACAGGAGAAACCTCTGTTTGTATTGAACTACTGATTCTGGGTGTAATTTTTTTTCCCCCTGAAGCCTTTCAGTAGTGGCAAAAGCACTAGCATTGATCCATGTAAAACTAACAGAAAAATGTCTTTGCTCGTATTTATCTTTTGGTGAGGAACAGGGAGAAGCACTGTTCTATCAACAGGATCTGCATGACTATGAAGAGAGTTTCCCATCTAGTTAAGGTAGAAAACACTTCTCAGTGTCAGTGAAACTTGAGTGGGAGTCCTGCAATTACTGTGGGAGGGTGGGGAAAGATGTAGCCATGGAAATAATAAGGCGTTAAGATGGTAAGTGTGATCTAGCACAGGATTGTCAAACAGTATTGATGACTGAAGCTGAAAATATAAGGCAAGACTGAGTTAAAATTTTGGCAGAGATTTTCTTTATGAGAGGCAGGTTATTTATGGCAGCATCTCAAGGAATTAATGACCTTTGAAGTGGTGCTGAAGTGGCAGAAGCAGCAGAATGACATTTGTTGTTTTCTGTAGTACTGGTTTAGATATGCAATGTTGACTTTATCAAGACATTCTGTTTCAGTCTCTAGGTTACTCAGTCACAAGGGTGCCTGTGCAACAAAAAATACATATGGAAATGGGTGATACAGAAATGCTACAAGGTGCATTATTTCCTAGCCAAAGACTGAACAAGGGTTAGATTCTACTTTTTTAAGTCTCAAAATCTTGTTGACTTGAGCAGGTTTTGGCTTAGACACTGAAACAATGGAGAGATGCCCACTTTGATACAAATATGTCAATAGAAGAAGTTGCTCTACTCACATTCTAATTACCATCTGCAGTGGTGATTACTGTCCTCAACAATGTCCCGGTCAAAGTCACTTAGGCTATTTTAATTGATTTTTCCTGAAGTAAATTAGAGTGCTCTGATAAACTGCTTTGCCAGCCCTCTGGTGGAGTCTTGTAGCCTTCAGGAGAGGGGTGATTTAGGTGGCATATCTGGATCTATAAGAGGACTTCTGTCTGTCTCCTAAAACAGGCAGGAAGTTTGTTGTTTGTCTAGACCATATCAGGTAATTAATTTATCTGGGAATAGCTTGCATTGGACTTGCATTTTTAATAAAACAAAAATTGTTGTTATTTCTGGATTATAAACATCATGTACTATGATCATTGTGGTTTTTATATTGCTATGTCCACTTTTAGCTAAGTAAGAAATAATTAATAAAATCAACACTTTTATTACTTGTCCTCTGGAAAATGCTGTGAAGTCAGAATTAAAATATTCTTCAGAACAATATTGATTTGAATGAGATCTAGCTGTGAAAAATGGCTTAAATAGAGTTGATATAATACATTATGAAATTTCTGGAACAGAATAATGTAATTTATAATTTTAATGTTACTTTTCGAAGTTTACTTGCATATCTGTACTGAAAGAAAACATTTTGATTAAGGAGAAAAGATTGACCCAAAATGCCTTTTTTTGATTAAGAATTTTGAAGTAACAAAATGTCTTTGTAGTGATTTGCTTTCAGGCCAATATCACAAATTGCAGAGATTTAGGAATCCAAATTACCATAGGTCTGTAGAAATGTATCAGAGTAGGTAGATGGTGTAGGCAACCTCTCAAAGCCCTCTTGAGATTCAAGTTCAAAGATCCAAAAATAAATGTATTAGCTTTATCAGGATGTCTGGTTTGATAAAAATACTTACGTGGGTACTACTATTCTGCAAGCATTTTTATACTGTGATGACATTAAAAGGGTTTCTTGTTGTCATAACTGTATTAACTCCATCAGTATCTTGAATTAGCTCCATCAGTAAAATCCACTGGTAAACTCTTCCAGTATATGCAAGGCATAAACACCTGAAGATGAGTGGGAAGTTTGCTTCTTACTCCATTTGTTTGCGTGAAAATCCAAATTAATTCAGTTTCCCTGGCCTCTTAGCTACATTCCCTTATTATGTGATAAAGTGAAAGACAATGAAGTCCAGATGCAGTAAAGTTGCTTTTGCAGAGAAACCAAAAGAAAAACCTGTATTATTTAAAGCCCTTAGAAGGCACTAACTGCTGCTCTGAACATTTGGAATCTTCATTTATTATTGTGAACTTCTCATAAAAGTGAAAGGAAAGTGGCACTGGGGAATTTGCTGTGCAAGAGGACAACACAGATGACTACAATACTGAAGAAACAAACAAGCATACAGAAGGGGCACATTAGTAATTGTGGCCTCTCATTATTAGGCACTGTCCTCTTCAGTACCATTATTTTACTACTTATTTTAATTTTTCCCTCCTATCTTAGAGCTTATACCATGAAGTCAGTTTTCTTTGGCTGCCTCCAAATATGATAAATATAAGTTTTATTTTTATATTTGCGTCGTGACTTTGAGGAAATGCCTTCTTCATCTCTGTGCCAGTACAAAAAGGAAGCAGAGAAAATGCTAGAGGCTCCACTGCTTTGCTTTGATCCTTCTCTCAGTTATTAAAAATGAAGACTTTAAGTAAACAACTGTAAAAATTATACCACTTCATGGGACTTATAGGAACTGCAAAGTCTGCATCTGTCCAACATTGTGGTGTTACCGTCATCCCCACATTAAGGCAGGAAGAGCAACAATTGCATCTGGACCATACTGTTCTGGACCAAATCAGTCCCATCCTGTCCCGATGTGAAGTAGGGCAGGTGCTGTGTGATGTTGCTCCTGCTGTATTGCTCCTCAAGTCCTTCCTGGCACTGAGCTTCAGTTGAGTGTGGGAGCTGGGAGAAAAGCATGCACTTCTACCAGAGGATTGTCAGCAGCAACCTGCTGAGGATGAAAATAGATCCTTCATTCTTGGGTGTCCTCTTGTCAAGGTGAAAGATTTTCTGAAATACATTTCCATCACAAAAGCAAAAAAGGAGAAATAAAAGAAGTATCTGTTTGTTAAACACTGATAGTAACTACATTAGTCATAGAAGAGGAGAAAAGATGGCAAAGAAGGGCTTCCTGGCCTTAAGTTTAATAAACTAAGGCAGGATGGAAGGGAATTAGATGAAAATGCAGAAAACTTCTGAGTCATATTGGTGATTTCTCTGTAAAGGAAATTTAGAACAAGACTTTTTGGTTTGAACTTTTGTTTTTGTGGTTTCTCCATCCCCTGAGTTAAATTGGATGTTTCCATGGCATTCTTTTTCACTACGAAATAACTTTTATTACCTCTCCTATGGTGTAAAATGTTTCCAGCTTGGAAAATACAGTTATATGCAGTATCCATATTTTGGGACTTGGAGCTGCCTGCACTAGTGAGGCACCCATGGAAAAAGAAAAATACAACATTGAGGTGGGACAAGAGTTTTGATTTGGATCTTTCCTTGTGGGAACAAGTCATAGAATCATAGAATCATAGAATCACCAGGTTGGAAGAGACCCACTGGATCATTGAGTCCAACCATTCCCATCAATCACTAACCCATGTCCCTCAGCCATAAAACAAGTGTTCAATTTCCACATTTGGAAAAATTATAAAGTATTTTTTGCTGAGTTGCTTTAGAAGTAATTTGATATGGGCATGCTATCTCAACAATAGGCACTGCTTTTCAATTTTAGGAAAGGAAACAGTAGGCTATGACTTTGAGAAAGTCACATAAAGGCCAAAGGCAGGGTTTGGCTTGCCAGAGGAAAATACCTCCAATCTAAATGGCACAGAGTCATTTGAGCTTTTGTTTTATGTCTTGTTCCCTTTTTTTCACTCTTGGAGACAGAAGTGAAGAAGGTTCCTAAACCTGTGGACTGACAGAAAAACAGCTCTTGCAGACAAAGTCTGATGTGAATACATTTGGGTGCTACTGACATCAGAATGACTGCTCAGTTCAAATCAGGACAAATTAATATAATCAGTTTTTATGTTTGGTGCAACTGGGAACTCTTGACCATCTGATTATGGGCTGGCAACACTTTCATGGATATTTATCAGCCTGCTTTGAAGTTTTCTATGCTTCCACTACCATAGTGATCATGTTGATAAGAGGTCTCATAATACTATCACATATAAAAATTATGTGCATTGTCAGAGCAGTGAGGTTGCAGTTTAGAAACAGCGATAATGCAGCTGCAATCTGAGCTCATTCCCCTCACTGCCTTAGAGCCTCTATGAGACACTTTGTATTTTAAAGGTATGTGGCAGCCTATCAAGATCAGAGCACTACTGAATTACCCTTAATGGGTGGATATCCATAGGCAAACCTGGTTCAAAAATACAATCAAAGGGTAGACTCTGCCATTTATACTCATTTTCAAAAATGTTGTGTTCCACAAAAGGTTTCTCTTGCTTCAGGGGCATTACACTTCCAAATTTCCAGAAAGCTTACTTTCATGATGTTGAAGCAGAAAACTCCCACACCATAAAACTCTCTTTTATATTTAGTGTTCACTGTCCCTCAGTCAGCACTGCTTTTTATAGAAGAGGACACACAAATGCCTGCAGTATGGAAGGATTCATAGCTGTCCAGGGACATTAATAGAAATATATATATATATACACTTAGAAAATAGATGTTATGGAATTGACAACATTAACTTTAGCACTATTAGTGAAGGATCTTTTTGGAGGTAAAACACAGCTTTCCTAAACCAGGAGAGACACTGGTATCTTATTCTGTTAATATCCCAGGAATATCCCACTTATTTACTGTGATATAGCTATTCTTACTATCCTGATTTTAAACTATACCTTTCATTGCCTAATTAAGCAAGACTCTGTGAGAATGAACAAACATGTCATCTTGCTGAAATCTGCCCAGCTCATGTCTGTAACTCCTAACCCAAGTAAATCTGAGTTAGTGCAAATTCAGAACTTGCTTTTTAGGGTAAACCTCACCCAGATGTCAATAAACTTCTCAATCAAAGATAGGTCATAGAATCATAGAATCATAGAATAACGAGGTTGGAAGAGACCCACTTGATCATTGAGTCCAACCATTCCTATCAAACACTAAACCATGCCCCTTAGCACCTTGTCCACCAGTGCCTTAAACACCTCTGGGGAAGGTGACTCAACCACCAAACTGGGCAGCCTGTTCCAATGCCCAATGACCCTTTCTGTGAAAATTTTTTTCCTAATGTCCAGTCTAAACCTCCCCTGGTGGAGCTTGAGGCCATTTCCTCTTGTCCTGTCCCCTGTCACTTGGAAGAAGAGGCCAGCACCCTCCTCTCCACAAGCTCACTCTCGTATGTTCTATACTGGGTTTAAAAAATTATTGATGGAAGAAAGAATTTCATTCCCTTGTCCTTAGATATGCTGCCAAGGCACTGAGTGGGGTCACCTGGAGTCCAGAAAAGCCCCTGCAGAGGCAGGTACAGCTTACTGGCAGCAACAACATGAGCCAGCCCTCGGGTCCATGATAGGCATTGCTGACCACAGAGCTGGGCGATTTGTACTGAACAGTGATGTGGTCATAGACATGAAATAACATTCAACACAGCTGTGAGAAAAAAAATGGCTTTGTTGTTATTGTCCTACTTAAATGTACTGGCTCAGATTTTGGGTTATGGTTTGGCTGCAACATTTTGTAGCTGAGGAAGACACTCAGCAAAAACTTACGTTAAGTTATCTTTAGGCTCCATCCATTCTGCCTGGCCTATCTCTCTTCCAGTTAGACAGGACAGTGTCAAGAAATCCTGCTTTCCTGCTCATTCTTGCCCAGAGAGCGGTTCTGGGAACAGAAATCTGTATCCACAGGTGAATGCCCAGATAGGAAGGGAGCCCAGGCACCACAAGGGGGTTGTATGGCTGCATCTGCACGAGTAAGTGATGCGTCAGGATAGGAGCAGTGGCCACAGGGGAATGAGCAAGGGTGTTTGGGCTCTGCCATGAGGGGACAACATGCTGGTTGATGGGGGATCTCCCTGCTCTGCATTCAGCTCCTCTGTGGACCAACCCTCTCTGCTGAACACTGCTGAGAGATGATTTCTGCCAAACACGTCCCCAGTCTCAGCTGCAGCATGGATGAAGGTTCTCTCTGGTCTCCACATGATACTTTGGGACTTGCCACCATTCAGGTTTTGCTTTCTGTTGTGCTGTAAAAGGTATGGAAAGCTGCCGGGGAAAGGAAAGGGAGATTGGTCCTCACTTCTCAGTTGCCAGTCCTCAGATTACTCTTCATAAATTAAAAGAGTAAACCCACTGTGATATAGACTATTGTTGTTCATCAAAAACAGTGATTTGAAATGCTACATCTTTATTTAAATGAAAAAACCCCCACATTTATATCTTGAGACATTAATCAGTTTCACAATGAGACAGCTATCTGCATGGTTTTGATTCCAAGAAGTTATGGCATATTATATCTTAGGGAAACCTTATTTCTGCTGTATTATCCCCAGATAAAGAAAATAACTTCTGATTATCTTTAGATTACCTGAGTCGACAGTATGAAGACGTCACTTATGAGATTGTAAATGTTATGATTTTTATGAGTCTTGTAGTTCTGCTTCCACAGACGAGCAGCTGTCTGTATCTCAACCTACATCACTGCATTAGCTCTGCACCCTCCTACCAGCACACTGCATACAAAGTTTTCTAAGTGCCTTTGCTACAGCAACCATTAGCAGCTTTATTGCCTATATGAAACAATACTCTTGGATGTATTTCTTCATTCTGCTGCAGTGATATCTGCACATGATGACTACTTGGAGACAAAGAGCTATGTCAAAATGCAAGAAGCAGCATCAGAAAACAGGGGAAAATGCTACTTTACTCTGAGCAAAGAGTGAGTTTAAAACATCTAACTGCTCCATGTTGAATACAAGATAGGACCCTCTCTGGAAAGCAAAAGTAATTAAGTCCATACATGGGACATATAAACCCTTAAAGTAGGCAGACAGCTCATAGATCTGACTGTAATGAACAAAACCCCACAGCAATCACATACAGGTTTTCTATAAGGTTTTCCACTTTTGTGGACTTGAGTTTCTCCTATCCACCTGGTATGCTGAGAAAGCAAACCCACATATCGGAATGCAACAGGAACACTAACATTTTGCAGATATGAAAAAAACCCTCCAGATAGATATGTATATAGACAGGATGCATAAACAGAGATAAGCAACAAAAGCCAGTGTTTCAAGTAGGTTTTCCCTTTTTACAGTTGAACTGCCCAGCACCTGCGTTTTATGGAGCACCAACTCCTGACTTCCCTGTGTCAACCCCTGCTTTAGGCTCTCACCAGTATGGCAGCCTATAAAAATTGCGCAGCTGGCTTCCTCCACTTTATGTCAGCTATTTTGCACTTGAAATTATCTTCCAAGTCACTACGATCTAAAGCAAAAGTTGCAGCCATGTTGTTGGTGTAAGTGGAAGAGAAATATCAGTTGGAATGAGAAAGGATAAGAAGGAGTTTGTTTCAGGCACTGGTTATATTAGAAGACATTGGTGACAGGTGGGGACAGCAAGCATAGCAAATAGAAAAAAAATTGTCACCAGTTTTACCACAAAAGCCAGGCCTTGGCAGTTTCTGCAGCTGAAGAGAATTAGACAGAAACAGTCTCCCCAAGCATCCTATGATGCCATCTGGCTTATTACAGGGGAAATCCCCATTGGCAGTCTGTTTTTTTTTTCCTCTTCTTTTTTTCCACAACAACCTGAACAAGTGCCAGGTTTATTTCTCTTTCTCATACTCTCCCTGTTTGGCATTGGAACATCATTCTCTTAGAAGGGGGAAATATGCACTACATTGGCTTAGATGAAGGCAGCAATTTAAGGAGTAAGAGCCTTTGCAAGCCTGAGAGAGAAGCAGGGCCAATAAAGGAGATTAAACAAGCTGAGACTGTTTTGATGAACAAACTGAACCATCTTGCTGCTGAAATGTGGAGATATAGTTGATAGGTCTGATATTCTCTCTGTTGCTTGCTGGGAGACCTATCTATTTCCATTATTAGCATAAAGGGCAGTGTAAGCAATGAAAACAAGTGACAGAATAGGATGAGTTCAGGTGAGATGAAGGTAGTGTGAGTAGGGAGTGCCTCTTTATTACAACTCTTCAAATCACCCACTGTGGGCAGTTACTTTGTCATCTCCTTGTCTTTTCTGCAAGGTTTCCTTCCCTGAGATTAGCAATGAGCATGCACAACAGTGGTCTGTTTCTGACAGGCGAAGAGTTGCAAGTAATATGGTTAATTTTAATTATTTTTCAGTGAAACATTCATATTAGATACAGAATGGAGCTGATTTAAATTAAAGCTTGTCTGAAAACTGTGATTGACCTGCAAAAAGGTCTTAACATGTTTAAAAAGATGATTATACTGGAGGAAAATGTTGAATATTTTGCCAGGTATTGAATATTAATTCTTATCTTAAATACCTTTTCTTGTGTGGAGTGTGTATATTAACAGACCTAAGTTTTGCATACACTACATTGTTTAAACATTGTCATTTTTTTCTAGGTGAATAACTGTTTTGTGAGTTGCTTATAATCTCAGTAATCTTTTTGGTGAAGAAATCTTTTCAATGAAGAGCAGCAAACTGACATTTTACTCAAGCTCATGATTTTCACATCAGTTTGAAATGTTAATGATGTAGTCTACGTATGGGATGTGTTTATTCCCTGCACAGAAGTCTGTTCAATATTTTCAGTCTCACATTGTGGTGAGGTAGGATGCTTGCTCAGTTCTGGCCCTGACACAGTACATGTCCTTTCAATCTGTGTTATAATTACACCTGTCATACCATGAAACCATGAGCTACATGCTTGTGTTCGGGCCTTCTTTCAATCTGCATGGTTGAAAGAAGGTGGTTTGTTTATCTGTGAGGCAACCTGGAGGCCAAGAAGGTCACTCTCAGGAAGAAAAGATCACAATCTGATCACTGAACACAGCCAAGGTCACATGAATTTGATCTGACACACACTGACACTAGTCAAGAAAACATTGTAATGTGAATAATACATATACATATATATATAGAGAGGGAGAGAGAGGAGGGGGAGAGAGAAGGGAAAAAGAAAGTCACCAGTTCTCTGGGGAGCCAGCATGTCCTTGGGAGCATGCAGTCACCGCAGCACCAGTTTCTTCCAGGCTGCGTGGTCCAGGCTGGTCCAATTGAAGTGATGAGCGAATGCACTGTGTGGCCCCTTGCAAGTTCTTTTATAAGGCCAGTCCTTGCCCTATCAGATGATCTTTCCATGTGTATGCAGAAGCTCCTTCAGGAAGGTCCAGCCAGTCAGGGCCTGTGAAGGTGGGGGGAATGGTGCTTACTCCCACACCTCCCCTCCCTTGGAACCTGGTGCCACGGACAGGCAATGCGAATGTTTAAGACAGACAAAACAGTAAAGTTGGTCTTTACAACATCATATTTAAACTGTGGGATAGAAATGGATCTGTCACACCTTCCCCTCGCTTTCTGTTGTTTGTCCAGTCAGAAGAACAGAGGATTGTTTCTCAGCCATGCTACTTTTCGAAGATTATATTTTAATTCCATTGTTGTCATGTTTCCCTCCTTTACTGTAATGTAAAAGGCACTGGAATATTTGCTTGAAAAATACAGAACTTGTTCAAAGTGATTATGTCATGCTTAAAATGTCCTATCCATACCAAGATGTCCAGGGCATGGGCTGTTTAACAAAAATAGACAAAATACCCAATGCACTCAGCAGGTTTGGAAGGGTTGTATCAGACGTCTGCAAAACAACTGTTCCCATGTTAACTCTAATGCTGCTTGGCTTTGAAGTGTACTGTGAATACATGAGTGTGTTGCCTAAAGTCTAGAGAGGGTTTGAACGTTCTAATTCACAGGGAAAGTTTCTATTATTTCTTTTATCATATAACATCCATACATAAATTCAGAATATAGTCACAACAATTGCAGGAAGAAAAGACTTTATTGAATAACAGAAAGGGAAATAGATGTTAAAATGGGGACTTCTGGGTATTATCAAGTGCTCCATATTACTACTGATTTATGGAAAGAGAAGTAGTAAGACAGGCAAGACACTAAAATGCTAATTCAGTATTGTGTGTAAATAAAGAAAGGTGAGTTATGCTGTCTCCTGACAGATTTTGGGTTTGATTTAGGTTTATATTTTATTTATTGTGATGGTTTCCTACTGTTATGAAAGTTCCTCACAGTGGGTTTCAGCTCTTCACTGCTTCATGCACATAGCAAATACCTGGGGCAGTTTTCCTGAGGTTGACTGAGTGTACCAGTATGTGAATGATACAACAGCATAGAACTGAGAGAAACTTGAATCTATTTAAAGCTAGTGAGCCTGAGGTCATGATTCAGAGGTACCCTTGAGGACAAGCCCTTTATGGCCTTTGTGCAGCATAACCTCATGGCTAAGGAACTGATGACTCCCTTACTGCACTAAGCACTGTACTTTTCAAATCTCAGAAAATTATGACTTGGTGATCTCAGCAAATAATAACTTTCTCTATAAGGCTCAATTTCCCCCATCCATATGTTGAACCTGCCAGAAGTTGAAGTGATACTGACTGGCCCGGATTTATGCTACTCAGCAGGAGACCCTCCAGCCTGTGTGTCCTGCAGAGCAGCTGGAGGGCACAGGGTTGGAAAGAGTGGGCGGGTAGATAGATAGATCTGGGAAAGACCATGGAACTGGAAATAAAACTTTCAGCTTTATGAGAGTGGCCTCTTGAAAGGACTATTACCCTACTCCTCTCCCTGGGCTTTTCCAAAGGGAAACCTCCCAGGAAGGTTTTGTGACCAAAGTGATGAAACAGGGATGATCAGTCACCAGGACCTGGGAGCTATGTTAGTTGATGGCAGAGGTGTACCCACTAATAATAAAGATCCAAGATCTTTTTAGAGGTTTGTTACTGTTTGATCTCTGCTAGTCAACACATGAATTATTACTTGAGTACCTGTTTCCATGAAATTTGAAAAATGAAAAAAATTTCCAGCATCCAACCTGGTAGGTCCAAAGCTAACCCAGTAGTTAGCTTAGTCATATCTAATGAACCTCTTCGTTGTTTGAACAGCGCTGATAAGTTTTTGATAAAAGACCATTTATCATTGCTTTTACTTAGTTACATTGCCCTTGCAAAAGACAAATTGCTTGAAACAGAGGACAAATGTACTTCCTTAGAAGTCTCTTCACAGAAAATGCACACAAAATTAATGAAATAAATGAAAACGAAACATATAATAAACAAAACAGTGACATTTATGTTCAGAAGGCATATAAAAACTGCCTTTGCAAAGGAAAACTCATCTTGATTGTGAAATTGGCTGCTGTTGGAACAGCACAATTTTAGTAATCTCTCTATCCCAAGCACAAGATTTTACTCATATTTTCCTTCAAAACTGTCATTCAGTTTACTCAGCTATAGCAGATTTCACCAACATTGTACAACTGTATCAGTAATTTATATCTGATAAGAAATGAAAGTATTCATGGATTTCTGTGAACTCTGTGTATGTTTCTGGAAGCATGGCTTGTGTCTGGTCAGTGGAGTTTGCCTTTTCTCAAAACAGAGATGTATACCTTGGTTACATTTGTAAGACTAGCCCATGCCATGGTCAAATACCCTTGCAAGCTGTGGAAATTGTAGCTCTACCAATGTGCAAATGCTAAATGACATAGTTTAACTTGCTCTAGCTTCTAGCACAGAATTTGCACTGGGACAGGGCAAGGCAGAATGTACTTGGTCACTTTGCTGTTACAGATAGACACTCTTTTTCAGGAGGGAAAAGAAGGCACATCCAATTCTTAACATAAAAGCTAGATGTTGACGGTGGGTAGTGACACCAAGTTATGAGTTGTGATTGGGTCCTTCCCTGCACAGTTTATTCCAAAGCACAGGAAGAACTAGAGGCTCTTGCTGCCTCATGCAAATCCAGCTGGTTGGAAAAAAACCCAACAAACCCAGGATGGGTAGTAGTAACTGCTGCTGAATGAGAAGTTCCATAATGGTTCTCATCCTTCTGAGTACAAGCATATTAAGAATAGTTCAGCTTTTTCTTAGCAGTCTGCGTCCAAATATTTTGTATGTACTGTAGCTTAGCAATGCCTCCCAGGAAATATTACTCTGTCAGTAGGCAAACAATTGCTTAGCTTGAAAGAAATGTAATTATTTAAGGCATGCACAAATGTTTTTTGCTGCATGGTGCTGTAACATTATTAACTGCAGGGAAAAAAAGAGCTAGCTCTATTTTAGAAACTGTATTACTATTGTCCTAAAATGCAAAGTAGCTGTAAGTCCTATCCTGACCAGAATTTCACATTTGCTCTTGATAGTTGATTGGATCTCAGAGCAGGATTAGTAAATAAGTTATATTAAAATGACAAAATGGGTAAATAGAATATAATGTGAAATGAAATGTAAATTGGATTTAGGCAAACACTTTTATACAGACCTCCCGTCAAAGCCTATCAGACTGCTTCAAATTCCTACTGTGATTTCTGCTCGCAGTTCTATTACATGTTGCCACTCAAGGGCATTTGATGTTTTCTCTCTCTGGAAATTCATTTGCATTTAAATGATTTGAAATAATCATAAAAGCCAAGTGCTATGAAGTTTGAAATTAGTTACTGTCTATAAATTGCGATGCCATTAAAAGATGATTTTGAAGAGCTTTGCTGTCTCAAATGTATGCAGATTAAAATCTAACAAAGTACACCTTGTTACAAAACTGTAAAGAATGGTGTGACATGGACTTAAATTGATTTATTCTCCTACTAGTGCCTATAAACTTCACATACTTGGGTTTCTTCTGAAAGTGGAAAAAACCTTTTCATTTGCCTGCTGAATCTGAGCCAAGTTCTGTTCCCAGATGGGGTTTCATTGGATGTATCTGACACCAGCGCTTGGCCCTTAGAGTTTAATCTATACGCTCTATTTAATTTTGGAAATGTTGTATGAATAGTTGGGTCTCTCTCTTTTTTTTTTATGGTGGAAATAAAAGAGTGGGATCAGGAACAATGAAGGCCATTTATGGTTGACAGTGTGCACATGTGCAATTATATGTATGTATGTTCAGATTTTTTCCTCTCTTCCTTGAATTCTTTGTATTCTCCTGGTGGATGTTTGAACAGGGTCTTCTCTCAGAGGACACTTGTTCTTTGGGTAGGTCACCCTGGAGTCAGCCTCATGTTCTTCTTCCCAACAGAAAGCAAAAACCTGATTAGGAGCAAAATGCATTTTGAAGTACTGAAACCCTTGGAACAGGCCTCTTCTTCATCCACCTCTAGACAAGCTTAGGCAATACAGAGCTATCACCTCCTAAGCTCACCTCCCACTTGGCCTCCCCTAGCGCTATCCTACTCTTTAACCTACCCCTGCTCTCTGACTGCGAGACCATATTGTAGTATACTGCTTAATATAAATTCTTGTTCTTTCTTTCAGCCATTGGGATGTTATAATTTTACATCTTTGGATATCAGCAGTAACATTCCAAATATATTTTCCTGGCCCTAAATGATTTTAAATAGGCTTAATCACATATTTTCAGCCATGACTAGTTGTATAACTTGATCATAAGACGCTTGCAGCACAGAAAGGAAAGTTACCTTGTTTTATGAGTCTCGGAACCCAGGGAAGGAATTACCTCTTTATAAATACATTTATGTGCGCATTTTTATTATTCAGTAGAATGAGAGAGATGTGGGACACATGTTTTAAAGGGCAAGAAAGCATATCACTCTTATATTTTTGGTGGTTCAAAATTTCCTAATCTACCTTCCTTGCAGATAAAAGTAGCTCTACAATCCTTATGGGTTCTGTTACAACAGTGAAGACTCCTATGCTTATTTGTGTGTGATCTATAAAACAAAGCAAGTGGTCTACCTACCTCTGCAATAAAGAGCTTATTTTCTGAAGTCGTCTCTGTATCTTGCACAAACTACCAGCTAATCCCTCCTTAATTACAGTGTGCAAGTGCAACGTATGCACACTATTGTGGAGACAAAACCATGACCCTTGAGCAAGGTTCTTGGTTATGGCAGTGCTGGGTTTGTGATGATGAGTAAGGGAAGTGAGACAGGAATGAAAAGCATGTTTCCTTGCAATGTGATACAAGGCATACATCCTGCTTATAGATGCAGGTGAGTAACAGAAAAATCAGCTCTAGTCATGGAAAAGCAGCCTCAGCACTTCCATAGAACTGAAAATTTAAACACATGATGAGCATTTTATTCTAGCATGCCAGAAGCCTCTTAGGTTAGGGTTCTGGTGGAGTCCTGATTGACTTAAAAGAAGGAAAATCCTGAATAGTTTCACTATGCAGTTCAGGCTAGATAGTTCCCAATAAAGGGTGAATCTATACAATTCTGGGCATTCCTTCAAAGACTGAACTGAGGACAGTGAATTTTTCTCACAATTGAAAAGTGGACTCCTTGCCCTGCACACGTTTTCATTGCAGAAGTTATTTTGACTTAAATGCCGGTTTTGCTGAAAATCCCATTGCCTGAAGTACTGATCCATGCTCTCAGTTCCACATAGTTTCATCAGAGTAGAACCGCAGATTACCAACACCTCTTTGTTTCATGGAGATGACCTGACCACTTCGCAAATAATCATTGACGTCAATCACTTTTCACAGCCTGCTCCAGGAGCTCAGAAGGACAGACAAAATCTGCCGAAATGCATGAAGGAAAGGCCTTAGAGCAACTCAGATTATCACAGCACAGAGAAAGTGGGGATACTCCCTGGAATTCCAATCAGTGCTTCAAAGTGTGAGAAATCTCTGAGGTATAGCAGTAAGTTGGGCAGGGGTGAGGGATGTACCTATTCAGTGCTGAACTTAGCTAACCCAAGTGATTACTCCAGGTACCTTCTTTTTCTTCATGAGAGAAGAGAATGCTCCTGAGAATGGTGGTCTCTTAATGTTTCATTGAGAGTTCCTTTTCAGGATGCTCTGCAGAAGGGTTGGAAAAGCTTGTATTTGGGCACAGTCCTCTGTCAGGTGGAATTTCCTTAAACAAATGAAAAGTTTGTGAAAAGTCTGATTTTCTTGATGCTTATTGTACATATGTCCTCTTATCAAAAGGCCATGGTCAAAGGTTCTGCTCTGCTTTAAATGTATGTTCATAGCCAACTGAAGAAAGTTTTGCAAATCACCTGGCTTTAAAAATTCTTATCACTCAAAACAAGATGTGACAAAACAGAGAAAAATTACTGGTAACTGCAGATGAAATTGTGGCAGAAGATTTAACCGAAAAATAAAACATTTTACAAACTCAGGGCAAAACAATATCTCCCAGAAGATACTGTAATCCAATCTTTGCAGATGTTATTAAAATAATGCAGAGTTTGATAAAGATGCATAAATTATACTTTATTGTTATGGATTATAAAATATGTTCTGAAAGAGATGGTAAGCACAGCATGCATTTTGCTTTATCTTGTTTGACAGCGCTTCATTGTCATTAAATGAGGAGGCGTATTTCTGAAAAACAGAGGAGGAAAGGCCCTAGTCTTAAAAGTTTTCAAGGATGGGACTGGCTTTTTCTGTGTTTAAGGAGTGCTTAGTGTAGAGATGCTTGAGTGCTGAGTGCTCTCCATGGCACAGGCACTAATATAAATAATAGGAGAAATCTTCTTTCTAAAAGAATAGCTTTTCTTTACACTTTCAGACCCTCTTCTACTTGTATAGAGCTTAAGTGCGCTTTTGCTTTCATCTACATTTTTCCCCTATATAACCACTCCCTATAAGCATCTTTTTTTAGCTATGCTCTGACCTATGCTAAGGAACATTAAATTTTAGCTCCCTAAACCTGTGTTAACTCCAATATTGCAACTCAGAGCTGTCACTGCACAAGATGGGTTTGAGGGCTAGGGCTGCAGTACTGAATTTAAAACATGGTGGGAGGTAAGACTATCTCCTACTACTGCAATGATATTTTTACTTTTAGGGTTTTTTTCCCTTCAGGCAAGCATATCTAAGTGTTCTGGAGTGGAAAAAAACAGATGGGATTTCTTTAAGATACAAACCGCAGTTTAGGGTTTAAATCTGATTTATATATATTTTTTTTCCTACCAGAAGGGAGCTAGACTGTGCTAACTACTTAGGTAATTAATGATTCAATGTGAAACCACCATATACTGGAATTTAAGCTGTTGGAAATCTCTTTTGTAACCATAAGAATGCAAAGGGACACAAAAAGCTTGATTTTTTTTTTGTTGCGTTCCTGAGTTAAAATTAAACCTATTACCAAAAACTGACAATGCAATATTGCTGCATTAAAGTCCTGTTTATACTTTTTCATGCAGGGTATTTCCCATGAATAATGAAATATAGAATTTGTGGCATTTTTTGAAGCAGAGGTTAAAGTTATTATTTTGGAGCTGCAATATCTGTTTGTAGCCATGCATGCAGTGCCTAGAGCTTGCATATTGTCTCTACTGGATCTTGCCACTCTGACCATTGTAGTTCACAGGGATATTAGGCACACACTGGAAAATTTAGTCCCTTTTAGCTATTCAGCAGGGGACTGAATTTCTTTGAATGTGCTGATTGTGTCCCAGATTGATCTTTCTTTAAGCCAACTCTCTTTGGAGCCAGTGGATTACTCATTGTACCTCTGTACCTCTTGTTCACTTTTGGAGGTACTTCGTTATGGAGCTTCTACTCTCCATTTAGGCAGCTATAAACAGCAGGCAACTGCCCCAAAGGAAAGCAGTTATTTCATTGATGGATTGATTTAGATTTGTTTAATATAAACATGACAACAAAGGTGAATAATGGTGAAATACAGAATGCTTGGTTTCTGTACTGAAACTTGCCAGACACAGTAGAGAAGTGCACCTGGGCAAACACTCATACCCCTTTGCAGTGACAAGAGCCTTGTGCCTATTTTTGCGCTGCCCTAGAGGAATTAAATGGCCTCCAAGA
Organism: Coccyzus lansbergi; assembly: GCA_033558105.1. Taxonomy (NCBI): domain Eukaryota; kingdom Metazoa; phylum Chordata; class Aves; order Cuculiformes; family Coccyzidae; genus Coccyzus; species Coccyzus lansbergi. Next base: position 386,785 of record JAUMJK010000128.1, read on the forward strand.
ACAAGGCAGGAGTCGGAAAAGCAGCAACAGCTTAAGTCTAGAAAGTATTTAACATTTTGCATTTTTTCCAGTCCCACTGGCCCCAACATGGTTTAACAAGGCACTTGACATCCTTTCTGAACAAGGATACATTCCTGGAGTTGGCTTTAACAGGGGAACTCACTAATTCCTTTTGTTAATGCTCTTTGAGCCTGACCTCTTCTGCAGTGTTTCTGAGGAGCTGACTGTGCTTTAGGCAAGTAAAGAATAAAAGTAAAGGTAAAAGATGAAGTGATCTGTTTGCATCGTATCTTTGCATAGCATCCTGATCGGCCACAGTTGGTGCTTTCTCTCATTCATCTTCACTTGGATCTTGCCCAGTAAATGCTGTTGAAGGTCACACCTGCACCAGAGACTAACTGCGCATCACATACTGCAGAAAAAAATTAAGCAAGAGAGGGAAGAGGGGAGTCAAAATGTTCAGAATTGCTAACTGCTTTCCTGCTTGATTTTATCCAGTTATTTGTCTGACTTTGATTACGCTGTTACTGTTGATTTAAAGTGTAACACTATCAATATTTCTGCACTACCTTTGCTTAGGAGGAAAATAAGCAGAAGAATGAAGAGTGATAAATGGTATTCAGGGATTATTTTCTGGTCATGTTTATGATCTTCAATATATTTGTGTCTTTCTCATTTACTGCTCAGTCAAAGTTTGGATTTCCAAATTACAGATTTATCATGAGAATTTTGGTCACAATGAGGTTGCAAATGCTTTGTCATTCAACAGACCTATGCTGCTGTTTAGTAATACTTCTGAATGTGATTTTACTGACCTGTGTTCTCATTGGAGAATAGAGTAAAATTCAGATTAAAGATGAATGCCTTCTTTATACACTGGAGTTTTTCATAGCTTCTTCCTCAAGGTAGCTTTTCTTTTCCTCATTTCATCTTGAAAGGTCATTTTAGGAACTAAAAAGCCCCTTTGCCAACTTTTAAAATAATTATGCCATCTATTTTTAACATTGTACTTTTTAATGTGTCTTCCTTAAAGACACAAAGTAGATGACTTTTTCTATGAATAATGTATGACTTCAGAGACTTTGTATGCTGTGACATAAATTATCAACTACTTTTCCACTACTTACTGATAAAGTGGAGGTGTTTTCTACATACTCTGTAGTTAGCTTATGTTTGGAGTCATCTTCTTTCCGCTACTGTATTTGAATGATGACATTTCATCAGAGTTCATATCACTTGATAGCATAAAATGTCAGGAGGGAATGATCATAACACATTGTCGGGTGATAGCTGTTCCCTGCCTGTACTCCATGAAGTACAACATGATTCTCTGTGTAAAGTAAAAGCAGACACCATGGCAAAGGTACTTTGATTAGGAACATGGAGTGTAACAGGTTTAGGACAGGAAACATCTAGAAGATACCTTTCAGAAAAAATGCCTGCTGTTTCTTAAAGATTTCCAGGGATGAGATGGTATAAACTGGTATAACAGACATGAAGTAGAAAAACACTGGATATTTGAAAAAAAGGATGAAAAAAATATACTAAGTCCTTAGGTGAGGCTTTATAGTGGTAATTAAATATTCAAGTGGCTCAACATGCTTCAGAAAAATGTGATATTTAGGGTGAAGAGGAGAAGAAAATCAGTGGAAGCAGGTAAAAACAGATAACATTTTTTTTCAGGCAAGGAGTATATTAAAGCAAATAAAGAACTAGAGGGGAGAGTCCAGTGGGACCTGGAGCTTAGCAGAGATGTTGTAGAGCAAATAGCGGGAGTTAGAGAGACTGAGAGAGATGGGAGCCAGAAGGTGAGAATAGCCTCACAGCATATGGAGGCAAAATATCTGGAGGAGACCCTAGGGGACACTAGTGTGGATTTATGTCCTGCAGTTATAATTAGTGAGAATGAGGCAATAAAATGATATTTTGATTTTTCAGGAACACAGATTTATTTCCAAGTTTTTAACTAAGTTGTATGTTTTCCATGTCTGCTAATGTCTCTCTGAACTCCATTATACTATTGCTACTCTTCCCAGAAAGTGCTGTGACTGTGACACACCCTCGAATGAACTGCACTTGTCAGGGGGTTGCAGCAGGAAGAAAATTCTGTAGAATATGCAAAATTCATTTGTAATGAACCTAATAACAAAAAAATGCACGGTCAGAAACAGCACCCACATGGAAACAGGATGTGGCAGCTACAATAGGCATATTAAATAACGCTTAGCAAATGCTCTGATTTGCAGTGGTGTGAAAATACTTATGATCCTTTCAAAAAATGCTTTTTGGCAATCAGCTCCCTGGGAGAAAGTTATGGTTTGCACTGAAACTTCATGAAGGGGTTGGACAAACAGAAATGTGAACTAATGTCATCCTTTCAAATTCTGAAATCTGTGGATTCTCCAGTGGGCACCAGATGCTACAACATGCAAAGAGAAGTGCATCTACTGACAAGCCTGTGAAACAGGCCCCATGTTTGCCTAATAAAGCAATGCATGTTGCATCTATAGGCCCTTTGGGGAGGAAGATAATGGAAATGTGAGGAATGCATGTTTCTGAGTCCACACTTCTTATGAATGTTAATAAGAACAAATGCTTATTAATGGAAATAATCTGTAATGTGTACATATATAAAAATGTATGTATTCATCTGTGGGTGCATAGGATGGCTGTGGTTTAGAGATAAGTTGCCACTTTTTGTTGCCTTGGAAATTACCTAGTCAAAAATGTCAGGAATTTTTCAAACACCTAGTCACTGGATATTTTGCAAAACCAATCTGGTTAACTTTCAAGACTGTTCAATCTTGGGTAACTTATAAACAGAAAAAGCGGTTGAATATTTCAATATTTAACTACAAACAATTCATTATGGTCTAGCAGGAACAAAATAAATTCTGGCTAGTCACACAATAATCAAGGATTCATAAAGCATTTGTGGGAACCACCATGTAATTTACATTGTCTCCAGTGGTGGGACAGAAAAATAATATGAAATATTTCAAGATATTGAATTAAGTAGTATCAGAGAGTTACCTTGAAGATAACTGCTATCACCCCCATATGGCAGGTTTGTTAATGACTAGTTGATGGATGATTCCCCTCAGTATGAAAGACAAGTGAATTGAAGAACATCAACGTGATATGCTGAACTCTGTGTGATGGAATACATATAATTATTTATTATTTACTCTCTAAAGGTGACCTGCAAACGCAATATTTAGTGTTTATTTTCTTGTCTTCTTTATAATGTAAGAAAAAAAGTCTACAAAGGTCTTCAGTAGGAACTGTACCTTTTTTCTTCCCATAGAAACTCTTGTGCACTTTGTTCTTCCCCAAAGACCTCTGATCTGTGAGGAAAGCAACAGGTTTGTGGTATCACATATCAAGGGAAAAAAGATGTTTGTGTGTGGGTGATTTCTTATGTGGTCTCTTTTGGATGTGAAAACTGTTATGAATTCATGTGTGGATCACTAGTAATGTCAGCAGCAAAACCTGTCATCCCTGTGTTGGGAATTACAGAAAAAACCTTGCAGACTTCATGATGAAAATGTGATATGAGACCAGAGGAAAGACAGAAAGGAAGAAAGTAAGGAAAGATGGCTCTCCTAATAGTGTTTTCTGTCAAAGGACTTAAGGAAATACCATCACCTATTTATGCTATTTAGCATAAACTATGGCCTTTCGGTTCCTTACACAAGTAAGTGCTCTATTATGCTCCTCTGTGGGCTATATTACCTTGCATTTTTACTTACTGCACTTTTTTTCACTCTCCCCTTGCAGCCAAGTTGATCACATCCTTCAGCTGGAAATCCTTGCTTTTTACTCAAGTCTGACTCTTGCTTACTAGCCCATTTTTCTTCTACTATATCAGTGCACTCCTCTGTGGACCCTTAGGTGATAATTACATTAGCTGTACTTCATCACAAGCTTGTTAGGACTTGACAGTTGATTTTGGCTGGCTATAATCAGCCTTGCCCCCACTTGTCATTGTCCGCTTGTGCAGTGGCTGAACATGACTGTTTTTACATTAGCAAGTAGTGTGCTCCATTAGGAGCGGGTCTGCTGCGTGAAACAACCCACACTGTGTGTGGTTTGGGGGACTTAATGCTAGCTATAGTCTGGTCCTGTAGACTGAATGCTCGTTAGTGGCTGGAACACATCTTTAGGTTTAGCTTCAGTTGAAAGAGATCTGGTTTGTGTGCTCTGAGGCAGCTTTGCTGTGGAAATCAAAGCAGAGTAATGGGGAGAATGTTGGGAGATTTGTAAATGCAGTTCTGACCATCGTTGTTGCTTGCTTATAAACCTAATGTACCTTAGCTAGTTTACAGAGAGACCTAGGATCCCTAGATTTCCCTGGGTGCTGGATTAAAGGGTAGGTAAAACTTTTTTTTGTGATTACCCTACACCTCTTCCTGTACTCATTTAGAAGACAACTAAGGTCCCTCTTTCTCAGCGTGCGCATCCTGATAGAAGGTAATCTGGGTTTATTCCCACCTCAGTGCAATGCTCAGCTTACTTTAGTCAATCAGAGCTAGAGTGCTTTTGTCTCTTCTTCCTCTTAAAGATAGCTGGAGCCTCTTTTAGTTCACTAGGCATAAATTTGGACGCGAACAAGTAACTTTAGGCACCTACAATTTCTCTTCCTCTGTTGTTTTGTATATGCTGAAGAACTTGATGTGGGTTACTAAAGTCCATGCTTATTACATGCTCTCTATCTCTCAACATAGTCTGTGCATATAATTAATAATAATAAAAAGATTTAATTAAATTCTGTCAGTGAGTGTAAATTTAAAATAGAAGACTGGAGTTCATTACACATTAGGTAAGAATAGGTGTGGCTGAGACAGTTGAGGAGTGACATTGTGTTTGAAGATATGATCCATTTATTTGACAGGGAAAAATATTTTGAATATTATTTAAGTCAAGGTCAGGGTCTACGTTTTGTGGTTGTTGCAATCACCAGTTACTGGAAGTACAGTAGGAAATACAAGAGTTGAGAAAAGTCATCGTGGTGGATTTTGCATCCACCAACCCTAGGCCCACTTATTGGTAGTAGAGTTGTACACATTCTGATCCTTTCATTGCAAAAGCCCTGGTGCAAGTCCATCATTACAGATTTGGTTCTGTGAGGCCTTACTTCATATCAGAGATCCCAAAACATTCTCAGGGTGCAATATTTCTACTACTACTGTAAGAGAGAACCTCCCAGATATGTATAGCATTTGCTTACTCTTCTGTGATTCTGAACATGTTCTCGTGCAAAACTCATGCTAGTTGATATCAGATAAACCATTATTTTAAGCAAATGTGGTATCACTTTTCAAAGTATTTTTTCCTTTTTCTTCCATGTGTCTTTCATGAAATGTCCATTATTTAATTTACTTCTTTTCCCCCCAAATTTTTCATAAATAATGTTCTTCACTTCTGCCTGCATTGTAGGTCAAGACTAGAAACAATGAGAATTTTTCTGTTGTTTTTTTAACACAGTTCTATGCTTATGAAGACCCATAAATAATTTTAATGCTAATGAGTGCTGTGCAAATCTTATCAACTGCACAGGAGAAGTGAGAGCATAAGGAAAGTATTATTATTGTTTCACATCAAAAGAAAGCCAGCACTGGGTGAAAAAAATATAAGCAGCAGACATCAGAAAAGTGTCTTGAGAAGTTAGACATAGCCAGGTCTTCTGCAAGAAATGGACATAACAGTGCTAATGTTGCTCAAAGTATGGCAATTTATACTAACTATGTCCTGGTCTTCTGATCTTTATTCTGCATTTTACACTAATTTTTGTAATCTATCTCCATTAATGTTAGTGGAAAATGCACATTTCAAGCAGTCAGGAGTAGCCAAAGAGGTGCAGTCACTGTTATAACTGATAAAAAAGTGTCTTTGTTCAAACAACTTGCATTTACGTTCACTGTTACAGAAGGAAAAGCTTCTTAAAAATTTATAAGCTGACTATGCAGGTTAACTTAAATGTGCAGTCTTACAGTGTTGACTCAGAGTTAAATTTAGGTACACTTTGCAAAACTAGTGGAAAGTAGAGTGTTTTTTTGACATCGCAGACTTGCAAATGATTGAGCTGAGTATAATGGTGAGTATTCAGTCATAGGTCAGGCACACAGACAGTGTGCTTAGAGTGCTTTCCGTGCATTGATTGGTCTAATTTTGGATGCCATTTTGTGTTTTATTCAAAACTAGACAAGGCTGCAAGAAAACACAGACTTATGTAGTATAGGAAAAAAATGATAAATATAGTAAACCTGATGTTCTGTGTCTCTTTGTACATCTTATACAGCCACTGCTGGAAAAAACAGGAGAATATCCTGTGCCAGATCCTCTCCCAGCTGCCTGTGGGTTATCTCTTACGGGTACGCTGGACATCCTCAGGACCTTGGGATTTGGCATCAAAAATCAGTTGTTTGTCCAGAGGCCTCCTCCAATTCTTTGTAAACTGGGACCTGGACTTTCAAACTCAGACGTGTACTATGCGAATAACTGTGTAATTTATGTGTATAAATGTCCACTGTGTTCACATAAATCAGTTGTTTTCATCCATGAGTGACCAAGTAGGTGTCTAACTGTCCACGTTCCCATTCAAATACCTTTATTTAGAAACAAGCATGAAGCATCTATGGCACGTGGATGTCTTTAAATTGATTAATAGGAAGTATTTTTCTGACCCTGTATCTGTTTAATATTCTCTACTCTCCCTCCAACCTGTCCCAGGACATAAAACACTCAGAAATGCCCATCCGTTCTTCCAGTTCTCCTGGGCAGGAGATTTGCTTTACACATTTTCTCTTACAGGTGCAGTGTACACTCAGGTACCCAGGAAGTGCTTGTTCATGTGCCTGCACTTCTCAGTACGACCATTGTCCAGGGTCATGAACCTGACATGGTGACCCATCACTTGCCTCCAGACCTGCCATGTAGCCAGCCTGCAAATAGCGTGCTGGTCACTGAAGGTGTCTCAAGTTGCTTGGTCCTCAGAGAGTGTGCAGAGTTTGTGATTGCCCATGCTGAGTTTGTGCTTCCACGTCCCCTATCTGAATCATCTACATAACTGAGCTTCAGAATGGCCTCAGAACCACTGGCACCTTGCTGTACCAATGCAGCTACCATGCCCAAGGTACCTTCAAGGGGGATGAGAAGAATCTCTTTCTTCATTTATGCTACTTTTTGTTTGTCATGGGGAGAAGTTGCTGAGGATTACTGGGTAGCAACTGTTAGAGCAGATGTAGAAAAGATAGTGTCATTTGTGAACTGAACACCCATTCCAAGGAGGTTCACAAGCTAATGCCTGAGATTGTTTAGATTAAGTACAGTGAAAGAAGAAATCCAACAAACAAAACCAAGACAGTACCAGAAGATTCTTTCTTACCCTTTTTGAAAGGCCTTTTTGACACAGTGTGCCATTAGGATAGAGAGTTCTGTGTATTTTTTCAGTTAACTGATTTCAACTTGGAATGCCATTTAATCAGATCTAGAGACATTTTTAAACAGAACATGACCATCTAATACCTGTGCATTCAGAGCATCAAGTAGCTTTAAAGTCATTAAATAATGAGATGAGCTTGGCTGTAAATGTTACTTGAAAAGGAATAATCACCCCTGTCTGCATATAGGATACCTCTCATATGTTATGAGAATAGCTCCAGAGTCCTTTTTGAATTTGTTATTTAGTCAATGACTTGCTGACATCTGAATCTGCACAGTTTGCTATGAATAATTTAGACCATAGAGAGCAGAAAGTGTGACTAAATTAAAAGACCAAAAAATGCTTGAAAATGCTTTCATTATCCTTTTTCTTGCTTAAAACTTGAAGATCAAACAAGAAAAAATTTCAGTTTAGGATTCCTACACCCTGTACAAGGAACTAACAGAGTTGCAGAGCCCATTGGCTATATCCACTCTAAATGGCATTTCTTTGTAGACAGTCGGGAAAAAGCTGCAGACATTAATAAGGAAATATTAAACATTTACTTTGTATGTTTTGACTTGTCTTCACAGGTTTATTCTGTAAGCCATTATGTTGCTAGATATGCTACATTCCACTTTTGTGTACAAATTTCCTGTTGCTCACTTGTTAATCCTACATCAGAGGGACAGGAAGCAGCTTCAAAGAGTCTGGAGCAATGTTAGAATACATATTTTCTGAAGTTTTCTAATGGATATCACTGCTAGAGCTCTTATCTAAATGAAGAGCATTCAAGATTTCTGCAATAAACTTTGTTGTGATGAGAAGGGTTGCCAAACCTGAGATATAGGTTGCAAACTAATAAGCAGTGGGGGACAAAAGAAGAATACTGTCTATCTCTTCTCTGAAGCACCATATCCTGGTGTTAGCAGATGGTTATATGCTAAGATCAATTAAATTATGTTCTCCTACACTGTGATAATTTCAACACTTCTTGCTGTTTTCCATGTTTGTGACCACAGGTGCATTTCATATATTTGAAAGGAAAAAGGTCCAGGAAGGTGTATTTTCTGTACAGTAATCAAGACAACTATAATTCTTGGTAAAATACATGTGTGCAAAGTCATTAACACTATAAGCAAGTGCAGTGACTGCCAAACTAGATGTTGTTGTCACTGTTCTTAGCAGAGAGAAGACATTCCTGTGCTGGTATTGTGGATGAGTGAGTGGGATTTGTGTAGCCCATGACTTCATGAGTCAAGAGTTTACTATTATCCTGGTGTAGAGAGCTTTGCCTGTCATTACAATGGAGGATAAGCAGCTGGGAACACTCAACTTAGAGAGTGCTTTCCTGTTAGCTGCGTATTTGTAGTTAGCCAACCTTTTCTAACCAACTTACAGGCGTTTTGTGTGTCAAGTTTGATGTATGAGGGAGACTGCATAAGCTGAATATTTATTCCTGTATTTTCTTTGGACAATCAATACTTAACAGCTTAACTGTGAAACAACGTGTGTTTAATCCCCTCCAAAAAGGTATCCAATCATAAATATCTCTAGATTTCTAAGCCCAGAGTCTGAAATATGAACTCAGAAGAGTCCACATTTCACATCTGGATGTAGGGAGTAGCCAAGGATGAGTTTCCTAAGGATGCTGTGCTCAGGTAGAGGTCGTATAGGCAAATAGCCATGACTCAGCTAGCAGTGAATTAAACAGCTTCCAAAGAGCAACCATGGAGAACTAACCCATATCATAATGATAACTGTGTGTAAACATCACATATTTCATTCCACCACTGTTAGCCCAGAACTAGGAAAGACAAGGAGTGACAGTGCTTCTACAGCAGTAAAATTACCTATTTGTTGACTTCATGTTCTGCAACACTTCAAAGTCTCCCCATCCTCACCGCCCTTCCTCCAACCTCCAAATTTATTGTTTGCGAAATTCTTTGTATAACTATGATTTCTTTTAGAAGGTGGTCAGGAAGCCTTGTAAGCTGCTTCCTGACAGGAGATAGAGAGGGGACAGAAAATGAACTGTTAACAACAATGCTGCCTGCTGTCTGAATTGCCTTAATTCATGAAGGGAAATATAGTTTAGATGAAAATTTATGGTGTCTTAACCCTGAGAATGGCTCAGCTGTTTAATGGTATGTTTGAGTGCCGGGCTGCAGTGCAGCCACAGATGGATAGGGGCTTTTCAGGAAGGATTGTCTTGGGGGGATGGCATGGAGTTGCCATTGACATGAGAGAACAGCAGGGACACACGGAGCAGTATGGACGATGAACTAGCTCAGACCTTGCATGTTAGGATTAGTGGGTGTAACATTGTGGATGTCTTTGAGGTGGGTGCCTGCTAGTGACAGCCCAATCAGGAAGAAGTAGACAAGTGTAGTTGCAGACAACTGGAAGAAAGCTCATGTTCTCAAGACCTGGTCCGCATGAGGGACTTCAGTTTCCCTGGTATCTGTTGGAAGGGCAACACAGCAGGACACGACCAATTCAGGCTGTTTCTGGAGTGCACTGATGGTAACTTCCTGACACAGGTGATAGACGAGCCTACAAGGGGCCATACTCTGACAGACCTGATACTTCAAAAAAAAGTAGGAAGTCATAGGGGATATGAATGGTGGGGGCAGCCTTGGCTGCAGTGACCTTTAGATGTGCAGCTCAAGCTCCTGAGAGCCAGGAGCAACGCAAAAAGCAGGATCACAGTTCTGAACTTTAGAACACACTTTGTCTTGTTCAAAGACCTGCTTGGAAGAATCCTGTGGGACATGGCTCTGAAGAGAAGAGGGATCCTGAAGAGCTGATTGACTTTCAAAACCACCTCCTCAAAGTTCAAAATAGTCCATACTGACAGGCAGAAAAGCAAGGAAAAGTGGAGAGGAGTCTGCATGGATGAACAAGGAGCACTTGAATATACCCAGATATAATAAAGGAAGAATCTATGAGTCGAAAGCAGGGCCAAATCACCTAGGATGAATACAGAGACAGTGTTTAAAAAAGTGAAGATGTAACCAGGAAAATCAAGGACATCAGAAACTGAATCTGATGATACATCTGAAGGCTAACAAGAAGGTTTTCCACAAGTTTATTAGCAGCAAAGGAAGATAAGCAAAAATGTGAAGCTGCTGCTGACATGGTGACAGAAGACTGGAAAAGACCAAGCTACTTGATGTCTTCTTCACTATGGTGTTTACTGGCAAGACTGGTCTTCACAAGTCCCATGTACTTGGGACCAAAGGGGAAGTTCAGAGCAAAGAAACCTTATCCTCGCAGAACAAGCAGACCAGAGAATATTTAAACAAAATAAGGCTGGACTCGATGATCCGGTGTGTCTCTTCCAATTTGGTTATTCTATGATTCTATGAAGGATTTTAAGGCATTTCCCCAGGGACAGAAGATTCTGTGTTCTGAGCAGCTCTTGCAACTTTCTGTGACACCTGAGTTTAGGCTTTTTCTTCTGAAAAGAGAAGAAATGTACTGAAGGCTGATATACCTTTCTCAATAAAACCACTTCTCCATCCTTGAAAACTCACTTCAGAGCTGCAAGGCAATAGTAAAACTATACGGCACTCCTTTGGAAAAAAAAAATCATCCAGGCAAGAAATAGAAACAATAATTGTAAAAAAACTGTATAACTCAAGTGATCTAAAGACAAAGAAAATAGTTCATAAAATGTACACAGATAAACTACTACCAAGTAAAACTAGTATCAAGAGTACACTCCAAACAGGAAAAAAAGGGCTATAAACAAGAGACTATATCTTCAATAACACACTGACCGTCTCTACAGATAAACAATTTGTAGGGAAATGTTGACATATTTATAAAATCAACATAATATTTACAAATGGAGATTATAAAAAAATGACGAAGACTGTCTTGAAACTGTATTATTTTTCATGGATGTTATATTTTGTGTCAGAATCTGTTAATTAATTGTGGTGTTATATTTTTGTGCAAAATACAATCAGTTTATTCAAGCTGCTGTTCCATTTCAAAAGATCTCAGAATAGGATTCTTCACCTATTCAGTTGAAAGCTAGCTATCCCACAGAGACATTCTTTAATCACTTCAATGCATGCCTCCATGGAGAACTGAAATTGTTCTTGACTTTATTAAAACACATTTCTCCTTCCAAACTGATCACTAATCCAGATTCAGAGTCAAAAGATGATCTTGTTCAGTTCTGGAAGGTTTTTTACATTTTCTTTATCATGTTAATAAGCCTTGAAAATTTGAGTATTGTTGCTGGTATGTACTTTGATCAGTGGATTTGAAATCTAAGCTCTTTGGCCGTGGCCCTTATTTTCATCATGTTCAGGCAGTGCTGAGTCCAGTGAAGACCAAATTCATTTGAAGGTCTCTTAATGTGAACAGTAATACATATTAATTATAGAAAGACTATTAATAAGCACACAAGTTTTAGTTAGAAGATTTTGATTGATTTCAGTCTCTTTCTTGCCTTGTGATTTTTGACCTGAAGTAAGCTGTAAGAACTGAACAGGATTCCTTATATATTAGTAGGGTTCTCAGACTGCAAAACATGTCTCTAAGCTGACTTGCGTAATACAAATGTCCACATCCTAGCTATGGATATATCTGTTGGTCCAGTGCCTTTTGCTCATAAAGTACCAGTAACATACTTTTTCCCATATGACTGAGCATTTCTTTGAGCAGCACAATAAAGACAACAAACAAATAATGGTGCTGACGCTGGCCTTAATCTTCTTCTCCACTCCCAACTGCTGTTAGATGGGGTTGAGTCTATCCAACATAGCTTAATTCCTGGATCTGCTGTAACAGTCTGTTTGAAGCTTAAAAAGTATTCATGCCTCTCTTCCTCTCCATTCTGTAGGGTGGTTCAAAATATGAAGAAATCTGGTTAGGGAAGTGATAAGGCTCTGAAAAGTAGAATTGAGGCTTGTTTTGTTAAACGCAGGGCAAAAAAATTAAAAAAAAAAGGTCCTCACAGGGTACATAGACTCCTTCCAGCTTTAACAGATACTGAGCTTCCTACACAGCTGTAGGAGCTATAGGAGCTAGAAAGCTGAGAAGTAGTTATGGAGGCTAAAGATGTCTCTTATTGGCTTAGGTTTTAATTTGTTTTCAGAACCTACAAATTTATGTTATAGCTTTAGAAACTATGGTAATTTATTTGGATTCTGGTTTTGTTTTCTTGCAGACTACAAAGAGTATTATTTCAAACCAGCAAGAGTTCTGTTTTACATTAAAACTTCATTATAATACATTTTTCTATCCTTCTGGTACACCGCTTCAGATCACTGGCAGCCAAAAACCCACCTCACCCAGCTGAAAGGTTGATCTTAATCACATTTTCAGGAAAAGATATACGAATGGTTGGTTGTGGCTTGAGAACTTGGATAGCAGGTTTCAAAACGAGCGGCATTTGTGACTGATTTATAAGCACTTAAAAAATAGAATGGAAATACCAATACGGCTTTGACTACCAAAGAGGCTTTTAAAAGTCTTCCTTTAAATTATAATGTCTTGAATTTAATGCATTTTAATGTTCTTAATTTTGGATTAGGAGGGAAATGGAATTAATGACATTTGCATTATGTGGCTTTGCTATGGAAAGGCACAGCATCTCATAATGGCTTAGATGGCAATAATAAATAAACAAAATGGGGTTTAGGTTATTTTTTTCTCATTTGTATGTGCAAAGATGTTACCAGAGTTGCCTATTTTCTCTCCATAAGGGTAACACAACCCTTGTTTAACCTTGGTATTAAAGTCAGTTACTATCATCTTTCTAATATTTTGTGTGATATGGTTGCACTCCTGAGTTCACAGTATCTCTTATGCTTGGCATTGAGATGCAGCTGAAAATCTGAGCAGAAGCATTAATTTAGCCATCTAATGAAGTTAGTACCATAACCCCGCAACAGTTTGGGACATTCTCTTTTGCACCTTTGGTTTTCCACAGCATAAAAGAACCACTGATGGTAGCACAGTAAACAGAGATGTCTGGGTGGGATTTGGCCTTAGTGGAGGATAAAGATGTTCTTGTATTTTGAGGGTAGGTTTACTAGCATTTTCTGTTGCTTTGTGGTTTATTAGATTGCACTTCATCATTTTAGGTTCAGCAGTTTGGTCACAGTTCTTAATGAGAAGGTTTAAAGGTAGTTTTGTCTTTGTATGTGGTGAGAGGTCAAAGGTCTTGTAGCTAAGGGAGTTAGGTTTCCTGTCTTTAATTGCTGCTAATGAATATTCAACTGTTGAAGGGGACAAGAATGCCTTAGTTAAAAATATTAAAAATCCAAGTGACTAGTGACTGAGGGAGTCCAAAGAACAGTGATCTGCAAAACTTAATTGGAGATTTATATGCTTGGGCTTTTATATATTGATTATGTGAATAAGCAGAAGGATAACACCATTCTTGAGAGGCTACCTGAGAAAAGAACTTATTTAATGAGTGACACTGTGAAGAGTTCTTGGATGAGGAAATTCAAGGCCATGGATAATAGTGGAATTCAAAGGACTGTGAAAACATCAAGAACAAAAGGGTATTGGAAACTGCATGGGCAGGTCAAAATTTGTGGATACCTACTGTAAAGGCCAAGCAAATACCTTTGAAGAAGGTACTTCATAGAAGTTTATCCCCTTAAAGCCAAGGCATAAGTAGAGCATGGAAAACAGACATGGGTTTTTTTGAGCAACAAAATGTTTTCTGAATTGAATAAGGACAAGCGAGTATAAAGAGAAGATGGCATGGCAAGAAGACGACATAATAGAAGCAAGTTTCACAAAAAGAGAAGAAAGGGAAACAGAAAGTGCTAAGAACAGAGACTCCAAGAGAGAGTAATCTGTGAACAAAAGGAGGATACAGACAGACGGAGAGTGGGTGAAGTGCATCAATATGAGGGAAGATAAACTATAGGATACTTGCTCAATGATCAACAAAGCCTATTTTGTTTGAGGATGACAGATCTCTGAGGACCAGGGCTGTAGACCACAGGTCAGAAAGGATGTACCAGAGGGTAGGGAAGAATCACAGAATCACAGAATCACAGAACAACCAGGTTGGAAGGGACCCATCGGATCTTCTAGTCCAACCATTGCTATCTAACACTAAACCAAGTCCCTCAATACCTCATCCACCCGTGCCTTAAACACCTCCAGGGAAGGTGAATCAACCACCTCCCTGGGCAGCCTATTCCAATGCCCAATGACCCTCTGTGTGAAAAACCTCCTCCTAATCTCCAGCCTAAATCTACCCTGGCGGAGCTTGAGGTCATCAATCAATTTGTGGCTCATCTTCACACCAGGACAAGTAACACTACCAGGTGAGCTTAGGATAAAGGAAGTGATGGCTCAGGTGATTTCTAACCCTGATATGAAGATGAAATTGTGACAGTATAAGGCAGTGCAACACACAGCCCAAGACAGTGCTATAAGGTCCTGGCATATTTGGTCATTGCAATATTAGAGTAGAGTGGACCTTTGGATCAACGAATGCAGCCTCTGCTATTGTAGAGAAACATGTTTTGTAATCTCTGTAGAACAGGAGAAAACAAACTCCTTTAAAATCTGATTGAATTTTATTCCACTATCAAGATTAGTGCAACTAAGAAGATTAGATAAGAAAAAAATAGATGACTAGAAAGCAGGAGGGAAGAAAGCTGGAAAAGATTCATGATCATTCTTCCTGAGGTTTCTACATGAGGAAGGAAAATGACGGTGGTGAGGGCATATCACATTTTAGGAGAATGCAGGCAGAATCCGTGCTCAGCAGTAAGTTAGTGGTGTGAGTGGTTAGCCTCAGCTACAGCTCAAGGCACAGTTAGGAATAAAAGAATGAAATCCACTTATATTAAATGCCACACTCTGGAAAACAAAATGGAGGGAATTATGCTGCTGTCCTGTACGGGACACTGACCATTCAGAGGCTACAGAAACCTACTAGGGTAATAGTCATGACTGAAATACCAGTGTTGCTATATCCCATTGTTTAGAGAGGACAGGTATTGAAATAAGATAACCCAGTCATCGTAATTGCTCCTGTCTATGATAGAAAGTTTCAGAAACAGAAAAGTGTTGTTTGTTTTGGTTTTTTTGCTGTTTCAATATGGACAAAGAACTTGGGGCAAAGGTACCTCTGCTGCCAAGATGCAAAATTTCAGGGGGGAACACAATATACTGAAGGCATAAGTGAGTGTAGTCAACCCGGACTGAGAAACTAAGGAACTAGCTGCAAAGGATTCTGGGGATGTTTTTCAGTCAGAAATATGCAAACTCTCAGAAAGTTATTTCCCAAGCAAGAGCCCTCCCAAATCAGAAAGGTGTTAGAAATAAATGGAGAACCTCTTTTGGGGAAAAAAATAATGAGCAAATAAACTAGCTTTTTCACAGTAGGAACTAGTGGTGTAAGAAGAATAGAGTTGGAAGTTCAGCTAGGTTAGAACTTGGAAAGGATATTAAAATGAATAGAGAAAAAAAAGGTTGTTTAGCTATAGGAAGATGTAGGTCAAGGAACTTTTGTCTAAAACTGGTCTTATTATTGTGATCAAAGAATATTTTGCACAGACTGAGCTAGGGTTATTAAATCTGAGAGAATGAAAGCTGAGCAGGGATATATAAATGCTCTCTGCAAATATATCTGGGTGGGAAGGCACCCCAGAGGAATAAAAGTTCAGTCTGGAAACTGGAGGAAAATATTTGACCATGAGAGCTGTGAGGTTCTGGGAAGGTCTTCCAGTGGAAATAAGGTGGAGCCAGTGCTGTTTGTGGATGGGATTATCAGACATAGTTATCTGTTCCTGTAGGAATTTTTACTCAGTGATCTGGGAGTTTCCTTCCACTGCAATGTTACTTCTAATTTGAGGGTAGCATAGAAAATCTTTCTACCAAAGGAGGAAAAAAGAATTGTAGTGAAAAAACTTGAAAGAAAATGTTAGTGTGTATTATGACAAAGATGGGAAGCATGGAGTGGTTTTGATGGTCTGGGTGTATAATTATTATATTTGGCGTATTATTAGCCAAGATTTGTGGGGACTATGTAGTTTTAAAACTGCCTTCTCTAGTTACAATTCATCTCTGGTTTATGGCATAATATTTTTTGGCTAGAAATGAAAATACAAATGTCTCAAGAAAACAGTGAATATTTTCCTTTCACAAGATGAAAATACTTAGGTTAAGGATGGACAAAGTGGAATAATTCAAAGGTAGTCTCCTCTAGTAACCTACTAAACCTTAACCCCAAAACTGAACTGAATTCAATCACCTTTCTCTTTTCCTTTGGCTGAAAGCTTTAAGTAAGAAGAGCATTGCTCTGCAGTTCCCTTTTCTGGTCCCTTTGTTCCTTCTACATGTCACCTTTTCTAGAGAAAACAGTACAATGACTGGGAGAAGTACCATCTGTATGAAAATAGATCCAGGAATTCCCATATTTCAGCTATGGAATAGACTAGTAAAGGTTTCTTACTAATGACCTTAACATAGAATAGAAGTATGTTTTGAAAAGATATTGCTAGAATTACCAGGCTGGAGGGGATAGGGATGAACAGGACCTTAACTAGACTTGTGGTGTGAAGCAGCAGCCCTATTAATGTTTGAAGAGAGTATTTTTAAAGTCACGTGTCTATGAACAGGTGGATTAACTTCAAACAGAGCTCCCTCTGACAGAGAGAGGAAAAATTGGATCTTGCCAAGTTTCCCTTGCAGTCAGTTGCTCTCAACAGGCTATATCAACATTTTGCAACTATTTAGAGATGCCGTACTGCATATCCAGAGGGTAGGAAAATGTTGTTTGCGGTGGAACAGCTGCTGCTAATAATGCAAGTGATGAACCAAAATGAACAATGGATATTAAGTTTTTAATGTTTTTAATGTTTTGCTAGTCCCCTCTGGCTATGCTACCTATTACAGGCTTGCTTTGATTTCACACCAGAGTATATCATGATTCAATGGGAATTTCAAATCACATTGTGTGTGTGTCTGAACAAATGGGAAAGGACTTAAGTCTTTTGTTTATGTGTCATGATCTTCCTTACAGTCAAGGTACAGGTTATTTTATGTATGTGTTACATTAAAAAAACCAACCAAACAAAACCCAAACAAATTAAAAAAACAAACAAACAAACAAAAAAAATCCCCCCCAAAAACACCCAGATTGAATATACAGTCTAGGAAAACTATCTTGAAATTACAACAGCCTTAGATCTTTTGGGATGATTTATGGCATCATTAGATTCAACTGACAGATGTCAATACTGAAACAGATGATTGGTAAAAATGTGAGACTGCATAGAAATGCATAATATGTTTTCATAGAATCTTAGAATCACTAGATTGGAAGAGACCCACAAGATCATCGAGTCTGACCATTCCTATCAAACACTAAACCATGCCCCTCAGCACCTTGTCTACCCATGCCTTAAACAACTCCAGGGAAGGTGAATCAACCACCTCCCTGGGTAGCCTGTTCCAGTGCCCAATGACCCTTTCCATGCAGTAATTTTTCCTGAATTCCATCCTGAAACTCCCCTGGCAGAGCTTGAGGCCATTCCATCTTGTCCTGTCCCCTGTCACTTGGGAGAAGAGCCCAGCTCCCTGCTCTCTACAACCTCCCTTCAGATAGTCGTAGAGAGCAATGAGATCTCCCCTCAGCCTCCTCTTCTCCAGGCTAAACAACCCCAGCTCTCTCAGATGCTCCTCATAGGGCCTGTTCTCCAGCCCCTTCTCCAGATTTGTTGCTCTTCTCTGGACTCCCTCCAGAGCCTCAACATCCTTCTTGTGGTGAGGGACCCAGAAATGAACACAATATTCAAGGAGCGGCCTCACCAGTGCTGAGTACAGAGGGAGAATAACCTCCCTGGACTTGCTGGTCACACTGTTTCTGATAGAAGCCAAGATGCCATTGGCCTTCTTGGCCACCTGGGCACACTGCTGGCTCATGTTCAGTTGGCTGTCAACCAACATCCCCAGGTCCCTCTCCTCCTAGCAGCTTTCTAGACAGACTTCTCCCTGTCTGTAGCTCTGCACAGGGTTGTTGTGCCCCAAGTGCAGGACCCAGCATTTGGCCATGTTAAACCTCATGCTGTTGGACTCAGCCCAGCGGTCCAGCCTGTTCAGATCCTTTTGCAGAGCCTCCCTACCCTCCAGCAGATCCACATTTCCACCCAGCTTAGTGTCATCTGCAAACTTGCTAAGGGTGCACTCAGTGCCTTCATCCAGGTCATTGATGAAGACATTGAACAGGGCTGGACCCAGCACTGAGCCCTGGGGAACCTCACTTGTCACTGGCCTCCAGTTGGATTTAACACCATTTCCCACCACTCTCTGGACCCAGCCAGCCAACCAGTTTTCCACCCAGGAGAGTGTGCACCTGTCCAGGCTAGAGGCTGACAGTTTCCTTAGCAGAATGCTTGTTCAAGAACAATTTATTCAGTTACCAAACATTTCCTAAAGCTCTTCAACTGTATTTCTGAGAAATCTATTGTTACTGCAGACAGAGGTTGTTATGTCCCAGAAACAAAACATAGAAGTCAGGTTCAGAGATATCCAGTCACAGTGAGGAACACTTTATTCCCTTATTCAACTTGTTGATAGCAAATAAGATTAATCTGAATTTAGCTCAGTTGTCAAACCTGGACTGTATGAAGTAGGACTATTCTTTCATAACACATCTCCTAACTCTTGTCCTTTGACTTTTATCAGCCCCTCCCTAAATGTTTGCAGTTTTGTGACAATGTGGTAAGCTGGCTGAATATTTATGGAGAATGGTCTGTATTTTCCAAAAGAAAATAGTGCTTCTTGCCCACAGCCCGCAGCATCTTGATGAACGTCTTTGGAGAACAGAGACCAAGTTGGATTACACACAGATGCACAAGTGCTTCCAAATTATTTTTCTGAAATGCTTCTGTACCCTTCAGGTGATTTACTTCCTCACTCGGGATTGGGATGTTTACTCTAGTTATACCTAAGCCATTTGATTCAGTGGTACTAGCAGAGAAAAACTATAGACAGTTTTGTTTTGTTTGCATTGAATTCATTTTTTTCAGCTCTATTAATGTTTTTCAAAAGCGGTCAGTGATTTTGTTCTTACAGTGCTTTAAATTATTACCATTTGCTTATTTTCATTTTTTTTTCTTCTAGGGAGTCACCATTTGCATCATTTGCAACAACATCTTTTATTTCATACCCACTTGTAGATTTATTGTGCTGTGCCTAACCTTTCTGTTAAGACTGTACCAGAAAGCGAGGATGAGCTGCCTTCCTGAGCAACTATCCCCTGAATCTCATGCTTCTCTACTTTCAGTATCTCCTTCAATGTGTGAAATAATTGAGTGAAAATTTTTTGTAATGTAATTGATGAGATCAAAACCCTTTTTTAGATCTGAGAGCTCTTCTTTACCCACTCCCCTGTGCTGTTTCCTGCAGTGATGTGGCTTTTATGTGAGGAACACATCCCTTCTGGATTCACATGTCTATGCTGTTGCCCATTACTGGTCAAAACCAACACAACCTGCAGATCTGATCATGCCAGTTTTGACTTATTTCTGTAGATTACTCTAGTAAGGAATGTTTATAAAAACTATAAGGAGTCACTTTGGAATGCAGTAGAACCTTAAACCTTTTAAAAAATATAGTTAATTAATTGGATTCAAAACCAAACCGTGTTTGATTTTAGTTCCACAACTTTTCTGTAACAAAGCAGAAGTTTAATTATTGCAAGATATTTTTTGTTTTATCTTCTGTTTTCCAGATGATTCATCCTCTTCTTGGAATGTGTGTGTCTTCAGTGGCTCAGATTTGGGAAATCAAATCCAGAAATATTCTTATCTTGGGTGACAACCATTGAACTGATGGTATCTTTAGAGAATGGTTTGGAAAAGTGAGTCGAAGGGGAGTGCTTTCGAACACATGCAGGAGAGCTATACAAAAGATGGAAAAAGAGAATGGCTTAATTAAGTGCAGGTGTTATGAACATGGAGCAGAAGAAAAGACTTTATTAAACTCAGGGGTTATTAAAAAGTTTATGAGTATGAAAAATGCCAGTTCTTTCCTGATTAAAAGAAAACCAACAGCAATGAAAAAGGGATCCTAGGAACTGTGAAAGAGTAGGAGGTAACAACACTAAGCAAATCTTGTTTTGCTTTATTTGTTTGCATAAAGGGGCTTGGAAGCTGGCTGAGCCTTGCTGCTGCCTCGGTCACACCCTGGCAAAAATCCACAGTCCCTCTCATTCACAGCACGGCTGATGCTGCTGCAGAATGATTTTGAGATCTTTAGGCAGCCTTCTTGTTCCAGTTCATGTTCCTGAGATGCTCTGAAGCTGGAAGGTGACTTAATAGTTAATATTCATGCAACAATTGTCTGGTTTGAAAATTTCTTGAAATGTAGTGTTACAACTTCAGCTCTGGGTGGCCTCAAATACTTTTTGGCATCGTTTATAATCTTCCTGATATTCTTAAAAGTGATGCATTGACTTAGCAGCATGGTCTGCTGATGGGAGCATACCTACAAGTAGTTTTTCTTGCAGGGATGCCGCTGTCTGGATTTCCTCCTCTGCCTAGTGCATTGTTTTCCCTGGAATTTGTGCCTGCAGCAAATCAAGATGTCACCCTGACAATCACCTTATTGCTACCAAGGTAACTGCTCTGGTCACTTGTTGGTCTTTCCACACTGTTCTAGGAAGGATTTCTGCATTTCTGTACTAATTCTCCTAGGTTGCCGTGTTGTGCTCTGCTTAATGCTCACCTGCCAGAAGACATGGTGCTGCTTGCTACATTGGCAGCAGACACTAACTTTTGATATGAAGTTGCGGGGGTTTGTTTCAATCTCTGAAAGTTTTCACTTTGTGTGTTGTCATTGGCAAAGATTTTCCAGCATTATAGAAAGGATTGAGAAACCATCTAAAAATCACTCCCATGACATCATTTAATAATTGTTTGGTCAAAGAGAGACTTCTGAGGGTGATAAAATTACTGGTAACATTGCAGGTGACAACAGTGGCGCCTCTGCAACCAATAGTTTATTACTTTTTTTCTCAGAATGAGAACTCTGCAATGTCAGACCTTGGCTGCTTTCTTACTGCTTTTCTTTTTCACTCAGCAAATCAGATTTTGTGAACTCTTTGAGTGTTTGGCAGACACATTTGCAATGAGAACTTGAAGAAATGGTGCCCTGAGATGATTTTTCAGGGCCAGAAATCTGTAATAATTGTGGGATCCAGGACCCACTGGGATCAACTTTTACTTTAGCAGAATGGTATGTCCTAAGAGTTTAGTAATACTCTAATCTTTCTTAGAACTGTTTATGCAAGAAATTTACAGAGGATTTTTTTGGTTTATAGATGAAGGGATAATTGTAATATTTTCCTTAATGACAGTAGATGAATGAATTCTACCGTCAAGTTCTTTACCCTTGAAATGCATCAAAATTAATAGCCTTGAAATTGAATGTGGAGTGGAAATTGGCCAAAAAGAAGCATTAAACAACAACAAAACACTCTCAACTCCAAAAAGAAGAAAAGAATTCTTTGCGTGATTCTTGCATATGTACTGGGGAGCTAGCTGCTCATTTTCAGCAGTTGCCCAGTCTGTGTGTCTCACCTTATGAAATATAACTATATTATATACATTTTCTAAGGAATTAGCAGTGTTAAATATTGATATTAGTGTCAAATCCATCGCAGCAGCAGTAACCTTGAAGAAAATTCTTGCTGACTTTCAGCAAAGATTGAGGAGCTCACAGAGAATTTTTCCAAATCGTGCTGCAAATCCATGTCTCCCAGAGTAAATGGCACTTTGTACTTGGAAATTACATCTGAAAGTGTTATTTTCTCTACAGCCTAGAAAACCTAGTCTCAGCTCCTCTGGCTCTCCAGCCTCCAGAATTGCTGTTTGAATGGATATATTGTGCAAAATCAGATTGATTTGGCATACAACAGGGTGCTCTCATCTCATCGCACAGAAAGCCAAATGCTTCATTAAATATTTTGCCAGTTCTACTTTTCAGAAACAGCACTTAACTACACAGTTACTACAGCCATTACAATCCATCTAAGTGCTGCAATAAATTGCCTGTCACCTGAATGGGAAAGTTTACATTATAGAAGAAAATACAAGGTTTTTATGCTGTTAGCCATTGAAAAATATACATATACTTTTACATAGTTTGGATAAAAACTGCTGGCATCACAGTATTACAGCTGGACTGCAGTGTTAAAAAACAGTGTTAAAAGTCACTGTCTTTCTCAAAAAGCACTTTTAATTTCTGCTTTCAAAGTGAATACTGCTATTTCTGAATCACTTCTGTCTTTTTCAGGTGGAGCACTTGCATTGCAGCTTTCGGGTGGCAAAAGCTGTAGCTGGGAAGGCAGAGAGAGCAGGCAAGAAAAGTGCTCACCTGCCTCCAAGCCAAGTAGGCAGTTTCAAAAACCGCCCAGGTTACTGCTGTTCACTGGTGATGTAGAAACATTTGGGACTCTATCCTTAGACACATGTGGAGCAAAGGTGGTGCCAGTAGGTATACACTGCCTTGGAGGGGGATAACCACAGCCTCTGAAAATCCAAGGCTGGTAATAAATAAATAAAATTTAGCAACCATCACCATGAATAAAGGTATTTAAAAATATTCACATTTATATATATTTAGAAAGAAAAATAAATATATGCAGAACTTTTTCCATTGGAAACATTTCTTTAGGCTCAGAATTTTTAATCCTTTCTAGCAGTTCCATTTGTTACCTGAAGTGTCTGATGGGACTTACTTGTGTTTGCCTAGGATACTCTGGTTGCATCCTTGCAGTCTTGCAAAGAAATTCTAGGCACAGTACCCCTTAATTTTCATGGACAGGCTTGGTTGAGAAGAAATCAGTGAGCTATTAATAAACAGGAACTTTTAATGTATTATGTATCATCATATATATTATGAACTTGTGTGGTCTTTTAATTACCATCCAGTCATCAGAGCATCAAAGTGCCTTACTTTGTTACAGTCCTAAAAAACTACAACCAGGTTTCATGAGTCAAACAATATAGCATAATTTTTGGTTTATATTGTGGGAATTTTTATCACATGAAAAGAATTTTTCTACCTGATTTTTGCAATAAAGTTTTCATGAGACTTTTGAAAAATTATTTTGTACTTTCACAGTTACAAATTGATGCTGGATCCTGTTATATGTTTAAAACTAAGTCCTCAATTCTTTTAAACTGCAGACAGCTTGTGGGACCTTCTTGTAGGTCCCCTGTTTATATCCCCAAAGTTTAGCTGGTGGTTGCAAAAACCCAGCAGCCAACTTACTAATGAGCTTGTTTTGACAGGACTGCTTAGCTCATTGCTTATTAATGTACTGTGTTGCTGTCTGGGTCCTGCAACACTTTGTGGAACTGTAAAAGCGTTTCAAGAGACTATATTTAAAAAAAACCTGCAAATATAAGTTGGAATCAGATTCGCTGGTTTAACAATCCAGTTTAAATGTTCAGAGAAGGACTGCCATTTTTTTGCATGTACTGCTATTCTCTTCAAAACGTTTAGAGTCTTCAGTATCCTGGGACAAATTTATCCTGAGGGTAACTCTAATAAAGTGGTGAAGTCACATTAGAGATCTGTTTGGCTCATTACTAACAACTTGTCTTCTACCAGCATGCTCTGCATTTCCTAGTTGACACACTGTGTGCTGTGATGAAGACAGAAATGGTCAGTTCAGTTTTCAGGGTCCTCAGTCTTTTTCATGGCAAATCAGGTATTGGAGTTTTAAGATCAGAGCAGTGTAAGTGCTAATGGCTGAAAAGAGTAAAAGAACCACTCAAAGTCAAACCTATAATAGTCAACTGCAGTGATCAATGGCAGATACCTTCCTCAAACAAACCATTCCCTCTGATTTTGCTAGGTAGTTCAAATTTTGCAGTGTGATACATTTTGTTAATGTACCTGGGGATTCCGGAGGCCTCCATGATACTGTTGGCTTGCCATATAACTTCCTACAGGATTTACCATTGCCAATATTTCTGGGGAGAACCCTTTTCCATGAGAAATGTATAAAGACTGATTAATATACAACATGAGCCACCTTTGACAGCCTTTCAGAATTGATCTCTTTGGACTGAATATTAAGTTGGCTTTGTAGTCTCAACACTGTTACTTGGGAATGACCTCTGGCATGTTTTGCAAAAGATTTTTATTAGTTTATGTTTTTAGTTTAGGTTAGAAAACTCCAGAGTAAATACGGTGGCTATGTTTTATTCTTCTATAGGGGAACTATAAAGGAAGAAAAGAGATTATTACACTTTTTAGTAAAACCTTTTAATTTTTTTTATTAAAATCTTTATTATATTGTGAATAAACTATATTCATACGTATACATATATGTAGATACATGCAGACACCTGCAGACATGTAAATGCATGTATACAAAGACACAAATCTTCCTCCCCGAGTATGCCATTTTTATCTCATTGATTATTTGACATTGTCCTTAAAAATCATGCGGCATAATGATTCTTATATTAAACAAAATTCTCACTGTAAATATATTAAAATTGTCTTATTTGACAAGAGTCAATTTACATTTCCAGTTTATGGAGGAAATATGAAGATGCCGACATTACACGAAATTTTGTCAGTATGCATCTGCCAAGAAAATATAAGTCTGGAACTACATGATACCATGTCAGATCAAGTCTTTGGGGACCAAGGCTTAAAAACTAAAAACCTCTATACCTGTTCAGGGAACTATGATACTAAGGAATTTGAAATGTGCAACTGAGTTTGTTCCACTTTTATAGGTTAAATGTTTTGTGGCAGGTGTTTCTTCTGTTTCTCCTGCAGTGCTATTGGGATGCAGTGAATCATCAAAAAGGGTCTGTCCGTAATTTAGTTTTCATGATTATAGCCATTACATATCTGCTTCGGTGGGTAGAAAGGTGCTCACTTCTTGTTAATGCCTCCAGCACTGCATTGGAGCAGCAGAACAGTCATCATCTTCTGGATCTGGACCTCTTCAGCCCTAGAGCTCCAGTACACCTTCTTAGTATGAGTCTAATGTACTCTTCTAAGGAGTTCTAAGAAAAATATTTGTCTACAAGTCTATCTTTCTCTCTCTGTATGTATGTATATATACATGCACTGGATGGACTTGCCCAACCTCCTCTCAGAGAAACTTTCCAAGACAGAGATACAGCAACACAGTCAGAAACCAGTGATCAGACAATAATCTTGTCTTACATTTGTAAAACTTTCACAGATGCCATTGGAGTTACTTAGACATATTTGAAAGCCAGACTTGATCATAATGTATTTAGAGAGCTTCTACATTTAGCAGCAGTAGTAGGATTTAATAACTTAAGATACAAGTTATTGTATTGCAGTTCTGATAGATATTCTTTGGATTAGAAAAGGCCTTTGTCTTGCAATACTAAAAGAACTTGTACTGACAGGTTTTGATCATGATATTTTATATGATTTATAATAAAAGACTTTTTTTTTCTTCTGTGAAAATTAATCCATGGGACAACTTCTCTTTTCTTTTAAAAATATTTCAGATTGTTTCAGGTTTCCCTCTGTATGTGCAGATTCAATACAATAATACTCAATAAGAGTAAGAGTGTACCTAAATATTACCACTTTACTTACACTGCTGGGTATTCTGCTATGTTGTGCCCCTGTAAACTTTTTGCACTTGTTGCTGGAATCAGAAACAGTAGAATGTGGTACGTTGTCTTTGGCTTTATGATGAGACATAGTTTTAGTCTCATTCCATGTTGCTTTCACCATCATGGAATTTGGCTTTAAAAATTAGTTTTGAAAAAATGTAACATCTCAAACTGAAGAAATCTGTGTTAAAAAGGAAGTAAAATGTGCATTATGTTGCATGCACTTATGATATATCATTTATTGATATGATATCCTAAATACTAATAAACCAATGGGGGCTGTGTTTAACAGAATACTGTTGTGACTTAGTGAAATGTCTGATAAATATTAATTTTGCCATTTTTGTTGAAAAGCTAAAAATTGGCCACACTTCTTGCAATTCTAGCTTTTTTTTTGTCCTGCAAATATTTGGTTCTGGGCCAATGAGGTAATTATAAGATCGTTCACTGTTCCCTGAATATAAGTATCTACATAAAACAAGACTATTATTAAGTGCACTGTGATACACAGGATCCTTGAATGTTAAGAGAACATATTATGTTATAACTTACTAAAATGGGGAAGGAGGCTATTGTGCCAGGGATGTTGTCACCCTTTTGATCACCTATGCTGGGATTAACTCATCTAATTTTTACCACCTTTAATGCACAGGTCTTGTTTTAGTTGATCGTTAAAGCTTCAGCTATTCTAAGATGAGCTTGGTACCTGTAGTGATACTGAAGAGTTGGAAAGGATAAAAAGAGCACTGAGGAGAGATATTATGGGGAAAGGTAGAAGGAATCAAAATGTGGGAACCTGCAAGTACCTAAAGAGGATGAAGAGGGAAAAGGGAGTATTCCTGATTAGTGATGGAAAGGAACATTTAAGACACACCTCATGAAAAAAAAATCAGACAGTAAACAATAAATAAATTTAGGGTGAGGATATTATCTCAAGAGAAGTTGTATCTGGCTTGTTACTTAGGAGATTTAGAAGTATAAGTCATCTGGGAAAAAAAAAAACCAAACAAACCAGACAGCCCAGAAGAGGGGATGAGTTTTTTTACCAGTTTGTGATTTTCCATGTAAAGACTAACAAAATAAAATGATCACTAATAGAAGTGCATTTATAAGACTTTTCCATTCCTTAGCGGATGTGTTTAAAGCACTTAATCAGAAATTCTCTCCTCCTCAGGAGGTCCACAATGCTGGTGTGCTCTGAAATAAGTTTCCTTTCAGTTTCTTTTGATTATTCATTTTCTCAATAATTTGGATTTTTGTAAGCTTTATTGCTTATCTATAAAAAAATAAAGCATAGATGAAATGGAAGTGGCTTTTTGTGAGATCTACCTCAATTTGGATTACCTCTGCTAAGAAAAATACAAAAACTAACACTGCAGCTTTGAGATACTTTGGAGCAGATGCAGGCTATGGAAACAGGCAACCTGTTGACATACAGGCCATCACATGCCAGCTGCTTGGATGCAGGTGGAGAGCGGATTGTTTACTGAGCTGAGTAAGCATAGAAATTTATGATTAGACCAAACTTTTTCAGAAACAGTCACTTGCAGAAAGTTGATAAATGCTGCAAAATTTATGGAATTAGCAAACAGAAACAGATCAGTAGGTTAGAATGGAATTGTGATTATCTATATAATCTCATATTCCTCTTCCTCTTGTCTTCAGAAATATTTACAAATCAAATAAGAAGAAGGTTAAGACTTCTGTCTTTTTAACACGAAGTATCTCAGATACAGCTGTTATTGATAGTTTCATAAATTGTCCCTTTTTGTGTGTATGTAAATGAGTTACCTTTAAAAACAAGGCTTAAAGAATTTAATGAAAGTGTGATTTTCCAGATGTACAATATTCATAGTTTGGTTTTATATGTCCACCATGAATTTCAAAGTAAATTTAACTTTAATTATGTTGAAAGTCTCAGTAGATTTTTTTTTAGTAGCTGCAAATCTTCAATGCTGAATGTGGAGCAACAAATTTCCGATTAGAGAAACATATTGTTAATTTGTTAAACAAGTCACACCTGATTGCCAGTTATACCTCATTGGTATGCTGTTAAGACAAGTCCCTTCACATTTAGTTAGGCATTGTTTCAAACAACTTGCCAACAAAGATTTTTTTCTTGGATCTTGGAAGGCAATATTTTACACATACTCAAACCCAATAACATTTGAATGACAGTTATTTTCAACCTGGGGTTTTGACAAAGGCTCTTAATTGTTATTACTAGGCAAAAATCTTCATTAAGAGAGTGTCAACTCAGACTATGTTTATCTATTTGCCTTAAACATTTTTGTCGGAGGGCTACCCACTTGTGCCACAGTTCAGCGCAGGGGCAGTGCAGGAGCAGACACAGCTCTCTACCCCCACCCTGCTCACTTCTGGAGCATGCCACAACGGACTGGGGGATAATAAAGACTTGGAAGGAGAGGTGGGACACACTTCCATGCTGGTACTGACTCACACACTTGGATCGGAGCAGCTTGGACCACACGGCCTGGACCACGTGTTCTGGAGATCATATTCTGCATTCGATGTGGTGATTTCTTTCTCTCTCTCTCTCACATGTCTCACATGACAACAAAAATATATCATCAGAAGTTGCACTGCGTAGAGTATCACATACCAGACCCCACATGAGGGCCTAGGAAGACTAGTGTGCAAGTGTCACTCTGAACCGTAGGAACTGATGCCTCTGGAGTTAACTCTAGTTGGATTTGTGCATCTTCATTTAGATACTGGAATAAGAGATTTAGTCACCAACCAAGGCTGTGCGCTAACCAGTTGTTCCTTAGTGCATGGAGTAATAGCTGGTTCTGAGTGAAGCCAAAACAGGGTCATTCACATGAGCTCCTGAATTTTTGACTTTAAGGAAGCACTTCTTAATAGCAATTTTTATTTCTTATGTTCCCCCCCCCCCCCCCCCCCACTACAAATAAAGCAATAGCTGCATAAATTGTATTTGGAGAATGCATGAAGGTTTATGAAAAGTGCAGGGCAAAGGGATAACAAAACAGAAGAAGAAAAGCATGGTATTTTCTTTGCTAGGCTAACCTACATCTTCAGACCATGGCCTAAAGTAATGGATATTGGCGGGGTATAATTTCCAGTCCCACAAAAGAGGTCAGGATACACTCAGAAAATGGAAAAAATTCTGTCTGGGGATGCCAGATTCTTCTCATGCAACTAAGTGGACGAGTGCAGACCTGATTGAATCACACAGTTTCCAAACAGGATACCAATATTTACTACTTTACACTGGTACTTTGCTTTCACTGTATTATTTTAAATGTTCATAGAATCACAGAGTCACAGAATCACAGAATCACTAGGTTGGAAAAGACCCACAGGATCATCGAGTCCAACCATTCCTATTCCCATTGAAACACAGTACAGGACTTTAACACTTCTGATCCAACCCAGATACATGAAACTAGTCAAATGACCACTTAATGATAATGGCAGAAAATTGACACATAGATGCATTTATAGAATTGCTGAAATATTTCATCTGTAGTTGCAGTACAATGAAGCCTGCAGTATGTGATTTGTCACTGTGCTTTAGGGGCAATGTCACGTGGATTCCTCTTTGCTGCTGTCCAGTTATAGTGAAACTGTCATATTAAGATAAAAGCAGCTGTGGGACTTGCTGCTGCCTGCATGATGCACAGCTGTCTCTGTGGGCTGAGGCAAAGATACCACATGCCCTTGCTTAAAGCACTGGCTCAGATTAGATGGTTATTTAAAATTACATTCACAATAAAATGCAAGTTTCTCTAAGTTGTAGTTGTAAGGCAAAACTTGAGAAGATTAATGTAATTGCAAGCTTGTGCATAACTGAGTCTGCAGGCAGCCTGAAACAACAGACCTGAGAGGTACACACAGTGCTGGAGTGCTAAATACAGGACTCAGTGTTTCATGAACTCAGCTAGCATCAGCCCAGAAGAAGTAGAAAGAAAAGACCACAGATGCTTACAGTAACCTACGTTGCATAATTTAAACATTGGAAACCTCGCAAATAGTGCCTGAAGAAAGGAAGAGATGCCAAGTCTTCTGTCAGGGTTGGAAGAAAATAAAGTGTGCTCTTCACCTCTTGAAATGAAAGGGACACCTACAGAGCAATAGGACTTTTGGATTGCTTTGGCTACTCAGTAGGAACAGTGGTAGCAACAAACTGTATAGACTTCAGTCCAGTGATTTTTCTAGGTAGGGAATTGGTGAATCACTTCTTGACCTGCCCAAATGTTGATATTTGGGTATGTTCTCCACTGATCCTTACATTTTTACCCTAATAGACTGAAGTCTTGGTGATGGATGTCAATCACTGTGGAAGGACATCTGTTTTACTGTGTCTTACTTTTAAGGCTTTGTTTCAGAGATTAAACTTCCTTAGGTAAATATGTAACGCTATTTTCAAGCTGATGGATATTCTGAGGCTATTCCATTTAGCAGCTCTGAAAATGCATTTTCTGTGCAGTGGATGGGTTACTGCACCACAGCTCAGTCAACACAGATGGTTGTTACCTTGTCACAGCTTCCATTTTTCTATTTATTACCTTGATTGAGCAGGAAAATCTTTAGCAACTGACTCTTCAAGTTATGATATATCTTAAAGTGGGAAGACAAGGAGGCTTCATTTCATGTTTCTGTACGGAACAGAGGCTGTTTTGACTGACTCATTGTACAAAGAAAAAGACTGCCAGTTCTTGGAGTCCAACCTGAAGCCAGCCTTTGCAACCAGGGTACAAAAAATATTGCCTGTCATGGCCAGAAAAATACTGAAGGCACTAAAACTGTCAACAGGTTTGGCCTGGGGCTCTTTATGGTGCAAAAGATGCTTGTCCGTCATCACAAAAAAATCTAGTCCATTTTTCATAAGTGACTTTGAAGCAGCATGTTAACAGTACATTTAGACAGACATAAATAGACCAAGCTGTATTAAAGAACTGAACAATACAGTTTCCAATTCAAAGAGAGATCAATTCCCTTCATAATGCACAAGAGGAGAAGTGAGGACTGGATTTAACGATCACATCCCTTTGTGAAGCTTTGCTTCGAACAGAGTTATTAAGATCCAAGAGTTGTGTTCAAACACATAGAATCACAGAATTGTTTGATTGGAAAAGACCTCTGAGATCATCCAGTCCAGTTGTACCTGTGCACTACTAAACCATATCCCTGAGCATGTCATCTACCCATCTTTTAAATACCTCCAGGGATGGTGACTCAACCACTTACCCAGGCAGCCTGTTCCAGTGCCCTGTAACCTTTTTGATGAATAATTTTTTCCCTGATATCTGAACTGAACCTCTCCTGGTGCAACTCAAGGCCTTCCTCTCATCCTATCACTAGTTACTTGGGAGAAGAGCCCAGCATATATCTCTCTACAACCTCCTTTCAGATAGTTGTAAACAGTGATAATGCCTGTCCTCAGCCTTCTTCCCTCTGGGCTAAACAGCCACAGTTCTCTCAGCCACCTCTCATAAAGGTTCTTTTCTATCATTCTCACAGCTTCATTGCCCTTCTCTGGACATGCTCCAGCCCCTCAATGTCCTTGTAGTGAGGGGCCCAAAACTGAACACAGTATTCAAGGTGCCACCTCACTAGTACTGAGCACAGGGGCATAAATTCTCTCTAGAATGAATCAATTTTTGCCTTAGTTTTCTTCTGGGGAAGATATGACAGGTGAATTGTACGTGACCTGACGTTACTTGACATTTCTGTGCCATCTACTGCACTGGTGACTGGATGGCAAAGGCAGTAGCCATGCTGTCCTCCTAGACGCTCTGCTGTGTCATCCTCCGGTTTGTGCCTTGCTGCTGTTTTCCTCAAACATTTAAGTCATTCCTATTGAAAACAGCTGGCTGTTCTTTCTCTAAGGAAATGCAAGCACTGGAAACATAATAGTGGGGAAGGAGCTAGGCAACAATTAATTATTATTGTTTTTAGTATTTAAAATGCTTTGCTTTCAGCAGCACAATATTTGGAGGAACAAAAGGGATATTAAGCAGAGATGAATTGGAAGGGGAGGGAATTGAATGGGTTGAAAGATAAATGACAGTATGCCCAAGGGTTATGAGAGCCATCTAGCGATAAATACACCAGCAGTGAAAAAGGTCACTCTGAATAAGTGACTGCAAAAAGTAATCAAGCATTAGAAAGAGGGACATGCCATGTGTAAAGAATGAGGTACTGGAGTTAAGAGTATAAATACTGATAAGGAAAGGAAAGCAGGAGAATGAAAGCAGATTGCCCAAGAGCTTTGGAAAGTTGCATAATTAAATTGGTTTCAAGAACATTGGTACAAAGAGGTTGGCGGGGGACTGCTCAGAGCTGCTAAAAATGGCAAGGGCTGCCATAAGGGAAGAAAATCCCTGTGACCAGCCAAGCAGGAGAAAGACAAGTCAGAGATGGGGTGCAGAGGAGAATGGTGGGCATAGCACAGCCTCTCTAGAGAAGCTGTTGTGTCCAAAGATAACCCCCATGGCACTAGCAGCCCCTTGCTTGCCATGATGCACAGTTGGTGGGAAAGGCAGAAGCTGTGTGTCCACAGCGGTCACTCTGAGTCTAGTCGTGCTTGTTCTGCAGTCAAGTTCTGTGCATAGCCTCTGTGTGGAATTCAGGGAAGATCTGTCCTGACACACGGCAATGATAGTTTGCTAGGGATGTTTTTTACTGCTATGAGACTGAATCATAGTCAGAGCATAGTGAATTCAACACCCACTTGATTCAGTTTAATATGAGAATACCTATTTCTACAAATTTTGCAAGTCTTCCATATGGCATATACAGAAGATTAATTTTGAAACCTTATTGAGTGTTTACATCTCGATTCAGAGCACTTAAAGCAGTAGTGAATGACAGGAAAAAAATCATGGAAAAAAATATCAGCAAAGAAGATACCTGTTCCCTGCCATCTTTTCTGACTAGTTCCTATCAGCCTGTCTCCTGGGCTGTGAGAGAGAGCTGTGGGCTTCAAACTTTTTGTCTCTGCACATCATGGACATACTACTGGGTAAGAACACTGAGAAATGGCAGATATAATGCCAATATTTAGCTAAATGAGATAAAAATAATAGAAACTGAGGTTTTCACTTGATTGTTTAGATAGACCAAAATGGTAGTAGATAGTTCATTACAATATAGGAGAACGTTCTGCAGCTGTCTTCTTCTCCCTTAATATCAGGACTGCAAACATAGTTATAGGAAGGGATGTTTAGGATAACATCTAATACTGCATAAACTTCACTACTGCCTGAAGAGGGAAGAAAGTGGTGATAGAAAGCGTATTGGTTTTCAAAATCTCCCAAATCCTGAGGTAACACTTATGATGGAGTAATGAGTTTGAAATGAGAAACACTGGTTGCATGGGTACTGATGTGGGGGTTCTATATAAGCTAATGTTGTTCTGGCATTTTTGATTTTAGGTGGTGCCTGAGTCAATTGAAATATTTACTTTTTTTCTACTCCAGTCTTTTATGTCTATAGGAGCCCTTGTCTCCCGTTGTCTACTCTGCCATTGCTTTCATGAAACTCCCCATGACTTCAGTAAGAAGAAGACTGAAACCTGTATTACCAGCTGGGGAGCACTACTGAGGATAGAGTATGACACAGACTATGAGCAATGTTTTGAAAGTCTTTCTTGGGACTTTAGAGTAAGCATTGCTATAGAAATATCATAGCTTTCTGTAAGGAAGGGAGATGATCTACAGTGAATATATGTTTTTACCTTTTTCCTCTGCTCCTCTTTGCTAGTAAGAACATGTCAATTTTTTTTTTTTTTTGCTTGAAAAGTCTCTTCTCATCAGCCTCCTTCCGCAGTTAGTGAGTTGCCGCTTTAATGTGAGAAAATCACTGAAATAACATTTAAATTGGGATGTTCTTTTCTTATTTCAAAGGGAACTAAATAAAAAGAGGGAACAATCCAATACAGAATTTCTTTAAAGATGATTGATCTCTTCTTGGAAGGAGATCATTGGCATTTCTCCCTTAAGAAAGAAAAGTAAATCTCCTTACACTCTAGGTGAGCTCAAGGCCTGGTTTGAAAAAGATTAGCATACAGTGTACTAGGAATAGCCAGCAAGAAACACAGTGTAGAAAACTTCATAGTAATGTGCAACCAGGATTAATGGAAACTGATTACAATGAAGACAGAAACAAAGTTAAGAAAACTTCCAGTCTGTGATGCCTAAAATTATGTGAAGATGGTGTTACTGCTTGGTCTGGTGTGCCTGGTATTTTTAGCTGGCTCACGCCATTTTTGCTTGGATTCTGAGGGCATCTTTTTATACGCATGATATCAACGTGGAGTTATTGAAGAGATTTGTGCTTCTCCACCATGCAAGCAAAAATATATAATGAAGTTTCTGTGTCCACAGTTAATCAGTGCTGTCGTGTTTTGAAGGCTAAAACATCCCAGCCTGTGCGGTCCTGAAAATAATGGGCTGTTTAATTCTAGGCTCAAGATTCTGGTATTGGGCACAAGAGATGGGTGAGTCTTTTCTTTCTGGCAGGAATCCCAGCATCTATTTTCCTGGTGAATGTTTCTCTAGTTATTTTAATGTGAAGAGGACAGGATTTTTTTCCATCCCCATGAAGGAAATGTGAAGGGGATTTCCAGAATTTTATTTATGCTTTTCCTAAATATGCAAGAAAGGACAAACCTGCTTTCACATTGTTTAGGTTCACAAGCTCCATCCGACAGCAGAAGTACAAAATCTGAACTTACTTACTACGTAATGAGAACAGAAATATTATCTTGGCTGAGTCCCATGTCCACTTGTGATGATGTGT
The DNA here is from genome assembly GCA_033558105.1 of Coccyzus lansbergi. NCBI lineage: Eukaryota > Metazoa > Chordata > Aves > Cuculiformes > Coccyzidae > Coccyzus > Coccyzus lansbergi. Next base: position 421,627 of record JAUMJK010000128.1, read on the forward strand.
CACACCCTGTATGTGCCTTAGACAGAAACACTCATGTCCCCAAGAGCCAAGGAGAGATATTTATTGCTGTCTCTGGCCCATTTTAGGGGTTTTGTTCTCATCCTTTTGGCTTTGAACAGCTTGCCTGTAGTTGGGATAATCAGTTCTGCAGTGTTGATAATCCATACTGAGTGCTTTTTCATGAAGCAAAACACAAAAAGTGGCCTTGGTGAGTAGACAATATGAATGGATTTGATTTATATTTCATTCTTATCGTGTGGATACTGACCCCATATTTTCTCCCCACAGCAGAGGCATTCTCTAGCTTGCTGCATTTTATGGCCTATTCACAGTTGTTGATGTTTCATAAATCACAGTCTGAACCACTAAGTTTTGGTAAGGGTCTCTGAATCATCTGTTGGCTTTGCAAATACAAATACAGAGAAAGAAGTTGAGAGGAATATGTTAAGTTCTGCAGACTTTCATAGTGAGCATTTCCTAGCCTATGCAGAATTTTTCCCTGTTGGCTGTCTTCAAGTCTAGTATTAACATCATGTCACAAGTGTGCAAATGTCAAAGATGTTTTAGCACATTATTTCATTTTGGTTTTGCCGTTAATATGTACCTACATTCCTTTCTCTTCTTTGTCCTTACACTCCAGTTATTAGAACACTTTAATATTCCCCATGGATCTCTGTTAGTCAGACTATACATATTTAATACAGGCCTCCATGGGAGGCAATTCTTATCAGCACCCTCACCAAACAAAATCTGTATCTCAAGCATAAAGTGATGGCGTATTCTCGGTAACTGAGCAACTTTAAAGGAAAAAATCATGGGAACACCATGAACTACTCAGTCTCTCAGTTTCTAAACAGAACACTTTGATCTTCTAAAGAAGCCATTATGCATCAGTATGTGTTGGGCAAAGAATTGCCTTGGAGGGGAAAGTCGTTCCACGCATCAAAAGCATATGGGGATTCCCCCAGACAAAAAGAACTAACTGGTATCTCTAAATGACTAGTATCTGGCATCTAAACAAATTATCTGGTCTCCATGGTGGAGCTTGGAGAATTGAAATAACAATCTCAACTTTGGTTCTGCAGCCATCTCTGTTGGAGATTCTCTGGTCAGTGGAGACACACAACCTCAGCTAAATGCATCTCTTAAAAGCATTTGAGGAAAATGTTGATCAGAGAATTCCAGCTAAGCCTCTTTGCTCTTAAGCATATCTTAGTATCGTCTAATTTCCACCTTCCAATGTTACTTTCCATCAAGGTCATATTTCTCAGGTTTTCCACTCCTCCTTGTCACTGTGCACAGAATGAGTGATTCTTCTCACAGATGTCATGTTTCCAAGTATATTTTTGTTTTGTTACTCTCTACTCACACTTTGAAGTACACAATATTGTTGTCCTTCTTCACTACTTAGCATTATTTGAAAAATGAACTAATGTAGCTTTTTCTCCTATGGGCTGTGCATGTTTGTATTCAGACTGGACCTAATGCAGGACTTCCTCTTCTGGAGAATTATCACCTCTGCCATTAGCTGGCTCTTAACTCCTGATGCAGAAAAGGAATCAGGGTTGCATGTACAGATGAATTCTCTGTCACAATGATGATTGGTTCTTCAAAGAAAGCATCTCCCTATTCTTCTTGCTATATGAATATGAGACTTCTTTAATACCAATTGGCAGTGAAATTCTGCCCTTACATGAAAAGTGAATTCGGTCACAGAAGACACAAATCTGAGTCCTGCAAAGAGATGGGTGTGGGCAGCCTGTGGCTTGCTGAGCCATAGTGATCAGAGATGAGACTCTGTCTCTGTAGATAGCTTTGAAGGTTCAAGATCTCTGTTGTGGTAACATGGGGAGAGTGTTGAGAGCCTGTATATTAAAGGAAACATGGAAGATGAAGTGGAAAATCTTGTGTCTGGCCTCCCTACTGACAACATGGGAGGAAGGAATGTCAGATTGGGTATTTTTCAGCTTTAACTATGAATAGCTTCAGTGGAGTTAATGATACATAACAGTGTTTCTGTAGACTGCTAATCTGTTCCTCTGATCCTCCCAAGGCTTTCTGTCTTCTTCCCCTTTCTTTATTAAAAAATGAACCTAGTCAGTTTTAATCTTTTGTGACCTGCCATTCTCATAAAGAGTTTGTTGGACAGGAGCAAGCACAAAGTTTCTATATCTGATGGCATTGTTCTGAAGCATTTGTTGTGCTTCCCACTTGTGGTTTAGCTGATAAGCACAGTTCAAGGAACAAAAAAAGCTTTGTTAATTGTCAATGGGCAGATTTTGTCAAACCAGATCTGATGATATTTAACAGACGTATATTTAAAAAGAGATGCAAAAGGTTTACTCTACTATTTTAATAGATATTTTATAAACCAACTAAATACAGTGGAAACCACAAAAGATATCAAAAAAAAAAAAAGAGAACAGACTGATTTTTTTCCTGTCCAGTCCCTCCAATTGTCTTTTGGATGGATTATGTGCTTTAATTATGAGTATAAATGGACTTAAAAATTTACATGAGCAGAGTATCACTAAGTAGCATTGAAAAAAACAGCTACATATATTTGTGTGTGTACATATATATGGACAACAAGATTATGCATACATATTTGTATATATCTTTTTATATATATATATATGTATACATACACACAACTTATATGTATGCTCAAAGAAAGACACCTAATGACCACAGGATATTTCTCCTGCCAAATTTTAAAGACCAGCAGCTGAAAAATGAGGAGCTGGAAATCTTTAGGAGAAGATGGCAAAATGTTTATAGTCCAACACAGTGATAAGAAACCAACATTTAAGAGCTGTAGCAGCTCCACAAATGAGTAGTATATGTATGATGGTGGGATATAGAAGGCCCTGTTGGAAATTTTTGCCTTACACTAGTAGATTCTTTGTGCCAAGAGTCCCTCAGTGAGGCATAACACATGACATGGGCTCTGACACTCTTTGGAGTGAACTACTGGAATACCACTGAGAGAAGAAGTTTGAGAATTTTAGATGAGCAATTTTAGTGAAGAGATTTTTCCAGAGACAGTGGCTTCCTCAAATCCAAGGATTAAATTTAGCCCTTTTCCTTCCTTTTTCTAAACAATGTTGACGAGTAGTATTGGGAGAAAAGAAATATTTATTGACTTTGTAATGGAATTAAGGAGAATTGGAAGAGAGTATCATTAACCCAAGGGATAAATGTTATATATGCAATCACTGCTATCCAAACCATTGTTCATTTAGAAAACCAATTTAAGTTAAGCCTTTTTTTAATTGCTTCTCTGTGTACATTTACTGAAATCGAGAAAGGGACAGACATATTTATTTTCTCTCTGCTAGATTTTTGTTGTTCCTGTCTACGTTTTCTCCTTTTTTTCTTATGGATACTTCTTATGAATATGAACTGGAAGAGAAATTTCTGCCTCAGAGTCAGAATATCTGTCTCCACCAAAGGAAAGAGGAGCTTGCATTACAGCAACAGGGTGCAGCTGAAGAATCTAGATGAGGCATAGGAATTCTCAATACCATTCACAAAAATACATTTATAGCATTTGTACAAAAAAAAGCTCTAGCACAATGCACCTGCATCTTTGGCACCAGTTCCTGTTTTGTATGTGATAATATTCTGGAAAGGAATTAAATTAAAAATATCTCTTGTCCTTAGAAAATTTTGAAGGTTAACCTCTGTAGGAGTAAATTCATACAATTTTTCTTTCTGTATGTCACAGTCCACTCACAAGCAAACGCGTGATGGTTCATTTCATTTCTGATTTCAGAGTGCAAAAATAATGCAAAGAGAGTCAAGGGAGTCAAATTTTGATCTAAACTGGCACTTTATTAATTATGCCCATGAAATGACTTATGATATAAAATAACTTACAATAGAAAGAGAGAGCAAGGAAAGAGATAGGGAAAAGAGGGAAGGAAAAGGGATTCATAGCTACCACCACAGGTCCCCACTCTCTGGGAGTCCCGGTCCAGAGGGCATTCTATTGTTTCGGTCTTTGCTGGAAGTGATCCCATGGTGGAAGGGGTCTTCTGTCTTGGTCTTCCATTGCCCCCCTCTCTTCAGCTGCTCTGGAGCTATCTTTTATGCTAGTCAATGCACCAGTAACCCGCCTTTGCCTGTGGAGATGTGCCAATCTCCACCTAACAGGCCACACATGCCAAGAGAGGAGTGTCTGTGGGTCTCCTCCCCTTGTGCATGCACTCCTTCTGGCGGCAGTGGTTGACCTGGGGTCTCCTGATGAAGGTCAGTAGTTGTCACCTTGCGTGCGTGCTCTGTTGGCTATGGGTCTGTGGTCATTAATCTTCCTGTCTTTTCCTCCTTGCTTCATGGATCTTTCACAATGGTAGGGAGCAAGGAGGCTTGAAGACAGGTACAAAACATTTTTGAGATAAGGAAGCAGGTACAGGTAGTTAGGTACAAAGTATTCATTCTGTACCAGTTCTGGTTGTTTTCTGAGGCCTGCTTTTCTGATTTATACAGTCAAGTTCTGAGGCTAAGAAATGTTGAGACAGAAATCAATCCTTTGACCGACTCTTACACCACACCTCAAAATCCTTCTGAAAGTAAATTCATCTTGTAACAGTGACTCTTCATTTGCCTTTGCTCATATCCTTACTTATGCTCCAGCATGATAGGTTGCATGCCCCAGCAGCTAGGCAGGATTGCTGGAAGGGACCTCACAAGGTCTCTGGTCCAGGCTTCTCTCAAAGCACAGTCAGCCATGAAGTCAGACTGGGTTGGTGAGGACATCATCCTGCCAGGTCTTGAAAAACTTCATGGCCTGCACTGCTTTGGTAACAAAGGGATGGCAACAGCTGGTTGTTGCGTAAGGATCAACATAAGAACAGCAAAGTTTATAGCAACTGTATGGGGATATGGGAAGATGGACAGTGAGTGACAGTCCCCAAAACACAGGAGATGTTGGTAACAGGTTCAGACACAGCCTTGGGATCTGCAAAACTAACAGCAGTGCTGTTTTGTATCAAAATGAATCATTGCATTCTCATTTTTCTTTGACTCTGGCAAAATGAGAAATTCCTTAGAAAATTTGCTACTTCTTTTCCTGGAAATATGTGATTTTCTGATCAGCAAATCATGTGGTGTTACTTCAGGATGGCAAATAGATGCCACAAAGGGTCTTCATTTCAATTGTAGCTATAATTCAGGCTGGTTAACTGTTCCTTGTTCATTTAGAGAGACAAAGGAGCTTTGAGATGAAATGGGTAATATAAGTAAAGAGGATTAGTTTAACATTTGTGACTGTGCTGACTGTATTTCAATATTGACATTGAGCACCACCTCCTTGGTAATGTATACATTAAGCCTTCAAGTGGCAACATTGTTTTATTGATGAAGTAACCTTTTGCTTGTGGTAGTATTGGGAAACCACTACATGTATTTCAATGGAATTTTTCTATCTAAGAAAAGGAACAATAAAAAGCTCAATTTTATCAGTTTCTTTTAGGTGCAAACAGCCTATAGACCTCTGCATAAACCATTTTTCCTTTGTCAGCATATCAGAAAGTAAATGCTCTGTGATAAATCTTGGCACGGTGAGTATATGAAACTTCATGGCATACCTGTCAGATGTTCTGATTCATTTTTAGGACACTGAAATATCACAGCTATAAAAGATTTAAAAGTTCAGTACAGATTCAGCTGCTCAGTTCAAAGAACCGTATTCATTAACTGTTTACCTGCCCTTTGAATACCCTCTAGGCTCAAAATGGGAATTGGCATCTTAACAATGAGCAATACACCAGCATTACACTAATGAGTTGCTTGGCATATTCGCCTCCATGCTAGTCCACAGAAGTTCATTTGCTTTCATGGTACATTGTGCTTATAGAAGGCAGCAGCATTCAGACAGGCAGGCAGCCCCAGAGTTCATTGAACATGACACAGCCCCCTTCCTTTCTCTCATATCTACAAGCAGACTTATATTTACCAATGCAAAATACTGTGTCTTGTGGTTACTCTGTATTTCCTTACTGATGCCTTTCATCCTCCTTCCTTTTCGCACCACTACCCATCAGCTGGAGGAGTGTAGACACAAACAGGTGGTCCTTGCCTTCGAAGATCTTCTTACAGGTTCTGACAGCAAAGTTGCAAAACAAGTCTTTCCTGATTTCATGGTACAAATTTCAAGGCCGCTTCATGCAGGGCTGTCCAGTATACACTTGATCCTCCCACTCACCAATAAAACTCTTCTAAAGACTTTATCAGAAGTGAAGCCAGACAGTTCCTAATAGTGCTTTAAAAAGATGCAGATCTGCTACTGTCCCAGCTTGAAATACCTCAAGTCTCTTCAAGAACTAGGTTCTATTTACTGGAAATTTTTCACAGACGTTCACAGGATGGTGAGTACCTACAAGTTTCAGTGCTGCATTTGCTTTTCTGGGAGATGCTATGGAATACAAACTTGTCTAATGACAGCTACTTTAAACCCTTTTCAGTCTTGTCAAGTTCTCTTATTAAAAGCAGAGAAGCAATCTTGCTTCTTTCAATGGTAGAAACTCTCTAGGCAACTGCTGAATTTATAAGAATACAGATGGTGCCTGCCATTTCTTTTTTTCAGCACCACACTGCATTCCTCCTCTGACATGTGGAACTTGTTTGCTACCATAATGCAGCAGCTGGAGACAGTTTTCTTAGAGGTAAAAGAGGTTCTGCTTGCATTTTTCTTGGCAGCATTGAATTTTGCCCACCTGCAGGCAAGGTTATTGGGTTTTTTTCCCTACTGAGACAGCAGAGCTCATGATGGTGATCTGATTTGAAATATTTTGGCATTGTGCCTTTTCCTCTCTGCCACCATAAACTGACAGAGCTAAGTATCCCTCATTCTAAGCAGTAAAAAATGCAAGTGAACATTTAGGTAAGTCTATACATGACATTTAAAGTATTTAAATGGAAATGTTACCCTTTGGGCTGTATCTCTGGCAGATGACAATGCTAGTATTGAATTCTACCAAGTTAAACATAAGCAAGACTCATTATTAGGAAAACTAAATGGAGTTGAATGCTACAGAGAAAGATGCTTTGCAGCTCAGGCTGATCTTTCCTAACAGTCTCTGATGCCCTGCTGTTTGCATGGGAGCATCTGGAAAATGGATAGAAACAGGAGCATCTCATGACTGAAGTTCGAAGTGCAGACATGCACTCATCATAGGGATGATGGTTATTTCTCAACCTCTTGCAGCAAAGTCGATGTACTTTGCTGATCACATGCTACTAGCTAACTGGTTTCTGTGATATTTCCATACTGTGTTTATTGCAGTAATTTGTGTTTCAGACTCCTGGTTTTATAGCTTTTTCTCTCTTTCTTCATAGCTATCAAAGCAGACTGCTAGTTGTAAGAGTAACACTGATTATTTCTGGCTGCCTTAAAGCACTTGTTTTCCACTGCAGGAAAGGCAGTGTCCTTCAACCTTATCTCACTCTTGCAAGCAGCCCAGCTGCACTTGCTGCCTAGAGAGGTCATATCACAGTCTTGCTGGTGGGGAGAGCAGGAGCAGAATAATACCTTGGACTCACCTCAGGCCTCAGAGCCTCCATAAACCCTCCCAAACTTTCCTGGAAGAAGCAAGCCACAAAGTAAATAATACTCTGTAAGAGAGGACATTTGCAGCACTGTGCATGCCATGTGGGTTGAGAGAAGAAGGGGACCATAGCCCAGGTGGTGTCCTTGCACTTTTCTCTCTCTCTCCCTCCTTTTTTTCCCTTTGCTCCCTTTCTCTCTTTGTTTCTTTTCCCTTAACATGGGTTTAGCAAGTCAGTGCCAATCTTCTCCCTAAGAATGTCTGTACAAATCAATTTTTTAGACCAATTTCTTGGTATCATTTGCCTTCATTTATCCTGTTGTGTACTGAACCCATAAAAGTTACAGAGAGACCTAGGGTTTTACGCTGACAACCCCTGGACAGTTCAGACCGAATCACAACACTATTCCAGCATACAACAAAAAAAAGAAAGTGAAGTCTCACCTAGAACAGCATTGCATGAAAATACTGGCTTCCTACTCCCAGTGTTGAATGTGCATAGTGCTGAATGAGCAGATGCAAAGGGCTGTTTCCAACAAAGAAGGTACCTCCAGTCTTAATGTGGATGTACAACCCTATCCTTACTCCGTGGCCTCTCTTTTGAAATAATGTTCCAGTGACTCTAATGGCGACATCTTGGAGGAAGACCCAAACCACTTGGACTGTGTTTTAATTCCAGCCTAACACAATTACACTCTTGGAAAGCCTTTAGTAGCAGTGAAATGGTGAATTGACTAGTTGGGTAGGACCATAGTACCTTTGCTGATACTTTACATGATACTTCTAGCAACTGCCCTGCTCCTGACTTTGTTGGGAGTGCTGAGTTCTTCAACTGAGTGCAAGTTACTAAAGATGTGGGGCTAGAGTTTTTGTCTGTGCTCACTGCCTGTTCTTACTGGTGAAGAGATAAGATTAGTCAGAAGTAAAAAGGCTCAAGGAGTCTTTTCCTAGTAAGGTAATAACTCTTCCTATTTGTCAAATGGTTGGACTAGAAGATCCGATGGGTCCCTTCCAACCTGGTTGTTCTGTGATTCTGTGATTCATATTAAAACTTCCTTTGGAATTTTAACCCAGGGTACATAAAAGAAAGTATGCTGGCATGTAAAGGCAGATATCTAGATGCAAACAATTCTACCTTAGTTTCTAAGTGAAGATGTTGACAAGCTCACTGTTGTTTGAGCTAAATTAGAGTCAGTTTTGTGACTAACTCAGTTGTTCTAAGTACCTTCCTTCTCTAAAAGCTAATTGCATGGGTTTGAGACTGTGTTCCCTGCTAGAAATGATAAAATAGGACATTGGTATGGAGAAAAGGCCAATACTTATATTTATCCCTATAGTAACCAAGGCCATCCTTGAGCTGGTGAAAAAGGCCACACCTGCTAGGAGGAGCAGACAGAACAGGTATTCCTAAATTGACCACAGAGTATTCCATCTTATATATCCCACAGATCCTCCTAGAAGCTATGCTAAAGCACATGGAGGATAATGAGGTGATTATAGGCACCCAACAAGGGTTCACCCAAGGGCAAGTCCTGTCTGACCAACCTAGTGGCTTTCTATGATGGTGTAACCACATCAGTGGACACAGGAAAAGCAATGGATGTAATCAACCTGGACTTCTGTGTGTCCCCCACAACATCCTTCTCTCAAAACTGGGGAGATATGGATTTGATGAATGGACTCTTCAGTGGATAAGAAATTGGTTGGATGTTTGCATTGAGAGAGTCAATGGCTTGATATACAGATGGAGATCTGTGACAAATGATGTGTCTAAGGAATCTGTATTGGGACCAGTGTTGTTGAATATATTCATCAATGAAAAGGAGACTAAGAGTGAGTACAAGCTCAGCAAGTTTGCAGATGACACCAAGCTGAATGGTTCAGTTGTCACACCAGAAAGAAAGGATGTCATCCAGAGAGACCTGGACAAGCTAGAGAAGTGGGCCTGTGTGAACCTCATGAGGACATGTGCAAGGTCCTACAAGTGAGTTGGGGCAATTTGTAGTTTTAATATGTGATTGAGGATGACATGATTGATAGCAGCCCTGCAGAGAAGGACTTGGGGGTGCTAGTTTAATTAGAAGTGCAACATGAGCTGGCATCCGGGAAGGCCAACCGTATCTATAGCAGGTTGAGAGAGTTGATTCTGCCCCTCTACTCCAGTCTTGTGAGACTCCACCTGGAGTACTGTGTCCAGTTCTGGAATCCTCAGCATAAGAAAGATATAGAACTGCTATAGAACTGCTGGAATGAGTCCAGAGGAGGGCTACAAAGATGATCAGATGACTGGAGCACCTCTGCTGTTAGGACAAGCTGAGAGAATTAAGGCTGTTCAGCCTAGAGAAGAGAAGGCCCTGGGAAGACTTTATAGTAGCCTTCCAGTACCTCAAGGGGGTGTACAAGAAAGGTGGGGAGGGACTTTTTACAAGGGCATATAGTAATAGGACAAGGGGGAATGACTGTAAATGGATAGGGTAAGATTTAGACTAGACATTAGGGAGAAATTCTTCCTGATGAGGGTGGTGAGACTATGTTGCCCCTCCCTAGAAGTATTCAAGACCAGGATGGATGAGGTCTTGAGCAGTCGGATCTAGTGGGAGGTGTTCCTGCCCATGATAGAGTGGATTGAGACTAGATGATCTTTAAGGTCCCTTCCAATCTAAACCATTCTATTATTCTATGATATATATCATACTCTGTATAAAACTGAGAGACCACGAGAGTTTCACCCCTCTTCTGTGATGGCCGATGACCAGTGAGAATGATGTCCATCTGGTTACTCCTGATTCCGAATCTGTGTGTTACTGAGTCAAGTTCCTGAGTCCAGCTGTTTCCTAGCCATGAACCCTCGTGTCTGCTTTATAGTATTTATGATGACATGTAGTCACCGAGCGATAGGGGCACAGTCTTCTATATTTGTATATATTTTTCTACTTTCTAATTGTTATCATCATTATCATCAATCATCATCATCATAATTTCATTAAAGCTGTACTTTAGTTTCCAACCCACGAATATTTTTCCTCTCATTTTCCTTTCCCTGGAGTTGGAGGGAAGGGATTTGGGAGCTCAACTGTATAGTTTTAGTTGCCAAAATTAGCTGGGCTGGGGCTAAACTGTGACACTGATGATCATCCTGTGTGTAGGCAGAAGCTTCCGTTCATTACAAGAATTTTGCTTTAGCATTTTGTAAAAGTCTGATTCTAATATCATCAGACTTCTCTTTTCAAATGTGCAGCAGAACAGAATGGGAACAAGCTGTATTCTTCACCTGCATCTCGATCAGATGTTTTCTTCACTTGTTTAGTGGATTGGCTTATTAAGATTGCTTAGGTACAAAAAAAAAAAAAAAAGCAGGCATTTTTTTTTGTGCAGGTCACTTGCATCTTGAAGGGAATTGCAAGATCAGCTGTTCTGACAGGAGGAAAGGAGTATTTCTGGTTCCACAGCTAGTAAACCAAATCAGCAGGATGTGACTTGTTGAACATTTTCTGTGAAAAATAACTGTTCCTTCATGTTGGAGATAAAAGGGTACAATTTTGCTTTGGCAGATGGAATGACTGAATTTCAGCCACTTCACTGTTCTAGCAGAGCTCATTCGCATACCCTCTTCATGGGTAGTCAGAAATACCTGTAAAGGCAGCTAGAACTGCCTCTCTTTTGATCCTTGTCTAAAGTTTTTTTTAAAAACAGTAGCTGCGTAATTTGACAATGAGCTGTTGAAGATTATTATTGCTTATATAAAACATTGAACAGGAACATTATGGCTTGATGGGTTGTTTGATGCTCACATATTGCAACAGATCAACAAGGTCCTCTCTGAAGCGCAGGCAACTGGAGGCATGGTAGGCAACTACAGTGATAGTGATCTGGGATAACAAATCACTCCTCTCACTTTGCTTTGCTTTTTCAAGAGAATAAAAAAGAAGGTTGAGATGGACCTATGGAGGGAGTGTCAGTATAAATAAAGGCACAGAGCAAAAAAATCATACAACTGGATACTGCCATTTTCACTTGAATTCTGTAGGCAAATGGTAAAATGGCAAATGTCATGTAAGATCAGCCAACTTTCTAGTAAAGGCGCCTGAATTCTTGTGAAGAGAGGCTGGAAGAAGAGTTAATGATGGGAATATGATAGAACTCTACAAAACTCTTCAAGGGACAGAAAAAAGGTAAATATGGAAAAATCATTTACTGTTCCTCACAGTTTCACTGTCTGCCTTCTAATACTTACATGACTTGAGTCAGTCTGGGGAAGTTTTTGTCTTTTCCCCACAGAATGTTTTGTATGTCCAAAATACAAGTGGAATTCATAGAAAAGAAAAGATCCTTAAAGACTGTTAAAGACAGAGATAGACACAACATCAGTCTTAGAATACTAAAATTTCTGACAACTTAGAAGATCCATTAGGGAGAGTATCCAGGCGTGTTGGTCTTTTTTGTGTAGTCTTTCCTTATAAGTTAATTCCAGGTCTTGATTGGAATACACTTTTGGTCTTTCAGCTTCAGTATCGTTAAAAGAGACTTCTGTTGTTAAAGGAAGGGAGGAAAAGTTTCTAACTGATACCTGTCAACTAGCCTGGTGAAGTCCTCTTTTCATGCTTCCCTTACAAAATAGCTAATTCAGAGGAATAGGTGTCAATTAACGAAAGTTCCAGTCAGAAGAAGCAATGTAGGAGGAATTAACCATATCTGAGGTCTTAATTCTTCTTAGAAAAAGCATCCTTCTCCTCTGAGTGAAAAAATCCTGAAAAAAATTCAAGAACAGAGCAAAGTCTCTCATTTAATAACTATGTCAAAGCTTCATTTGTCAGCACTCATCTGTACATTTTTAACCCTGATGTGCCCTAAAACTTTTCTGTGCCTTCAGAAGGCACATGTTTACATGAACAGCATTTACCCATTCTCTCACCTATGTCCAAAGATTTAAATTCACTTTTCAAGATATTTCCTTTCATATTAGTTGTCTTTCAACTTGAGCTCAATAGAATAATCAAATACTACTGGGTGAATGAAACAAAATTCTGATTTTATAGCAGATTATTTGGTACTGAGGTTTATCAAATGTTGTGCTACTCTAAGTTTTCAGATTGCTATATTCACATGGATACCATGGCTGAATTTTTATACTCACATAAATGCAAAAATCTATAGTTAGTCTTAACATTAATGTTTAAAAGATAATTTTCTTAATCATTCATATGGGTTTTGTGAATGTTGTAGATATGAGAGATATGCAAAACATAGCTGTGGGATGGTTCCCTTTGGTCTTGATTCTGCACTTCAGCAGAAGTAGATTTAATTCAGTTTTAAATTATTTTTAATCTCTGATCCCTTGGTCTAGTTTTAGGGGCTTTTCCAGAAGGTGAGCTACTCTCCTAGTACATCTCTGCTCCAGCTCCAGCCCTCTCTTCTGACCCACGGAGGAACCACAGGACAGGCTGCTAATAACTTTGCAGTCTCTCTGCAAAACAGCAGATGATAGAACTCTTCTACCATCATTACATATACATGGCACTCTTAAATCATGGTTGTTCTAGGAACTTTCCAAAGGGACTATTGAAAAGGTAAGCCATTTTCTCTGTTTAACAGCCCTGGAAGCCTCCTCTTGGTGGAAGAATATAAGCTAGGCAGATGCACAAGCTTTGGGTGATTCAACAGGTTACATCAGGTGGGGGATTGACAGCAGCACGAATTGCTTCAGCCTGGTGCCAAGCATGGGTGCTCTTGCACCAATATCATTGAAGTTATTGATCTGTTTGTCTCCCAGCTGTTCATTGGCTGCGCTGCAGTATAAATCCTTCTGGCACAGCTTCAAGCAAGGCAATTTTTCATTCACAAGCAGTAACAGAGCTCTGTTTATCCCTCTATCCATTTTTTTTTCCATGTGTGGAGGTGTGTGTGTTTTAAAAAGTTCTGGAAAGTATTCATAAACATATATCTGCTGCATGTTGCACATGTACAATAGTCAGGTGCCTGGAGAGAGGCTGATGAAGAAACTAGAGTGTTACCACGTAGAACTGTTGCTAAATTGCTTTCTCCATTAACTAGTGACATTTGAGTTAAACTAATGAGACGCATGTCTGCTGCAATGCAGTGTACATTTATTCTTGGAGACTGCTTTTTTCAGCTTATGTACTGTTTCACCAACACTCTTAGACACCATTGCAGTTGATTAATGATGCCTTTCATTAAAAGGAAACTATTATGGACAGCCTCATTTGATATACTTTGAAATTTTTCTATTTCTGATCATCATCTTCTGTCCCTCCCCTCTCCTCCTTCTCATCTTTTCTCAGAAATGATAAGCGAGGCAAGAAATAATGCATTCACAGCCTTTGATCAACTGCTGTGCATATGGCGCATGATGAAAATCACACAAAAAGCAAAGTGATATTCTCGATAAAACAGGTACTTCTATATTAATAATTTGCCATCATCTAAATTGCTATAAAAAATCTTATCTAGGCTGATGTGAGGCTAATGACTTTTGCACAATAGGCAGGTTTTAAAGTACAAAGCTACATCTCTTCTCTGATACAATCTGTATTTTAATGGAACTTGCTGTATAAGAGATGGCCTCAGGATTTCTATAACCAGGGTATTCAGCTACTTGCTTTGGGTTTATCTGACCTTGCCTGTTTTATACTTATCTTTCTGCAAGGAATTTTCAGTAATTTTAGAAATGCAAAACATTCAGTGCTGATTTTTTTTTGGAACAAACAGAAACGTATTTGTGTTCTGAATAGACCCACTGAATCATTTGATGGGGAGTGGTATCTGTGACTCCATTAACATATGGCTCCTTTTTCAAACTGAGACACACCATTTGTTTTAATTCTACCGATTCCTTATGTCATGCAATGAAAAGAAAGGAAGTGTTGCATGGGTATTTGTCTTTGGTTGAAGAAGTATCTGTAGTCCTTGGAGTTTCTCAAAACACTCAAGTGGAACAACAGGAATTCCCAGAAAAGTAAAGGGAAGACACTCTCTGGGATCTTGGCATTTCCCTGTCTCTGGTATGACAATATGCAAAGGGCATGAATCCTTCCAAGCCATATCCACTTTATGCTAACGAGTCACAGAAGAATTTAGTAGGGTTGGTTCTTGTAGATGTGAGATCTTGACTAAACCATCTTCTACCATAGCAGCATGCAGCCTGATAGGCTGAATAGCTTAAAATACCTCTCTGCAGTGGCACCACTCAGCTAGAGATGCAGTCTCATGTGAAGCCATTATTAAGGTTATGTTTAGTTTCTCTATATCACTAAAGCAAATATTCTCCGTCAAAAAACAAAAGCAAGAAGAAGTTTCTACTGATATATTTCTTTGTACCAGTCACTGCCATACTTGAAACCTACAGGCAACTGTTTCTATAGCATTTTATCAATCCTTTAAATATCGCCTATATCTTTGTCCAGTACTGAGGAGGTGGGCCGTGTACTAAGCACTCAGAACTGCTCACCAAAAATTAACTGAAGATTATTCAGAAATACATAGGTATAGTGTGTTTTCTGTTTTGGAAAAGCTTTTTACCTCTGTAATTGAAGACACAGTATTGTATGTGTGACCAGCTTCTTAAATATGACAGAGCATATCGTATGAGGAATACAAGTGCAGCAAACAGCTTCTCAAGGACAGGACCTGTTAAGAGCATTTCTCACCCATAAATATTATTCCTATTACCCACCAGAACAAATAGGGTGATTGCTAGATGTGGAACAATAGAAATCAAAGCAAGAGGGTGTTACGGAACTCAGTGGACTATGGTATTAGAAATGTGCTTTAGCTAAATTGCTTTGAAGTAAGAAACTTTATTACCTTTATTCAAGAGCAAGAAACAACATGATGCAAGATTTATTTTTTTTTTGTGATGCCTAAAATGTATTTTTAAGCTTTGTGAATGTTCTCAATTCAGCAGCTCTTGAATGTTTTGTTTATATCATTCTCCACCTCCTTACAATGCATTTCAGCATTAAAGCCTCTTATGAGATGTGAACTTCACGAAGTGTATTATAAGCACAGTAAAGGTAGAGAAAAAAATCTGCGATTATGTAGTGCTTTGGTTCAGTATTTGAGCCCAAGGTCAATAAGCAGTACATTGATGAACGCTCAGTCTGCACTGAGGTGAAAGGAGTAAGACACACATTTAAAAGGAATGCTATAGCCTAGAAATTTTCAGCAGCTACTGTATGTCTATGTCCTTGTCCTGATTTACCTCAGTTGCCCTTTACATTCTGTGAGGACTAGCTGCACTGCACAGCATGTATCAACATTTGCATTTTCTTAACAGTGAGAGGAACAAAACATTTATATAAAGCTACAAAACAGAATAGGGGCTCTTCATTTGCAATCAGATCAAATCACAGAGGATCTCATAGTACTTGATGTGCCATCTTGTCCCTGGCACTACTCTTTTTCTGACTTATCCCATCTGCAAATTTCCTTATATTCAATGCAGATAGCCCATCATAAATTATCTAAAGTTATGCTCAGTTGTTTTCTTGGGGATGTATCCTTCCAATTTCTGTAAGCCATGGTTTTAAACACCACCTTACCTGCTCAGTGCCTGATTATTATATGAGTTACACGGGAGCTGCACATCCAGCAAGTGATGTTGATGACTCGAACATAAGTTTAATGCAATCTTGTTGATGCTGAGTTCAGTACCTTAATCTAAATATCTACTCATACACTCTGATTGTGACTTATTTTGCTGTAGAGATACTTGTCAAGCATACCAGGCTATCTAACTGTAGACCAATAGCAGTATGAGCTTAGTCTGCTCTCCTCATCTTTTCTAGGTGTTTTACATCAAAGGTCTGCCAGCAGTCTGTAAGTGGTTTGTGACTAGCCAGGTTACAGAGGTCCCATACATCTCTTTGAATTGACTAGTTTTGTGTGGGAAGATACTTTACTGTCTTTGGAAATACTTAGAAGCATCTCATTTTAGCTACAAGCAGTGATTTTTTTTTTTCAGAAAAAGAAAAGTGTTCAAATGAAAACTGAAGACAAATAAATGTTTACCCAGGGTTTTGGATTGAAAGAAAAAGCTTTGCAATTTAATATTTTATACTTTTTAAAGTTTTAATATCTTTGTTTTTCATGGTTTATCAAAATCAAACAGGTAGCATTTCATCCCTTCTGTCTAAGTCTGTGAGAACAATGTGTGTCTTTCCCTTTCTTCTTCCTTTTTCTTCCCTTGCTTCTTTATTTGGGGAAATTGTTGTGCTCCAGGTATACTTGTGGGTACTGTTATAAAATTCAACAATACATTTCAAAATGTTATCCTTTTGGAAAATTTAAAACTGTAGGCGGTTCTAAAAACTGGAAGTGCAGAAATAATGAAATAAATCTCTATTTTAAAAAAGTCATAGATGTCACTTCTGCTATTAAAAAGTTTCACAATGAAATAAAGAAATAGAAAGGGTATGAAAGCACAATTATTTCTATTGTCACTTAGGAATTTAATATTAATATTTAGTTTTATTTTTAAAATAAATCAGATGGGATATTTTAATAAAATTTAATTCAAATTTTAGATGATTTTTCCTCAAAATCATGAGAAATGTCTCATGCATCTGTCTTCAGAATTTAAATACCTATGCACATGGTAAGGGGTCCCATGAAGTGATTGATGCAACCTGCTTTAGGATGCAGTGAGTGTGCCTTGAGAGATGCCTATATATCTCATTCCACCATTAGAAGGAGAGCAACCTAGAAAAATAGTTTTAACAAGACGTTTAAGTTTTAGAGGGCTGAAGTTAGAAGCTGTGTTTTCCACCTCTCTTTCCTTTTGAAATTTGCAGTGGGCATCCTTATACATTTGTATTATCTGAAATTACTGTGTTGATCTGCCCCACAGTCACCAAACTGCAAGGGATTAGGAGAAGGCTGCAGTGCTTATTGCCTTCTTTGCCTCGGTCTTTAATAAGACTGAGATGTTCCCTGGATACTCAACCTCTAGAGCCAGTAGACAGGGAGGACGAGCAGAACAAAGCTCCATTGATTCAAGGGGAAATGGTTAGAGATCTGCTAGGCAAATTAGACATTCATAAGTCTGTGGGGCTGGATGGGATTCACCCAAGGGTATTAAGGGAGCTGGTGGAGGTGCTTTACAAACATCTTTCCATCATCTATCAGCAGTCATGGCTGAATGGGGAAGTTCCATTGGACTGGAAGCTGGCTGATGTTACACCTCTTTACAAGAAGGGCCAGAGGATCCAGGGATCCAGGGAACTACAGGTCTGTCATTCTGACCTTGGTGCCAGGGAAGGTCATGGAGCAGGCCATGACTGCTATCACACAGTACACACAGGAGTATGGGGTGGTCAGGCCCAGTCAGCATGGGTTTAATGAAAGGCAGGTCCTGCCAAACTAACTTGGTCACTTTCTATGAAGGTGACCCACTTAATAGACGAGACGAAGGCTGTGGATATAGTATACCTGGACTCCAGTAAAGCCTTTGACACTGTTTCTCACAGCATTCTGCTTGAGAAACTGTCAGCTTCTGGCTGGACAGGCACACACTCTCCTGGATGGAAAACTGGTTGGATGGCCAGGCCCAGAGAGTGGTGGTAAATGGAATTAACTCCAACTGGAAGCTGGTCACAAGTGGCATTGAGTGCACCCTTAATATATTTGCAGACGACACTAAGCTGGGTGGAAATGTGGATCAGCTGGAGGGTAGGGAGGCTCTGCAAAGGGACCTGAACAGGCTGGACCACTGGGCAGAGACCAGTGACATGAGGTTTAACAAGACCAAGTGTGGAGTCCTGCACTTGAGACGCAATAACCCCATGCAGTGCTACAGGCTTGGGGAAGAGTGGCTGGAAAGCTGACTGGCAAAGAAGGACCTGGGGGTGTTGTTTGACAGTCAACTGAACATGAGCCAGCAGTGTGCCCAGGTGGCCAAGAAGGCCAATGGCATCTTGGTTGTATCAGGAACAGTGTGGCCAGTAAGAGCAGGGAATTGATTCTGCCTCTGTACTCAGCACTGGTGAGGATGCACCTTGAATCCTGTGTTCATTTTTAGGCCCCTCACTACAAGAAAGACATTGAGGTGATGGAGAGTGTCCTGAAAAGAGCAACAAAGCTGTTGAAGGGGCTGAAGAAAAAGTCTTACAAGGAGTGGCTGAAAGAACTGGGGTTGTTTAGCCTGGAGAAGAGGAAGCTGAGGGGATAACTTAAGAACTTATTGCTCTCTCTTATTGCTTAAAAGGAGGTTGCAGAGAAATGGGCTCTCCTCCCAAGTGATAGTTGACAGGACAGGAGAGAATACTATCAACTGCATCAGAGGAAGTTTAGATTGTACCTCAGGACAAATCTCTTCACAGAGAATGTTACCAAACACTGGAAAAGGCTGCCCAGGTAGGTGGTTCAGTCACCATTCCTGGGGGCATTTAAAGGGCAGGTAGATGAGGTTTTTGGGCACATGATTTAGTAGTGGACAGGTATGATTTGAGTTGGTGATCTCTGAGGTCTTTTCCAACCTAATGATTCTTGAGCCATGAAGAACTTACACGTGCATGTTTACGTGCTGACCATAATAAGACCATGATTACAGTAAGGGGCAATAAAGAGCACTGCTGCACAAATTTCAATAGTTATTGTTTTGTATTGTTTTACACACAACATTTTGTACAGATTATGAAGCTGCTAAGTCCATTAAACTGGAGAATTAGGGAAATATACTAAGAACAACAAATTTCTGGGATCCCTCCCTGAATCAAAATCTCTTTCAGTCTGGTTTTCTGCTGAGTATTACCTATAACTGCTCTGGGATCCATGACCTTTCTTCAGTACTACATTGTGCAACAAGGGATGTGTTTGTCTTACACCCATGGTGAGCAGAGAATCCCTGACAGCAAGTCCCTTGCACCCTCTCCTGAAATATGTTGAAAGGCTGTGTTGAAACTGCAGCACAAGCAGAAGCAGTGGTACACCTATAATCACATTTTCTCTTTTTGTCTGCTCTCATTCTTTTTCTTTGCTACTTTGGTTATCATAGAATCATAGAATGCCAGGTTGGAAGAGATCTTAGGGATCATCAGTTTCAACCTTTTAGGTGACATATAGTTTAAATGAGATGACCCAGAAGGCTGTCAAACTGAGCTTTAACAGTGTTCAGTGTAGAGGAATCCACCACTTCCCTGAGGAGAAAATTCCAATATTTAACTGCTCTCATGGTGAAAAATTTTCTTGTGGAATCCAGTTGGAATCTCCCCAGGAGAAAATCATACCCATTACCCCTTGTCTTTTCCATGTGCCTTCTCATAAAAAAGGGAGTCTCCATCCTTTTGGTAAACACCCTTTATGTACTGATACACAGTAATAAGGTATCCCCTAAGCCACCTCCTCTCACAGCTGAACAAACCCAGTTCTCTTAGACTTACTTCATATGGTAGGTTTCCTAGTCCTCTGGTCATCTTAGTGGCTCTTCTCCTGTTTACATCTTTTTTGTACAGCAGGGACCAAAGTGGATGCAGTAGTCCAGGTGCAGCCTGACAAGCTCTGAGTGGAGTGGGATAATGACTTCTTTATCTCTGTTGGTAATGCCCTTCTTGATGCACCCCAAAAATCCCATTGGCCTTTTTTTTTTTTTTTTTGGTTGCAGTACACTCTTCACTCATGTTGAATCTGTTGTCCAGCAAGACCTCCAAGTCCCTCTTCACAAATCTTCTCTCCAGCCAGGTGAATGTTCAAATTTTTAACTTTTTTCAGGAGAGGAGATCACCATGTGTTTTCTGTACAAATGAACAGAGCACCTGCTCTACCTGCTTTTGTCAAAAGTAGATGAGCTCAAGGAAAAAAAATTCAGGACTTTACTGGGCCAAAATGTCACCCTCTCAAAAACAAAGAACAAATATTTGTGAAACTGAACTCAAGAAGTTAAAGTCTGGGTCTGAGGTTCCAAAATTGAGCAGGTACAGGGAATTCATACCTACTTCCACTTGTACCCTCAGCTTTAGAGGAAGTTACTAATAAGAAGACTACAGTTCAACAGAACGCTGAAAATTTGCGAGGTGCAGGCAATATTTTACAAAATTCCAAATGTGATGCTCATCAGAGCAGACAGAACACAAAGTTCATCTTTCATCTTTATCTTTTATCCTAGGCTTCTGGGAACACACATGAAAGCAAAGGGTTGGGGACAAAAAACTGTTTCAGCTTTGAAAATTTCTACATTTCTGGCTATAGTTTTTATTGTTGTTATCTATTTTAGCTTCATCTGTATTTATTTTAGCTTATTAATTTTATCGTATTAAATATTTCCAAAGCATTTATGTGATGTTGCCATATATATTAGACAACACAGAACACAAATAGTCTGGCATTTGTGAAGCTGCTAATAATAAATACATGGTATTTCTTTTATGATGGTTCACATTTAATATTAGAATCCTGATGGTGATCCTGACATTGGAAGGATACTCCACTACAAATTGATCTATAGCTGTGAAGCACATGATTCAGTAAGAGCTGAAGCAGACCGGTAGCTCCTGAGCCCATCTATTACTTCACTAATGGTGTACCTGCCTTCTCATTTTCTTTCTTACCTGTCAGTACCACTGTTGTAGATCGTGGTAACACTGTTCATGATATTTCATGAAGCTGTTGTTGGCTTTCAGAAGACTTAGTAATGACTGATTTGAGTTTACACCTTTCTCAGATGAGAGTCAGTAATACATCCAGCCAGTTAAAGCAGCTCCTATTGGTAACTTAAGTAAAGAAATAACATTCTGTGTTTACCTAAAAATAGATATTAAATAAAAAGTTTGATCTGTAGCACATTAACAACTCTGTTACATTGGAACAGAGCTCTACAACATAATTTGCATTTGCTAGGATTGAAGGGTAGTAGGACAGTTTAGATTGGAAGGGACTGTAAGAGGTCTACATTACAACCTCCTGCCCAAAGCTGAGAGGCTGTGAGATCAGACCATGTTGGTCAGTACATTAGCCAGGTAGTCAAACCCTGCAAGGACAGGGACTTCACAGCCTCTCTGGACTACCTGTTCCACTGTACTTCAGTCTTTTTGAGGAAAAACTTGCAGTCTCTTGATATTATAATAGTCATATTTGTCAGCTACCTCTTCTACAGTTTGAACATACTTAATCTCAAATTTTTGTCAAAACAGTTTATTGGAAAAGATTATATAGAAACACTAGGTTGTTTAGTACTGCGTACAAATTAAAGCAAAAGGCATCAAGGAAAAAATAGCCTATCACTGAAAAAGATCAGAGTAAAATTTTAGATTTGTTTTATATTTTTTATATTTATATGTGAGATGACTTTTATACAGACCTGCCACTAAGTATGATGAAATAAAATAATGCAAAGACATAACTCTATAATGAGCAAGTGAAAATGTCTGTATTTTGAAATAAATTCAGGATTTTGCAACTGGAATCAATATTGTTTCCTAAATAACATTTTCAAGTTAAGAAGTTTAAATTTATAGCAATGTTTCCAATTCACTCTTTTTCTACTGGTAATGAAAAAAAAATATCTGAGATTCTCTCAAAATAAACTCACCCAGTTTGACCAGATCTAACCCTAAATGCTACCTGTAAATACTATTGAAAGTGTTGTTTGAAAGATTGGAGTAATCACTAGAAAGGATTTCATTTTTCTGGAAAAGTACTATTAATGTTACAAATCTTGATCTCTGTCAATTTCACTCTGTACATTTCACTACTTTGGTCCATTTAGGACACTGAAAATAATTTTCTTGGCATTCTTAATACTGCCTTTACTTCATACAATCAGAGTCATGTAAGTTTTACTTGAGTGTTTGATACGCAGTCTGCATATTTAACTCTGTACATTTATGCTCTTCAAAAGAGCCAGATATAAGGTAAAATTTTTAGGTTATGGTACAACAGAGATAAGGCTAAAGGTCTTGGATCAAATCCTCAGTGAGCACAAATAAATGACATTTCATTGATTTCAGTGGAGGTACTGCAGTATGTGCCAGTGAGGATCAAGAATATAAAAGAAAAGCATTGCAATAGCCATGAAGAAAACAAAAGCATTGGAATATTCTAATATACTGTGATTGTCTGTGGGTCCCCAGAGCAGTGCATTCTGGAAATACACAAGGAACAGCAATTACAGTGTGGATAAGGAAAGACAATGAAACCATCTCATTTTAGATTCATAGGGTCAGAAAACAGAAATTGCCTGTCTTATATTTGCCCCTTTGAAAACCATGTATGTTAACAAGGGAGAGAGAGCCCATCACTAAAAGCAGGACAATTTTCTGCATTGCATGTAAAAGCTTTTAGAAGGGTATATTTTTGAGTGCTTAAGGAAACAACAATGCAGAGTTAATTCTGCAAATGAGGTTAGCCAGAAGTTTGAAGAGCTGAGGTGAAACCTGAAGTGAAGCTGAATATTTACAACTTCATTCTGTCTTAATCCTAATGCTGCAGCATGAATACATTTTCATAATCTCTGTGCTTATGAGTCATCCTGGCGTCCTTTGCAGTCAGGACAAATTCACACTGGGCTATGTAATTATTTTTAGAAAATGGGAACTTTGTCATCTTTGCCTTGCAGAGGGATCGAGTGATGCAATTGCATCCCCATTGCTTTCCTGAACTTGTGACAATGAGGAACAAGTTCATACCAGTGATTATTCATGAGCTTTGTCATAATCAGGATGTGTATATGTAGATACAGAGCTGTTGGGAATGGTTTCAATTAGAGCTCTGTGTGCTTGGGACTAGCGATGCCTGCTTTAGGCTTTACAAGACGGTGAAAATAACCTTCTAAATATGGTATCTCAGACACGACAAGCCTGAGGGGCTTTCGATCCTGAAGGAAGGATGTGGCAAAACGAGAGAAATATTCTGCATGATTGAATGCTTTCTTCCTTGAAAAAAACACATGGGCCTGACAAAACGTACTTGGGATTACCAGACAGCTAAGAGGCTGCATAATGAGATATGGAGACCTTCACCTTTGGGTCACCGATGACATGAAGTCATTATCATCTGTCAGCTGTTTAGCGGTCTATGTGAAAGGAATATTGTCCTGTGTTGCCTGTGAGAAACAGGTACATTGCTCAACTGCAACCAGAAAAAATGGCATGCATTATTGGGACATTTGCAAGGACATCAGGAACACTGAGTTCTTCTACAATGTTGAAGTTGAATTCACTCCTCTCATTCACTGTTGCTTCCCTTGTGCATGGCTCCAACTGCTACTTGAGGTTGACCTTGACAGCTGAATTATTTCTGCTTATTTCTACCCCTCCAATGACTATTTAACACAAAAAACATAGAACAGGTTGTGAGTTGGAACCACCTCCCTTGAAGAAGATCCAGAAAAACAGTCCTTCTAGTTCAGACCTGAATTCTACCTAACACAGCAGCACTGTTCTGAGTAGATGTCCACGGAAGACCATGATACAGAAGATAAATATATAAATATATAAATATATAAATATACTCATGGATGGGACAATAAGCATATCAATAGAAGGATATTTCTATTGATATGCTTATTGTCCCATCCATGAGTGATTTGAAGACTTCCTGAGTAAGATGAAATTATCCTTGCTTTTGTATTGAATAGCTCCAGATAGACCTATTAGCCATGAATTGGTCTAATACTTTCTGGAGCAGATTTTCATTTTTGCTCTCTAAAGTATGAAAACAGAGAGTACAGAGTGCTGGGCTGCTTCCTATCCATTATCATATCTTTCCATCTCCATAAATTTTCCAAACTTCTCTGAGGCATTGTGGCCTCAGTGGGAGAACCAAATGTTCAGGATAAATCACAACCTGGTGGCCTGGGCATTTCCCAGGGACATTTCTGGACATGTCTGGACATTTCCCAGGGAAATGGAAAAAGTATGTTTTTCCAAAGGCCATGAGAGCCTTAAAAGCCTAGGATTCCTATTTTTGTGCATGCTTTAACCCTTGCTTTCACTTTAAATACATTTTGGGCTCCTCAATGCAAGAAGGACATTGAAGGGCTGGAGAATGTCCAAAGAAAGGCAACCAAATTGGCGAAGGATCTGGAGGACAAGTCTTGTGAAGAGCAGCTTAGGAAACTGGGATTGTTTAGTCTCGAAAAGAGGAGGCTGAAAAGAAGTTGTAGTGAGTGGGCGTTGGTCTGTTCTCTCAAGTTGGTCTATTCTTTCAAGATAGGATAAGAAGAAATTGCCTCAAGTTCCACCAGGGGAGGTTTAGATTGTTTATTAGGAATAATTTCTTCACTACAGAATCACAGAATCACTAAGTTGGAAAAGACCATTTCAACCTGAAAGATTGTATGATTCTGTGGAAAAAGAGAACTGTTTTGCATGGCAGGTGGACATCCTCCGGGCAGTCTAAAGCAAGGAGCAGGAATGCCAGGGTACCTGTTCTCATCCTGGTAATTACACAGATGAGGCAGTGGAAATCTATGCAGATCGATCCAGGATCGGGCTAAGAAAGTCTGTCCATCCTGAACATGCTCCCGGCAACACCCTTCCCATGCCTTGCCTTCGACCTGTCCCTTTGCACAGTGAACCTACTGATGATAAGATCTGTGACTGATTTCTAAGTATGGAGAACAAAACAGAGCAAAAGGAACTGAGGCACGGTGTGCCAGGTCTCCCTGCTTGTGTGATATTTAAAGCTTTGGCTAGTTTTTTGTCTCTGACAAAGCCTCAAACTGGATTTGTGTGATGATAACAAGATATTTTTGCCTTCAGACTTGCTGTTCATTATAAATTGTTTATTGATTAAAATGGAGCTTTGTAATATTAAATAATTACTGTATGCTTATGAAGAATATATCAAGACACCTAAATTTCTAAAAGGACCTCTGACCACTACCTCCTTCTTTCTGTGTCAAAAGTATTTCTTAATTGCCAAGAAATATAGGGGTAGGGAGAAAGAGGAAGATCCTAGAAAGAATTTCAAGGCATAGCTCTTCTCTACAATGAATATTGCCCTATACTGTTTGCAAGAATGGAAAACTTGTCACACAATAACTTGCAACCTGCCTAGAGGTGCAAGTAATTGGTTATATTAAAAAATAAGAAATCAAAGCACAGTCAACAATATCACAAGTCTATAAACTCCACTATAGTGGAACTCCATTTTAATGAAAGTTAAAAATCTGTAGGACTTCTCGTATGTCTCTTCCTTATATAGTACAGTGCTTGGGTTTTACGCTACTCCTGATAAATTAAAGGCATCATATTGTGGCCATTGACTACATCTTGGTAAGGACTTTCCAAAGGAGTAGCCTTATGGATTCTTACTGCATAAACATGGATGTGATGTATATAGCCCCTGATCACAACAGTGTGTTGTTGGAGATGTTTTTAGAATGTCCTACAAATATTTCTGGGGCACATACAACAGTGCTTTGCACATTGACTCATTATGCTGTGTCTTGATTCATTGCCACTGGAGAATGTAGACAAATCTATCATCTGACATACTTAAGAAGTAACTTCTAGTGAAAGGAGGTATCTAAATATCAGTGTTATTTTCTTATGCAATAAAGAAGAAAAAAGAACTAAACCAAGAAACAAAACCACAAAGTTTTGACTTGATTCTATGATTTCTACAACTTTTTTGCTTGAAGACATCTCTGATGACAATATTGTTAGAATATGGCACTATGAATAAAACCCTTGTTGCATCAGAAAGTCAAAAGTATTCACCCAGATAAAGTATTACAGAGAATTCCCGTATTTTTCACCTTAAGGTTTTCCTCTGCTGTGTGAACCCCAGAGATTTTCATCTGAATGAATATTTTGAGAATTGCCTGTTTCCAAATTTCCCAATTATGCTTGTAGGAGCTGAACCCTTTCTGACTTAAATTATATATTTTCTTCAGATAAAGAAAATCCTACTTCTCATAAATATTTCATTAGAAAAATGAAAACATGTGAGCTTGTCTTACAGATAAGAAGTCAAGGTTTTAGGGGAAAAAAATGCTAGGAAGGAGTTGAATTTCAGAAAGAAAACCAATGAAGAAATTCAGAGTAAGCTAACTTACTTTAAAGTAAAGAAGAAATACATTATAAGCACATTTATATGCTTAAAGAGTTAGTACAATTCCCATAATTATACATGCAAATAGCCACTTATTAGAAACTGTCAATGTTTATGTGGTGAGCAGCTGAAAACACACACACACATTTTAGCATAACGGTGTGTTGAAATCCATATGCAGAGTGACATTTATTTTTCATTTACTAATTTACAGATAATATTTTATCACTTCTGTGCAAATATATGTGTGTGTGCACAGAGGTTACACTATCCAATACTAAATTTTGAAGTGTACATTTTTTACAATTATATTAAGAAAAAAATAAGTGAACTGTTTAAATTTGAATTTAAATCCAGAGATAAAAAATCATACTACAGCAGCTGTTTGAAATTGTTGATCTTTCTTGACACATTACCGTTGCTGCTAATGGGATGCACTTTCTGAAATTTCAGCTTTCTGAGTCAAGGGGTTAACATTTAATCAATAGTTCTCACTGTTATAGGCTCTACTGGGAAATACTAGGTTGTGATATATGCTATGCATCACAAAGCAGGAGTTAGAGTCTGGTAGAAAAATAATCTCATTGCAGTTTCATTGACAGTGCTCTACTCATACATTTTCTATATTTCATTACTTTTCCATAAAGTCCACATAAATTTTCCATGGTCTTTTCATTATAGTGTCTAAAAGATGTCACATGCCAGATTGTTATTGTGTTATCAAATGTTTTTCCATGCTCCTGTGAAAACCCATGCCTGGTTCTCATTGTGAGTTACCGAGGCATGTTAATAAATTGGAGTGTAATGAACTGGTACTTACTTTTTCCAGTTAAAGCATAGGTATGGGGGTTACCTCCTGACACAACTAGCAAAACTCTGTGTATCATACTAAAATACAAAGATTGATAAAAAAAAAATTCCTTGATCCAAATATTTCAAAGCTCTGACAAATTTTAAATTCAGAATAATAAATAAGTAGATTTTAAAACCAGAAAGTAAAACTGTAGTTATTTGCAGGAGAAGTGAGAGATGGTTGTGGTAAGATGATCCTTAGTACTAAGGAGGAGTCTGTTTTCTGATTTGGATACCAAGGGGTCATTTCTGAGCCATGTCATGCAACCTTGGTTCTTACAGGAAAGAACGGGCCCTTACAAACCCACCCACATACAACGAGACTGATTGGAAAACAACTGGACCACAGCCTGACCTCACAGGCATATATAGTGGGACAGACTTCAGAACTTCATCAAGCCATTTTTGCTTCTGTCTGCCCTGCTGAGTAAGGCATGGTCGTGGCACAGAGTTTTGCTGAAAATTGCTCAAGAGATTTCAACAGTTTCTGTGAAAGAGCAGATCTTAAACATACTATTGTGAGTTAAAGTTTCATGGTAACATGTACCTTTATTTCCTTCAGTCTGAAAGGTAGAAGCCACAGGTTTGTGTGGTTTCTCAGGACTAATTTTCACGTTTTGCTTGCAACTCTGATATTTTTCCTAAAAGCGCACATTTTCTTCTTGGTTCCAGCATGTCCATGCACGAAAGGAGTCAGCAGGAGACCTCACTGCCTTGACTTGGCCTTTGTAGAAGGGGAATATCTGAAAGTCTCTGTGCACTAAAAAGGTTTGCTGACCACTCTGGGCAATGAATGGAGATTGCAGTCAGTTCCATTTTCTTAGATGATAACAAGTAATGGTTGCCCAGGAGAAGTTTTATTTCAGCACTTCATTTGAAGACAGCTTTTGTATGAGAGTATTGAGCAGACAGAGGCACAAGATAGAATTCTATTTATTTTCCTATTGTTAGGGTCTGCTCTAAATTTTTGCTCTCTCTAAGCTGCACTTCAAGCAAAGAATATCCCATCAGCAGCTCCGTATGTGTTTCTTTTCATGCTAAAGCTGCTTTACCCCAGGGTTTTGTAGGTAAAATGATAACATGGAGGAATTAGGCATTATCTTTAATTGCAAACATGCTTGCCATTCCACTCACAATCTTGGAAGAACAGTCAGATAAAAAGGAAAACAGAACACACTTCCAGTATGTTCATTGCAATTCTTATACTGCAAAGAGCAATGAAAACTTGCAGTGCATCAGCTTACAGCACAGTATTACATGACAACTGTTTAGTAACCGCATCACCAAAAGCAGCCATCCAAATGAAAGGCTGCAAATGTGTTGCAGTGTAACAGTACCATTCCAAAATGAGTCTACATCTTCCTCACAAGAACAATATATGCTTCAAAAAGTATTGTATTATTATGATGCCTAGAAATGAGATGAAATGTAATACAGCAAATTTCTTGTTCTCATACTATACCTTATTTTTCACCATACACTTACATTACCCACTTGTTTTCTCTGCTATTAAACTACAGGCTTTGGGTAGTGGAAAAGGGGTGCAAATGGAGAAGAGTCTCTATCCTGTCACCATTAAATGTGTATTTTTGGCAGTGATCTCCTGACCCAGGGAGTGTGAGACTTAAAAAATCAAACCAAACCAGACTGCATGTGGGACGACTTGACACAGCAACGTATGGTACAGAAAACAGCTTGGAAGTAAGGAAAAAACAGTGTCACTTTCGGATAGCTCTGCTGCTCTCATCTCCATATAGCTCTGCTTAAATTGAGAGGTTATACACCTGCCCACCTCTCCCCCTCTCATTTTAATGCTAGCGTCAACAAATATGAACTAAATTTTATTTTAGTTAGCTAGAGATGCCTAGTTTCCTGTGAGCTCAGGTCACATTCATAGGCTATGGATGATGGCTGCAAATGATTTATAGCTCTGGGATATCTTAGTCTGTGAATGCTTAAGTGCATAGAATAAAATTCATGGAGTAAAAAGTAACCTATTTGCTTTACTGACTTCATACTGAACCATTTCCCAATCAGTTAGTTCTTCATATTACTTGTCATGTGGCATACATATTTGACAAGTCAGAGTGATAAATCCAGTAAATGTAGCTTAATGGTATGTCCGAGCTGGGAGTGCAGGCTCAGTTCTGGTGCTGCTAGCTCAACATTTCTTCCTGCCAAGGCAAAGACGTGGTGTGTTGTGTCTTAATGTTTCAGGCAAAGCCCAATGACAAAGCTCCCTTTGACCTTGATGATGTGGAATTGGGATATTAAACACCAATGTCCTGATTGTGTCTATGTGGTCATTAAAAATCTCCCTGAACTTTCTCTGATGTTTCTCTCTGGACTTGTCACCATCTTTCTCCTTGACGTTGCTGCTTTTTACAGCAAGCATCACTTCTCGTTGTTCACCCTGACTTCCAAGTGACTTTCACTACAGTGTTTTCCTCAGTAACATACTTCAAGCACAGAACACAGAATGCAGTCACACGTCAGAATATGATCCTTCCATCTTGCACCTTATGCTGTGTCTGGCAAGACACAAACTGGGAGAAAATTTTGGCCCAGTTTGACAAAAAAAGAAGTTGTCATCTGAACAGTTTATCCAGCACTAGTGACAATTCACTGGTATTGCTTTCTGAATAGAGCAAAACAGAGCAAAACAAAACAAGCAGATATTAGGTATAAGGTAGCAATTTACTTTGGCTGCTGAGTATATTGAGCTTGATTTAAGTATCTTAATATTTAATTATCGACATTCATCTTACTGAAATGCACATAAAGGAACATGGAACATCTTCAGAGATATTGACTTTGAACATTATTTACCAATGAAGTGACAGCTGCCTAATTTATTCTCTTGCTCCAAGGAATAACAGCAAAGTGATGTAAAAAGGTTTTGAACTGTATTATTTAATTCACATAATAAATTTCAAGTAGTCATGCAGTAGGATTCTAGGTGGTTCACCGCCTTTCTGCTGACTGTCTTATTTGATGTTTGCACATCTACATCTGGCCCATCTAAATAGCTTCTCTAGTTGTCTTGAAAAACTTGCAACAGCAAAATACTCTGTTTTTCCAACAGTGTGTATTCCTCCTGTACATGTGTGTGCATACACAGCACGAAACACTTTCAAAAGCACAATAATGTTTTGAAGGCTTTAAGGCAGAGGAATGTTGATGTAGTTGCTTTAACTGCTGATTGTATACTCTGTGCTGAGCAAGTTCCATTTTGCCTTGTGATGCTTATTGACCCCAGCTTGATGGCAGGAAAACAATACTGCAGGTGCATAGATAGAAAGACCACAAGGTTCCAGTCATGATGGAATACCAACATTATTTGTAGTGATAAAAAGAGACCACTTTTGGCTTTGATTCTCTGCATAAAACAGAGTCAGGAGTGTTGTGCTCTGCAATTTCTATAATCCTTTTAGCACTGAGCTGTGTGATGCTGGTCTTTCATTAAAATACTCTTGAGGATATGGAAGAATGGATATACTTCTGACCTTACCAAACTTAGCATTTAGGAGAGAAGAATTCAAACTTTAACATCAAATAACTGGTGTGTCAGTCGAGAGCATAGTAAGTGAAAAA
Source organism: Coccyzus lansbergi (assembly GCA_033558105.1). NCBI lineage: Eukaryota > Metazoa > Chordata > Aves > Cuculiformes > Coccyzidae > Coccyzus > Coccyzus lansbergi. The sequence goes on from JAUMJK010000128.1 coordinate 452,631, forward strand.
AGGACTGAAAAGCTGAGATCTAAAAAGGTTAAAAACTATGTTTCAGCAATAGGCTTTGCAGAAACTGATTGCTCTGATGTAGATTAAGCTGTACACTGACCTTTCAAAGAATAAGCATTTTTCTCAACTGTCACTGTATCAATGTACAAAACAAGCAATATCATTAGGGAAGGCACCCAAGCTGGCAGACTTTGAAGATAATCTGTCAATGAGTCATGACCCACCCATTCAGCAAATCAAGTGAAGGTTAAAGTTTGTATGTATTAAATAAAACTGACTGAAAAACCATAATTACATTTCTTTATTTTAAAAATATTTAATTCTGAACAAAAAATCTGAGATTATTTGGAGGTAAGGTACTCAAAAACATTCTCCCCACATATCCCCCTGAAAGAAAGGGCATATGTCATGGTCACCAAGGGCAGAGGCAGAGGAGACCCACCCCCCTGCATCTCTAAGTCCTCAAACAGCTCCAGCCTTCCCAGCCCAATAGCTTTGCCTTTTGTACAACTCATTCAACCCACAACCAGAGCCTCACACACCACACAGGGCTTATCATCCTGCCTGAACGAGCTTTTGCTTGAAGAGTTGAATTGTGTAAACACATCTTTGCTGCACTGGAATACAAGCTACCAAGACTAAAACTAGATTTAGTATATTTATTCATGTTGCAGTCAGAACAGACGTTACTCTAAACATCTGGATTTGGTGTGAGAGCCATTGCTGACTTGAGGGATCTGATTCAAGGGGGAACATCTGGGTTAACACTGCAGTCAGGTCAAAACTCAGACCAGAAAACCATCAAACCACAGGCAATTGCAGTCTTTTCTTCCATGCCTCTTATGTAACTGAGGAGCAATTGTCAATATCCAGCATTCTACCAAGAGTCTTTGCAAACAGATCAGATATTTCCACACATATAAAGCACAAACAAGTAGAAAAAAAAATTACTTCCCTTATCCAACCCCTTCATCTGTGCATGAAATTCAAGATCAGACTAATCCCTTGTTGATTACAGTTCACCGAACTACTTCACATATGTCAATCAAGGTTATGTAAGCTACAAAGTGCAGGCTGATGGGATGAATTTTACATGCTCAACACAACCTCTTTGAAAAGTATCATTGATCTGGGTGATACTAGCATCAGTCTTTGTCCTACAAAGTTTGAAAAGAGCAGTAAGAAAAGGGGAAAATGGAAAAAGAGGCTGTGTAGGCTTCAGCTTCAGCTACTGCAATAAAGCTAAAGAGGGAAAGAAGCGATAGAAGAAGACACCAGTTGTGTCTTTCTGCTAATAATTCTTCACTCATTCAGTGTGTCTGAGAGACCCAGTGCTCTTCATTGAGCCAATCTGTGCTTTATAAATATACTGATATCATAGTAAGATGGATAGAAATGTTTTCCTGTTCCAATTCTGTGCTCACTTAGGTTACACTGTTCAGATAAGACCTATAAGAAAGTTATTTTTTGAGTTCAATTACATGTCATCAATTGATCGCATAGGTCTAACATGAAATATTTTTGTAACACAGATGAATATTTGTGTTAAGATGTCTGGACCCTAATAGCCATAATTTTCTGTGAAACAGGAATATATAGCTCCATACATATGTATAAATTCTTCATGTATGAGTTTGACATTTGAAGCTCTGCAAAGTTTCATAATGAATTTGGAGATCACAGAACAGAAGATCATGGTCCTGACTATTACATTTCTCTTCAATTAAGAGGTAGTAATACCACTGTCTTGTACTCAGGATGTCTGTTCATGGTTGAATTCTTTTCATTCACATGGACTAGGGCTACTCGTGATGACATCCCATTTTCTGCCTGCTCACTGGCTATGAAGTGTACGTGCATAACAATGCTTTTATGTCAATTATATATGGATACATAGTACTTTATCTATTTTGTACAGTACTTGCCGCATGACATTATAATGTGGACTGTTAAGCTACGTTAATTTCCATAATATCTCCTGTTTAGAAACTATAAGTTTCTGATAAGCCCATAATCTCCGTCTTGATTAAGTGTAAAGTTTCATTATTAATGCTCACACGCTCAATGTTGTCTTTCCTCTTCTCAAAGATTTCTAAGAGACACAATTGAAAGCAAGATGTGTTACTACTATTTTCTTACATTTCAGCCTTCTTTATTACTCAGTTTACACCTAGACAGTAACAGCATTCACTTTTTCCTAGGACACCTCTTTGATGCTCCCCATTTGTTTAATTATCATTTGCCTCAGAACACCACATAATGCAAGAGCCGTTGATTCACATTTCTCTTGGTGTACTATTAGTCCCACTGAGTTTTGCTGGGTTTTTTGCCACTGTAACTAAGTCTGAATTAAATGTGGTTTTCATTCTACACAGACCTTGCCTACTCTGTTGCAGAAATTTGAACATCTGAATCTGCATTCTGAGGTGACTAAAAAGAACCTCTGTCAGTGGCTGTCACCAAACTAAGTTTCATCTGTTCAGACAGCCCAGAGTACTAGCAAAGACCTTACACATACCTGATTATTATTGGATTTAGACTCATGTCAGTTTACAAAGAGTTTCACCCATGCAGAGATTCACAGCCCACCCCTGTACTTGTAGTCCATCAGTCTGAAGTTTTGTTGTTCTGCTCTATGTGGTCCAATACATGAAGACTTGCTCATCATATTATCCACAGGAGTGGCTGGAGGGTTTTCGGAACTATGACACTTAAAGGAAAGACTGGTTTGCACTCTGCTGAGGTTAATAGCTTTGCAGAACTTATAGAACCATTCACAATTGTTCTTGACTGAATCATCAAGCAGGTGCTTATACATAATGATACCTTTTGGGAACTGTCTCAGATCATTTGTCTGCCTCAAAGGTTGTTCCTCACAGTACCTCATCTGAAAGACTCAAAATGACTCAAATTGGCCACTTGGCTTTTAGTTCCACCAGAAACAGTGCACAATTGAGGATTACTTTGTTGTTTACACATTTTAAGCAAGACACAAGGAAATAGCACTTATATATGTCAGAAGTGCTTTCTTTTCTGTTAATTAGTAAAATGCCCCTTTATTTTTTACCATTATTTGCAATGTTTATTATGTGATTTTGATTTGTTTCATGAGATATGTTGGACTGAAAGGGTGTAAATATGCTCTCTGGCCAGTAGTGCTTTTCAACTGACTTCAGGCACTTTAGCACAATTCCACTACTTCTTTTTTTCAATGCAGTTTGGCTAACTTTGTCCTGCTGTATCAAAGTTGTGCAATGTGATGGAAGAAAGACTAGGACCCAATTGATGCTGTTTCCTGTTCTTTGCATAGTCAGTGTCAACATAAAGTAACATTAGTGTATTACACTAGTACAGGAATGTAACAGCTTTACAATTGCTTTGCACAGGATGATGAGTCAAGCACACTCTGGTAGACCATTTCTCCACAGTCCTTTGAGCAACCTGCATCTCCTCCTTCAGATACTGAAACAGTAAAATAGTCTGTTACAGAAACAAACAAACAAACAAACAGAAAAAGTGACAGGAACAAAATGGAAAGAATGTATGGTGTCCTGTCAATGGATCATATTTGTCACTGGGGTTTCTTTACATTTGCTTCTTTGTCCTTAATACCCTAATACCACTTCCATGCAGAAAATAATCAAACTGCTGATAGAAAATCTTTCAGGACTTGTTCCCAAGTCTCCAGGAAAAGCTTAACAGTCATCAAGAAGATATATTTGTTTCTCAATGATTTCTCTTTTTGGTTCGGGATCATAACTTTATTTCAAGGAGTATTTATAAAGTTATATCTGAAATCTCAGGGAAATATCTGGGAGATCCCTTCCATGTCAATGAATTGAATGTGAGACCTAACAAGTACTATGTGCCTTGTTTTGGTCAAGCTGTACAGTGGATAAACCAGTGATTTAACAACTGAAGTAAGACTCACACGATTAATTACAGAAACAATTCTCACCTGTTTAAAATCAAACATAAATCTTTGTTATATTAAATCAGTAATGCCATTCTGGTAACTCAGTGATTTTTTTTTTCTTTTCTTTTGCAGATACATTTAGTTGAAGGTGGATTTCACACTTTGAAAGTAGAAAGCTTTTGTTATAACAACTTTCCTCTGTGGAAGTAATTGCCTTTGGAAGGTGAGAGATTCTTATATCTCTTCACAGATTAATTCTCTTGGATCTTATCTGCAGTGGCAAAAAAATTGAACCTGTGTCTCCTTTGCTGTAATTTAGGCATGCTCAAGCATTGTTACCACTCTCTTTTCTAAGCTTTAAAGATAGATTACAGGTGGTAAGGACATACTCACCTCATTTGCATTAGTTTTCATCCAGTGCTGGAATTTCTTCTAGGTGGAACACAGTGGCTTGTACTAAGTTTATTCTTGGGTAAAACCATTCCAGTACACAACTTGGCAACTTGGAAAAAGATCCATGCAATTTTCCAGTTTTTATCCCTACAGTGACAACTAAGGCAATAAATTTATTCATTTATTCTTGTATGTAGCTTTTTTCTTCTGTGTACTGTTCTGTTCCTATTCATGGCCTATTAAAGAAAGGAAATTCTGCCTGTTAGTAACTATTTGTGGATTTAACAGTAGAATCTAAAGTAATTTAACATTACTGGTCTCCTTATCCCCATGTCAGGCTTCTTCCTGCCCTTTCCAGTCCCAGGCCTCCAGCTAGCAGCACAGTCAGCTAGCAACCAGCCATAAGAAGATGACACCTGGAGAGAGTGAATAATCAACCAGACTTGAAGCTGTGCACTAAGAAAACGGAAAACTCAGGGCTATCTCAACATGACAACCTAATTCCTCCTTGAAACAGATGTCCAGAGAGGAAGGAAAATGGATAAAGAGCAAAGTAGAAAAAGAGTAAAAAGTTCTCCAGGCACCTGGATATCGAATTATGTATAAGGGAACATTTACAGTGCATCTTGTTTAACTGGAATTGAACTTATCTTCAAAACAATTCCCTAACTCGCATTGTGTTAAGAGTGACCAATCCTCTTTATTTAGTATAAGCTTGTGAGATATTTGCTTAAAGCATCCATAACTAATTGCATAAGTATATTATAATTAGGTTGTAAGGAAAAGTACCTATATAGACAAACATTTATTTACTCATTGTATTGATTGGAAATTTAAGGAAGAGAAAGGTTCAGGTCAATATCTGCAAGACGAGTCAATGTTTCTTTGATTATCATGTTGGAGAGACTCTTAGCACTAATTTTTGAAAAGTGAACTGAATCTAGTCACAGAAGTCCATCTCTGTAAATATCTCAAGAGCTGAGTTGACCGGAATTGAATTTTCATTGTAGCTTTCTTCTAGAGATTTAAGTGCTCTGTACAGTTAGAATCAATATATAAAACATCTTTTATGGCAACTGGACTTGTTAGAATATTTACTAGAAATTGGTATCCAGGCTTATAGAGATCTTTCCTTCACTGCTAATGCTAAGGAAAGAACTGTGTGCATAGATTGTAAATGGTATGCTCATGAAGCAGTTCCCTGTGAGCAACCTGCCTAAAGCCACAGCAAAGGCCTAGTACCCTTGAAAATGCAAAAAAAAAAAAGAACAGGAATTAAGAGCTGGAAAGTGGTTTTACCACTTAACCTGGTAGTAATTGGGCCAAATTAAGCTGCTGAATGTGGGCTTGGGTCTCGTAATTTTTAAAAAGGTATCATAAATTCAAATCATCTCACCTGTGGTCTGAAAGTTCTTATAATGGAAAACACAAACATTTAAATTTATTTATTTATCCAGAGGAGACCGACATAAGCTTTGATTTGATGGTATACGGGCCCTTGTGAAAAGAAAATAGTCACTGCTAAGGAGCTTTCTGGTGTAGCAGAGAAATGAACTGTAAGAACTAGCAGCTAGAAGTTAAATCTGTAGAGGTTCAACCAGAAGGAAAGCACACAGATACTTAGCATGCATTGGAAAAATGTGCTGAAGGAACTGCTGAATTATTCATTTCTTTAAGCTTTCATATCAAAACTGACTTCCTGTCTGGAATTGCCTGAGTTGAAATCACATCCTTTTGCTCAATAAAGCCATGCCTAGATGTAATGCCTGATCAAGGACCTCATACTAAATAAACTAGCGGCCCCTGATGACTTTAAAAATCTAGCAATCTATTTCTTCTACAGGTTGAGGGCAGAAAAAAGAGATAAAGATTATTTCCATATTTTCATTTTTGAAGGTGCTCAGAGAAGTGTGATGCTGAGGTACATGTACAGATGGATGGATAGATGAGAATTGATGACTTCTTAACTTGAAAAGAAAATTCTCATACATGCAATGTAATAAAAGAAACATCAAAATAAAACCAATTAATTTTTCCTTTAATTATCACAGTTTCTACAGCTGTTGAGCAAATTATAACTTCTTTAATATGCCAATTTTGAAAGTACTTTACATTATAACTAGTAGATAACAAGGGAATAAGAGTAATTGGAATTAAATTTATACAGTGGAGAATTCTCAGTTTTAATGTTGTCTAAATGGGTTTTAACATATTGAAACTGCCAGAAACTCTCATGTGAATAAAAGTTGTCAAAGAAAAAAGAGAGGAAAGAAAAGTAGGATATAAAGTAAATAAAGGTCCAGAAAACTTTTGGAGTAAAATAGTGCTATACAACTCACAGCTCCCGTGAAGTTTCACTACCATTGATGAGCACTCATTCGATTAAAATGAATTCAATGCCAACACTGATAAGGAATAGATAAGTCTCACAAAACATGATACTCCTGAGTGACAGGTTATTTTCCTTCATGATATTAATCCTTTATTTCTCATGAGATGAGAAATTTAAGATGAAGCTCAGAGCTGGGGGGAGTGAGGGAGGGAGTGGGCGGGGGACACAGCAATTCTCTTACAGAACAATGTTGTATTTTGATGCTGGTACTTGTTCCAGGCCAGCACTAGTCATGCTCAGAGCTCCCTGCTGTACAAAACTCTTGCACTTAAGGACAGAAAGTGACCTTAGGCAGTTGATCTTACAGCTGAAATAACCCAGATAAGAGGTAGGCAGTGAATGAAGCAGAGGATGAGGTGACTTGCTTAAATAACCACTAAGAATAGGATTGAAGTTAGGCTTTGGGATTCTGAGCATAATGTTTGATGTCCCTGACCACAAGAATAGGCATGTGAATTACCACTGAAGTTTAAGGTAAATCCCAAGAGCATAGCTTCTGCTAGACCTACAGCATCTTCCTGCTAAGTCATCTGGGGTGTCCTGAGACAGTCAATCATTCATCTTACAGGATAAATGTGTTTTTATGTTCTTGGCCTTTCTACTCTTCACACACTGAAGATTTTACTTTGGCTGTGTACAAATCTTGGGCTAAATCCTGTCTGCATGAATATCAGTGGAAAACGTTCTGTTGTCTTTGATGGGAACAGGGTTTTGCCTCTCAGGGTGATGGACAAGAAAAAAACACAAATATAGCTTTGAAGGTTTTTTTTTCAATGGCAACAATAGGAAAGGAGCATTTTTTTCTGGTTGATCAAAGATACTAACTGATTTTCATGGTTTTGGACAAAGAATATGGACAGAAATATTCTTCCTCTGCATAGACATCAATGGTAAGTGCATCTGCATTACCATCTTATTTCCATTCTTGAGTGAAAGAAGCAAATTTGGAAAAAAAAATGATTGTTCCACATTTTCTATACATGTAATCACGTTGTAGAGTGATTTGTGAGCACATGAACTGGATGCTTTATCAGTGAAATAGAAGGAAAACACGGGCTTTTGGAGGGCAGTGCACATGCTCTATGTACTAATACATGCTCAGTCCATAGGCCTGGAATAGACCTTTTCCAAAATAAATGATAATCAAAGTTTCCGTGGGTGCTGCTCAACAGGATCAAAGCTTTTGCTTTGCAAAGTTGGCTCTGGTGTGCTACATTCCTTGTTAATACTGCACGGCTATATTTTATCCAATGTATGTCCCATTTAGCACCATAGTGATGCTGAAATTTACGCACTCTCTGTCTGGATATGATTTAAAAAAATTAAATCAGTGCCCACCATTAAAAACCTTGTAACTGAGGTGGTGTTTGAGCTGTATCTACTTGAGTAAAAGAATAGCTTTAATTGACATTGCAACTCACATTGATTCCGTAGATCTTCTGGATATCCTGGAGATCAGATCCTCTCTAAACTCAGGGTTCCTAAGGGTTCTTGAAAGCACATTATCCCAAAATCATTGAAATAATTTAAATAGGGTGGAAAGATTGCAAAATTGTTTTCTTTTTTTCCCAGGCCAGGACCAACAAATAAGAGCAGCTTCTTAGTCTTCAGTGGGTGTTATGTACCTGGGGAACTGCTAGTGCCTGGTTATACTCCTACTGTGCAGAACACGAGTTTCATAATGTCTGTAGGCTGACCCAAGGCAAAACTGTTATGGATTACCAGAAAAAAAAAATCAGTTGATACTAAATTATGATATTACTCAAGGCAGTAGTGATTCTATGATCTATGATTCTATGATTCTATGAAAAGAAGTTCCCTTTCATGCACTTTCATTTGAATCTTGGCTCCTAAAAGAATGCACTGAAATTAGATGTTACACTCTCACCAGGTCATGGTCACATCTTTCCGAAACCAAGTCCCTTCTAATCTTGTTCTTTATATTGGCAGGGAAATCGAGTTCTCCTGCTATTGGCTTCATAGAATCATAGAAGATGATCGGAAGAGACCCATCGGATCATCGAGTCCAACCATTCCTATCAAACACTAAACCATGTCCCCCAGCACCTCATCCACCCATGTCTTAAACACCTCCAGGGAAGGTGAATCAACCACCTCCCTGGGTAGCCTGTTTCAATGCCCAGTGACCCTTTCTGTGAAAAACGTCCTCCTTATGTCCAACCTAAATCTCCCCTGGTGGAGCTTGAGGCCATTCCCTCTTGTCCTGTCCCCTGTCACGTGGGAGAAGAGGCCAGCTCCCTCCTCTCTACAACCTCCTTTCAGGTAGTTGTAGAGAGTAATGAGGTCTCCTCTCAGCCTCCTCTTCTCCAGGTTAAACAGTATTTAAAATTCTGTTACAAACACAAACATAAGAAGGAACTACGTTTCCTGTACTTCCAATCCATATTTGGAATAATATAGATGATTAACAATTTACTGAAGCATTAATGAGAATCTAATAATGGCTGTATCAATCTGGACTGCTCGTTTCTATGTCCATTTCATCTCCAATTTACAGTCAATAAGATTTCTGAATGGCACAGAAGTGCTCCACTTAAGTGACATTTCTAGGTAGCTGTCGGATTTTGAGGTAAAGATGACAATGCCACCTGGAAGGTCCAGAACACAATATTCTTTAGAGAATACTGAAGAGATGATTTTATGACATTATCTTCTGACACTGTGTGAATAAATTTTAATCAAAGATATGCCAGCTTTCTTTTGCTCTGATGAATCTGGAAATATTTAACCTCTCAGGCTTGAACAAAAAAAGGTGCCATTTAAATGCAGCAAAAATGTTCTTAGTTTTTAATTGAACCTAATTTTGAAAAATTAGATAAAAGTAGTGTTCTTGTCATTTCTTTTTTTCACAGAAAACAGATAAAGGCAAGGGCATATACTTCATCTTTCTGTCAGCTGGGATCTGTCTATAAATTCCTATTGCATACGGTAGTTTACTCAGATTTATAAAGAAGGAAATATTCTGCTTACAAAGCCATTCCTGCTTACTAAGGCCCAGAACAAATTTTTGTCAGAATTACGAGTTAATTAAAATCATCTTATACTCATATTTTTTAAAGCTTCAAAGCAATTCTGTACGTATATGTACAAAGAATGTACATACAGGATCTTCTAAATGCATTTGTGAAATGTAGATGTTCCTCGAATGAAATGTAGTAACTAATTAATAATAGGAGTACAGAAAATCTTGAAACGGTAGGTGAATAAAACTACTTCCTGTCAAAGCTGCGGCATAATTAATGTAGACGAAATGCGATTATACAATTGGAATTTGAGAGGGAACATATAGTTAACAAATATGTATATATTTTAAAGAAAATGGTAGGATCTACCTGCTACAGAAGTTATTAGAAATACCTTAAAGAGATTTGTTACATCATAGCTTTGGCTTTGGGGTTTTTTTCATTGTAATAAAACAACTTCACAGTACTATTTTCTCAGCAAGAAGAAAGTTTGGCTGATCAACAACTTGTACATTCACTCCTTACAAGCACCTTTACTTCTAAATTTGTGTTACTATTATCAATCTGTGGGTTATGTAATCATATTCTTGTGGGTATTTATGCATTTTTCTCAAGCAAAAGCCAGCCAAAATGACACTCTAGCTGTTCTAGTGGTAATACTGTCTCTTGCCTCTTTTTAATGTGGGAGCATATTTCTACGTTTTATATGCTCTTGAACATAAATAGACTAAGTTGATTATGTCTATTCTTTTAATGGGCTTTGTGGTTTCTTTGGTGCCTGCTTTTGTTTTTTTGTTTTTTTGTTTTTTTTTTTTTTTTTTTAATGTAATGAATGCTGATAAGATGCTCTCTATGTTTTAATTCTTTCCACATCTCTTTGAAGAGTTCTGCCTAACCTACAGCAAGTCCTGGGTTTTTCTCCTCAGTTGAACTGTTTTCTGCCTTGGCTTTGCATTCTGTTCAAATGATGATGAATCCAACTCCTATTACAATCATCATCATCATTGTGATTATTTGCTGAAATGAAGGACAACCAAGTTGTCCCAGAAGCTTACACATTATATTAGCCAAAACAAAAAAAAAAAAAAAAAAAAAAGGGTGTAAGACTGTGGATAAGAACAGATGGAAAGATAAATTCTGTCACACTATCAGTGTGATAGAAAGCCTCCTTAGTTTCAGAGTTATGATGTCTCATTCTACAAATACCAAAGAAAAATTTGTGAGTTTTGTGTGCTATTTGAAAGCTGCTATTGTTTTAAATGTACTCTACAGTTATGGCTCTGTAAGTACCTGATGTCACTATAAGCATCATGTATATTAATGGAAAAGCCATTTATTAAGCTTTTGCAGTCCTTAATGTTAATTACCGCAATTAATGAATGGAACTGCAAGTAGAGTTCAGCTAAGGGTTTTCTAAACTATTAATGGGGCATCATTAATAATGCTCATGAATGTCTACTGCAAATTATTTAACAGCCATGAGACTTATTATGTATAGAACCTCAGTTTGAACTTTCATGACTCCTCTTCAAATAAATTAATGATGTTCCAAAAACTCTTAAGACCACATCTTCAGTTATTTTTTTGAAGAAAGACAGTTTGAAAGCCACAAACAAAATCAAAATGAAGTTTTATGATATAAAAATTTCCTAGGTAACAAACTTCACTTTACTTTTCACTTTGTAATAAAGAATCCCAAATTGAGGATAAAGAAAATCTTACCACTAGATCTAAGCTTCAAGAACAAAACTGCTAAACTCTTTTAGGTCACTACAGCTCTGGAGATTAGACAGTAATAAGGTAAATTATGACTTGTTGTTTCAGTTAATAATGTTCCTATGATTTTTACTTAAGAGATCTCTCACCATAAAACTGTATTTGTTCTTAAAAGATGTATGTCTAGTTCACAATACGGTACCATAGACTTCTTAAACACACATCTGCAAAAACCTACATACATACTTGCCTTCAGGCTTGTCAGTGGATCCTTGCCTTTGAATTACTTGTTCTATTAAAGCTAAGCTTGTGCTTATGTGTCTGCAGTTCTGGGTCCCTAACTAAACAAGAAGTGTTGCCAAGGGCTGTTTAACTGACTTCCCTTTGAAAATGGAATCCAAGTCAGTTTGATTCAATCCCTGCTCACAGCTCACCATGAAAGTGGCTCAAGCAACTACTCAGCTCATTTTTTTTGCCTCAGGAGACTCTTCTACTGTACCAAAAGAAATATCAACCTTAGAAACACAAAATGGTGTGCTGGTCACTTAGGCTTTATGGCATCTTTTTGGCCATGCCACAATGACTATGACCATGAATTCGCTCAAATTAGCCCCTGTATCAGTCATTCTTCTCAACCATAACCTCATAACAGTGTTTTTCATTCAAAGTAATCCTTTCTTTAAGTGGCACCTTCTTCAATCTTTCTCTCTAAATTGCAGAAATATGAATTTGATAGGTGGATTCTTTGGTGGGTAAGGATTTGCTGGATGGTCATATTCAGGGAGAAGAAATTATTCAGAGTAGGTCTTGGCTGTGTGAAATGTTAACATTGAGCTGATGTGACAAAGCAAGAACTTCTCTCGCATTTCTGTGTGTTTGCCTGCACTGAGCTGTATCATGTGCTAAGTTATGTCAGGTGAAGAATGCAGAGATTTCCCAAATGTGGAAACAAGGAGACAGAACAGATGTGGTGACTTTGTTGGCTGCAGTGCATACATAAACGCATTAGCAACCTGCTAGCATTTCTCAACAAAATTAAATTAAAAAAAATTAACTCTATTATAATAAAGCAGGAAAAAAGGATAATAAAGTCTAAGAACAAGTAGGTGAACAGATCCCAGCATTTAATGAGCTAAGTTACTTGAGTGAGCACAGCATATTTTCAATGAATTTACAATACACTGGGAATTCGCTGAAGGTGCATCTACCTCTCTGCCTGTTCATTGTTTATTCTTTTTTTCTTTTTAATAGGTGGATTAATGGACTGAAATGAGGATCAGGAGATCTAAACTTAAGCTCTTGCTCTGCCACACTCTTCTCCCATGACTTCAAAGAGTTCTTTCATTTTTTTGACACACTTACATTAAAGGCTGTGCTTTGGAAATGACAGTGAGTTTGATGAGACCCTGGAAAGTCTAGCTGTGATGGTACCAATAGAAGTACTTATTTAGAACAAGCGTCTTTGATATCTCTGCGATGAATGCTTATCTGCAGGAGTTCCTATCAGCAACACTCATCTACACTTTTGCAGTCCTGAGCCAGGAAGTTTCTGGGGTTTGTAAGGATACAAAGATTCATGAAAGATGTATTGTTTGCTGGATGAGAGTAAGACAAGAAGAGTTTGTTCATTACAGCAAGGAGTGACCCCAGGATAAACTACTGATTTTGTATCAAGCACTATAAAAGAAAGGATGGGTCTCTATGACCATGCAAGGAAAGAACCAGTTGCGCTGGTTCACCTTGTGCTCTGTGTATAGGATCAGCATTTCCAACACTAAGATGGAACCTACAAATTATCTGTTTCTTGAAGAGAGCAAAGACCATTTAACTTCTCTGAAGTCAGTAATTTACATCCTTTTATACTTTTTTCTATATCTGGGCTAATTTTTTACATTGTTTACTTATAAGTATGCAAATTTAGGTGCCTAATTTTAGATGCTTGTAAATAGTAATACACATGAATGAAGCTTTTGGCTAAATATGCAGGAAAAGTGGAAGGTGAGCTACGGGAATAAAAAATGGGATCTATTTGGTAAAATTAATTCCAATACTACAGCTAAAGCTTACATGGGGCTTAAGTTCCTCTGATCAGTCACGCTGACTATATTATGACATCAGAGCCATGTACACCAAAGTTTTGTGAACAGGTAAAACTGGCATGAAGAACAGATACAGAGTACAATCTATCAGGTAATGCCCAGCAGGCACTGAATACTCAGGAAAATAAGTTGAAAATTAATTATCTCAAAGCACAAAAGCAAAGTAAAGCCTCATGAAAGCCTGTTTCAGCAAGGACTTCATCATCCCAGTCCTTTTGCTTGCCTCTTCAAGGAACTCTTTCTTCCTGATGTGGAGATGAAGAATTAATCATCTTGTTACATAAAATGCATACTCCATGGGGAAGATGCATGAAGCATGTAAGAGACAGATGGATTTTTTTGTAAAGTAAGGTCACCCTCAGGGTGTGAGAGCACAGGGAGAAGTTCTAACTGAGTAATTACCATTTCTGTATCATCTGGAGAATTGCAGGTTTGATACCATATGAAAGAGCCTATGATTTTCAATTAACTCTTTGCTCCTGTAGATTGGTAATTACTTCAGTATATGTTGGGGTGCTGGTTTTCACTAACCTCAAATGGGAGTGGAGGAATTGGAAATGGTCTTATTTGCCTGGTGGTCAGTGATTGCCACAGTTGTGAAGCCAGACTAAGGTTCTCCTGAGTGCTTGTCAAGAGCAGAGGGTTTCTCAGATTTTAAGGAAGACCTCTACTGTAATGCTGAGAAGAGAAATGGGTAGTGTGTAAGCCCTGTGCTCTTATCTTCTTATCTATTTCTATCTAGGTCTGAAAATGTGTAGCGGCGTCCTGTTGACCATGTAATGCTGGCAGCCTGAAATCAGCCTAGGACAGCGCTGTGCACTGGAAACGAAGGTATTAAAAGGAAGGAAAATTAAAGACATCAACTTTTTTTGAAGTAATAAAGGAATGGAAAATTAGATCTTTTAAGGTGTATCAGGTTGTAAAGGCTTCACTGTGTTTTAATTACTGCAAGCTAAATTTCTGAAAGCCTGCAGTAGCTTCTTAGATACATACTGTATTTTTAATTAAGTAATTAGGGATTTTGATGAAGGCAGCAAGGATTTTAGAATTTAAAGTTTTCTGAAGAGGAAGCAGGGGAATCTTTCCCCTAGGTGTCTCTGTATTTCATAATGATTAACCTTGAGTGAAATGTTGCAGGAAGGATCTGAGAACTTTTATTCATGAGTAACAAGTATAAAACTTGACCCAAAAGCTCTTTGGAAAAACTTTCCAAGAAGAGAACTTTGCCAGGGAGAAACCTGTAGGGCTTAGGTCAAAATGTACATTCAGGGATCAGGTAAAGTTTAGCAGAACAGCATTTACCTCTTGAAAGGACAGATTTAATGAGCAATATGCATAGAACGTCTGTGTTACAATGAGTTGAAGAGATAATGCAGTTGCTGTTAGGTTATGTGTGACATTAAGTTTCAGATTGCTCACAAAAAAAAAAGCCTTAAAAAATGGAAAAAAATAGTATGACAAAAATAAGAAAACAGATAGCCTCATAACTGTTTTTTCTCCTAGCATTTACTGTGCCAATTTACAGACTTCTGAGTGTGAAATCACAGAGATTTTTATATGAAGGAAAAAATACAGTACTATGGGAAAGGATACACTACACTCTCTCCTCAGATAGATGTTAGATCTGGTTATGGAGATGGGAATCCCAGGGTTCCCAGCTTAGTACTGCTGCAGAATATGCCCATGGAAGTCATAAGATCATGTTCCCATACCTAAGATGTACATTTTAATAAATATATATGTGGGTGCGTTACTGCCATATTGAATCTCAGTATGTCTTTCTCAGAAAGGAACTTTTCTATCCAGACAACAACTAGATGTTCTGCATAAACATTTTTGTAACCTTCACCATGAGCAGAAGCATGATTTTGATAGTGTATATATTCACTGAGGTATTTTTTCCTTTGATTATTATTTATCACCATGAACTCATATACCTGCAGTCTATTTATTGCTGCAGTGCTGAATACATTCTGTTTTGGATATCAAAAAAATTTAACATGCACTTCCAGAGTCTGCCTGCCTCACCCAACCAGAGTTCCTAACTGCTGTGCTTCAATTACTTGATGAAAAGAACGTCAGGTGAACTTCATCTCCAGCTCCTTTCCCTTGAAATGTCCATGAATGAAGTAGGATGCCTAATAGTCTATTTTACATAAATGCTAGTTTGCTCTTGGCTTCTTTTCCCAAGCTCACCAAGGTCAAAGTATGGTTTTGTGGACAGTTCACTCTGAGAACCATTTGTAAAGGCAGCATGGATGAGAATGATTTAGTTCTGTGTAGCCTATGTGGTCTTCCAAGAGTATCACAGAAAGCTTTCCAGCCTCCAGAACCGCATGTGTTCCTTACCCAATGCTACCCACATCTGTTGTTTCCTGCCTCCTCAGAGTGCTGTAAAACATCTTCTAGCTGAAACCTGCTTCTCCCTAGCAACTTTTACATTTTAAGACAACAGTGGCTGAAAGGAGACCCAATGCAAGTACTACATGACATAGACACAGCCAGTCTGCTCTAGACTCATGTAGCTCCAAACAGTGGGACTCCAACCCTCTGCTGGGCCATCAGGCTCAGTCACGCTTAGCAGTTTGGATGTACCTTGTGAGAATGCTTGTTGTTGAGGTCCCAAAATGAACACCTCACCCTAGACAAGATAGAACTCTAGGATACCCCTTTACAAAATAATCTGCAAAAACTTTTGCCTTTGTCCTTATAAGGTCTTCTGGGAGCTATAGAATGTGCATAGGAAGTGCCAATACTGTTCAGCTGGGAGAGTACTTCAGCTTTTTGAGTTACAAAAAGAAACACCTTCATGAATAACATAAACTGGCTAAAATTTCTTAAAAAGCTTATCTACTCCAACATATGTACACTGTATAAACAATATAATCTCTCTGCTGATCATATGCATTCAGTAGCAAACTGGTTTAAACCTATCAGTTCATTTTGTCAGTGGGGCACCAAGCCATGTTTAATCCTGAAGTATCTGCATTGTGTTATTCTGTGGCACATTTCACCTCAAAGGTTACCATATTCACTTCACCTTGAGTAGAGGGCCCAATCTATCAGTTAGTGCCATGTCATTATAGTTCCATCAGGAGCATCTAATGACTTTGGATACCTAATGCCAGATTGTAGGTGATTTTAAAAATTGCCCTAATGCACTTGGGAGGCATGAACAGCTCCATTGCATCTGAGAAGACTAAGAAGAAAGGGAGAAGAAAACAGGAGCTAAAAATACAAAGTGGGCACTTAGAAAGCATAATTCTGTGCCTACTGGAAGTGAGTATTTTTAAGTTACAATTTAAATTCTTCAATAATTAAATATTTGGAGATTTTTAATGAATGAATGCACATTTTCTGTTACAAATATGAAATTACATGGTAACTATAATTATGTCTATTTATAGCTGCCTATATATTTTTAAATCTACAGATCTGTGTTTATATTTGCTATATGCACAAACATACACTTGTGGATATAAATGTGTGCATTCTTAAAATGTATAAATTGCCTTTTTCATCAGTAAATACAGCCAATTCCATGCAGGAGTTTATTTTCTATTATAGCTTCACAAAAGGCATTCAGAAAGAAAAAGGAATTCACCACTGCATCAAGGAAAAGGCAGAATGTTTTACTGAAATAAGGTAGACTACTATTAGAGATTACAATTCTGCCAGAGTAAAAGATTATCTCTGTATTGCAGATTTGCCAGTAGGTCTACGAGGGATATTAAATCAAACTAAAATAAGTGGAACTGCTCAAAGGGTGATGGTCACCTTTTTTATGCACTTAGATGTGACCTCCTCTATCGAGTTGACTGTGGTCTTTTCATTTTGTTGGGGATTTTCCTTTTTGGTTGTGGTATCGTGAAGATGTGAACAACTGAAATTTCTCCATCTAAGTTTGAGAAACTATTAGCAATTCTGTATCACAGCATAAATATTTATGTCTGACTTCTACAAACTCTGTAGTTTGAAACCAGAGCAGGTCAACCAGAAAAGCTATGGAGCCTCCATCTGTGGAGGTCTGTAAGGCTGAAGTAGACAAAAGCACAGCCAGCTTGGTGAGAGACCTGTTCTGAGCAGAAAGGTGGCCTTAAGACATCCAGAGGGATCCCTTCCAAACACAGTTTCTATGATTCTATAAATATGTTTGACTTGTGCTACCAACACTCTATGTACTGAAAAACACTACCAAAAACTTGTTAAAATATTATAATTATTTCAACTGGGGAATTCTGAATGTTTTCAATTACTTGTTAATTTATTCCTGAGCTATGAAGTGTTTGAAAACCCTGAAAATAAATGTCTGACTCACAGAAGACATTTTCTATGGAAAACTACTAAATTTACAAACCAGTTTTGAAGACAGGAATTTTAGACCAAAATGAAAGTAAAAGCTGTGCTAATTTAGAATGAATGTCACTATTATGCCAGATTGCAACATAAAGCGAACAAATGTGGGATGATGGCAACAGATCCACAGCATAATTAACTCAGTTTAGGATTCTTAGTGTTTTGCATCAGTATCTCTACCAGGAGACAGACAGATCTGCTTTTTGCAACCAGCACTGAAGAGATCAGTAATAACCATTGAGTTGAATCAAACAGTCTTTCAATGCACACATCTGCTAACATAAGGCAGGAAGTATTTGGCTCCACAGTTATGGAGTTGTTGTTACCTCCTCGTAGCTTTCAGTGGAGAACACCCACCCTTCTCATCCTCTTTGTTCTAAAGCATAAATCGGCAGCAACTGTTTAGAAAATGGATGTGAATGCCTTAGTCTTGGGAAGAGCTAAAAGAACATAGATTTGAGGTTTTACTCCAGCCTTTGGATATGCAACACTTCTTGGGAAGAAAGTCCTGAAAACAGAGCTCAGGGAATTTCCAAAGATTGTTTTTATATGAGAAAAACCATTGCTTTGCAATAATCTCTCACTCACAACCTAGAACAGAGACTTTAATATTCTAGTTTTTCCTTCCGCAAAGAAGATTATTCTCAAAATGGTGGAAAAATAAATTTCTATGTGGAACATCTTACTACTGAGCTGTGTACTGTAAGTCTTCTTACAATCTTTATTTTTTGATAAATGTGTAAAACAATAACTAATTGAGGTAAATGTGACCTTTTCTTATGTAGAAAGTCAGAAGGATGCTTAGTACAGAGCATATAAGAGAATTTTATCTCTAAAAGTGCCAGAGTTACTGAGAATCCTCAGGACATGGTTTCAGATGCCTTAAATATGATGACATGTGGTAATGCTTGTGCTGTTCTGCAAGAGATTTAGTGTTGGAACTCTGATTACTGACTTAATAGAGAATTGAACAAAGAAAGAACTTCTTTGTATGCAAAAGTGGAATAAGGTGGTTTATTTTCATGAGTTTGAAGTAGCTACAGGACTTGCCCTGCTTGCTGAAGCTTCTGTAGTCTGCCAGGTTCATAATGCACTGTATCACAGCAAATTAGCTCATAATTCACTCAGAACTCTTGACTGACCATACTTCGTTTGTTGCAAAATCATTCTATTTGGGTTTTATTTTCTATTTGTTTTATTTCTTCTATTCGTTCTGTGTATTTTTTTTTTTTAAGAAATGGAACTTTGAACGATGATTTGTTGGCAGACTTATGTGTCTCCCAGGGCCATTGGTTACATGGGTGTAAGTGAGGGCAGGCTTGGCTCTAAATGACTAAAATGCTGTGCTCCCTTGGCTGTGAGATGCTGAGGGAGTGCATAAAAATAATGCAGAGCACAAAAGCTTCAAAAGTAGCAGAAAGAGGGGTCTGAGCCAACCTAGTGTGCTTCCTTCTTCCCAAGGCGGGGGCTGCAGAAAGATTTCTGTGCCTTCAGCTTGTCTCGCTTGGTGAGACTACACAGCCTGACTCAAAATTACAGCGATGAGTTTGGGAAGATACCACGCTCAGAAACCAACAACAGTTCTCTCATTGGTTAAACAGGCTGAGCTGACACTTAGGATGGAGAAGGGTGGGATGGACCATGAGCATGGGTGCAGGACTGCTGGTGTGGTGGTCCCAGCTTGCTGCTCACCACCTTTCCAAAGGCAACTCTTGTAACGTGTCTGTGATCACTGCAGTTTTCCCACAGCGTGGCAAGCAGGGCTTCTGCATCTTGGATAAGTTGTAGCCTCTGTAGTGCACCATCACAGTAGCTATGAGATGCCCTTTCTAAATAGTTCAGTGCCTGTACAACTGTATGCACTGCCTCATAGACCACTTCTGTTTTCACTCGTGTATCCATTGAATTTTTCAGAACACACGATTTTTAGGTAAACTGAAAATGGAAAAAAAAATACAAGTTAAGTTCAATATAGAAGAGAGGCAGCTTAATGAGAGTGAAAAGCTAACACTGCAGTTTTTAAAGCACAGGGGAAATTTAAGCATGGAGTACTGGAAATGGGATTGCATCCTTTGTTCTTAATACGTGTTGCATCTAACAGTTCCATTTGTTCTGCTGTTCTTCAGTGCCAGGGCTAAGCAAATAGTTCACAAATAATTTAGTTTTTGAATTTAACCTTCATTCCTGCTCATGGGGTCCCCATGTGCTGAATGCGGTAGTTTCAAACTTATTTGCAATTCAAGATCACACAGCTTTTAGGGGTGAAGGGAAATAGGAGATATTTATTATTGTCATATGCCAGTGCAATATGGCACACCCACCTGATCACAAGTTATTGCTTGTCCTCTCCAATATGATGGCTGTGGTGGGACAGTGAGGAGGTAAAGTGAAAGCTGTCATTTTGAGATGGAACATGAATTTCTCCTCTTGAAAAATTAGCATATCAATATTTTTTTGCATGGAAAAGTTAACAAGGAGTCACTATTGAAACATACAAGACTATATCTGTCTGAATCATTATTCCAGGGCTACATCTAAAGGGGACACAGAGCTTGCTTGACACAGAGCACTGAGGCCTTGTGAAATAAATTACACCTTTTGCATTGCACAGTGAAGCAGACCTTTATGTCTGTGAGGAAAGTAAAGCATTTCCTGACCCCTCCACTATAAAACAAAACCAGGTCACCCTGAGTTGTGTTTTTTATCAGTCTTTCATTTTTCACTGTGGTAAAATACGTGACTATGATCTCACCCTGAGAGATTGCTGCCTTGCCTCAGACATGGCCAAACTTATGTCAGACAGAGTTACTAAAATTCAGCTAAGAAAAACCCCAAAAGGGTTTCTCATACTGCTGCTCAAAGCACACAGGAGTAAGCTGAGAGGATTACTGCCAAGCTGCTTTTCCACCATGAAGCGAGAGTGAAGTGCAAGTGGTACATGCTTGACATCATAAAATACTGCTATGGCAACAACTCACTGTTTAAGCATCAATTTGTAGGGGTAAAAAAAGGTACATGTATGAGAAACTCAGATCTCATATTTTGTCTGCACTTTCTTTGATCGGCAGGTTTTGTATTAAATAAGCCTGAAAGTTTTCAGAATTGAAAAGGGAAATTTTGCAACTGACAAATTATTGCATCAGTTTTTGCGTAATCACATTAGAAAAAAAAATGCCCCACAGTTTGCCTTGTTAGAAGATGTTAAAGTTTAGAAAGCACAGAATAGTGTGAAGAAATCTGTCTTTCATACAATTTGTAGATGGTAATCAATAATTTTCAGGATGGGTCTGGCAGTATTATTCAGAAAAAAAAACAGGAAAAGGAAGGTATTTCAAACTCTACATGTTTAAAAGAAAGAAAAAACACTAGACTAAAAGAGTAATTTTAACAATCCAAAAACCAATGGGAGGGATAACAAAGAATTGAATGGATCTCTTAGCTTTTAAAAACCATGTAAGTTTTTTTTTATCAATTAGCATTAAGTGCTTAAGAATTCAGGTAGGTACATCATTTTTTACAGGCATCCAAAAGCAATTTCCCTTTAGCCTTAGTGACAGATTGATATCACATTTTTCTGGACAGTGAGGATTGAAATCATGGAAACAAGGGTCCTGATATTCTATTATTTTTAGAAATCTGAATTCACCAGCCAGAAGATATTAAAAAATCCAGTTTTCTATTTATAAAGAAAAACAAACAACAGTACTTAGACTTGTAACAAAAAATTGTATCCTTTTTCAGAGGTGTGACTTGGCCACTTAAACTACTTAACTATTTTCATTGTTTTTTCTATCTATCTCCTTTACTGTTTTCCTTTGGTAAAGATGTGATCTCCATTATTAATTGCTCTCTGAAGTTTTCTCTCTCTATTTATTTCTGTCCTTTAGAACAACAGTTTCCAGGAAAACTGGATAATAGGAAAAGGAAAATTAAATAATCCTCACATTTTAATTCAGAGATAATGGCATATGTAGAAGTAAATGCCAAGTGCTATGTGCAGTTTAAAGATAATCCTTTTGTGTACTACACGAACTTGTGAAATCCTTATCCCAACAATTAAGCAACATGATTAATGAGACAAGGGAAAAAAAAAGAATAGTTGCTGCTATTCTTTTGAAGCAGAATATAAATGTCCTCCGACTTCATCTATTTTAATTTACATTTTGTTTGAGTGTCTTCAATCTTTTAGAGAAAGAGGCTGCCATGATTCTTGGCGCAGCTATTTTTGTCTGTAGCAAATATTAGACTGATACTGTCACACTGTCCCAGCTACTATTCTCTTTTTCTGTCCAATGAATGCACCAGGGTGTTATTAAATAAATCAAATTTAAAAAAAAAAAAAAAAAAAGGAGAGAGGCAGAAATCAAATTAAAGCCAAGTGGGCTCTGTTTGAAGGCTGTGGCCTTACTCCCAGTGGGCCCACGCAGCATGTGCCCTTTTATCTTAGTGCCTTTAAGCTATAGTGGTCTGTTCAACCTTCTGGGGCTACATATGTCTCTGGGCCAGGATAATTGTTCTCAACAGCATGTGCTTAACTTTATCATCTTTCTTGCCGCTAGACTTAGTGTAAATTAAACAGGGGTTCCCTGAAAAAAAAAATGAAGCTGAGAAGTTTCAGCAGTTTTTTAAGACTATTTTTTAAAAACAGAACTTATTTTATGGACACTGTGGAACATTTTCCTAGTTTCTGTGAGATGAGATGAAAGTAATTTTAATTCTCTTTTTTTCTTTTCCTTTTTTTTTTAAAAAAACCCCCATACACTAGGACAAAGAACAATCAGATAGAAATTAGATTAATGAGGAAAAAAGGCTAGACATGGACATAGAATATATGCATAGAAAACACACAGGAAGCCAAATTCCCACTCAGAGTTTGCCAAATTACCCATGACTTCTCTTTCAAAGCCCTTCTAATAACTCTTCATTAATAGCCCTCCACTGTATGCAAAACCCATAAGAATAGATGGTGATATCCTGATCTGTACCACAAACGTTCTTTAACTCCTTCAGACCCCTTGAATTTCTTGTTAGACATTTATATCATCTTTGTAATTTCATCATAAAAGAAAATTTTAAACTTCCTCTGCCTTGACCCTGATGCCCTTCCAAGCCCTTTATTGAGTTTAAATGAACCTTTTTTGAACATGGAATTACGTTTAGTTGGATGACTTTTTACCAGCATCTTTTACCACTATCATTCATAGTCTTCTGTCTGTAATGGAAATATTCACTTTGGATTATTAATTTTATTTTTTGATAAACACCAGACAAAATCTTTTTTCAGAAGAACATAAAGAATGGAAATAATTGAGCAATATTTTTTTACATTCTTCCCTGGAAACTGTCCAAACTAGGATTAAAGTCAAACCAGCTAACAGCATGTGAGGTTTCAGCTCTGTCAGATAAGCAGCTGTAATTTTCATTGTGTGCAGGAGTGTGCTGCTTTCTCTAGGGTTAACAGTTCTGTTGCTATTCAAGATTTTAGGTCTTCCTTGCAGAAGAAGCATGATCTCTCGTAAAGAGTTTGTGTTTTATTTAATTATGACAATTATTTTCCTTCATTTACAATAGAAGAGAATATTTGGTCTGAAAAAAAGAGAAGTTTCCTGTTCTGAAGAAGGGTATTATGATGCTTTGTTATGTTGCATTGCAGCAAGGTTCTTCACCTTTCTGTCTTAATCATATCCTAGATCCTGTGCTGGGATGCAGAGGCACCATGTGAGATTCAGATAAATGTTGAGATGGTGTCTCTGTTTCTTTGGCCTCTGGACTATTAGAAACTTGGCATGATCTTTTCAGTCTTTTTGTGCAAGGGATTTCAGGTTAAACTCGGAGGAAGTTTTACCCACGGGTTTCAAGAGCTGTATGAGATTCTTACTCAGGTTGCTAACCCCATAAGTTCCATTCACAATTTGAATCATACAATCATAGAACAACCAGGCTGGAAGAGACCTACTGGATCGTTGAGTCCAACCATAGTCATCCCATTCCATTCTGTCCCCACTGCTTTGGGGTTCAATTCCAGCCTCCCCAGTCACCCCATTCCCTCCCCAGTCACCCCATTCCCTCCTCATCACCTTGTGGCTCAGCTCCAGGAACCCCACAACTCCTTTCCCTCCCCATCATTTTGGGGCTCAGCTTTTCCTTTCAGGTCATGAAAAGAGCTGTGTTGGACTAAACATCTTACTCACAGCTCTTGAATAGCGTTTCATAAAACCTAATATAGTTGTGTTCATGGAGTGTAAAAGTCTTCTGGAGATGCAGCTCCTAATTTTAAGTAATGGCTACTGGTCACCTCCTTCTCTCAATTTATAATTGTTTTACTGGCAAATAAAGACTATAATTTCATTATCAACTCTTCAACAACCTTTCTGTGCTGGTATCAGTAAACACAACATGTTTCATTACCACGTTTGTAGCAGAAGCAGTAAAACCTCTGGTTCACTGATTCACAAGTATCTTAATGGCATTCATTGTAGAAATCTGCTGTAGATGTTTACTGAAACAGATAATTAACAGAAATAGTTGTTTAATGATGTATGTATATGACAGTACATTCACAGTTAGTGAAAAATAAACTCTGGTGGCATGATATGTTAGTGATATGTCCAAGTCTGCACGCTTCCAAGCGCACTTGTAGCCTCCAGACATTGATGATCCCAAAGATGTGTGGACCTTTCTTTTTCAGCCCCTCAGCATCTGTAGCCAGCACCACACTGACATACTTGAGGGTGACTTGGTGCAACCACTTTGTGGGATTTGCTGGAGATCATCCGAATGGGGTGGTGGACATGCTTCTAAGGGACTTGAGGAGGAACTGAGAAATCTTTCCCAAAAAAATGGAAAAGGTACTGACGTATTCCCTTAGGCCTACAGTAAGAAGGTAAAAGTTGGACTCAGCTTTCCTTCTTGTCACAGTCCCAGTTCTGTTGTGTTACTTGTGTGCCTTGACATGCAACCTAAACTGACAGATGCTCCATGCTCCATTCCATCACACCATCAGGGATGATGCGAGGCTATCAAGAAGGCACGCAGCCTTTCAAGTGTTAGCTAAAATACCAGTCTTTGGCCTCTGTCTTATAGCTGTCTAGTTCTTACTCAGTGTACTTGAGCTGAGAGATCTGCAGTTAGGTAACTGTAGATTTCCTCTGTGCTGTTCAAACAAAATATTCATGCCTAGTGTGCAATGCAGATTGGCTTTAAGCTGGATATTGCCTACAAACAGGCTATACTTTTTTTGTAGAGAAACACTGGTCTCTTAACTTTGCGCTTTGCTGTATATGTGGAATTTGGCAGTGTCTCCTGTGCATATCCTCTTTAGGTCCTCCCAGATGGCTTTGTGTAAGTATCTGATTTATCAACCAGCTCTGTACAATTTGGACCTGGTGCAAAGCCAGTTTTAGTCAATGCTAAAATAAACCAGGCCTTTAGAAAGTCTGATTTGGGCCTTCCTTTCCCTTGTCTCAGTTTCTTGATCCTTCAGCCTTTTTGAGGTAAGAAGCTCCGGTAAAAGAACAGCTGGTCTTATTCAGAGCCTAGTTTTCAAGGACACCTTTATTTTCTATTTTCCTAAGGTAGAGGCAGTTAAAATGCTGTGGTTGGTGTGTCCAGAATATATAATGGAGTGGGCAAGGGTTGCCTACAGAAATTACCACCACAGCCCAGAAACAACGGGAAGGAAAGAGCAACCCATGCGTTGACTACTCCACGATGCAAGCAGTTCCAGGAAGACTGCAGCAAGAGGATCTAGTGATTCCATAGGCAGGAGCCAAGGTTCCAGGGTGTGTGTTGTTCCCAGTGTCTGGATGCACTGGTGGCTCCTGCTCCTTCCTTGGTCACCAGTTCCCATCATCTTGGCTCAGATGAAGCACACTAATACCCAAGGGAGCCCAGAGAGATGCACTGGCAACACAGGGACCTAAATAAAAAACAGTCTTTGTGTGCTATAGAGACACAGGATTTTGCCAATAATGCAAAACTGTCTGGGGTGCTCTGCAGATATACCCAGTAACTTGAGGTGATATTTTGTCTTTAAATATTGCAATTTGTATGAAAAATATTAAAAAAAAAGGAAAGAAATAAAAAAAATCTGTTGTTCTACACAGCGTGGTACAGTAATTGCTAAGGCTCGAAAGTTTTTTCATGTTGTGCCAAGTACACTTACTTGCTGTAAGTTTGGGTGATTCACTGCAGTGTAGTTGAAGGGAACTCATGTGCTTACTCCTATGCACAGGATTTGATGACAACCTTTGTCTTCAGAGGAAGTTTCCATCCTCAGAGTCTGTCTCTTTATGGGAAATGAGTACAGATATGTGCATGATGTTTAAGGCATTCATGTTAAACAGCTGTAGCCCAACTCCTTGTAAATAATAATAGATGTCTTGAGTATAAATGAAGCAGTAAAATATATTTAAGAGCTACTTAGGACTTAGCCAAAATACTAACTAAATAAACTGTACACACTTAACTGTTGACCATAGCGATTTTACTGGGAGGATAAAAATAAAGTAAAACATCCACAGGAAACAAAAATCCTTGACATAGGTCAGACAAAGAAATTTTGAAGTCACAAGACAGTGAAATGAAGTAGAAACTCAGCAGATAGTTAAAATGCTGCTCCTGTCTCTAGCACGAAACCTGACTACACAGAGGTAAGAATGCCGTTTTATTTCCAGGGTTTACTAAAGCTGTGATTAATGCATACCTGGAATATATTTCTTCTTTTGTGAACAGACTACATATCACAATCATTAACAGTAACTCAGCATATTTATCACAGTGCATTTCAAAGAGATGGGAAAACACACAGGTTACTGTTCTAATTCTGCAATAAGTCACAATACCTTCAACACACTCATTGTTTTTACTGTAAATTTCATATTTCAGAAGCTTTTTTCTTCCTCAGAAATGGCTTATGCAAAAAAACCTAGAAATATATTTGAAAACCATGCCTGAGTCTTGGTAGCTTTCCTACATATCAGCTCAAAGCAAAAACCATTTCTTCACTCGAATGTGTTGACTGAATGTTAGTGTAGTCAATAATACAGTATTTGTCATCTCTGGCACTTTGAGAATGTTTTTGTTCAAATAGAATTCAGCCTAGTTCTGCAAAATATTTGTTGCAAGGCTCAAATTCACCATTTGTAGGTAAGGTTGGATGCCTCTGTTCTTTTTAAATTTGTTCCCTCTACCATACTGTTTAGGGCCCTCACTGTTTTCAGCATCCAGATTTCATATCAGTAAGAAGTAATTACCTCCCTGAGAAAACTGCCTCTCCTTCTGATTGAGGCCATGTCACTTCAGCAGAAATGTTATTCAGCAGCAACTAGGCATCCTTGGTGGTGACATCTGTTTGGTTGTCTGGTGAGGGATTGAGGTATAATCAGTCAGATAGGTGTTGAATAGTATTGGCTTCCTGACAGACCATCAGAATAGCCATAGCAGCGGTTTAAAAATCAGCCTGTTTGTTTCTGCCACCCAGTGAAACACTGTGATGTCTGGAGATCAGTTTTACTTTCAGAATTGTACAAAGGAGTCAGAAAAATATGCCAACAGAAAAGAAAATACGCTTTGTCTATCAGATTTTCCTTTACTGATTTGCAAATTGTCAGATGACTAATTCACCTATGGCATCACTAACAAAGAGTTAAATCTCCCATCTTCTCTAGAATTTCTAAATGGATTACGTATCATTGCCTAGGGTGTAGATGAAGGTAAGGCAGAGCTTGCAGTTCCATTGTTATCAGTTAGTGAATAAAAGATGAAGATTAGCATGATTAAGGATAAGTGGAACAGGGGTTCAGCACTATTAACTCTAGGGAATAATTCTCCTGGACACTACTTGGACCATGTCCATGGCTAAGGACAGAAAAATTATGCTGTAAAGAAAGCAAAAAGCAGAGGCTGTCTAACCAGCCCCCCTAGGGGACAGGACTGATTACTGGCATGCTATTGTCTCCGCTTTTATGGGCATAGGCTGCCACCTGGAAAACATGTGAGGGAACCAATGCAACTGGCATCAAATCTAATGCAACCAAGTTCTGACTAGCAGGTGAAGACTGCAACTTAATGTTTGCAGAGCTGATAGTGGAAACAGGGACATAGCCACTGAGGTTTTGTGTCTCAAGAGCAAGGCCCACAGTAAAAACAAGGCTGAAACACTTAATTTCTACCCAGGGAATAGATTGTGGACAAAGTACAATAGGAAATTTGTGGATGTAATCTTGGTAGGAAAGCAAGCAAGAGAAATTTGGGGGATTTGTCTCACCTAACCATAAGCTCTACATTACAGATAACCATACTTGAGTAAGTCATCAAGACTCCCTTTAAAGTCACAAATAAATAATTGCTTTTAGATTGTAATTCATTTCAGCCTCATGGAAAGACCTAAAATATGTGAGATTAATTGTGCCCCAGAAGTGTGTTTTTCTTTGGTTTTAACTGTACAGAACTGCCTAAACACGGCTGTGCAAACTATAGAATCAGGTATGAATTGTCCCATGAGGTTTCAGTAGGACAGTAGGAGCAAGGCCCTCTGGGGCTCAAACATCCACTCTGACAGTGCACTGTACCCAGATGGGTGGAATGCTCCCTTTCAGCTCTCCAGCACCAGAGGTGGAGCAAATCTGCAGCTAACCCAGCATTTCTCCAGAAACTTTAATGTAGATCTTTGCTAATACTCAGTACCTCCACCTCTGCAAGCTAGAAACAAATCAAAATTAAAAATGAAACAAAACACTTCAAAATATTAGGACAGCTTCCAAGTAGGACAATATTTCAGTACACATTTTCCTTAGTTAAAACAATTTAGTTACATGTAGACCTATGTAAGCAACTGTCTCAGCTGCTATAAAAGAGGCTGCATTCCAACCACAGTCCAGAAATAAAAGTTTTTTTAAGTTAGTGACTTCTGCCTCCTTCCAACAGGTTCTCTGCAAGCTTTGCCTAATGAACTCTTCAGACTTAGTGCAAGCAGGGCACTCAGCTGAGTTGGCGTCCAGACTTTAGAAGTGATGGACTTGAAAACATACAATAAGGACTTAAAGCAGGGAAACTCAACCTACATCAGCTTGCTAGTAGGATATATTTATTGCAACAAGTACAGTTAGGATCCATTAGGATCTCCATCAAGATCAGTATATTGAGAACACTAAAGAAATGGCAGATGGTCTGTTATTTACCTGATGTTACGAAGAGCATAGGCAGTACTGTATACTTCCAGAAATGGAAATATAAATCATAAGAAAGTTCTTGTTCTTTTGGTGAGAAAAAAAGCTAAAAAAGTGGTTTTCTGACACCATTTCTGAAGTTATTTCTGGCTATGCAACTTTATGACAGACAGGGCTCTTAAAGAAAACTACCTGATGATACCATTAAGGAAGACATTATACTTTGTTTGCTGCCTTTTTCTCTAGCTCTTCAGTTTAGACTTGTCTGCTGTATAGTGCCAGAACATTTTGAGATACACAATTCAGATGCATTTTCTGTGACTGAAACAAAGCTTCTGTAAGCCATAAAAAAATGATGAAACTGATATGGCAAGGAAGAAAATTCTTAGATTATACTTTAAGAAAGTTGCATCTCGATGCAACATGGATGTTACTTTCCCTTCAGCATTTGCTTAAAAACAATTAAGCAAGCTGTGATTCTTTAGGCCTTGTTTTGCTAGATACTTAGCAAGGACCAGAAGGACAATTTACTCCTGTGCCCCTGTTTCTTCATTTTCCCCACTGTGAGAGGCAGCAGCATTAGGCAGTTTCAGCCTGAAAAGGAACAGAAGAACCAGGTATTTATCCTTTCTGCCTCAGAGGGAACAGGAATATTTCAAAAGGCAGTATTTCTAGAGAGAGAATGAAGTTGCACAGTAATGTTTTTTATTGTTCACAATTTTCTAGAAAGGAAAATATCACCCTCTGAATATTTTGATCTTAAAACGTGTATTGGAAATTATGCACTCCAACCTTGCCTTCCTGTCTCCCAGCAATGAGCAGCCTGGAGAATGTCTTAGTTGGAGGTCACACCTATACTGCTGCATTTAAAAGCCAATATAATCCCCCATCAATTTATATATTTGGCTTTCAGAACTTCCTGTGGCCATGAGTTTTATAATTTATGTGTTGTTTGAAAAAGTACTTCCTTTCATTAGGTTTAAGCCTGCTGTCTAATAATATTTTTGTATGACATATGGCACATGTTGCCAGTATATGTCGTCCTTGTAGCTTCTTTCTGGCAAACCTGATTTTATAGACCTCTATTGTATTTCCCCTTATTCATTGCTTGAAGAATCATACCATATTTACTTTCTCTTCCTGAAAAAGCCATTCAACAATCCAAATTTTTACTGCACTCTTCTGTCCCCTTTCCAGCTCTTCTCTATAATTTTTATAATAGAAGCGCCAAAACTGAACACAGGATTCAAGAACTAGGTGTGCTATTGATTTCTACAGTGACATAATATTTTCTGTTCTGCTTTTCTCTCTATTCCTATTCTGACAATTCAGCTGATGCTGTTTGCTCTTTTGACCATCTCTAGGCACTGAGCTGACATTTTCCTAGAGCATTCACAATGAGTTTAAAATCTCTTTCCTGAGGGTTATTAGGTAATTTAGAGTCTCTTGAAGTATACATGCAGTTAAAATTGTTTTCCTCACATGCACTGAGCTTAGCAGCACTGAATTCAATCTTACATTTAACCATTTGGATAGTTAATGTTGTAAGATCCATCTGCAACTTCACAGTCCACTTAGCACTGACTTTGCTCTTTCACTACCCACCTCACTTTTTGCTGCTCCATCTGTAAAATCTATCAATCTCTGTCTAATTTACCAGTGCAGCTAATTTTTGTATTAACATGTCTTATCTGAAGCCAATTTTCTTGGCATGAATTGCTTGAGGGATTCCTTTAATCTACCTTGCTTTATGGTGTTAGTTTGTCATCACTGTGTATGCTTGGTCTTTTGAGATCAGGATAGAAAGCAGTAGACGTGTTTGAACAGTATTTTTCCAGTACTTTCCTTTTTTTTTTCCTCTTTTACTTTAAAGTTTGAGGTGCTATTTTATGAGACATTACCATGAAATACAAAATAACAATAGAGATATAAACTCCATTAATCTGTGAAATGGATGGAGCATTTGGTAAAGAGGAAAGTGAGTTAAATAACAATACACTGTTCATCAGAAAGCAACTAAATGATCGCACCAGAGGGTCTTCCATATACTGCTTCTTGCACCAAAGCCCTTGAAGTAACACTGTGAAAATGGGCTGCAGCCTACCTCTCAGATGTAATCTCCACACACAGAAAAAAAAGACCTCATAACCTGCGCAACTTTATAACTTGCATTTGTTTTATTCTTTATTCGTCACAAGATCAAGCTGCTGCCTCAATTATGACTTTGGATTTTAAAAGTGTAAATGTCTCCAAAGTCTATAAGAATATGATTATTCCAGTCAAAAACTTATTCCAAACGTACTAGGATTTATCTGGAACATGTCTTTCATAACAAAACAAAATGTGCAGGAGCTTTTCAAAACTGAAATGTTCTTTGTTTACTCTTCTTGCTGCTGTTCTCTCCTTGTCAGCTCTGGAAACATTTTGAAAACTTCTACCTCCTTGATTCTGATGTAGATTATACACTGGGAGTTTTTGGTGCTACAAAGCCAAAGTCATTGCTTACCTGTGCTACAATAAAAGCTACTTCATGAAACACAACTATGATAAGTGAGGACAACTTTATCTGAAGCATTTTGTTTTACATTTCATTTCAGTGATTGTACTGATTATAAAATAAAGAGTTCCATCTTAATGATATGTATGTATTCATTAGGGAAAACATTTTATTCACTGGCATTGTTTCCTTCTGCAAAGACATTTCTGAATCAAAAAACAGCCAGGAGTTGTTGGGCCCGATCTTCTTCTTACTGGGCAAATCAGGAATAATTCAAGATAAATTAGTAACATTAATATAATCCTAGTTTATGTCTCTGTCTGTATATGCATATTTCCATTCCTATGGCTTTAGCTTTCTTTCTCAATTCAACTCCATGCTACGATTTATCTTGGGAAAATTTTAGTATGCCTATAACAAGCAAAAAGAAATTCTCTTGAGCATTTCTAGGAAATAAATACGTAGACCACATCAAGTAGAGAAGGCAGTCTCATGTGGAGGTAAAGTAGATCATTGTTTCATAGTAGTTCAAACGTTCTTTCTTTACAAATGACATCACCCAGTCAGGACCAAGCTTTTGTGTAAGCTTCGTACAACCTTTTCTTCCCTGTTGAGTAGTGACTAGTTATTTTCAGGGCTGGTGACAGTTTTCCCAACAGAAAATGTTTTGAAATGATTCTGCACTACGAATATAATGTTTTTAACAATGGTCACCGTTCTCTCCCCTCTTAATTTACTCCTGCGGGGGGCCCTACTGTCCTTTTCTTTTTCACTGGTTCTTTTTGCTTGATTCGGAGCTTAGTGCTTTTCTTGCAGCTCCATTACCTTGATGATGTGGCTATAGGAAGATATCAATTTTTCTGCAAACCAAAGCAAGCAAAATTTTCTCAATCTTATTTGGAATCATAGTTCACTTACATCTTGAAATGTTAAAACTCACAACTATTTTTGAAAGTCAGCAGGTTTTGAATACTATAATTATAAAGCAGATTTCCTAATTTTGAGAAGAGGATAGAGACATTGAAAGAGGTCATTGGACCTCATTACACATTAACAGTTACATCTTCGCTGGTAATCATCAAGAATTTTAGTGTTTTACTTCTTACTTAAAGGAAATCTAA
Source organism: Coccyzus lansbergi (assembly GCA_033558105.1). Taxonomy (NCBI): domain Eukaryota; kingdom Metazoa; phylum Chordata; class Aves; order Cuculiformes; family Coccyzidae; genus Coccyzus; species Coccyzus lansbergi. The sequence continues at coordinate 485,273 of JAUMJK010000128.1, forward strand.
CTCCAAAACTCCTACTTTTAAGGAAGGAAGAGTAGAGGGAAATTCTGAGCTCTGATCCATAATTTTATTACAAGATTGTAAATGTTAGGCTTCCTGTTGAACACAAAAGTTTTCACATTACAGCAAGAGGGTTTTTTGGTTGTATTATCCTTCATCTATAAAGCACAAAAACTACCTTTTTAGAAGCTGAGAAACACAAAGGGCATTTTTCAGATCAAAAGACTTGAAATACTTAATATTGTCACTTCTATGTCAGTAGAATTTTGTCTGTGATACTGCAGAGTCTTTTATAGGGTGATGCTACTTTTTCCTATACCTGGATAACTTCCTAAAATGTCCTTCCAGTTTTGCATAAGGAATGTGTTGGATGAGTAGATTCTGTACCTGCTAATGCTGTTTATTGTTTTCTTGGATGTGGATTATGTTTCTTTAGATTATTTTTTTTTTTGCCTATAAGAAAGCAATCACAGGAAAAGATAATTATTAATATTTACGAATAGACAGGTTTGTCTGAATGGTGAAATTGATACTTGTTCCTGGAACAGGCTTTTACTTCTGAAACAGAACAACGGGCAGGATTGACAGAAAGCTCTTCAGATTCCATTGATGAAAAACATCTGCTTATTTGCTCCTTTTATATCTAGCCTTTTGTATTAAGTTCTTGAGCCAGTTATACAGTGTTCAAGAGAGATAATCAAGTACATCTTTAGTTTTATCATATTCTTCTCACTGATTGCACAATCAATTTTAAGACCTACTCCATATTTCTCTGAGGCTTATACGTATAGATGTCTCTATGGATGGTTGCATCAATGTGTGTGTGTTTATTTGTGGAATTGTCAGTCTGCAGAGAATTGCCTGTGACGTAGACAGATTTATTTATCTGGTTATTTAGAGCATAGTTGCAAAATAATTGCCAGGTGAGACCAAGATTTTATTACTAGTCCTCTCTATTTCACAGCTTTGCTGAAGTGGTTTAATTATCAGCTATTAGAGGTGCTAATTCATGCACCAAATCTGAGGAGCTCTTTAAAAAAAACCCCTCAGTGTGCCATCAATGTTAGAGAGAAGAGTTCTGCTTGCTATTTATACTTCTTATACTTGTTTTCACCACACCAAATAAACCATAGTGTAATGCTGCCTCTGTGGGATTTTTGTTTTTTTTTTTATTTGTCATTTTGTCCTTTGAGTTGTGCTCATTGCCTGTGGTCCCATCAAGGGGCTAGCAGCTGCTAGGATGTTTGATTCCACAGTAGTGCTGCTGTGGAGATGCAGATGTGCTGCTGCAGGAGCTGGCGGCTCATTTCTACCATTCAACCATAGAAATTTTGGACAGAGGATATTGCTGCTGGTACCTGACAAAGTACAGACTGTGTAGTATTATGCCTTTACACAGAGGCTACCTACTGATGCTTTTTCTCAGTATGGATGAATACATATGAAGGGCTGATCCTTAAGTGCTTCTTCAAAATAAGGTACTTGATGAAAATGTGTACCTAAAGATGTTGTTGAGAACCACGGGACTTGAGGAATATACAAAAGAGCAGAAATACTACTGTATTTTGAAAAATATTTTGAAATCAGGGCATCGATGTCTCTGTAGTACTATGTTAATCTGATGTTTATGGCCTTGTATAGCCATAATGCTGTGAGGTGTTGACAATATTCAGTACACTAATGAGAGAACACATGTGAATAGTTACCTTCTTTTTTTTTTTGTCAAAACAGAATGTCACTGTAGCCAAAACTTGTCAAAACAGAATGGCACTAGCACCTTGGTTTTCTTTTGTTTGTTTGTATAAAGGTGTATGTAAGTGCGTATTGTTCCCATTTTCCTCACTTGTTTCTGTCTTGTGTTCTTTCCCTGCTTTTCTCTGTCTACAAAACAGATAGAGAAAAATTGTTTTGAGAGCTAAGAAGCAGGGAAAATATCTTTGCAGATGTCTATATATTGTATATATATATTGACTATAGATGTAGATTACTATAATGTTTTTTGTGGTCATATCTTAAAATTCTTAATTAAACTTAAAGTTCTGTGAAAGTTTCATCTTCCATTTGAAACTTCCATTCTGGAAAAAAAATATTAAAGTTGAATTATCTAAATAAGAGGGCATCCCCTGAGTTGTTTTGAAGTTTCAAATATTAAAAAATAAGAAGTGATATATGAAGAGAGGAAAAGAAAACACTAAATCAACATCAAGAAGTAGAAAAGCAGAAATAGTTTATACTTGCAGAATCAGATATTTTAAATAGGAAAAATGAGATATAAAATAGGATATAGAGAACAAAATAAAAGAGATCTATAAAAAGAAAAATATTTTAAAAGACCAGGAAGAGAAACTATATGTATTATTTATATTAAAAAGTAGAAATTAATTAGAAATAACAAAGGCAGAAAGGCCACATGACTTCAGTTCAACTTTATTGGTATTAAATATTAAGAGCTACAATTTTTTTTAAATTTTACATAAGAAAACCATTTCCACTCCTTTCTGGTATTCTTTGTTCTTTTTCATCCTAAAAGGACATGACATCTCTTATCTGAACCAATCTTTTATTTTATCATATTTTAAAATATTGTTTAAAATAGTATTCACTATTTCTCAGTTTCAGGAGTCACAGGAAACGAAACTGGTGTGCTACTGTCTATTTATCTGCTGACTATCACTTAAGAGAAAGACACCGCACCAAATGCCTAATGCTGCTTCAGTGACACCAGTGACCCCATCATACTGGAGTGGCAATTGTGGAAACTATCAACGGATCAGAGGAAGCATGACAATTGACACATTTGTGTAGCATTGTTGAAGACAATGAAGCAAATTATGCCCCCGATATTAAACATAAATTATGTGCTAAGGATTTTGTCCATATAGCAGACCATGGGTTTGCTAAAGCCCTGACTGTATCGGATGATCCTGGTTTAACAGTGTTATAAAGGGAAGTAGAAGAAAAGGAAGCATTTGTGTGGTGCTTCTATGGATAAAAATTTGGTTTTACAGTCTCATTTTACCTCAGATGAGTATGTTGGGAGGATTTTTAGCTTAGGTCCTTATTGCAGCAGATGGGGATCCCAGCTGCTTGTTTCTTTCCATTCTGACAATCTGGTTACATTGGTTTTCTAGCAGCTTGTATGTCGAAGGCTTTAATCACAAAGAAAGAGACTAGAAATGTCCTTTCTTTAGAAAATAGAACTGAAACTTAGAAATCAATTTCCAACTTTTCTTCCAATTGGGTCATTGATAGTGGTGATAACCACTAAGGGCACAGGCTGGCTTTGTTAACAGAGAAGTGACCAAAGTATGTCATGGACACCTCACTTCTCATTAAGCAATCCACAGTCCTCTTCTCCGACAAAACAGAGATAACCATCAATCCAAGAGCTTTCCCATCAGACTGGGGTAAGGTGGCCTTTGAACCTTTAAGATTCATCTGGCAAATTTGCTCAATTTTATAAAATCTGAGGGTTTTATTTAATTTGAAGTTAAGGTAGTTGAAAACATGTGAACTGTACAGGTCAGCCTCTGAACCTCCTAACCCTAAAGCTGTAATGACAATTTATTTAAAGGGAGCACTGATATTGAATTGCAGCGCTGATGGCTGTGACTCACTAACCAGTTGTCTTGAGAAACTTTGCTTTCATTCTTTCATAAAGAAGGATTTTTCCTAGCCTAATGAGGCAGTCTAGATGATATTCAATCTGGGAGAAGAACAACATGAAATGTTGAAAGGAAAAATGAAAGAATTTTTGGTAGCTAGATAGTCTTATTGAGAGGTTCTTCTCTGTTTGCAAAGGAGAAATGTAAGAAAAAAATCTCAACTACAAGACTCCATTTTCATGAAAATTTGTGGAGCGGGATTTCAGAGATTAAAGGTGAGGTCTTGAACCCTTCTTCATCTTCCTATTTAAAATACAATGAATAGTATAAGGAGTGAAACTTTAAACTTTTGTTTAATGAAATGTTTTCTGTAGGACCTTTGCAGAAACAGAGGATGTGCAGGAAATAAAGCATCAACTGCAGCAAGAGGAAAGACTTGCATTTAAGATGCTTACCTACTGGTATGAAGAAATCTCTGTCTCTATCATTACATTCTCTTTTCATGCTACTTTTGTTCCATTTTTTAAATATTTATCTGGGACAAAGCATCCAAGGTCTGCTTTTTGGAAGTCCTTTGGTTTCACTGTCAGAAGTTAAATTGACAAAAATCTGTCATGGCAAATGCTATATGGTACTGCACCTCCTGTAAATATCAGATGTTAGATGCCTTAGAATGGGCCCTCCAGGCTAGGGGCAATTTTGACCTTTATAACTCTGTGCTGTTGCTGCAGTGTGTTTAGTCATCTAGTACAGGGAACTGTCTGGAACTGCAGGAGGAGAGGAGCAGTCCTCTCTCCAGAAAGTGTTTGAACAGTGTACAGCATGCAGTCGTATATTAAAATGTTCTCCACATCCATAACACTCTGCTTCATCTCCAGTGAGACGTATATTGGGCTTTAACTGGATGAATGCTACTGCTACGAGTGCAGAGCGAGTGCTAATTCCTAAGGGGGCTATTGATAGCCTCTTTAGAACTATAGTAAATAATGACTAAGTCTATGAATTACACAGAGAGTTAATGCACCGAGCCTTGTGTTTATATGCTTTATCTTGCACTGTAGCTGGTCTACTATACACTCTACTAGTCTGCATTTTCAAATGATGTTTAGGCAGTCTTTGAAGAGGACCATAAAGCGTCTCTCAAGTGTTCCACTCTGCTGCATCTCAAAGTGTGGAGAATTGACCAAAAGTCAACTGTTCCAACATCCTTTGCTTTTTCAGCATGGGAAGAAATCTCATAGGTGCTGCTTTGCAGCACAGTCAAGGTTGATTTTCTCTTGCTATCTCACCACTTCCAGTTCTAACCTGAAATGGGAAACATGTTGGTGCATGAAAATTTGAGAACTCTTTCCAAACACTTTCTAACTAACAAAAAGATGTAGTCTCAGCTCAAATTAGATTCTAGCCTCTCCAGTGGTTTGTCTTAGTGAAAGGTTTGTCCCTTTTGCTAGCATGATAAATCCCAGCAAAGGATAACACAGTCTCCAACAGCGAGTTATACGTATGTATGGAGTGGGAATCACCTTACCTAAGCTTATCCATTACCTGTCTTCTCCAGGTAGGTTGTCTATGTTCCATCTGCAGCCAAAGGAGAGAGAGGAGCATTTCTAAAGGCTGATTCACCCATGCTGAGTGTCTAATGCAGATGAGTGAGTTGCCCTCTGGATGTGTCTGCCTCTTGCTTTTTGTCCCTGCACACACTCTAGAGTGAACCTAGATAGCCAGTTTAGACAAGACAGCTTTTAGATGAATAAAGATAAGTGCTATGACTCCTATCCTCAAGTGTGTGTCTGTGTGAGAAAAAAGGATAGGTGATCAGAGAGATTAAACATGGGCACAGTCTAAAAGTAGTGTGAGTGTTATCTCACCAGCTTCTCTGTACGTGCTTGCATGTCTCTTGTCTGTATATGGTTTTGTTTATGTGATTTTCCTTTACTTCAGGATAACCACAAAAAGGGTACTCAGAGAAAATGATGTTTCCTATGAGCAACAGGTGAAACTGGCAGTGGTCCGATACTACTGAAGAGCAACGAGGCTGGTGAGGGGTCTGGAGAACAGACCTTATGAGGAACAGCTGAGAGAGCTGGGGTTGTTTAGCATGGAGAAGAGGAGGCTGAGAAGAGACCTCATTACCCTCTACAGCTACCTGAAAGGAGGTTGTAGAGAGGAGGGAGCTGGGCTCTTCTCCCAAGTGACAGGGGACATGACAAGAGGGAATGGCCTCAAGCTCCACCAGGGGAGATTTAGGCTAGAGATTAAGAGGAAGATTTTCACGGAAAGGGTCATGGGGCTTTGGAATAGGCTGCCCAGGGAGGTGGTTGATTCACCTTCCCTGGAGGTGTTTAAGAGATGGGTGGATGAGGTGCTGAGGGACATGGTTTAGTGTTTGATAGGAATGGTTGGACTCGATGATCCAATGGGTTTCTTCCAACCTGGTTGTTCTATGATTCTATGATTCTATGATACTGTAAATCCACCTAGAGGATCACCACCTTCCTGGAAATCTTCAATTAGATTTGCAGAACTAAACCACAGGTAATTAGAATCTAAATTATCACATTGTTTAATTTTATTTTATAGGGGGGGGGGGGTATGTTTAGATTTCCAACTACTGAGGAAAGGGAATATTGTCTTCTAAGGCCAAAATCAAGGATGAAGTAGCAGGAGAAGTAGAAAATTCTCCAGTAAAAAGTTTACATAGTAATTTAATTGGAAGGCTTTTGGTTTGGAGACATGTCATTATTTGCATGCCTGTTTCTAGTCACATAAACCAACAAAAACCTCAAGAAAAGATTTTTATTATCCAGAAAGGAAATGTCTTCCATGGTAATTGGTATTAGTCTATTTGATTGTTGCACTTAGTAACCTTTAATTGGTGTATTTTATGCTAGTTGTTCTAATAACAGTAACTTTGTACTTCCAGACTTCTGTGTTTTTATAACCTCAACCTAAAAATCAAAGTTCTTTTCAGAAAAAAGTCCAAACCCAAAGGAAGACAAACAGAGGTGTTAAGCATAGAAATTCCACAGGTATTTAGCATTTTACTGGTATCTCCCAGAGCAAAATTAAGCAGACTAACTCCATGAACTTCGCAAAGTTTACTTGGAGCATGGATGTCTCAAATAGAAAGCAAACTACAACAGGAAAATGGGAGTCTTGCACCTATTCACAACACTTAATTCAATGGGTTCACTGATCCCAGTGTCATTTGCCTTGGAGATTCTTGCGCTTCACCCAAGAAGACAGAAATAACACTTACCTTATATCAGCTGAAGGCAATCAGGACTCAGGCCATGCCACATCCTGGGTCCAGTGCTGGAAATCACTGGCAGTGGTCCAAGTACATTTGGAGTTATCTCTGACTAATTCATGCTCTGAATTAGAAACATTCATGTCTACTTTGTTATTTTCCTTCAAAATATTCCTTCTCATCTTCCCTTTCTGTGCCACCCAACCTTTTTGAAGAGCAGACCTCTGGACTGCCAGGAATGCTCCTGATGACCAAGGTCTGTGCCATTGCCGCTTTTTCCTCTGTGGCTATCTGCCTAAAGCTATACACTCCCTCTCATCTTATACCTCATTTCTAAGCTTCAGACAGTCTTTGCCACATCCATCACAAAGTGTTATGAACTCCAGGTTCCTGGCTAGAATTTTGAGGATATATGGATGTAAATAGTTAATGTCCTTTATCTTTGCAGGATGATACTAATTTTATTGTTGTCTTTGCTCCCCTTCAGTTCCAGCACTGCTTCATATATCACATTCTTAGCTATCCTCATGTTTGAAACCAAACCCAACAGAAAACCAACCACGAGTAAAATCCTTTCTGATAAATAGAATGACACAACCCTCACCAAGATGCAAGAAAACAAGACCATAGTTTTGCTGAGTTCCATCTATACTTAGCATATTTGCCATGACTAATCCATTCTTTCGCTATAAATTTGCCATGGCAAAATGACATGCCCGGATCTTTATATTCAATGCCAAACACAGCTAAACCCTTCACAAGTGCTATCAGTGAGCTGCTTGATTTCAACACCAGAAAGGTCATGCCAGGATGGTCAGAATACAGAACAACCTGCGATGGAATAAAGTAACATCCTGTTATGCAGAAATTATCCTTTTCAATTGTCGTGTATGAAATTATAGTGTATATGTGCATTGCTCTCTAAAATAGGACCAAAACACATGGAGAGATTTTAACCTACCTCCCATAGCAAAATTGCATTACACCATAGTAATTGTCATTTTCTTTAAGTCTGGCAGTTACTGCAGTTACATGCCAAACACTCTGAAGTGTTTTTTCCCTATTGCTTAGCTGGTTTTTTTGTCAGTCTTGTGCACAATTCTTTAAGAATAATTACACATCAAAGTCCTTTAACTTGAACTGGTCAAATGCAGGAGGAAGATAATGTTTAAACTCTTATACACCCATGACAGAAAGTCTTGTACAATGAATAATTGTGATTACTTGACCCTCCATCTGCTCTGTTTTTCCAGAAAAGTGATCTTGGTCACTTCTGTGGTTCCTTGACATATGTTCCCAGTTTGTATGAGAGAAGGCCAAGTACAAATGAAGTTGATTAGGTCCTCTCCTTTGCTAGTCCATTTCTGCTCAGACTACAGAACAAAGAACCTCTGCTTTTAATACGTAGTAAAATAACCAAGCCAGACTTCTGCAATGTGTAAAAGTCTGAGCTTTTTTGATGACCTTTCTCTTGATTAAGCTTCTGTGGTGATAACAAGGGAATATATCAAACCTGCCTAGCTTGTACAGCAGTACAGAACAAGAGCACAGCCTAATGTCTCTTCTGCCTTAGAAACACTGTCAGGTCTAACCTGGACTGTGTGTCTTGTCTGCAACCCCTCATGAGATGTGTTGTGCTCCTCCACAAGTTTTCCCTACTGGCTATAACTGTTCCTGGGGGCTACACTCTTTTTACAGCTTCTGATACCCTGGAAAACACATGAAACCTTCAAAATATGCTGTTACAGATGCTTCATTGGACAAGTCTCTCATCCTGGCTCACAAGCAGAGGAAAAATTTATATTTCCTACATTTTTCCTATAGCTGCTCAACAGAGGTTAGGACAGAGCCTCAGGCATGTTCAAAAGCTTCACTAATGTTTTCCATATCTGTAGAAATAGGGCCAAGTGTGACTCCCTTTGCAGTTTGTGGTGAAATTCATTTTAACTATTGGGACAGACATTTGGCCTAAGTTCCTTAGTTTGCATTATTTTATCTGGTAATGTCTTATGCTTCAGAAATAAGCCATTAAGATTGGATTTATACATTCCCTAAGAAAGAATCTCAGAAGTAACTGAGAATACAGAGAAAAAGAAGGAAAGAAAGGAACCAACCCCAAAAACAGATTTTCATGTCACTGGCAACCCATGGAGGAGAGAAACAGGGTAGCTGTGCTGTACTCGTGGTCTCATATGAGGTGGTGAGGGAATCTCAGCAGCAGGCTTGGCAGGCTCTGTGCTGCTACGAGGCAGGGTGGAGCAGCCTGTACCGGGTCACACAGCGAGTGGGACAAACTTGTAAACTTCTTCCTCCTTCAGAACATACCAAACCAGTGAAAGCATACACAGCCTTAAGCTCCACTGGCTGTGATAGTGAAATACTTTCTGTGATGGTTTGCTTTGCTTTCCCCACTCTTATTTTCTTTTCTGATATTAAATTTCAACTTCACAAAAATTTTTTTACTTTTCTTTAGATCGCATAGTATGCAATTTTATCAATCCTCCTTCTCATGTAGATATGGGAACTAATTAGCTCCAACTTAACTGTCCTGCTCCCCTAAGATGAACTGTGGTCATACTTGCTCACCAGAGCAGCAAAGCCAAGAGTACACGGTTGGAGGGAGATCTGATAGGAGTGGTTTGACTCGATGATCCGGTGGGTCTCTTCCAACCTGATTATTCTATGATTCTATGTTTTTTTGGATCAAAATTTGCCTCTGTCACCAGTTATGAACCGACTTGGAGGCACTAAGTATCCCTCTCCTTGTTAGCACACTCTGTATCCGCTTTTCTTAAAGCTACAAAATGTAGTTTGTTTATTTTCCGTAAAGTAACCTGTGTTCCTTCACACCTTGATTAAAGTACTGGAAATTGAGGTGGATTGTTTACTGGTGTTTGGGTTTTGATTTTTGCTTGCGTAGATTTTTCTTCACTTTGGACCTGTATGAGCTCACTCTGTGCAAATTCCATTCTAAAAGTTGTCCACCAGGAATACAGTAGAGGACATCTGTTACTCCTAGGACAGATTTGTCACCTTATTTGGCCAAGTTGTTAATCCTATCACTGAAATTGTTCATGATGTTGCAAAGGAAACTAGGAGAGTAATTTTGGTGGAGGGAGGGGGGAGTGTAGAATGTGATCAAGCTATCATAAGCCTCAAGATGACTCGTTCCTCCAAAGCAGCATTTCTTTGAGCTTGACTATTGAAGCTAGACACTCTGTCCTGGCACAAGGAGAGAAGTTTGATGGATGTGTAAGGGCTTCTCAATGCAAGAGGTATCCCCAGCCATCTAGGAAGGTGCCTCAAGGTACTGGTTGTATGGTAGCAGATCCATGGGGCTCTGCCTGGCCCTAAGCTGCAGCCCCCCCTGGTTTCACTGTTTCTACCACCGTTACTACCAGAGTGTCCATCTACTTCAGTTAGATATATATGGGCTATAAATTATGTGAGGTTACTTTTTTTTTCTTTAAACGCGTACCTTATTTTGTGTTCCTGTTAGGAAAGCAGATGGAAAGATTTACACCTTGCACTTGAAGCTGAATGTGTTGACATTTTTTTGTAGATCTTAGAGACTTTAGACGTCCTGACTCTCTCGGACTAAGCTTCAAAGAAGTCCTTGTCCAGACAAGTTTGCCGCCTCAGAGAATGTTCTGTTCCATTAGGAAAGCAGAGCTCTTGTCAGCAACTGAGACGTCCAAGTGGACTTGACTGTCTCTGAAGTCCGTACAGAGCGAACACCTTGAATCAAGTCAATATGTCCAGGACAAACCCTGCATGTCCCATTTAATTGAAGTGTTGTTAATGAAGATTCTCTTCTGATGTGCTGGATCCCAGAAATGTCACTTACACCATGATCCACATGTCCTTCTGTGAAAGCAGCAAATTTCCTTGCACCAGGTATCTCTGCTATCAGTTGAAAGCAGGCAGGGATATCAGTTGAAAGCAGGCAGGGATATCAGTTTTGGAGATTTTCTTATCACTTAGAGCTGTGATTTTATTTTGCACTATGTGTCTGTCTAAACAAGCAGAGGGATTAATTTTTGTAAGTGAAAAGATTTACTACCTCCAATATTGTATTGAAGTAGCAGTATTTTTTGACCATTCCTGGACTGAGTATTTCAGTTGATATTTTTTAAAGACTGTGAGAAAGCTAGAAATCATGGCAATAAAATAAAACTGTTTGTTAGTCAGAGCAGAATGTTATTAATAGGAATATATCATGGATAAAGTTACAGTCAAAACATGCCTGTGCCAAGGGCAGATCTTGGGTACTGGGATTTTTTATTTCATGTTTGTTGTGAACTTGTCTATTACAATATCGGGACAGGAGTCCACATGGCCTGTGAAGATGGACATGGAAATAGGCGTGGGGATGGAAATTAATATCACATTGTGCAGCCATGCTGCACTCTTGTCAAGACAGGCTGTTTTTACAGCATTAAAGCAAAGTGGACCACAGCCTATTGTCTCCCTCTTAGGGCAAACAGCCTGACATAACTTGTCTGCATGGTTGGCATTTTGTCCTTCACAGAATAGGAGGCTTCTAAGTACCTCTCCTGTGGTTCTTGTTCCCCCACAATGCAGCCTGGATATGGGGTGTAGCAGCACTGGTTGGCCCAGGGAAGATCCCAGGTCAGAGCAGTGCCAACCCTAGACAGGCATGGGTAGCCTGTAAGACCCTCAGGTCAGGTGATGGCTTTCTTCCATGTGCTAATGTTTCAAACTTCCCAATCTAGTGAATATTGATTTCTGCATTTGTTTGCTATATATTGACAAGCAAAGCCACTGCACATGTGCTTCATTTGCACCATTTTGTGCATCACTTCTGGCAATCTATATATTTTATCTTGACATTCAACATGTAAATTCATAAATAACTTAGATTAATTTATGTACTGGAATTCACTTTCATCCATGGTTCTCAGACGGGTATTTAAGAGTCACTTTTCTAAGGTAGTCTAAGTGTCCCACAATGTGAGGAAAAAGAGAGAGAGAGATGCAGACAGTTCTCAGGAGTAAGTAAAAAACTAAAGCTGGGCTTTTGCTCAAGCATGATGGTCTGAATGAGCTTATGCTTCCCCATTGACATGGGGATTAACCCTGTTAGTGGAGTTAACCACATGTGTCCTGGGATGCTGAGCATCCCTCATTGCTGTTTTCTCCAAGATTAGATTCACAGTTAGCATAATTGCTATTAGTCACACTTTGTGTACCTTATTTCACATTACTTTTATTCTGCACTTACTGGGTCACATTGCCAAAATGAATTAATAAACCACAGTTCGCAACCCATTGTCCAGCTGAACTGCTCTCTTCTGACACTTGCCTTTAGAATCTTTAGTGTACTCATCACAGTGTAAATAAATGGGTTACTTATGTGAAAGTATGTTCCCCAGAGGGAAAAGTTCACAACCAGACTTCTAGTTTATTGTATATGCTTTGAGCTAAGTACATTGTTGAAGAGAGAGAAGCTTTTTTTCTTTTTCTTCAGAATTCCTAATTGTAAAATATGTGATTCTGTACACTCTAGGCCTGTTATGTATGTAGCGCAATTATTTAGGAAAAATTGTAAATCTGAATATGATGCATAAATTAAAAAGATAAAAGAGTGATTCTGACAGCAGGAAAAACATTTCAAAAGGTGTTTCACGCAGTGTGTACAATACTCCTGTAATTAGGTCTGATTAGCTGGATTAGATCTCCTCTGATGAAAACACAAGTTTTTTTTAAGAACAGAGATGTCATATGATACATACAAGCAGTCACAGCTCATTCAACATGGCAGATCAGCCCATAGGTGGGTGAGACGATATTGGTCAAGTCAACTGCATGGAGATGCATCTCTAACCTGCAATATTACCACTTCTCCTGGTGGTACCATGGAGGAGAAAAACAGATTAACAAGACCTTCTCAACCTTATCACCTTTGACAATGCCAACATAACTGGATGCCAGCCACTGAGTTGTTTCTCTAAGTTTCTCTACATATGCATACATGGGATTTCTGTGTGTCTTCTTTAATCCAAACACTTTGTGTTATGAATCTTATGACATCCTGTGGATTTCAGAGTAGTGCAGTTAGTAGAATTAATAAAGACTGCCAGAAAATTGACAATTTTTACTGGCTTAAACCAAATTTTATAGATGTCCACTTTATTTTTATGTCTCGCACTTTCCATGGCATGATGGATGATGTTACAGTGACAGTAAATAGAGTTGACAGTAGAAAGACTTAGTGTGGGAAAGAAGGTTTATTTGCACAGCTCATCTGTTGGTTACCTCTACAGAATTGGCATCAAGTTAGAACTGTCTTCACACTATAGCCAAAGGGCCAAGTGGACTGTGTGCAGCTGGATTTTACCTTGCAGGTTTAGCCTACACAGAACTACAATGATTATACAAAAGTGATGCTTATAGCAGTACCCAGAAGAATTTTTACTATATTGATGTCTTCTAAGATATTAGACTTCAGATTTGTTTTCCAATATTTATCCATGATGGTTGCAGGTACTTCATTTGCAGCAGCTGAAAACCAAAGAAAGAAGTCAGTTACAGAGAATACAGATGTCCTGATGAGGGCCGTAAAGTTGGTGAAGAGTTTGGAGGGGAAGTCACTTGAGGAGCAGCTAAAGTAATTTGGTCTTTTCAGCTTGGAGAAGAAAAGAGTGAGGAGGGGGCCACACCGCAGTTTACTGCTTCCTTACAAGGGAAAGAGGAAGAGCAAGTGCTGAACTCTTCTCTCTAGCGACCTCCTTTCCAGAAGGAAGTCTGACAGGACAAGAGGGAATGGCCTTAAGCTCTGCCAAGGGAGGTTCAGACTTGACATCAGGATAAAAATTTTCACAGAAGGAGTCCTTGGGCACTCGAACAGGTTACCTAAGGAGGTGGTTGAGTCACCTTCCCTGGAGGTGTTTTAAAGACATGTGGATGAGGTGCTGAGGGGCATGGCTAAGTGATCGATACGAATGGTTGGACTCAATGATCTTGTGGGTCTTTTCCAACCTAGTAATTCTGTGATTCTATGATTCTGTGATTCTGTGAAGTGCCAGGGGAGATATAGGCTGAATATTAGAGAAAGGTTCTTCACTCAGAGGGTGGTGGAGCACTGGAATAGACTCCCCATGGAAGTAGTCATGGCACCAAGCCTGACACTTTCAAGAAGCATTTGGACAATGCACTCAGACACATGATGTGAATTTGGCGGTAGTCCTATGCAGGATAGGAGTTGGACTCAATGATCCTTGTGGGTCCCTTCTAACTCAGGTCATTCTATGATACTGTGATTTTATAATATGGGGATGTTTTCGTCACTGCTGAGCAGTGCTTATTACATACTCTCATGGAATCATAGAATCCCTAGGTTGTAGAAAGCCCTTGAGATCATCAAGTACCACCGTACCTGTCCACTCCTAAATCATAACCCTAAGCACTTCATCTACTTGTCTTTTAAATACCTCCAGAGATGGTGACCAAATCACCTGGGCAGCCTTTTTCAGTGCTTAATAACTCTTTCTGTGAAGAAATTTTTCCTTATGTTCAAGGAAAACAGCCCCTGGCACAGCTTAAGGCCATTCCCTCTTGTCCTATCATGTATCAATTGGGCGGAGAGATCAACAACACCTCTCTATAACCTCCTTTCAGGTAGTTGTAAACAGTGATATGGTCTCTCCTCAGCCTCTTCTTCTCTAGACTAAACAACTCCAGTTCCCTCATGTGCTCCTCGTAAGTCTTGTTCTCTATCCCCTTCACCAGCTTCATTGTACTTCTCCAGGATCTCAATGTTTTTCTTGTGGTGTGGGACCTGAAACTGAACACAGGATTCATAGAATCATAGAATCATATAACAACCAGGTTGGAAGGGACCCATCGGATCTTCTAGTCCAACCATTGCTATCAAACACTAAACCAAGTCCCTCAAGACCTCATCCACCCGTGCCTTAAACACCTCCAGGGAAGGTGACTCAACCACCTCCCTGGGCAGCCTATTCCAATGCCCAATGACCCTTTCTGTGAAAAACTTTCTCCTAATCTCCAGCCTAAATCTCCCCTGGTGGAGCTTGAGGCCATTCAAGGTGCAGCCTCACCAGTGCCAAGTACAGGGGCAGAATCCCTTCCCTGCTCCTGATGGCCATGCTGTTTCTGATACAAGTCTAGATTCTACTGGCCTCCTTGGCCACCTGGGCGTGCTGCTGGCACATGTTCAGTCAGCTGTGAGTCAACACCCCCAGGTCCTTCTCTGCCAGGCAGCTTTCCAGTCACTCTTCCCCAAACCTGTAGTGCTTGCACAGAGTTGTTGTGTCTCAAGTGCAGGACTCTACACTTAGCCTTGTTAAACCTCACCCCATTGGCCTCAGCCCATCAGTCCAGCCTGTTCAGATCCCTATTCCTTGTTTTGCATTGTTTCCGTGCAGAGATTTTGTTTCCCTTATTAAACTGTCTTTATCTCAACCCACAAGCTTTTTCACTTCTACTGTTTTGATAGTTGTCCTTGGTCACACTGCAAGTGAGTGAGAGAGTGGCTGTGGGGTGCTTAGTTGCCACCTGGAATTTAACCATGACATATGTAAAAATTATCAGCCAACAGCAGTGTGATTCACCACATGGGATCTACTATATTATACAAAGTTCAGCTCATGGCATTTTCAATGTAAATATGATGTTATAGAAAAGTACAAGACAACTACATTAACTGTGAATTCAGTCATTTTACTTTCAGCTGGAGCTTTTGTGAGCTTTTTGAAAACTGCAGTGCATGAGGAAGGTGCATGTGACAGGAGAGTGCCATGTTCTTCATGAAGGCACAACTTACCAAAGTGCTTCCTCTCCCAAGATCTGAATGCAGCTTGTCATGATTCATGTCTCGAAAAAAAATCCTAAATGAGTTTAAAATACTTCAAATGTGCTTTTCAGGAATATTTTTCTTGTTTAAATTCACATTTTGATTTGACAATGCTACAAATAACCTCATTTACTAGGATTAATGGAAAGCAAAGACCAAAGAGGTGTAATGGTGGAAACCCAGCCAGTTAACAAGGTTAATAGTCATTTTTAACAGGAGATTTTTTTTGTGAGTTTCTTTAATCTGCACACCTGCTTAGGTAATTAATTATAAAGTTTATCTGGGTTTATTTGTTCTTTTCATTGCCACCTCTACTTATTCCCAAAGAATATTTGGCATTTGAGAAGGACTTCGTTTTAATGAGTATTGCAGGGCAAAATTCTGAAGCTACATACACCACTGAACATTTAAATTAACTCCATTTGTACTTTGTATATCCTCATATTAACTTGGTCAAAATGTCAACTATTTCTCCTCAGCTGTGGGTTTGACTCTTTCTTCCATGCAGGCTAATTTAAGTTTTTCTAATGATTTTAGGGAGTTTTTTTGTATTAAACCTGTGTGAAAAAATTCACAGAATCATAGAATAGCCAGGTTGGAAGAGACCCACTGGATCATCGAGTCCAACCATTCCTATCAAACACTAAAGCATGTCCCTCAGGACCTCATCCACCCGTGCCTTAAACACCTCCAGGGAAGGTGACTCAACCACCTCCCTGGGCAGCCTGTTCCAATGCCCAATGACCTTTTGTGTGAAAAACTTCCTCCTAATGTCTAGCCTAAATGTAAAGTCACTAAAAATGACCTCCTCAAACTGCATTTTTCCGATATTAGAAGTATTATTTACCTTGAATCATCTCAAATATTCACAGTTATGGCCAGAGAAATTTCAGCATTTGTGATACATCCTCAGCAGATACTCCTAACTTGCTCCTGATAATTAAGTCATCTCACATAACTTTCCCTTGATATTACTTCTGGTATACTATTTTAAGTAAGATCTTGGGAAGTAGTAGCATATGCATACTCATGAATTTAAGCTACCCTGCTTCCCAGATAATTGCTAAGTAATTAATTATCAAAATTCTGTTTTGTTTCTGTTCTTTATCACTATGGCATTTTTAAAGGAGCAGAACAATTAAACATGAGTAGCAAAGGTTCATAAGTCATTGACTCCTATTAGACTAGCAGCAGCTTTATCTAAATACAAGGCATATGGACTTATGCAATTGTATTTCAATTAAGTGAGGCTGAAAGGAAGAGGTTTATGCAATCTAGTGATCAAAAGTCTCTCTTAGATCATCATTTATTCACAATATCCATGGACTCTTTTTCCCAGTATTTACTCTAACTACTGAGTTGCTAAATCTGTTTAGAAGCACGTGACTTTAATTTTTGTGCAACTAAAGCCAAATTCTGATGAATGTTTGTCTGAAAATTATGGAGTGATGTGAGAGGTAAGGGCACAGCAGGAGTTGAGAGTATCTCCCAACAGTAACACAGCCAAATGGAGTTCCTTTCCAGGTGAACGGGTATGTGTGACGACACTGTAGACTAAATGTTTTTCATTTATGAAGAGGAGTTTTGATAGTTAGGAAAAGGTGACAGTTTATTTAGCCATTCCTTACACACACAAAAAAGCTGTTTCATTATTTTCTACTCAGAATATTTCCTGGTTTTACAGTCTTTTTCCTCTTTGAGAACTGGGGGCAAATGTAAAATGTAGTACCTGACACACAGGTAAACTATAGATTAATTCAGCAGGATCATGATATACTCTATCTTGTTCTCTACTCCTGGCCTAATAACTTCTAATTATTTAGCTGGCTGGTTTTGTTACTATTAACCAGTGAGGTAATAATAATAGGATCTTGGGGTTATAATAGGTAATCTAATGGATCCTATTGCTAATTAGCAACATGCAGAGGAGTGGTAGTGGAGCAGGTTTTGTGTGTGATTGGTGGGGGTATTCCTCAGTTGCATTAACTGACATTTTTCTACACTGGTCAATAAAATGACTGATTAAAGTCACTATGTCCCATAAAGAAATGCATCTCTTCACAGGTGGACCTCAACATTGTTCTTGTGAGTAATTTAGCAGACTTAAAAAATGCCCCAAATCTTATTTTCTGTGACCGAAGTGGGAAGGATGAAGAGACTATTATTGCACTAGTGGCAGTCAGAAATAAGACATTTAATTAAGTCCTTCTTTCTGGTTGTGTGTATCCTGTCTTGAGGAGGTAGATGTCAAGATAAGGAACAGCTACAGTGAAAATAACTGGTTCAGCAGCATTCCTAAAAACCAAAATGCCTTTGTCCTTGTGGTTGCCAATGCCATCTCCAAAAGCTGCTGGGACAGCAGGAAGACACTGTAGTGTCTTCCCAGTCAGTGGTGCTGGGAGCTGGGGACATCAGCAAGCAGGACTTGCACACTGCCTGCCCCAGAAGGAGCAAGTTGCAAAATGACCATTGTACCTGTAGGGTCTTTCCCAGAACTGCTGCCCACCTCTTAATTTCTGGCATAGGTTTTTGCCGCACTTCTTTAAGGTGCGGGGCCAAGAAAGCTACTACGCTGCTAGGTTGTTCTGTCTTCGGTTAATATTTGTATATAGAGCTTGTGTAAGAGGGTGAGTATGGGCAGTGAGTTTTTGTAGTTCAGTCAGACTCAGCATTTTGGTTACTGGCAGTTAAAAACCCGATTTCTCATATATCAGCACTCAGGAAATAGCTGTTCAGGAAAGTTCAAAGTTGACTCTTTCCTTCTTTCATCACTTCCAATGAAATACAGTTCATTAAGGCTTTTTTAATCAGTCTGAAAGAAACACCAGTGTAAAACAATGAAATTCAAGTGCTTCAGCAGTTCTAGAACAATGTTTTGATTTTTTCATTTTAAGAGACTGTTTCTGATAAAACTTATTTTGTCTATATAATAAAGACGTTCGGAAAATGGAAAACTAGAATACAGTGTTTGTTTTCTGGAAGCAAAATACCCTAATCAGTTGTCTGTCACAACTTTCTGACAGCTTTTCTATTAGGAAATGCTGAAATACGTTTTTGTTCAAAAATGGGAAGGAGAATATTGAAATAGTAAAACTGCCTTGGTCTCAACTCATTTATACAGGTGGAAACTCCTGAGCTCCTGCTGAGCCTGTAGTCAGCAGCTTGAGGCTTACATGGTACAAAAATATTTTTAAGGTTTTAATGGCATTAATTAAAGTAATTAATCACATTATTTTCCCTTAAAAATGGTTCATTTATATGACAGCAAAATAATCTAATCCTAATGTTGTCAAGGGGAAAAAAATCACTTCTAGCAGATCTGGTCACCAAAGAAATACCAGATTTAAGCCCTGAGATTAGTTGTGAGTGTTCTTTCACATTTTATTCTTCCACCAACTGTAATTGAACAATTTTAAACAATGAAAAAGGTATCTCTCTGTGGACTTCATTTTAATAACAATCTCTCTGGACCCTGAATGGTTGAAATAGGTTGAAAACTAAGCTAACACAGCAGAGGCAAAGTCTTAAGCTTTGGGACTGAGGAATAGCATCCAGTAGGCTTGCTTGTGTGCTAGGTGGCTGCTGTAATATCGGTCTGGTCCACTGCTCTTTGTAGCTTTCTGCCTGCACCACTTTCCTGCTGTCATCCCACTACTTCACTCCAGCATTACAGGTTTTGCTAGGTGGACAGCCTTTGGTATGCTTACCTGTGTCTGCTGACAAATTCCTGTAATAAGGAAAAACAAATTAAAACAAAACATCCACAGGAGGGTGTTTGTTGCTGTAATTAGTTCAAAAAACTATATAAAGACTGAAGTGTTGAAATATATTCACAGGAGACAGTATGAGATGGCCACAGGAAAGATCCTTTCGTTCTCTGCTAGTACATAAAAAAAAAAAAAAGACTGTAAAATGGTTCATCCCCAACAATATTAATTAATTAAAAGACTTTTATTGTGGAGGTTTTCCCTACATTCAGATAGTATAATATTACTGGAACTATACTGCAAATTCTATATCATAGAATCATAGAACAACCAGGTTGGAAGAGACCCATCGGATCATCGAGTCCAGCCATTCCTATCAAACACTAAACCATGTCCCTCAGGACCTCATCTCTCATCTAATATCAATTAGAAAACTTTCAGTAAAGGTACTTCAGGATAATACAAGGGGTTTAGTTTTTAGGGATTTAATTTTGAATCATTCTGTTTAGTTGCAAGCTCGATTGCATGTTTGAATTCTGCTATAAAATTTGTTCTGAGGAGATTGTTTCCCAAAAATGGTGATGATGGTTCTGATTAGGAAAAAAAAAATGGAATTTGATGAACTTGGGATGAAAGCTATATGACATGGATGCGTGTAATACTAAATGGTGGAACTGGATGCCTTGAAATGGATCATCCCGTGTCCCTAAATTTATTCTTGTATTTCATATTGAATTTGTTGGTCAAATGCTACCTTGCAATCCATATTAAAGACCATCCTGAGTCTGCCAAGCACTTTTCCTTGTCTAGACACCTTTTCCTTGTCTAGACATCTAGACAAATGTTGTCACCTGTGAATACTGATATGGCTGTTTAGCACTTTTCCAAACAATCTTATTAATTGTGGTTTCTAAAATAGCTCAGCAATTTTTCAATGAGTTTCCAGTTTGGGAGTAAGTTATCTACTTCTATTTTCTGCAGTTTAGTCAATCATTTTCTGAACTATAGCAGAATATTCTTATGATTATTTTCATTTCCTAATTAGTTCCTTAGGAAATAATTTTTCAATTAATTATTTTGGCTTTCAAGTGAACTTATTTACAAAATGGTCATCATCCATTATTTAACAGTCTTGATGCATTACAATAGACTAGAGAAGAACAGTTTTTTCATAACAGAAGATCTGCCAGCTTGCTCCAGTAGCATTTTCCTTTTGGTAGTTTTAAAATTTTGTCTTAGTTATTGTTCCAGAAAGGTTTCTGAGGAGTCATAGTTTTTAAAATCTGAGAATTCTCCTGTTTCCCTTTTTGAAAGGAAATGGCAATGTTTGCTACCTTACCATTCCATGTTTTTTAATCAGCTATTCTGAATTCTTTGTTAGAAATAACATCTATGCTTCTAAGAGATCTCCTGGAGGGATGCCATCAGTCAGGTGACATGCTGCTCTTATATTTATCAGTTTTATTTTCCTACTATTCTTATTTTGACAGCTCAGTCTGACATAGCCTGCTCTTTATTTCCTGAGAAGTGTAGGGCTCAGATAGGTTTCTTGGCTGTATCCTCCATAGCGAAGACTGATATTGAACCTGTGATGTGCTGTAATGTTTTTTTCTAGCATCTACAACGTAACCTGCTTCAGCTTGTCTTTCTGCATGGTTTATAGTCAGGCTCTGTATTATTCTGTAAAATTTCTCTTTGGCCATAGGTTTCTGAAAAATCTATTACAACATGTCCCTGTTGCACTGCCAGGCAACATAGTTTAGCAATGTCTGCTTTGAAGCTGTCAGCCTCGGTATATCGACTCTTAGGGGCTTCTTTCCCAGCACAGGCAATATGCCTACTCTTATTCAATTCAATTTCTGCAATTGTGACCTACCCCTTTTCACTTCATCTCCCGGTTTAAAGCTGTCCTCTCTGACACACAGATCTACCCTTGCATTTCAGACATCTCTTGCAGGTGTCTGCCTGACCCAAGTTCTTCCTGGCTCCTATCACTGTTTCTCTTGCTCTGGGTCTAAATGATGCCCCAGAACTTGTAAACACTGTGTCAGCAATCTTATTCCACTTTGGTTTAAGGTGAAGACCATTTTTCTGTCTAGGCTCTCCTTGCATACTTTTCCCTAATGTCTAATAGGCTTAAACCCTCTCCTGTACAACAACTGCCCGGATGCTCCCTGACTCCTTGCAGGATACTTAATATAACTTGTCTGATTTCTGACTCTGGAAGTACATACCCAGTTTTTGTCACACTGCCTTTGCCCCAGCACTGGAACCAAGCTTTCAAGACATTCAGGTCTCACTTTTCATGATACATTATGCTATCATGATGTTATAATTGCGCTGAAATACTTTTAAAATGCCTACTGTCTTTATTTAAAATATATTATTTAATATAAAAACTTTAAATAAATAATGTATTAATTAAGAGTGATTTCTCTGTTTTCAAAAGTCTTAATGGAAAACAATTGTACAAAGAGCAGTTTTTATGGGAAAGTCAGTTTTATGCTCATAGCATATATGTAAACAAGATGGCATCGTTTCCTGCAAAACCTATTACTGTATAGGGAGATTGTCACTTATCCCAACACAGGCTGTGCAAAGATCAATGTTTACCCTTCTCTGAATCACATATAAAACAAATGATGTGAAAAGAAGATTCACCATCTATTTAAAAACACTAGTTTCTATTTTGGACATAACATGTAAAATTTCTGTTTAGCAATTTCAGTTAATTGTTAGATTAACATTTTTGGGAACAGATTGCAAACTTCAAAATGGAAAAGATCATTTTAGGGAGGGAACCAAGGCAGCTGTCAGTGAGGAAAAATTAACATAAATTTGCATAACAGATGTACAGTAAGGTGTCTATGACAGACAATCACTGAATATTAATGATACAGACCACGACATCATTTGCGTAAATGCTGTCTGCTGGGTATTGAAGCTGCTGCGCTATTTGCAGAAGACAAAGGAGTGCAGAGCTGAACAGATGCACCAAATACATCGATGCATCTTAATTTATGACATCCTCATGAAAGACCTTGTGGTGCGATTTCAGGTTTTATTACAAATAATTCAGAGATAAAGGAACTAAGTAATTATCTTTTCCACTACAGTCAGTTCTCTCAAAGGGGAGGGAAGCTTACTTGTGACAACCATTGTGATGATTTTTTTTTTTTTTTTTGTGGAAAGCCTCTTTAAAAAAATGCTTCCATTACAAAGAGTCAAATATTCATCATTATTAAAAGATTAGCGCATATCAGCATGCTTCATGGGACTTGCCACCTAATGTACCATCACCAACACAACTGTCCTCCAACAGACAATGCATTTAAACAATGCTGCACAGAGTAAAATCAGAGAAAAAGACAGAGGTGATACAAATTCTTGAGAAGAAAAAAAACCTGATACAATACTTCAGATGAATCCTAACTAGAGTTCGTTCTCAATCTGTTGCGCCCTTAGACTTTGTTATAAGCTCCAGGTACAACAGTAACAACTCAGAGATTTTGAGGTATCTGCCCTATATGGAATATTCTTTGTACAGTATTCCTGCAGCTGGAGAAACTGATAAAAGTTATATGCTGATAGCAGTTTTAAAAAAACCAGAATATTTTGGGCCCTGATTAAGTAACATAGTAAGGTTAATGACCAAGGAGGGTTATATTTAAAAAAAAAAACAAAACAACATAAATCTGGACTTGTAAACTATGTATACAGAAAATCATGCAAGACAGGGGATGTTTCTCTTCTATTAATTTATTTGGGCCTCAATGGATTCCTCTCCAAGCCCATACGACCATAAGAAAATGAATTGCTGACATGATGGATCTGCTGGTAGCACACATAGTTTTATGTGCAGAGTGTTCAATTTCATTCTTGTCAGCTAATCAGCAGCAACCAGACTCTTTATTTCAAGGGATTTCCTTTTCCCATTTGAACAGAGACTATAGCTCAGTAATCACTCTACAGAGGCGCTGTGTGAGCTGCTATTCCCACCTGCTTTTGACTCAGAATCTCTATCAAAGCATTAATCCAGTAACCTGATAAAATCCTTTCAAGGTCCTGTAGGTCCACTGTGAAATTGTTCATCTGAATGGATTGTGAAATAACATGAAAGTTACCATGTCTCAAAAAGAGCCATATGGTGCTTGTTTTAATGGATGCTTACAGTATGCCCAGAAGGCAGTTAACGTGTTATTTCACATTTTGCATGAAAGAATGGAATAACTGCAATCTGACACTCTTCTATCCAGTTTTCCACCCAATGTTTTTTCCAGAAATGCAGCTTTATTCCATGTTTCAGTGCATCAATGGCAGGTGATAAACTGATGCCCAGATACGCTAACAAGAGTTAATACCCTTAATCCCTTTCCCTTTTAGACTTCCTCTTGAATCCCCATTCTAACTTCACTTGGGAAAAAAGACAGAAGGATGAGTGGGGAAGGACCATGGCCAAGGTGTTCAGAACAGGGATGAACCATGGAGCAGGTGACATTCTTTTTTGTAATGTAACTCATCCATCGTGCTTTATTGTCTTAAGATAATATGGAAAAGGTCTTGCTGACTATGAGTGTAGGCAGGCAAACTGCTGTTATCCCTA
The DNA here is from genome assembly GCA_033558105.1 of Coccyzus lansbergi. Lineage (NCBI taxonomy): Eukaryota > Metazoa > Chordata > Aves > Cuculiformes > Coccyzidae > Coccyzus > Coccyzus lansbergi. The sequence continues at coordinate 509,274 of JAUMJK010000128.1, forward strand.
CAATAATATGAGACTTGTTGATCAACTTCAGTCAACACTGACAGAGGAGGTAAAACTTGAAGACGGCTGAAGCAGCATTGAAGAAGTCTCTTCCCCAGCTATGAGAACTAGTTTAAGACTCTTCCTCCTTGTCAGACTTGATGGACCATAATTTTCACTTCATTTTGCCAGTAGCTAGTCGGCAGGGTTTCCTGGGCAGCAACATGGCCAATATATAGCTTGCAATGAACTGGCCTCTCACCTAGATCATGAGGGAGGGAAGCGCTGTAGGTGTACCGGTTGCCTGAAATCACAAGGAGCAGGGAAAAACAAAGTTATTACAATGAGGATATTGAAGGAACCTACAGGGATAGCATTTGGATGTATTCTAGCTGTTTGAATGCTTCAAGGCGAAACCCAGGTTCAGTGCTCTTCACTCCATATCAGTTAGAACCATTTGGCCTCAATCATGCTCACAATTACTTCTTGTGTGTCTGTTCTCTTGCTCTCCTGCACAGGCTGAAAAGAGCAGTAAAAATGCATGTCTGGATCATTTAGGATGCTAAATGGGGAAGAATTGCAATGAGTGTCTCAAGCTAATAGACATTACTCAAAGTGGACGGTTACACCTCTTGCCACTGTCTTATTAAAAAGTGGTAGTCGCCACTGACTTCAGCCAAAAACAGTCCTATGTCTGCTCTGGGTCTTGTTGAGGCATAAACTACTCTTTCCCTGAAGCCTCAAGAAGCTATGTCAGCCTGCTGGTTTCTCATTGGGGCTGGAGGAGCAGCCAGGGCTTTCTGACCACTGGAGGGAGATGGCTCAGAAGCGTCACCACCCTCACATTGAGTGACAAATTAAAGGATGCTTTCAGAATGGAACACTGAGATTTAGAAGCCCAACTTTTCCACAAGATGCATTTAAGGTGATCAATGTCTTTTTTTGAATAAGCACAAATGAAACTAAATATGACAAATTACTCTGTATTCCTTCAGCAAACATGGAGACTGATAATAAATAATGCAAGTAATTTAATGCAAGGTTGAAAACTTAGCTCCAGAAGGAAATTATCTATTTTGACTGAATAAAAGAACCATGATTCTGGGTATTGTGGAATTCTGGAGAGAGCCTGAACCTGTGTTCGAAGGGAGAAGGGAAAGAGTGGTTTTTTTTGTAGTTTCTATTTAATGTTTGGTAAAAAAATTCTCATTCAGCTCCCATTACTACCTCAGGGGAACCTCCAGGATGCATTTCTGCCTTACAATTTAGCAAGTAAGTATGTGAGGACAACAAACCAGTGAAAGAAACTGCTGTGTTTCTGGCCAGGAAGACCAGATCTAGTAGTATTTGCAAATCGCTGCATTGTCACAGGGTATAATAGGGCTACTTCAGTGAGTGCCAAAGGGCTCCCAAACCCTAACATACTGTCACTGTCCATTTGCCAGCATAACATGAAAACATTTGCCAAATAAATATTAGAATCCTCAGAACTCACTTAGTTCACTTTTACACTATCAGAAACCCAACGACATCATTAGGTTTACTCTGATTTTATCCTCATACAAGTGAGAAAAAAAGAAATATTCTGTAGAAGTAATATATATATTACGCATTCTGGTTTTCCCTAAAACAATTTGAAAGCCTTAGCAAAAGAAGTCCTAGGTTGATGCATAGTATACTGAGCTGAGCAGTAACTAAAATAGACCTTTTTTCCAATGCTGCATGTCTCACTAGGTCACTTGTCGAAAACTGCTACAACACATTTCTATAAACAAATATTTTGTATTCATTTGGATTCAGCTTTTAGAATGAGGTCATCTTTACAGTGGTAACCTGAAGCTCAGACACTCTCAGCAGGATGCGCTTGAAGAACAGACTGTAGAATTCGATAGTCTCTGTTTTGGATAAGAAAATTTTATATTTGTTCTAAATGTCATGTGAAGATCCCCTTCCATGTCCGAACAGATGGAAACTATAACGTGGTGATATTTTTCTTTTCTCCTTTTTTTTTTAATGTCATTCAGCATTTGTCAGGTTACATTGTAAATAACTCTTTTTTAGCAATGATTAAGTTATAGTTAAGCTTCACTACCCAAATCCTTTTGTTATGGAATCCCAGATTACTTAGTGGCTCTTGTTTCCATGTAAAAATCCTCTAGACAGCAGTGCAGGGTGTAGCCTGGCTAAGCATGGGGAGCGTGCACTCTATCTGGGAGCAGAGATCCTCTTGCTAAACAGGATACATTTGAGGAAGCAAAACAAAGCTAGATTTCTGATGAGAGGCAAGAAAGATACTTTAAAGCTATACTGTGAATTATTGTTGGGAAAGGAAAGGGTAAGTGTACTAGCATCACAATAGAGAAAACAAAGACAGGCTCGGATTTAGTTGCTGTGGCTACTCAAATTGGTTATGTAAGGGGTGGTTCCAGGATTTGGATGAAGTGAGGATGATGTTAGTTTATCTGCATTTGGAGAGCATCACAGACATAAGAAAATTATTAATGAGGGGGGAGAGAGAGGCACTGAATAATTTCTACATAAAGCATTTGGAGTAAAAACTAAGTAAGAAAAGGCATTAGAGAGTAGAGCAGCATGGGGATGAGCAGAGATGTAGAAATAACAGCCCAAGAAAGCTCTTGTGAGGACACAGAGGTAGTCAGTGACAGAGGAAGCATGAGAACCTAGTACAGAAATTCATATCAGGAAAAACATTTAGTGAGACAGGAAAGGAAAATGATGCCAGAGAAATATGTCCAGTAGATGAATGAAAATGATGAAATAAAGGGAGAGGAGGTGAGTGAAACAGTAAAAGGTGAGAATTACTGGAGTATAAGCTAGTGTCCAGAGACTTTAAAGTAGGAAGGTGCAAAAGAGAAAAAGTAATAAATTTCAGACAAGCTGTGAGGGTGAAAAGAGGAAGAGCTTTTTGGTTTGAAATTAATTAAATGTTAAAGAGAGTGTTGGATCTCTTTTTCTGCTGCAAGATTAAATCCCAGTGAAGCATGCCAACTCTAGAGCTTCAGAAGAAGTAAATTCCAAAAATGAGAAACGTAACTTGAATTACCTTACCAGAGATCAGCCAGCAAAGTTTCTAGGCAAACCTTAGAGAAGTCCAATAGCTAGATGCAGTGGATCCCACAAATAAGAGGACATGAAATGCCAGGAACAAGACTTCTGCAAGAATGCTATTCTAAAAAAAAAAAAAACTAATAATGAGAATGGTAAGGAAATAATAAAACCTTCAGAAGTAGGAAACTTGTATTGGCACCTACATTAGTTCCTTACTTTATTAGAATCCTGAATTCATCTAAATCAAAGAACATATTGTAACATAAAATATTATTCTAGCTTTGAGAAACTGATAAAATGATAAAACGGACTCTATTCAGACCTAACAACAAGAGGTGAAAATCCACTAAGCACCACCTAACTACCTCAAGCCTGAACTGACCCATGTTATTGCTATTAACTTGTGGAATGTTCCTGGGAAGCCCAGCCAGGAATAAGAAATGCAGCCCTGAGACTGGGGCATATGAGTAAGAAAAGCAGCTGTGTAAATAGTGAATCTTCTGTTTTCCTGGTATTTCTGAAAATAAAGAAATTTGCGACAATTTTGTTTCAGGTAAACAAAACATTTTTAACATAAATGAAATTTTTTTATTCAGATTACTTATTTCATTTAACCTAAAGCAAAATACATTGTTTCAATTGTCTTTCTTTATTATGATTATTGTTGTTGTTGTTATTTTAGTTTTAAAAAAGTTGAGTAGATATTTTCTGAATTAAACACTATTTTGAATGAAATAAACATAAACAACCAATATTCTTTAAATAGTAACACTTTTTTTTTTTGGAAGGAAGATTACTTTAAGCCTATTGTGGCGCAAACTGTTCAGTAAATTCAATGTGACTACTTGATATATTTTTCTGTTAAACTTTCAACAAGCTTTAGTAGTTAAGCCATAAATCCGTTTTCCACAACAGCAAAAGATATAAGTGTTCTCATAGAAAAATATAATAAACAATTTAAAAAAAAATAGGAGTTTACAGGTATACAAAAAAAGAAAGTCTAGAAATTCCCAGGTATTTCTTGACTGACTGGCTTCCACAGGAAATTGATGCTGTTCTTTTAACTGAATTTGAACATGACCGAAGAGTCAGGTGTCAGCCTTGCCTTGAGGAAGGATGAGTGAGGGTTCCCCATGTTCCCCCTCTGGGACGGGTGGCGAGGACCCAAGCAAGGTGGCTGTCAGTGCTGAGGTCTGGTGGCATGAAGGAAAGTAGTCTATAAAAACAGAAACTTACAGTATTTTGCATGGTCAGAAATGTTAAGCCACTTAGAAAAGACCTCTATCCCTGAAAACATGAAGATTCAGACAACCCAGTTGCAGCAAATCTCTTTCAAATAGCACCTTCTCAATTCTGTTCTCAAAACCTTTTCTCAGAAGCTCTGTGGGATTTTTTTTCAGCCTGTAATGAATTTTCTTATCTGACAATTTTTAAGTTCATGTTCTTTTCCCTTTTTTCTGAAAAAAACCTCTTTACCAAAAGCATCCAAACTCTCCAGCAAGAACATGCCTTGATTGGAGCCATTAGGTATATAAACAGGTGCTGGAGGCCAGTAGAATGCTTGGACTACCTGAAATCCTGAGTCCTGTGGTTACTTTTCACCCTGTGCTGCCACTGCCTGCTCCTTCTACTGCAGTCATTTATGGTGTGCAACTATGATCTGTCAGCTTAAGAGTATGAACTACAAGCAAACCACAGTCTTGTGAGTTTCAGAAACCAAAGGGAAGTGTTAATAAATGACTGAATTGTTTGAAAGAAGGAGTGTGCCCTGCTGAGTTTGAGAATATAAAAAGTGTAGGTTTTATTTCTACCTATGAAGAATTAAAGATATTTGTGAAATACAGCTTTCCAACTAAATTTCAGCTGTGCCAGGAATTAAATCATGCTTCTAACTGAGGCCTTGACTGTGACCTTTTAATAAGGAATTAAGGAGTGTTTTCAATATTGATTTCATCAATGCTCTTCTTCATGACTTCTTCTCATTTCTTCTCAGCTTATACTGTTAATATTGAGTGTTTAACCTTGGATTTTATTCTTGCTCCACAATACTAGAAGATTTCTAGGTGGCACATATTCCTTGAGCTATTCTCCTATATGCAGGTTGTGTGTATTCAAGGTCATGATCCTTGTTGAAAGGTGGAAAGGTGAAGAAAGGAAAGGTGAAGAGCAAAAAAATTATCTGAGTAATTTTCTTCTTTTGAAATGAAAGCTTATACTGAATGAAGACCTTCTGCTTCTTTTCACTGTAATGCAAAGAGAAAGTATATTTGTGTTGGTATCACCAGGATTTATTTGGTTTTAATCCTAGGAGTTTTGGTAGACAACAAGTTGTCAATGAACCAGTAATATGCCCTCATGGCCGGTGGTATCCTGGAATGCAGTAAGAAGAGTGTAGCAAGCAGGTTCAAAGAGGTTATCCTCTCCCTCTATTCTGCCCTAGTGAGGCCCCATCTGGAGTCCTGTGTCTACTTCTGGTCTCCCCAGTTCAAGGAAGACAAGGAACTACTGGGATAGAGTCCAGTGGAGGGCTACAAGGGTGATCAGGGGACGGAAGCATCTCTCTTATAAGGAGAGGCTGAGTGCGCTCAATCTGTTTAATCTGGAAAAGGGAAGATTGAGAGGGAACGTTATCAATATTTTGCCTCAGTGTTTAACTGTAAAGAAAGTTGTTCCCTCTGTGTACAAATCCCGAAACTAGAGGAGCAAAATGAGGCTCCCATGGTCCAAGAGGAGGTGGACAGAGCCTTGCTAGCCTGACTAGACACCTATAAGTCCATGGGGCTGGACGGAATTCACCCAAGGGTATTGAGGGAGCTGGCGTATTTGCTGGCCAAACCCCTTTCTATATCATCTTCTAACAGTCCTGGAAGACTGGGGAAGTTCCACTGGACTTCAGGCTGGCTGATGTTGTGCCCATCTACAAGAAGGGTCTCAGGGAGGATCTAGGGAACTACAGGCCAATCAGTCTGACCTCAGTGTCAGGGAAAGTCATGGAACAGGTGATCTTGAGTGCTATCATGAAGCACATGCAAGAGAACCGGGTGATCAGGCCCAGTCAACATGGGTCTATAAAAGGTAGGTCTTGCCAGACTAACCTGACTGCCTTCTGTGACAAAGTGACTCGGCTGCTGGATGAGGGAAAGGCTGTGGATGTGGTCTTCCTGGACTTCAGCAAAGCCTTTGACACAATTTCTCACAGCATTCTGCTTCGGAAACTGTCAGTGTCTGGCCTGGACAGGTGCACGCTCTCCTGGGTGGAAAACTGGTTGTATGGCTGGGCATGGTTTAGTGTTCGATAGGAAAGGTTGGACTCGATGATCCGGTGGGTCTCTTCCAACCTGGTTGTTCTATTATTCTATGATTCTAATGCTTAAAAATATTTAAGTGGCAAGATGAGACCAGACTCTTCTCCATGGTGTTTAGTGACAGGACAAGTGGAAAAGGGTACAAATCAGAGCACAGGAAGTTCCATCTTAACATAAGAAAAAACATCTTTACTGTGAGGGTGATGGACCACTGGAACAGGCTCTTCAGGGGGGTTGTGGAGTCTCCTTCTCTGGAGATATTCAAGACCCGCCTGGACACATTACTGTGCAACCTGCTGTAGGTGAGCCTGCATTGGCTGAGGGACTGGACTAGGTGATCTCTAGAGGTCCCTGCTAACCCCTCCTATTCTGTGATTCCATGAATGTGTATATAGTGAATCAAGAGGAAGTTTGTCTCAGTACACGGCCACTTGATGTCCTAATTGAAGCATATGTGTAAAAATATACTCTCAGCATACTTACAGAACTGAAAGGGGGGATGCAGTGCAAAAGCAATGTTTGTGAATGAATTCATCTTTATATTACACAGACATTTTTAAAAAAGCTCATATCTAAATGAAACCAACACTCTTTTAATACAAAAGTTAAAATTAGATATTACAAAGAACAAAAACATGCAAATTTTCAGAAAATTAATCCTGTTTATCTCACCAGTAACCATTACACAACACCTTGTTATTTTAAGAAGAAAGTTTTTTATCAATAAGGAATTCTATGTAGGAGGCAGAATGTTTGTGATCAAGTCTAAATGATTCATTAGTTCAAAATCTAGCTGCTGAGTTACTGACATCTGAAACTTCAGAAGCAACAATTAGTAGAAGATATGAAATATCTGGGACATTCTTGCCATTACTTTGTGAAAAATTGAAATGGACTGAATGTAATTTCTGAAATGTCCTTCTTTCAGAGTATACTTCTGTTCACATATATTTGTACGAACAGGCATTTTATTTCAGTTTTCCAGGACCAAAACAGACTTACTGTCCAAACCTGTGGCAGAGATTTATTGACCCATTTACAGGTGTTCATCTAAGTTAATCTGTAGTGGTAAAAGCTGCGGTTTTCCCCTCTCGTAGAAGGGGGGTGAAATCTCACTGGAATACTGCCAAGTTTTGAATCCTTAAGATTTCCAGGCTAAACAATTTTGTTCTGCTTTGTCTACAGAAATCTTTTCAGTAACACTGAGGTCATGAACATAAAAGACGTGCAGGACTTTCATTGCTGATTCTAACAACTGGTCAAGTGTTGAGAAACCTCTTACTAATACTTCCATCTTTTTCTATTCCTAATTTTGTTTGAAATACTCTTCATTTCATTCTCATTTTGACTGAAGTCAAGTTTTGAATTATTAAAATGAAAATTTATGTTCAGAACATTTCTAATACAAATATGCTAATCCATTTCTAAACATTGAAGAAAAATATAGCTGTTTCAGTTGAGAAAAAAACACCATAAAATAAGCATTCAATACATATATTGAATTGATAATATTTCTGTGTGATAATTTAAACTCTGGATTCCAAAAATAATTACTCCTTTTTTCACACACATAACCCATATGATGGAGTTTAAACATAGCCAGCTACTACTCCCAGCTGAGGTCTAATCTACTACCTTTCTTTTGTGTTTCACAACCCAGTAAGGAAGAACAACTTCAAACACCAATTTCTACCATGGAAATGAACCCCTATGATCCACAGACTGCTCTTTTGGAAGACCTGTAGCTGTGAGGGACCTAATGCTCTTCATTAATGATGTATTGTCATGAAGACAACCTGAGGCTCAATACTAGAGGTGCATTATTTCATTTTTAATCAGAGGCTTCCTTTGGGTTTTTTTTTTCCTATTTAGCCGGAGGAAAGTATTTATGTGTTCAAGATCTTTTATTCTAACCAGTCTGATCTCAGGAGATGGTAGGTTGCTTTTATTTCAGATGCAGTATAAAAATTATTTTCTCCAAAACAACTGCCCTGTCAGCAGTGTGGTCAGCAATGTTACATATATATTTCTTTTCCCTTCACCCCCAGTGTTATATTGCAGTACATTTTTGGAGAAATCTCCTCCATAAATCTGCTCTCTTCAGTTCTGGAAAAGCAATTTGCAATGTTGTGTTTTCTTCCCAAACTTCACCAGGTACTGTTGCTTTCTCGATGCAAAATAAATAACAGGCTGAAATAGAGACATCTATTTCAACAGTAATGATTAACTAGCACAGCAATGTCACTTCCAAAAAGCAGCTCCTTTTGAGTAAGCAATCCATTTCAAATGGTCCTTGGTCTTGTTGCTCTGCTGTGTAATCTGGTTTTTGTTTGTTTGTGTGTGTGTGTATGGGCTCTTTAATCACAGCCAGCTCCATTGGTTCCAAGTGATCCTTGGAAGGATGCCAGTGTAGAAGTGGGCAGAGGGTGGGAAAATTAGACATTCTCTTTTTTTCTTTCTTTCTTTCTTTTTTTTTTTTTGTAAGGATTTTTATAAGTATCAGGACCCTTCTCAGAGGGTACAGACCCATAACCGTGCCACATAACTAGGTATTCCATGCTTTTTTACATGACTGACTTGTAGCCACCAGAAGTTGGTTAGAACCAAAAGCCTGCAACCTAATACATTTTAGGTATATATTACAAAAGAGAAGGGATTAGTAGTGATGTCATTTTAAGGAAAGCCAGATGAAACTGCTAGTTCTATCTGCACCAACCCTTTGAACTTTTATCCCATTTGGAGTGACTAGCTGAGCTGGCCATTCCTGCAACAACAGCAGCCTTCTGCTACTGCTCTCATTGTGCATTGTTACAAAACAGAGCAAAAACTAATTTTCCAACTTCTATCCTGTAAAATCAATTCTAAAATACTTATTTCTAACCATGGATCCATCTGGGGAAAAGGGTCTCACATTTGTTTAGCTATCTGCAGCAAGATCTACTTGGACATTGTATAATCTCGGCTGTCTTTTGTCCATGAGTACTCCAAAATGTCCCCAGAGTATAACCACAGGCAGTTCAAACTTCACAGGTGTATTTATGAGCTTGTGTGTGGGGATGATGACAGGTACCTGGATAGAAACAGAACTACCTTTATAGAGGACTTTTGATATGGGCAGAAAATGTTAGTGCCAACCAGTGGATGAGTAGCTCAGGGAGAGAGGTATTTTCTTCACCTACAGTACTAAGGCACCTGGGTTTGCTCTGTCATGAAGAATTGCAGGACACACGATATTCTTAGGGCTAAACAGTGGGAGAACTGTATGCTACTGTAGCATGTGTAAGGGTCTCTTCTTCACTATAAAATTTCTTTATTTCTGTTTTGTGGAATTTTGCATAAAAAAACTCTGGTAAAGTTGCAATGTGCAAGAATGTAGTCTCCTGACATGGATTTAATCATCATTCTTCCTTTGTCTCTCATGGTTGTAGTCTCTTCTCTTTACATCCCACCAGAGACTGTTCTCACTGTCATCCTATTCTGGAGCATGTTCTTAATTTATTTTTTATTTATGTCCTGCATCTAAAAAGGGTTCTACAACAATTCTGAGGTCTAATGGGCTATTTTTGCTTCAGCTGCTAGTTTTCCTAGGGCTGCCTGTGGCGTGGATCCTTGCACAATCCTAAGGACTAGATATGAGAAGGTGGCAGTATGACTGAAGTGATACCAAAGTCAAGGGCTGCTTTCTCTTGCCAAGGAGAGCAGTTACTGTTTCCATGTTCAGATAATGGTGATGGCATGACTCCATCATCACTTCTGGAAATGTGAAGTCTGTGAAACTGGAAGTTGTAACATATGAATAGGACAGTTCCCATGGCCCATGTGTAACAGTTTCACAGCCCTGAGCAATTTTTACCTGTTCTGCTTTTTACAACTTGAATTGATTATTGTGATGTTGTTTGTAGCAGTAGTTTTGTCAGTAGCTTTCTGTGAGCCCTGGTTCCAGCTGAACTTCTCTCAATATGACTTCCAAGCTCATGGATAGCTGTGCTGAGGATGTGCTCAGAGGAGAACTCTGGTTAGGCTCAACTAAGCTCTCTGAGCAACCGTGAATAATTTCCTTACTGGTTCTGTGTGTTGTAGTTTGAAGATTAATTTTGGCTTCTCCCTTTCCCAAGGTGTTAAAGGTCAGTCCCCCACTGATTATGGTTTGACTAGGCCTTCAGGCCATTCCTGAATAGTCTCATGACTACAAAGCAAAATTTGAGTCCTTGGGAGCAAAGGAAAGTGCTGCAATGCAGATCAGCAACATAAGAATACAAAGATGAAAAGTGACAGCCCCAGAGTAATTTTGTTAGTGGTGTTAGTACTCAAAAAGGGCTGAGGGCAGAATTTGTACTAACCTCATGCATCAGACTAATATTAAAACTGAGTATCTCATGCCACATCCTGCGAAGATAGAGAGGAAGAAGCAGTTCTCCATTATATATGGACTTATTAGGGAAGCCAAAAGGGTTGTCATCCCTCATTAGCTCCAGCGGGTAGATTATTTACTTCTAGCCCATAGCGTAACAATTATTTCCTCTGCTAAAGGAAAATATCCAGCATAGATACAGCCATTTCCCATATTTTCCTGTGTCTCAGGAGAGCACTTAGTGCCTGGACCTCTGTAATGTGTTATCCTCACATCTGCAGACAGTTGAGAAAATATCTTTCGATATGTGTTTGATGATACTGAACTTTTAGCTTATTTCCTGCTTGTTGCCCCTGGGTTCAAAAGAAAAACAAGCAGAAGGATGGAAGAAAGGAAGCTTAAGAAACTGTCGAGAATTCTAGCATAGCTAAAAAGCACTGTAGGAGAGTGGGTGGGGCAGTATATAGAGAGACAGCTCATTTAGTTTCTATTGGAGACTATCCTATCCCAGCTGGATAACAGTAAGCTGACTGCCTTAACTTGGTAGCTGTCATCAGCTTAGGCTTGGAGTTCCTTCTAGAAGATCTTTGGGCAACAAGTTTCTTTCTGTTGGCTCCCACTCTTAGACGGACCATCTGGATGCATTGTAGTACAAATAAATAAATAAATAATCATAACCAGTACCAACACTTAGATAAGAGTATGCACAGCCTCCATTCTAAGAGGAGGGGTTTTCCTACGAGGGTTTCTCTAACCAATATGAGTCTTCCATCTTTTTTCCAGTTGCTTCCATGAACTACTGACACAAATTATCCATGAGAGGCCCACCTAACCTTATAGCAGCATTTCAGTAGTAAAAGGGGGCCAACAGGAAAGCTGAGTAAGGACACTTGATCAGGGAGTCTGTTGACAAGATCTTTAAACTGAAAGAAGGGAGATTTAGATGAGATATTAGGAAGAAATTTTTTACCATGAGAGTGGTGAGGCACTGGGACAGGTTCCTCAGAGAAGCTGTGAAATCTCTATGCCTGGAGGTGTCTAAGGCCAGTATGGATGAGTCTATTGCCAATCTAATCTAGTAGAAGGTGTCCCAGCCCATGGCAGAGTGGTTGGAACTGGATGATCTGCAAGGTCCCTTCAAACTCAAACCATTCTATGTTTCTACTTAGGCAGTGGGACAGGGAATAAAGTTTGTGCATTAGAATGCAGTGAGGTCAAACAGGGTGTCTGCTAATGCTGCAACCTCTTTTGGACCAGAGCTTTCTGTGTCTTGCCCTTTTCAGAAGAAATTGAAGTTTTCCTTTGGGATCAGGCAAAGAAGCAAGCACTTTACTTACATCAAGCATGAGCTTCTAAAAGACATTCACCGTATGGTACAACTTCTGTGGCTGTGCATGTCTTGCAGAAGAAATACGGAAGAAGAAACATCCTCCCAAAGTTTTCTGTTTCAATAGAACAGTGAAGTAGTATTCCCCTACTTCAGAACAGTTGCCTCTGAAACAAGGCCAAGCCTTTTCATTAACCTTGGACCATCGATTTGACCCAAGCAACTACTTTTTTTGTTTTGATTTTTAATATGAGATTGTATGTGCAGCAAGCCTCAGGAAATTAATTTATTTCTTTTTCTTTAGGACAGCTTCTGACAATTATGAAGCAACTAGATATCATGCAAATTAAAGTGCCATTTTTTTCTTTATATAAAAAAAAATCTTATATTCTGAAGTGGTTCTGATACGTTCAGAATACTGAAACTGGGCATGAAAGAAAGGACTTGCATCTGGCTCTCAAAGTTTACTCTCCCTGTAATCATGATTGTCACCAGTTTATCACTGTCAGACTAAGGACTTAGTGTTACATTTTATTTAAACCTGGTCCAGATGGTTGCCAAGAGATTTTCAGACAAATGAACTGTGAGGCAGACAACCATCAAAAAATATTTTATTGTTTATGTATATAAGTACATTCCAGATCGGTAAAGTACTATACCATACAGCTGACAATTTTTTTTCTACTTTTGCACCTATCATTATAATCTTCATCAGCAATTTTTCAATATAATTTTTCTGAAGGTAGAGGAATGCTATGACCCATCTTTCATCACATATTTAATTTAATTGAATTTAACCAAAAAAAATGGAAAAAAACAATTTCTTTCTAGTGTTTTTTGTGTTTCCCATTACTTAATCGGTATGCCCACCTGTAGTACACCTGCAGTAAAAGCTTTTCCCATCACAAGAAAATGGAGAGATTCTTTGTGTAGTGATTGATCCAAACTCATTTTACACCTCTATCTGCAAGTCCGTTACAGAGGGCAGCAGAACTGAATACATAACTGCTTTTCAACCAGGATATCACAATGAGTTCTAGGTCACTTGATATTTTTAAATATATGCTGTAATTAGTGGGGGTTTTTTTTAGACAGCACTGTGTGCAAGTACATAAGTTGCCCCTGAGTAAATGAAATTAATGGTTCATTTAAATTTCTGTCATATTTTAATTTTATGCCATATTTTAATATTAAACAATATTGTCAGTTCCAAACCCACCTCGGGAAAGGTTTTGTCTGCAAAGTAGTTGTTCCAAATTGACGGGGGTTTTAATAAAATAATTTCATCAGGTAAAAACATAATTACTTGGAGGAAAAAATGCTTGTTTCTACTTTATTTAAAAAAAACCCTCATTCTTCTTTGCTGCATCTTTAAATTAATTTTGATCTCTAAAAGGGCTGTATTATTTCATTGCACTGGAATTAAGTGACAGCTTAATTCAGAAGAAAAATCCATTCTCTCAATGCTAGCTAATTAACTTAATGTTTTTCCAAAAGAAAATACTCCAGCTGTTATATCTTCTCATCCCACATTGAAAATAGTACTATTCCATTATAAGACTACTAAGTTGAAAAATAATGAAAAAGAAGCTCCTCACAAAACAAAAATGAAAAAAATAAATGGAAATTCTGCAACGAAACTGCTAATAATTTTTTTCCCAGAGTTCCTTTCATAAGGAATTTTTAAGATATTGATCTATTCTCACATTTGAGTTGGAACAAGTTTCCCATGAAAGCATCTGTGCTTGTTATTTTATTGTGGTAAAGACTAGCATGAATCCCTGGTGATATATGTGACCTTCAGATGCATATTATACTTAGCTTACTAATTTTTCTCAAAACATAGGTTGAAATTTTTTTAAGTGATGGAGGGGACATAGATGCATTAATTTTAGTGGTGGATATGTACCTCAATCCCCTAGACAGCTCTGAAAGTCTCAGCTGCAGATTTCAAATATGTTATCATATGATGAACTATTGTACTAGCATTGCATTTGTACAGATAATGGAGCCATTATCTAATCATCATTGTTGTATGTTACACACTCTGCTTGAACTCATGTGTTAGCAGTTTTCTGCGCAATAAGTACATTTGTTAGATATATTCTAGACAGCAAATAAGGGGTATGGCACATTCTGATGGCTACAGAAATCCCAGAGCAGTTAGAGAGTATGAAATCCTTGGTGGTATCCAGCCTCAAGTCATAATTTCAGCTCTTGGTATCAAACAACGAGGCCAGTCTGGAGTGTAAAAACAAAATGACAACTAGCATGTCAAGACTCTGGAAGAGCAGCACAGTAAATATCCACACTCCCACCCAACAATCCTACTGAAAATTTAGTCCATACACTCTGTCCCCTGTTACTAAACTCAGGAATATCCTACAATGATAAAAGGAATAGAGAGTTACTATAGAGCAACAGCGACACTTGCCTCCTTGCATGAAATAGAGGATTGGATGGACAGCATCAGATTGACATTTGCAGGTGTTGGTAGGAGACAAACTGTAAGGGTTTGATTGCCCTAGGGGAGAATCTCTGGAGAGTATGATTTCAAAGGGAGTACCCCAGCAACTACTAAACGCCAAACCCCTATATCGGCTTCTAAATTGTCTGTCCTTCCCATGAGAGGAGATTGAAGAGTTATACATTTCGTCCATTTTTCTTATTTTATTACAAAGGGTAACATATGATTATCTTTGCAAACCTCATAATGTCTTAAAACCTAGAATAAAAGTCACAGTATTGCACCCAGTATGGAGACTATACTGGTTTCAGAAACTGATTTTACAGTATGTGCGTCTCATATTTCTGTCACATGCTGTGATATGCTGTGTTTTGTCCTATTACCAATAAAAGAACAGAATAGATAAGTTATCAAAGTATGTAATGTAAATCAAACTAGATTTTCACTTATTTGTAGCTTTTTAAGGACGGTTATGGCCTGTGTCACTTTGTATTGCCTGTTATTGATCTCACTGTGGAGAGTGAGATGATGCCACTACAAAAAAGTGCGGAGTCAATTTGAAGTAAAAGGAAGGCGTGGCAATTGCTGAAACAGCAATAGAAAACAACCCAGTTGTGAGTAATTTCAGCCACTCCCTCCCATTCAAACTGTAAATCGTACAATGGTCTCTCTACCTCATCAATCAAGGCATAAAATTTCTCTACTGACACTGCCTTTCCTGTACTTGTTTAGTATTTTTGTCCCTATCTTTGAGATTGTGAAGGACTCTGTCCTTGCCTTCATTCCCAGCCTGCCCTTATATATTGTGCCTCTTATGACAGTGTTGTTCCAACAGCAAGAACATCTGAAATATCTCCTTCTCCTGCTCCTCATTCTTCTGCCTTCCTTTTGCTTTTGTAAAGAGTAATTTTTTTGTTATTGCCTGCTCTTCTAGCTTCAAGTCCTGTCCAGCAAGATTTTTTTTTTTTAATGCCAGAAATTGAGTCTAATAAATTAAAATTCTTATAGATTCCCCTTGCTATCCCACTGGATCTCATTACACCCGTTTGCACCAGGGCAGATTTTGTGCAAGACACATATGAATGCTACTATATGTGCTTGGCAAAGAATTAGAAACTATGGTTATAAATCCATTGTCAAAGCTCGCTCTTGGTTTCCAAAGTGGTGTAATACTTGGAAAGTAGGAAGTAGCTGCTGACAGTATGCCCATTTCTGTACATAAGTTATTTAAATGACATTTCATTTCTGCTGGGCTGCACAGACAAAAGTTGCTGTCCATCCTCATAAGCAGAGCACTAATGGGGCTTGACATTTCCCTTCACCTGCTTCTAGCTATGATTCTCAGTCATCCACTATCAGAGCTGTCTGTGAATCTTGTTTTTTTTAACAAATCTCTCTGGATTTACATTGCATTGGGAGCAGGAGACTTTCTTTCTGTTCTAGGTTGCAAGGAGAGAGCATCAAAGATCTCACGGTTCTGAAGTATCCTTCATTCAGAAATAGCTACATCTTTCAAGCTCAGCACCTCTTAGGTCTTGAAATGTGTCATTGAATGTCAGGAGAGAAATGTTGTGCTGGCAATACATACCCCAGCATAAGTACTTGAAGATGTTAGCTTTCTTTTCATTACCTCAGCTTTTCATGTCTATGTTCATATTCTTACTTACGTGATGGGGAATCACTTCTAAGCACACTTAGTAAAAACTTAGCCAGTACATTTTCTTTGTGATTACTTTGACTATCAAAAAGCTGTCACAATGATATGTTGATGTTAGTAAAAATAATATCTGACATTTACACAGCAACCTACATCCTCAAATATTTTCTTGGAATTATGTAATTGGGAAGAACAGGCATCTCTTATGAAGTCACACTATGAAACAAAATCCTTCTGCAATACCACCCACAACCTAAGCAGGGTGGATCCACCTTGGTTCCACTCTGCAGAATGGACATAATTCCTCTTATGTTAGCATCCATAGCCACTCTTTCTCTCATACCTCTGGGTAGCATTCAAAATTTTGTGATTTTTTTTTTTCTTATATATCCAATCTGAACCTCCCTTGACACAGCTTGAGGCCATTTCCCCCTTGTCCTGTGCCCTGTCACTTGGGAGAAGAGTTCAGCTCCCTTCTCTCTACAACCTCCTTTCATGTAGTTGTAGAGAGCAATAAGGACTTCCCCCAGACTCCTCTTCTCAAAGCTAAACAATACAACCTCCAACCAAACAAGTCCATACATTTCTGAGTTTATGATATTGCTACATCTTTTTCCTAAACATCTGATTTTAGCCACTCATGGAGAGAAAAACAGGGATAAATGTTTAATTTGATCCAGTACAGCAGTCCTTAGGTTCTTATGTATTATTTAAATACATAAGAGCTGGAATCTGAACAGAGTTGAGACAGGTCCCTCCCCTCTAAGACATTCCATGCATTGTTTCCACTGACTCATGAAGGATTCTAGAGAGTAACTCAGGCCAGATGCCTTATTTTTTATCAGCTAATAATAGGCTACATTAATTACTTCCATTTTATTTTATGTATTTTGTGTTACAGGAAGAGTTTGCACCTTTTGTGTCTGCATGTGTGTCTCAAGTGGGTTGAGAAATCTAATAATGGCATCAAGCACAAAATCACAACCATGGCATCACAAAGGCTTTCTGTTCAAATCTGCCATGAGAAGTCACAGAGCAGTCTGGGTGGATTTAGGCAATGTTTTTGGCGGATAGTTAGAGAATGATCACTTAGTTCAATTGAGCAGCTCACTAAAACCAATGGAGAAGGAACGGGTCCTGGACTACTAATTCTACCCTGTCTTTTCCCACAAAAACATACTGTTTTCTACGACAAAGGAGGAAGGGGGTTAAGTGCGCTAACCCAGACTTTTTTCCTGTTAGATGAAGATGTCTTGCAAATCTCAGTGTTTCACCTGTTCCACCAATATCATCCTAATCAGGTAATATGATAGCTACTTATCCTCCTGCTTAGTTCAGTTTGTACAGTTTGTCTTTGTCCAGAAAGGACAGGCTGCAGTTTACATCCTCAACGATGCCAGGCATGCAGTCACTTATTACGGTGTAGTTCACTGCTTGGTATGCTGATGCACAAAGAGAAACAGCAGCTCCTCAGGTGCTCTGTGTCTCTGTTTATTCCCAAACATGAGACAGCTGACTAGGGGTAAAGGACCTGTCAGTTGAAACAGAGGAATTCAATTTGTAACAAAAGAATGTCTTCAGGCAGTTGTTTAGACATATCACTAAGATACCGCAGATTCACTTTATCCTCTGCTGCAAACAGCAGAGGAAATTAACTAGCTGTAGCCTCATTGGTGAGTTTATTACCTAATGCCCGATGAGTGAATATCAAAGATGCTGGTGTTGCCAAGCAACTGCCTGAGGATGACAGCGGTCAGAGCATGCATGAGGATTCTGTTAGAGGAGTACCATGCAGCCAAGGTCAGTTCAATTTACCATTGTGCGCTATAGCATATAATTGTCAGGATGTCTAGTTCTGTCCTAGTGATGCAAGTAGTTCCTTTCTGACTATGATACACTTCCAAGAGCCAAAGAATTTAAACTGGAGATAGGCGGAGTAGCAATCCTCAGACCAATACAATGAACTCAAAAAGGCAATCTCCTTGTAGTCAAACACAGTCTGACCTTCAAGGTGTCACAAAGGCAGGATTCTATTTGGTGGTTTTTCAAGTGATAGTGGCTGTACAAGACAATGCACACATTGTACCAATCTCTGCCTTTAAGCCCAATTGGCAGGAGATGCCATATGTCCTTATTTGTACCTCTCTTGCCCTTTAGAACTAGATATATGCTCAAAGGCAAATAGTTAACTGGAAATGGCTCTTGATTCCCCACTATCTCACAAATCTTGGCTGCAGATCCTTCAGGAGACTACTAGTTGGTCTTGGTCAGGCACTCAGACAGGGCTGTTGAATTGGTACACACGACTGATGTTCAGTGCGCAGGAATGTTCCCTGACACTAATTAATTACTACAGAAATCATAGAATCATAGAATCAGCAGGTTGGAAGAGACCCAGGGGATCATCGAGTCCAACCATCCCTGTCAATCACTAACCCATGTCCCTCAGCAGGCACACAACGGGGACCCCCAGTTCACCAAGCAAGGACCCCCAATCCCAAAGGGCTTCTGTCCCACTGCTGACCCATCACCCACCCCAGAATGATAACTCCTCCCAGTCCGAGGGCACACAGAGGGGTCAAGAGGTGAGACTGGAGCAGCCACCAACCCTCCCAATCATTCCTACCTGCCTACCTGGCTGGGGGGCCACCAGGCCCCCCAGCCTTTCTTCCCCCCCCTCCACCACCACACTCCCGTGGGATGCAAGGTGTGCCATGGGGACTCACCGGTGATGCCAGGAAAAAGGTGATGCCAGGAGATGCATCCCTCGCCCATAGCCCAGCCAGGCACAGCTAGAGGTTGTTAGTTTCCCCTGGGAAGAAAAAGGGATCCCTTGAAGAGGGCAAAGAAGCAACACCTGGGGAGGGAGGAGTCTCCAAGAGAGCCCAGGTGCCCTGCAGCTTAGAACTAGAGAACTACAGAATCACCAGGCTGGAAGAGACCCACCAGACCACGGAGTCCAATCCATGGGGAGATGGGGGGAGATGGGGGAGATGATGGGGTAGTTGCTACATCTTAAACTTTCTCATATAGTTTTGAGTCTATGTATTTCAAACTGAAATATTCTATGGTATTGCTTCCTCTGTATTTCCAGTCCAGTTTTTTATTTGTACAGTGGTGCAACCCCAGATTCCCTTGTGCCCTGCTCAGATGACTGTTGGATCCCACCAGCTTTCCTCTAGTCTAAGCAACGCTGCTGTCTTTGGAGCTGCTGTGCTGATAACTAGTTAAACACAGCAAGAACATGTTAGCCCAGCGGAGAGCCTTCAAGGCCATGGGAAGCCCTCATGTTTCCCTACTCTGGATACAAAGGCCTTGCAATGGCCATCTCTTCTTTGGCAATAATGAAATGAGTGACCCCAGGAAAGTCATTTAATATCCCTGCTTCACCTCTTATCCCAAATGGATATCTCATTGGCATGCCTGCAATATTAGTTACTTAACAGACAGCACCAGTATTTAATCTTTGTGCTACAGTAGAATCTGGAGGTATCAGCTGAGAGACAGCATACAACTACAACCTTAAAGACAATTTATTCTTAAAGACCTAATGTTGTAAGCAGAAAATCAGCATTTTGGGGTAGTAATATCAAAGCATTATGGCCCCATCTAATTTTTTGACTGCTGAAATAATACAGTTGATGCAACCTTAACATATATAAATATTATATACCAAAGAACAGTGTTTTCTTTAGGAAAGACTACTTATGCTAGCTGCAGATCAACAGGTTTACAGAACAGTTGTCTGAAGGACAGATGTAAATAAAAACATCACTTAAAGCAGATATATTAAGAAGACATAAGTGAATACCTATTAATTATGTGTTTTTAAAAAGGCTTACATAATAAAAAATGACTGGAAGTGAAATGGACAATGGGTTTTTCATATTGGTTGTATATACTGATGCTTCTGATTCTATTCAGTTGAAACATTTTTCACTGAAGATTGAAGATATGATGAAACCAAACTGTTTTGTAAATTCATGGATTTTTACTGAAAGAAGTGTACTGTAAAATGCATAAAACAATCAACATATGTAGCCAGGTATGTTTGTAACCCAAACTGCTCAATTTCCCTTTCAAAACCATTTTTAAGAATTGTTTAAAAAGCTCAAAATGGTCAAGAATTCTTTTTTTTGACTGAAATGTAGATCTAAATGAAAAAAATTGCTATAAAACAATTATTTCGTATTTTTACTCTCCTGAAAATAATTCGGTGCTGACCTAGAATGTAATGCACTTTGAACTATTTGTATGGTATAGGATGTTCTTTGCAGAAATACACTTCACAGGCTCTTTGAGTCTCAAATTCAATTAATGTTAATGGTTGTCTGAGTACTTTACTGTCTTGGTTCATAAAGATATCTCTAGCAAGAAGAGAATGGAAGCATATGTTTCAAGTAGGTTGCATAATCTTAAAAGTTTTCCTGGGCTGATCCAAATATAAGCAAGATATTGTCTTTTTTTCATCATATTTTATATCTCTGATCAAATTCTTATCCATAGAATCCATAGAATGTCACAGAAAATTGTCTCTCTTACCTTTTGTTTTGTCAGATTATATTATGGTTTGTTCACTGTGCTCACAACTGTGGCATCTTCCAAGCGTAAATCTGGTGATTTTTTCAGATCAGAAAGAGAATGCTGTAGTTGTCAAGAGCCATCTGAGGTCAAAATGGAAGCTTTACATAATCAGGGACATTTGGATCCATTTCCGAGGTTTGGACAGCACTGAAGGTGCTCTTTGACTGATGAAGCTTCTCTGTAAGATAGCAATGAATCTGTTAATATAATTGCAAAATGTAGCCTTAGAGCAAAGTCTTTTATTCCTCTGGATAACAAGTCCTTCAAAGTTTATAACCTGGCACCAACTCACCTTGCATACAGCATGTTTGGCAGGAACTTGGTTGTACCCATCAGACAGAAAAACCCACCAATGTCATTCTGCTGGTGTGAAATGGGATGGTCATGAAAGTAAGAATCCACAACTTTGTTGAATCTTAGACGTGGTTTTCTTTGTTAGTTTATTATTTGTTGTCTCATTTGGGGTACAGAAAAGTCTCCTAACTACATACAGAAGTAAACAGCAATGCACACATTTTGCAATCAGATCTCAATCCAAGACCCACCCCTCCAGCAAACACGTGTTTAATGTCAAGTTGTTCACTTGGCTTTCAGGGCTTTCCTCACACTTAAACAAAAAATTTCTTTGTGCAAGTGTCTGGAAGATGGACGTAGGAACAAAGTACACAAGCAGCATCTCTCTCAAGTTACAGAAAATGCAACAGACATCAGTTTTCCTTCACATCCTTTGTTAACGTGTTCCTTTATCCACTTTTCTCCCAGAGCTGATGAGTTTTGGTGTGGATACATAATTACTGCATTGAGAAAAATATGGAGGAAAAGAGACAAAAGTATTAATCCTCAGACATCTTTTATAAAGATCCTCTGCAAGAAAAGAACCAGGGACGCTCAGTGTTAAATTGTCATAATTTGATTAATCTGCATCCACCACATTATTTAGGATTGTCTCTCATATTGTGGTGTTTCATTGCATTCAATGGCAATGGGCACAGCCTGGGAATTAAAGATATTTCCTGACAGTTTTCCTGAACTGTGGCAAAACTTGCTTACTTGGTCTGTAGTTCAGATTTGTTTTGTTTGTGAATGAAACATATGTGTCAGAACTTCTTAGCTTTGAGTGACTGCAGAGCAAAAGCAGAATGGGCCCTTTTTCCTCCATGTGCCTAAGCTCCTTGATCACCTTTCTTGACTCCTGTACTTGGTCCATTCAATATTTCTTTGGAAATATTTCTGAATATGTCTGTTCCTTCTCGTTTTCTTGCTGAAAATTGTGAGTACAGAGTGAGGCCTGGATTAAAAAAGAAAGTAGTGTGAGGCTGCATTATTTAATGCTGTAAAGTGTTTTCAGATACAGTTTATATCACTGGCCTGGTATATGTGAGGAATTTGTAAGAAAAATATTCCACCCATAGTATCACTGTTTCAGCTATGCTAGAATACAGTGTAGAGTCTTTAAGAATGGCTGAGTATTAGCCATCACTGTTTTTAATAAGACTATTTCTACATTTTCTGATTTTTATGGAGGAAGGGGTTTCAGGAAGTCAAATGGCATCTCATTTTAGCACTCGGGCTTCAAGAATCATAGAATGATAAAACAGTTTGAGTTGGAAGGGACCTCAAAATTATCTTGTTCAAATCCCTCAGTATGGTCTAGAAGGCTTAGGAAATCACACATATGTCTGCATTTTCTATTATTTACCTTATCTATGACAATTCTCTGTTGCCAAGAATTCCTCTGATGAAATACTTCTTTGAAAAAGAAATCATGATGCATCATAGAGGACAATGCTACTCAATGACAAAAAGTCACATGAAATGCTAAAAACAACGGTTTTATGAGGAAAATGGCTGTATTTCCTTATAAAAGTGTCTGGGTTCTCTGAGAAAATATTTGGCAGTTTTAGGTATTTTTAAAGAGGGTATTTGAATGTCTGCTAGTCATCAAAGCATTTAGTGTTTGAACTAGAAAAAAAATTAATGTGGATTCACATAGTTCATTTCAGTATTAGAAGTAGAAAGACGATCAAATCATTGAGCTCCCACTGACACAGCTGAACCAATGTTAACACAGCTGGGAATTTTTTCCTGAAATTCCCTAGTGTGAAAATGCTGCAGATAAGTTAATACTAATATCTCAGAATTTAACACTCTCAGGCTTTTAGGCAATACAATTCAAACGTAAAATTAGATTGGCATGGTAGTTAAAACTTGTATATGCATTTTGCAATCCAAAATAATATTAAATTTAAAACCATTCTAGAGGAGGCAAAACTAAATATAAAAAGTAAAATGCATTGCATTATGGTTAAAATAATCTTAAATGCCACACAAATGTGAAAAAGAAAAGCTGCACCAAGAAATTGAATGTTCTCCTAAGCATCTTCCATGTCTACAAAGTAACTCAGTTATTCATATTTTGATTCATTGAAGATTTTTATACCAAATGCTTTCAAGGTTATAACTAGCATTTGGTGTTTATTAAGTTTTGTTCAGCCATCAGGATCTTGGTAAAACATGCAATCTATATTACAATTACTTTACATCTGGTTTTGTTGAGGTCTGAACTGCAGTAGTAAATGCTTGCTACTTTTAAATAATTAATTTATCTATCCATCTGTCTTCTACCAATCATACCATTTTGTGTTTCTGAGTATCCAGGGGCATGGAATTCCACTAGGACTCTAAGTCTAGCTTTGAAATATTTTTGAGAAATACTCTGCAAAGATGACCCCAAATAGAAAATATTAGAAGAATAAATGAGCGAATCTTTATTTATTGCTACAAAAAATACTACGATTTGGGAAAGAAAAGCGACTTGTCTTAAATTTAAGATTAACTTTATCCCCTTAGCTTGATCCTTTAATCTGTTGAAAAGCCTGGGGATTTATGACTGTTAACAGACTTGAATTTTTTATTTCTCTTTCTTTCCTTTTACTTGTTCATTTTCCATCTGTGTGTCCCCTAAGAACCTGAGAGCGATGATTGAAAGGAAAGATATGACGATTTGTTTGATATGTCTCTATTCTGCCACATAGGCAGCAATACATTTAAAACCAAGCTAATGGTTTAACTGAACTTAAAGTTTTAAAATTCAGTGGCACTGAGTTTGCAGCTTATAGCAATACCTGGTAACACTCAGATTTTTAAATGAGCACTGTTAATCTTATAGAACTGTGTCAGTCTATACCGTGAGAGTTGTTTTACATCATTTAGTGTTCAAAATTCCTGAGGAATTTTTTCCTCTTATAAATAAGATTGCTAAAGATCATTGTTCTAAATGTGAATAATTTAAAGTAAATATTGAAATACATATTTAAAATTTCTTTAATATTCTGGATATCCTCTACTGAAAAATAAAACAAAAAATATTTGTTCACGCAGTGTCCTGGTATAAGAATTTTGATTTTAATTTTCTAGTGGAGAAAGGAAGTGAAGCAGGATCTTAGTGAGATTCATACTCTAACTCCTGGTTTGTTGCAAAAAGACCTATTATGTAAAGGATCCTCCTCTCATACCTTAATTTTCACCTTCCCTGGAGGGGTTTAAGGCTCGGGTAGATGAGGTCCTGAGGGACATGGTTTAGTGTTTGATAGGAATGGTTGGGCTCGATGATCCGGTGGGTCTCTTCCAACCTGGTGATTCTATGATTCTATGAATTTAAAGACTTTTTTGAAATTATTTCAAAGTTATTTTTTCCAAGAGAAGACACTAGGTTCTGACTCTTAATTTAACTGAGGAGTTTAACTGAGGAGTTAAAGATTCAACAAATACATATTTCTATGCTTACTGTTTCCTATCAAAACAATTTCCAATCCAGTGACTTTTTTTTTAAAATCATTCTTCTCAAGCAGTGTGCTCATGTAAAGAGTTTCTATCCTGACACTTGGATTCTAAACTGAATATTGTGCCTAGGATTTATATTTTGTAACATCTGATCTGTTAGTACCCACATTCCTTAATTCCTTAATGAACCTGGTCCAAAAGAAGTCATAAGGTTGTTTGTCTTTGCAATTTCAATCAAATAAATGAGAAAGTATTCTGCTAAATTCAAAAGACTTACAGAAATAGGATGGTGTGGTTGATAGTGTTGGATCAGATCTTTCAAAATAAGGTCAGTTAGGACCTGATTGATCTAGGAGTTCTAACTAATGAATATTTGAGAGACTTGCTGTAGGAATGTAAATGCACTGGAAGCAGATTCACTCAAAAACAAATGGGAAAACATAATTTAGGGAAAGAAAAGAATTAAAAAATCGTCAATGTAAAGAAGGTAATGAAGAAGTGCATTTTAAAAACAAGAACAGTATCTTTCTTCTGAAATGCATTTTCTGGGAATTTCAAAAAAAGTCTTTCCTGTTATGTCTTGCAGTATCTGCTTATTTGTATAATTCCAAACAATTGCAGGCTTCCTGTACTCAAAATTCATTTACTAAGGCACCTGCAAGCTTCAGTTTGCATTCTTCTAAGAGAATTCAATAGGTGTATGGGAAGTGCCTGTTTTGTTCTTCAGATAAAACCAAACATTTGCTGGGTAGCTCTGTTGTATATAGATAAATATTGGGTGAATAATAAGGATTTATACTTTCATTCCTCCATTCTCCCCAAGCTCATAAACTGGAGCAGAAAGGAAAAGGGTTGAGGGGGGAATGTTTTCTTCATTGCTGATTATATCAGGTTGGATTTTCTATCCTGTAGAAGAACATGAAGTTCAGCTAAAGTTTTAGATAAAGCAAATATCCATAAAACCGAAGAAAATAAATATCTGAAGATTCAAGTGCCTTATGTGACAAGAACATAAAATGAGGGATTAATTAGATTCAAACTGAACCCATGAATTACACCCATTTTCTGAAAGAAGTGTTTCTAAACTTTACCACAAAGTTGAAAAGAGTAGAGGAAAAGGAAGGGGAAGAATCATAGAATCATAGAATAGCCAGGTTGGAAGAGTCCCACCAGATCATCAAGTCCAACTATTCCTATCAAACACTAAACCATGTCCCTCAGCACCTCGTCCACCCATGCCTTAAACACCTCCAGGGAAGGTGACTCAACCACCTTCCTGGGCAGCCTGTTCCAGTGCCCCATGACCCTTTCTGTGAAAATGTTCTGTGAAGAAGGATGGGAAGGGGGAAGGAACAGGGAAAAGAAAGGGAGAACATCTTTGCCAAATCAAACTACAACAGAAGATGAAAGGAGTTTTCTATTATAGTTTCAGTGATGTTACTCTTGTAATTCTATTTGGAAGTGGGAAAGATAATTGCATTTTCAATATTGAACCTGTGCCATTAATTTCTGTACTGTGACCTCAATACTCTAATTTGCCAGCCTGTTGCAGTAAAAAGAACAAAACAGTGGTCAATGACACAGCAGAAATCAAATTGCATGAGTCATTTTTTTTTTAATTTCCTTTATGTTCCTTATATAATTCTGATGACAGCAGAGCTGAAGTTAATGAACAGTAGTAAAACCATCTGCTGAAGCTATGTCAGTAGATTCACTTCCATTTTCACAACTGCAGCTCTGCAAAATTTATCCAAGATCACTTAGAAACAAGTTTTTAAATGAGGTGAAAAGTATCAGAATTATACAGCTCGTGAAGGAACTATGTAGTGTTGTGATACCACAATAAATGCTGAAAATTCCTCATTAGTAACTAAAATAGCAGTGGGTAAAAAAAAAAAAAAACTTTGGAAATTCAGGGGGGTTGCAACTCCAGTAAGCTACTATAAAATTTTTGCAAGGTTAAGCAAAGTGAGCAACTGAACCACTGTGAAATGTCTACTGTGCCTTTTATCCTCATTACTAAGGGCAAGTATCACCTTCTTCCCCTCAGGAGTGTCCAGATTTTCAAAAGTAAAAGAGAGAAGCTCCATTGGATTAGTTTCTGGGCTTTGCAGCAGGAGGCATGGCTTATGTGTAATTGCTCAGTTTCATTATTCATGGACTAACAACAAAGTGTTCAAGCAAAAGAAAGTGACAAGGGCTGGAGCACTACAGGGAAGATATTTAAGGGTTGACTCAACAAAATACTTTATAACAACTTATGAAAAATTAATTTCCTGAAAGAGGAAATACCAAGCATCTACTTAATTTGTGTGTTGGTATTCTCATGTGCAATCCATGTAAAGAAGACAATGGAGGACCAATTACTTTCTTTTGCTAATCACATGAATAAAGGTACTTCTTTTTATGCTTTAATTCCTGGAAATTAAGTAGTGAAAGTGTTCCAATATCTCAGACTCCCACAAACAGACCAGTGCAGTGGTGTCCTTTCTTCTTCATACGGATGCAAACAGTGGTACCAACAGGACAGCAGAATTATGGGCCAGGAGCTTCCTGACAATTCTGATATTTGTTCATCAAGTTCTTTAGGCCTTAATCCTTAAATTAGAAACCTAAACCAAATGACTTTTCCTTGGCTCAAACTGACTTGGGGAGCTGTTTGTCTCAATACTTTGGCTTGGGAAAGCTGCTTACTCGCTTTTGGCTTGATTTCCCAGTCTGACAAGTAAAGGTAATTAAACGTAAGCAGCTAGGAGTAGATACAATAAAGATTTGACAGCATAAAATCAGAGGTATTGTCTAACATAAGTATCTGTCTTATAATACTGTGACCTTGAGTCCTCCTTTCAGTTGCTACTTCTCCTTGAAGGGGAGTGGAAGTCATGGACACACACTTGTTGTCTGCTGGGCATCCAGAGCTCTTTTTAGCCCATCCTCCAAAGCAACTCAGCCTTGACAGTCTGTGACATGGTGTATCCATCATATCAAAATTCATAATGGTCCAGAAACCAAAGTTATTTCTCCACTGAGGCTCTGGGTACAGGCGTATCAAATTGGATTCCATTGAAAATACACTCAATGTTTTGACTAAGTTTTGAATATTTTTCAGCACACTCGAGTGAAAACTGAAGAGATGTCTCCTTTTTAGGGAATGATTTAACATGATATTTGCGAAGATGGTGGATAGAAAATAAGTTAGCTGTCCTCTGACCATTATTAGTAGGTTCAAGAGTCACATTTTCTGCAAGAACGCTATGGGAGAGTTGGTTAGGACACAAATGGCCTCAGGTCTTCCACCTTTCTTTAGAGAACAAGTGTTCTGCTTTTAACCAGATGACCATATTGCATATCAGTTACATTAACAACCTAGAAATTATGGTTAAGTCAAGGCAGCATTAGGCAGATTCCCTGCTCAGAGACAGTCCTCTTACACTGTTAGAGCAACACAGAGGCATAATGTTAAGTGAAAGAGGGGATGGTAATAGTTACACTCTGTGTTACAAGAAGGGAGAAGAAGAGACTCTATGCTACCTTCGTATCACTGCCTTACTTGTGCATCAGCACCTGGCTGCCCTGAGGAAATCAAAGCAAAAGAGAATATTGTCACTACTCATGCTCCTGCACTTGAAAAAATAGTAAGCCATTCCTATTCAGCTTCTTTTAGGAAAGGTCACGGGTTCTTTGCTTTAATGGATTCTAAAAAGATACAGGCACCTGAAAAGGGTTTTATTTAGGAGATGACAGGGTTTTCCTGGTGAGGAGTTACAGGCAATTCCCTGTTCAGTGTGTCAGCCTCAGGCATTTCCTTTGAGAAAGTGCAGAGTATTTTGAAGACTTCTGTGCTGTACTTTATTCTTAATAAACACTGTGTAAGGACATGGGGAACCTGCTTCAGTAGTACGTATTTCACCTTCAGGAAAGCCATAGCAGCATTTTCTCTGTCAATACACATGGGTGCCAGCTTGGACCCTACCTCAGATTTCTATCTGGTTTTGTTCCTTTAAAGATCAAGGCTTTCCAGCTATAAACATCACAATAGTAGCTAAAAGTTGTGCATTATATATAATACAAATTGCAAGTACTTTTACAGCCTTAGAAGTGACAGTTAAAGAAAATAAACAGTTTTATCTGTGTGATGGCCATGACTGTATTTGAATCTATGGAGTGAAAACAACTCTTACAGGCGACAAAAGACTAGTGCAATGCAGAGATCTGCTAGATCATAGATGTGCAATGCAGAGATCTGCCGGTCAGCAGAGTGATGGAGTTGTGAGGGGGCTCACAAAACTATTCTGTAGGGTGGCAAGAATGAGATCATAACACCTTTTATTTCTCATAGGCTGGTAACTCCTGGAAATGCTGTTGACCTCCAGCACAGGTCACAGCTGCTCAAATGTGCACTATGGCTTGTGTTTGCTGTAGGTGGAAGTTTGTTACAGGAGAGGAGGCAGCTGGCAAGTAAGGAGTTATGGCTACATCACTGCAGAGGTCAGGGATCTTCAGCTCTCTGGTCTACGTGCTGCTGATTCTTACTAACAAAATGATTTTTGTAGCATGGAAATCATAAAGCTAATTAATTTCTTTCTGAAGTTCAAAAAGTGGTTTGGTATGCAACTTCCTCCAAAACTCACATCCTTAACATAAAAGAACCAGGGATACCCAAGAAAACTGGAACCAACCAGCATTTATCAAACCATGGCATTAAGAAATAAGGGATCATTACTTGCAGGATTTTATCTCTTTCATCCAGGATTTTCTGTATGCCGTATAAGCATTCATTAACTCATAGACTCATGATAGCACTGAGTTATAGCTATTTAGCAGATAGAGGTTTGATACCAAAGACTAAGTAACTATGTTATTTTCACAGAGGGAAAGACTGCAGAGCCAGTGATGAAAAGATGCCAAATATTGCAGTATTATGCACTTCTAAATCATTTTGCATCTTTCAGAATTCACTGATAAATATTTTTCTTCCCAAATCCTGAGACACACTGCTCTTCCATTAAAGTAATGCTCTCAATAGTTGTATTGTCTCTTGTAATTCATAGACCCATGGAAGGATAAAACTGTGAAGGGCATCAGGAGGACATTTTGTCCAATTCCCGAGATTAGTCATTCCTGAGAGATATCTGTTAGGACAGGCTGTTTTTCAAGAGTATCATGTCCTTAAAGACCTCTAATATTAGAGATCCGTGGTCCTCCATCTGTAAAACCTTTGCATTGATTTTCTATGTCAAATATTTTCAACACTTTCATAAAGTCTGACCCAAATGTTTCTTCTTGTAATTTAAAACTGTTGCTTCTGATCCTATGCTCTATGGCCACAAGCACCAGATGTCCCTCCTCATTCCTTCATAACAACCTTTCATACACTTGAAAACTGTTATCGTGCCCCTCAGCCTCCGTTTCTTTACACCCCTTTGATCTCAGGGTCGTGTTTCCTTGACTTCTGACTTATCATGTCTCTGCAATAGTTCTCCTGCTGGTCTGCAACTTTCTATAGGGTTATTGCCTGAAACCAAACCTGGGGCATACCTGGGGGAGACCTGACCATCACCTGCAGTTAACAATAAATCTGGCTGTTTGACCGCAGAACTGCTGCCTCATCAGTTGTTCCTTATCTTCCATTCCCACAGCTCATAATTCCTACCCGAGAGTTACATTTGTCTCTATTGAATTTCATCTTGTTCTTTTCAACCCATTCTTCCAACCTGTCGAGATAAGTTTTTGAATTCAAATCCTACCCTCCAATTTACTCACAGTCCTTCCTAGCTTCATGTCAGCTGCAAATTTAATAAGTGTATGTTCCATTCCATTACTCAGGTCATATTGCACAGATTTTTATTACCTCTGGGTTGGGTGAAAGAAATCAGCAGACAATTCCACAAAAGCCTGTGCTCCACACAACTATAGAAAAAGGTCCTTTGGGTTTTTTTCCTAAATATATCTGAGGATTCTTTAGTTTTGGTGCTCTTTTAAAACTCCCAAGATTTTTAGTCCTGCTTTTTTTTTTAATGCTTTTAAAAATATTAACCAGTTCCATTAGTGGTTTTTAAAAGTCTGTTGCAGGATAGAGAAAGCAGATGTAAGGCTTTAACAACTCAGGTTGTGCTAGCATTTTTATTGTTGTATTAAACTATGTAAATTACTAATACAATACAAATGCCCCTACTATGACAGAGATCATCAAAAACAGTTGACACAAACAGTCTCCAAAGGAAAACTTCTCTGTGATCAGATTTAATCGAGCATTTCTCAATAGCTTTTATGCAGGTTTCCACTCATGCAGGTCAGGGAATCTGCCTAAAGAGTGTTTTCCTTCCTGTTTGTGTAGTGCAGTGAGTGACTATTTAGCTTAGATGCAGGAACATAAATACTAATGTGTCTGATTTGCTGGCCCATGGTGGCACCTTTTCCATCAGAAACAAAGCTCTCTTCTAGTCCAGCTTACTCAGCAGGAGTCATAAAGCTGGATAATCCCATGAGTTTCAGCTGCTAAACCTGTTGTAGATATTTAATATATAATGACAGAGACACCATACTTTAAACTATTTCTTCGGCACTTAAAAACACCCTGAGGCCACTGACTCATCATGAAATAAAACTTACTGTAACAGTTTGTAATGGTACCTTTGTCACAAAACTTTGTGATTTATATTCATAAGCAATCTTTAGTTACCTGGGAAGCAGAGGATTTTAACTGACATTACACAGAATCATAGAATCACCAGGGTGGAAGACACCCACCGGATCATAAAGTCCAACCATTCCTATCAAACACTAAACCATGTCCCTCAGAACCTCGTCTACCCATGCCTTAAATACCTCCAGGGAAGGTGAATCAACCACCTCCCTGGGTAGCCTGTTCCAATGCCTAATGACCCTTTCTGTGAAAAACTTCCTCCTGATGTCCAGCCTAAATCGCCCCTAGTGGAGCTTGAGGCATTTCCCTCTTGTCCTGTCCCCTGTCACTTGGGAGAAGAGGCCAGCTCCCTCCTCTCTACAACCTCCACTTAGGTAGTTGTAGAGAGCAATGAGGTCTCCTCTCAGCCTCCTCTTCTCTAGGTTAAACAACCCCAGCTCTCTCAGCCGCTCCTCATAGGGCCTGTTCTCCAGCCCCTTCACCAGCTTCGTTGCTCTTCTCTGGACTCTCTCCAGAGCCTCAACATCCTTCTTGTGGTGAGGGGCCCAGAACTGCACACAGTATTCAAGGAGTGGTTTGTCTTGGATCTTGAAAAAGGCATTGTGAAAGCTATTCAAACCTTACTAAAATTATCTTTAATAGGGAAAGTAACAGATATCAAGAAAAGACATTTTTCTTTACTCTTCTTTAAAGTTTCGCTTATCGTTTATCTATATTGGTTAAATTCTAAAAGTGATGGCAAACTTGAATCTTTCTTCACATCCTGCATTACCCATCAAAAAGAAACTTGAATAGATTTTTATAGCTGTCATGTTTTACAGAGAATCTTGTGCTAACTTTGTCTGTATAATCCAACAGTTTTCTATGATGCCCAGCAGCTGCAAGACAGCACGCAACTTGTCTTTTACCCTCTTCATATGGGAACATTTATTCAGTAATGTTGTCAATAGTGCCTGTGAGGAGTTCTGAAGTCAGCCCAGGCATTGGCCCTTTGGACTGTGCTACCCTGCAGTCTTAACAGGCTGCAGGCTGAGAAGGTCTGAAAGAGAAATGCATGCCAATAAGTGTCAATGCCCTATGCAGAAATTTTAACTTAAAGGTCTGTGGTCCTTTTTCGCCCAAAATGAAATTCCTCACTTCAGATGTTCTCCATCTTTGATGATATACTCCAGAGCATAATCTTTAATTTTCTGCTTTCAGCAATATTTCTGGCAATGTCATTTGGTTCTATGTTAGAACCTTTCTTAATGCAATGGTAGATCTCTTTAAACCTTGCCTGAAGTAACAGCAACTGAAGCTTGTTGGATAACTTGACCCTAAGGAAACCTGAATATCTATCTAGCCAAGAAGGGGCATTGACACTTACTGGCATGCATTTCTCTTTCAGACAGTTGATACAACCTTAAGCAAGATAGAAAACAGTACCAGCTGAAAGACCCAATGTAAATAAATACAGCAGAGAGGATGGAACCATAAATAATACTTTAAATATGTATGAAAAGGAACTGTTGGCACAAGAGAACTTATGAATTATTTTTCACTATTTCTTATTGGTCGGATTCTCCAGATGATAGCTGGAATTCCTCATGTTCCTTTTGTTCCCTCAAAGAGAAGCTGTTGTTGAAGTCTCCCTTTCTGTGATCTTTTTTCAATGGTCCATGGAGACTGGACACCCTTTGTAAATATAATATTATGTCTGGAGAGACTCTGACCAGGTATTGCAGGGCCAGTTGTAACTCGGTTGCTGCTCTGTTACCAAACCACTTTGTATTCTTGATTCTTCTTCTCTATTCCTCAAGGGCTGGTCAGCAAAATGGTGAGCATGGGAGAATTGTTTTAGAGATTTGTTTTTATATGTGCCATCACTTGTCAAGAGCAAAAGGAACCTGTCAGCCCAAAACAAAACAGAAAAATGTGTCTTGTATTTCTGCAGAGAAGAGTCATTTGGGAAAGAATCGAGAGGAATAAAGTCTGAATGTGATTTTTAGAATAAAATACAAAGACATTTAAACCAGCTAGAAGGAAAAATAACAAGCATTCCAAAACACACTCCTTGTTTTCTAGCTTGTCATGATACACCAGTTTAGACATACAGTTTTGCCTTTCTGGATTAATATGCTAATATTTCTGGTCCAAACTAAGAGTGAGTAACATCTCACTTCTTTGAATCTTCACAATATAAAACCACCAGCACAAATTCACTTCTCACCTCGGCATGCAGAATGCTAAAATCTACTAGTGCTTGCCATATTCCCACAAGAGTCAACTGCTGATATATGAAAAGTTGTTTTCAGTTATATTACCCTTGGGGAAACAAAAAAGAGGTTATTTAATATATTTATTCAGAGTTGCCATGTTGGTTGTACAATAACCAGCAATGACAGT
Organism: Coccyzus lansbergi; assembly: GCA_033558105.1. Classification (NCBI taxonomy): domain Eukaryota; kingdom Metazoa; phylum Chordata; class Aves; order Cuculiformes; family Coccyzidae; genus Coccyzus; species Coccyzus lansbergi. The sequence continues at coordinate 542,827 of JAUMJK010000128.1, forward strand.
CCTATATTCCATATATTCAAACTTACAGAGTAATATTAAGAAAAATCAAGGATGCTTTTAGCACTAACAAAAGGTAGAACAGCACTGATAGTGACATATCATAGAATCATAGAATAACCAGGTTGGAAGAGACCCACCAGATCATCGAGTTCAACCATTCCTATCAAAAAAAAAAACCATGTCCCTTGGCACCTGTGCCTTAAACACCTCCAGGGAAGGTGAATCAACAGCCTCCCTGGGTAACCTGTTCCTGTACCCAATGACCCTTTCTGTGAAATTTTTTTTCCTAATGTCCAGCCTAAATCTCCCTTGGCAGAGCTTGAGGCCATTCTCTCTTATCCTGTCCCCTGTCATTTGGGTGAAGAGGCCTTCAGGTAGTTGTAGAGAGCAATGAGGTCTCCCCTCAGCCTCCTCTTCTCCAAGCTAAACAACCCCAGCTCTCTCAGCCGTTCCTCATAAGGCCTGTTTTCCAGCCCCTTCATGAACCTACTTTCACCTTGTATTTCACATTGTATCAATAATGGTGTGACCAGCAGGTCCAGGGAGGTTATTCTCCCTCTGTACTCAGCACTTGTGAGGCTGCTCCTTGAATCCTGTGTGCAGTTCTGGGCCCCTCACCACAAGAAGGATGTTGAGGCTCTGGAGCAAGTCCAGAGAAGAGCAATGAGTCTGGTGAAGGGGCTGGAGAACAGACCCTATGAGGAACGTCTGAGAGGGCTGGGGTTTTTTAGCCTGGAGAAGAGGAGACTGAGAGGAGACCTCATTAATCTCTACAACTACCTGAGTGGAGGTTGTAGAGAGGAGGGAGCTGGCCTCTTCTCCCAAGTGACAGGGGACAGGACAAGAAGGAATGGCCTCAAGCTCCACCAGGGGAGATTTAGGCTAGAGATTAGGAGGAAGTTTTTCACACAGAGGGTCATTAGGCATTGGAATAGGCTGCCCAGGGAGGTGGTTGATTCACGTTCCCTGGAGGTGTTTAAGGCACGGGTGGATGAGGTTCTGAGGGACATGGTTTAGTGTTTGATAGGAATGGTTGGACTTGATGACCCGATGGGTCTCTTCCAACCTGGTTGTTCTATGATTCTATGATTCTATGGTTCTATGATTCACCTGTGAGGATACTGCTTGTGACAGGTTTTGTTCTCGCATCTCTGTTAAAGGTGGGAAACACCAGGAAGGTCTTGCTGAGATTAGGAGTCCTTGCAGATGGTGAGTATATACAAATTAACACAGAGACAGCTTTGGTTGGGTATGATATGGCCAAGAGATTGTGGAGGCACACTAGTAAAGACCTGTCGACCCACCACAACTTCTGTTGGTTTAACCACGTTGGAAAAATGCTAATGAAAAAAAATTCACCCAAACATCTACTTATTAGTATTTCTCCTCATTTTTCTAAAGATCTAGAGAAGGTTTGGATAGGAATTCAAACTGCAGCAATGTCTCATCCATTTGGACATTCATGCATCTGAGTGAAGTGCAAAATTGTAAAGCACCGTTCATTTCTTGCCACCATCACAAAATTTGCAACCAGTTACTGATTTTTGTTTGTTTACTTGGAAAGTGGTACAGTTCAACAAAATCTACACTCCCTTACCTTGCCTGTTTATGTGAAGTCGCAACATTTTGGTGATAAGCAAGAATATTTCACATCCTTTACAGTACTGTGCCTAACATTCAGAGAAACTTTGTTGTGGACACCATATTAAGGCAAGCACCACAAAAAGTATTTTCCAGGGAATTCTTCATACCATTGCTTTGGGCACCTAGCACCAATTTTACTTAGCTAAACTGTACCAATCTCTGAAGACTTTTCCATCCCTAGAAGTGCTAGGAGGGAACATTCTCTGGTTAGACAAGCAAAAAGCACATTTGTTGCTGCAGAAAGACAATATAACTCAGCACTCAAAATTATTCTGCAAGTATATCCATAACAGAAGGGTTGATATTAGATGATCTTTAAGGTCCCTTCAAACTCAAACCGTTCTATGATTCTATATTTACAGTGGAGTGCACCATGGGCTTGGATAACAGAGACCTTTGCTATGCTGCCTTTCTCCTGGATTGCCATTCTACAGACTATATCAGAACCAGATTTTAGTCCCATTCATTTTCTGCTATGAACCACAAACTTTGATAACTAAAGGAATGATTGTACAATGACAGGATAACAGGTATTATGTATAGGAAGAAAACTGGTAGATGTCATGTATCTTGACTTTAATATACCTCTGGAGTCTCATGTGCAAGCTTAGGAAACATGGACTAGATGAAAAGAATATTAGGTGAGGTTTTTACTCATTGGAGAGACATGTTGAAAGAGTACGTGTCACAAATTCTTGATTAAATTAGAGGGGTGGATTGAGGTGATGTTCACAGCAATTATCCTGAGCACTGCAATGCTTCCATTTCTGGTTTTCAAGACAGTGTGGAGAACGCATATATTAAAAGAGAGCAACAGCTGGGAAATACACATATGATGACAGGACAGAATTACAACAGTATTGATAAATTGGAAAAATATAATGTAATTCAATAAGCTAAAAAAAATGCAAAGCTCTGCCTTTCTGCAGGAACCCAAAAGCTGGAGCATAATGCAGCAGATTTGCATAAAGGAACTAAGGTTTAAAATAAACCACAAAAAAGCCCCACAATACCATTGGCTACATAAAAGACAAATAGATATCTTCTTACTCATTAAGTGGTTCTTCTGTTTTAATATTAAGATTTCTGAGTGAGATTATGTCTTCAGTATGTGTCCTTGTTGCCAGCACCAGAAATATATACATTAGCTGGAAAGCAATGAAAAGATAGCAATGGGAATGATGAAGACTAAGAAGGGACAATGGAGAAGAATGAACGTGTTGGTATTTTTGGTCCAAACACTGGTAGTTTAAATAACAGACAGCTTAGATGAGAAGGGAATGAGTTCTTCCTTTTATCTACCTGTCTGATAAGAACAAATGCTCTTAGATTACGGCAAGGTAAATACAGGTTGAACATTGGGAAAATATGTCCAGTAAGAAGGATAATGACGCAATGGAGAAGAGAGTCCAGGACAGTACTAGAACCCCCACATGAGAAATTTTTATGAGTGGTTTGGGCAAATGTGTATCAGGAATGGCATAAGAATAGTTCATCCAGTCTCAGAGCAGAGGAATAACTGGATGAATCCTTCAGTTACTTTCTCTTCTCATGTCCTGTAATTCCAAATCTGCCTTCATTTTTGACCATGTGTGTATTCGATTAGCTGAGATGACCCTACGCTTTACTTCTAATTTTCCTGTGCTTAAGACATAATGATCTATCACCCTTTCTACCAATCTGTCAACCAAAACAAAAGAACTATTTCATCCAACCTGTACCTGACATATCACAGGATGGTGCTAGCTATCTTTTTCCTGATAAATTAAAAAACCATGTGAAAAACTGCATGTACTTTTGATAAATTTGCACTTTTGACCATTTCACTTTCACTCTGCCATCAGTCTCCCTAGAGACATGTCTCTCATTCCAGTCAGCTGAACAAGTTCAAACAGTTACCAAAAGGTATCTGTATCCAGTAAATACTTTACAGAATAAAGAATGCTTATTGTGGAAATACATTATGTCTCTCTTCTCTCCCTTGAGGCCAACTGGTAACATCTCAAGTAGAGGGATAAGAGGTACTCATTCATTCCTGATCTGCCATTAAGATATTCGCTCCAATTGCTGGTGGTCATACTGTTATCTTTATACTCATGCAGAGGAGTTAATTCCTGGCTTTACAAAAGCATACAGAGAACTCTTTCTAGTTGTGCAATGTCCTAAACTATAAAATTTTAAAAATGTTTTTAAGAAATTAGGATGAAATCTAAAAATCTGTGAAATTAAAGGAGAGACTTCTATTTCAGCAGGGTTGAATCAGATCCTTTATAGAAAATATCCAGAGATTAACACACAGGTTAGGAAGTCTTTCTTTCCTTGCAGTCAGTGCATTTTGTCTTAAAATAACAGAGAAATCTAGAGTAATATGTAAAAAAAGACAGTGCAAGAACATTTCAAGAGTATTGCTTATGTCTTCTTTTGCTTCCTTTTGAAATATCTGTTGTATAACAAGTAGTGAATAACTCAGGCAACCCAATCTCTCAGTGATAAAATCTTTACACAGAGGCTCCACTATTGTGTAGTTTCTTCTTCTCTGCTTAACATTATTTAATGTGAATTTTCTGCTGAGAAAGCACAAGTAGCCTAGATAAAATTGAACTATTGCAAACTTACCTGACAATAAAACTGGGGTTTTTTTTGCCTGCTTCTGAATGTAATAGTTATATCAGTGATCATTGACATTTCTGCTATGCGTTTTATACAATATACATGTCTGTGTTTCCCAAATCCATTTCTGTAGTGTGATGTATCTGTAAAACACCAATATTTTACAGAACACTGCCCAGCACTATTGCATGCCTAGAATTTCTTTACTGATACAAAAAAAAAAAGATCCTGTAATACTGAAAAAATATGAACAGTTGTAATTCTAATTTAAGCATAAAAATCTTCTCTAGTCTCTATTAAAATTATTTCACTCAGCAGTGTTAGTGGTTTGCATTGTATACTGGTGAAGCAGAGCAGTGAAGTGCAAACTTTTATTTCATCTAGCAAGGATCATTTACTGAGGAGTCAAAAGAAAGTCTGCCTGAAGAGATCTCAGTAAGAAACCCACTGACAAAACTGGAATGTGTCTGGGATTTTTCACCTTGTTTGTTTCTGCTTGCTTCCTTGTATCTAGTGATTAATGTGTAGTTCCATAAAACCTAAAAGATATATGGTATGACAGGTAGACTTTCCCCATAGACCTGTACTTTGTTTTTTGAGAATTTTCTTGCTGAGCCAGAAAGTTAAGCAAACTGTTCTCTGACAGTGAACTTCTGAATGAACTGCTTTTGCAGATGTGAAATATATTATTCTATTAATCCTTTTAGATGTACCTGAATCACAAATGACTTGGAGATGGGCTGCCATGAGGTGCAGGGAAATGAAAAATAGCATTTCGTTCAGCAATGGCACCAGATAAAAGTTTTCAACAACTGCAGAGCAATGGATGGGTTTGGTTTATATTCACATGGAGCAAACATACAAAGCTCAATGAAAATCTCACCTTTTACTTCTGTCTAAAGAATGCAAAGAGCACATGACCAGAAAAAGCCAAGCCACATAGGAGGTTTTTGAGTTACTATCCATAGTAATAGATACAACAATTCTTGCTCAAGACTTGTGTATTTTGCAGATTCTGAAGAAAATCTGCATTCAGTAGTTAGTGGTGGCTGACGTACTTGCACTCTTTCCCTTCAACTGTTAAGATGGTTCAGATAGAGCTAAAATTGCAGGATTTTGTGCTTGGCCTTCCTTGCTAAGGAAAGTGAGCACCCTGCAGTCTGCCTAGCAATGCAGAGCAAAACAAAACCCAGAAGAGAGGCTGGCTCACAGGCATGTACATTATCTTCTCCCTAAGCTGATAACTGCAGTATATGAATGAAGGTGCCATGTATGCAGTGATTATGCAATATGTACCCACACCAACCAGTTCGTGTTAGCATCAGTACGAGCATCTTATCAGGCTAGGCTGCTTCGCAAATGAATGCTGCCAGGCTGCTGGAATTATCTGCACAGTCAGATACTCATTTTTTGCTTTTTCATCATGGCTGAAGACAGCTCCACTTGATCTCAGCAAAGTTATTTTAAAATGTGAGAGTTTGCCAATGTTTCTTTTTAAAGGATCACATCTAGTGTGACTCATTACTCCTGGATTTCATTTGTCAGAGCAGCCAAGTAGTCTAGCTTTTACATTCTCAATGGCCATTATCTCTGTTTGTTAACAGCTAAAAGGCTGATGCATGGATATGCATTATTCCTGGGTTTTCTTGCAGAGAGCAAGCTTTTGCTGGAAGCAAAACATTAAAACAAGAAACTAGAAGGGTATGAAAATCCACAGATTTTAGATAAAAAAATGGATATTGACTAGAAATGCATATACACAGGATAGTTTACTGAGTATCAGCTCTAGGGAGTTGATGCATAGGATTTCTTTCCTTTCAGATTATGTGTTGTACTCGCTGAAATACAGTCTTGTGCTACTGACACTAGATGTTAAATAGTAATTTCCATATCAATACATTAATTCCAAATACAGCAGTTGGTTTCCACTGTATGATATTTATTCATCAGGCTAGTGCCCAAACCTGCCTAAAAGTATGTGAATGATCCTGCATATATTCAGCCATCCATTTAAGCAAGTGAAGATAATTCCACTGGCCAATGAATAAATCTGATTTTAGACAAATACGTCAGTGAGTTAAGGTCTGAATCACTGTAAAACTGAACTGAACAAACCATTTGATTAGCTGATGTGGACCCTGAGACGGGTAATTCTAAGATCACAGAATCATAGAATAACCAGGTTGGAAGAGACCCACCAGATCATCAAGTCCAACCATTCCTATCAAACAATAAACCATGTCCCTTAGCATCTCATCTACCGATGCCTTAAACACCTCCATGGAAGGCAAATCAATCACCTCCCTGGGTAGCCTGTTCCAGTGCCCAATGACCTTTTCTGTCAAAATTTTTTTCCTTATGTCCAGCCTAAATCTCCCCTGGTGCAGCTTGAGGCCATTCCCTCTTGTTCTGTCCCCTGTCCCTTGGGAGAAGAGGCCAGCTCCCTCCTCTCTACAACCTCCTTTCAGGTAGTTGCAGAGAGCAATGAGGTCTCCCCTCAGCCTCCTCTTCTCCAGGCTAAACAACCCCTGCTCAGTTGCTCCTTGTAAGACTTGTTCTCCAGCCCCTTCAGCAGCTTTGTTGTTCTTCTCTGGACTCACTCCAGAGCTTCAATATCCTTCTTGTGGTGAGGGGGCCAAAACTGAACACAGGATTCAAATAGTGGTCTCACCAGTGCCAAGTACAGAGGGAGAATAACCTGCCTGGACCTGCTGGTCACGCCGTTTCTGACACAAGCCAAGCCAAGATCACACAAAGCTGGGGTGGAATTCTTTGGCCAACATGTTAGCGTTTACCTTTCAATAAGGATAAAAAGAGAAAAGAATTGTTTCCCCATACAATAGGTGTGCTACAGTTTGTACATTTCATGGGTGCAATATGGTGCTGCAGCCACTTGTTTTCTTATTAGAACTGAATGATGATGATGATTCAAAACAATTTCATGTGCCCAGGGAGGTGGTTGATTCACCTTCCCTGGAGGTGCTTAAGGCACGGGTGGATGAGGTCTTGAGGGACTTGGTTTAGTGTTTGATAGGAATGGTTGGACTAGAAGATCCGATGGGTCCTTTCCAACCTGGTTGTTCTATGATTCTATTCTATGTTCCCCATCTCTCCCCATCTCCCCCATCTCCCTCATCATCCCATCTCCCCCATCTTCCCCATCTCCCCATCACCCCCATCACCCCATCTCCCCATCTTCCCCATTACCCCATCTCCCCCATCTCCCCCCATCTCCCCATCTCCTCCCATCTCTCCCCATCTCCCCCAATCTCCCCATCACCCCCCAATCTCCCCATCTCCCCCAATCTCCCCATCACCCCCCAATCTCCCCATCTCCCCCATGACCCCTGACTCCCCCATCTCTCCCCATCTCCCCCATCTCCCCATCTCCCCCATGACCCCTGACTCCCCCATCTCTCCCCATCTCCCCCAATCTCCCCATCACCCCCCAATCCCCCCATCTTCCCCATCTCTTCCCCAACTCCGCCATCACCCCATCCCCCATCTCTTCCCCAACTCCTCCATCACCCCATCTCCCTCATCTCCCCATCACCCCCATCTCCCTCAGTCTCCCCATCACCCCCCTTGACCCCCATCTCCCCTAATCTCCCCATCACCTCCATCTCCCTCCATCTCCCTCATCACTCCATCTCCCCCCATCTCCCCATGGATTGGACTCCGTGGTCTGGTGGGTCGCTTCCAGCCTGGTGATTCTGTGGTTCTCTGGTTCTAAGATGCAGGGCACCTGGGCTCTCTTGGAGACTCCTCCCTCCCCAGGTGTTGCTGTTTTGCCGTCTCCAAGGGATCCCTTTTTCTTCCTGGGGGAAGCCAACAGCCTCTAGCTGTGCCTGGCTGGGCTATGGGCGAGGGATGCATCTCCTGGCATCACCTTTTTCCTGGCATCACCGGTGAGTCCCCATGGCACACCTTGCATCCCACAGGAGTGTGGCGGTGGAGGGGGGAAGAAAGGCTGGGGGGCCTGGTGGCCCCCCAGCCAGGTAGGCAGGTAGGAATGATTGGGAGGGTTGGTGGCTGCTCCAATCTCACTTCTCAGCAGGGCTGACCCCTCTGTGTGCCCTCGGGCTGGGAGGAGTTATCATTCTGGGGTGGGTGATGGGTCAGTGGTGGGACAGAAAGCCTTTGGATTGGGGCTCCTTGCTTGGTGGCCTGGGGGTCCCCATTGTGTGCCTGCTGAGGGACATGGGTTAGTGATTGACAGGGATGGTTGGACTCGATGATCCAGTGGGTCTCTTCCAACCTGCTGATTCTATGATTCTATGATAATTAGCTCAGCAAATTCCTAGATTCAAGGTTACAAATATAATCAAAAATATTTCAAGCCATTAAAATTTCATATTTATAAAGCGATTGATTCCCCCTAAGCAGTTCCAGAATACCAGCAGCAGCAGTAAAAAAAAAGATATAAATTTTAAAATTGCTACTCTGTGTGATCTTTAGATTATCAAATCAATTTTTTTATAAGGAAGGTACCTTGAGTAATCCTTGCCACTGTTTGTAGATCTATTCAGATAAATGATGGTGGGTTAATTTTGAGTTGTTAGATGTAATATTGGAAAGATTTCATTCTAAAAAAAAAAAAAAAAAACAGAAACATCATCTATGGGATGGAAGCCCAACCAGTCTGACTACATCTGCAGCACAGCTGTTGAGTGTGGTTTGCAAAGAAGCAGGCAAACCGAAATTCGAAATTCCATTGTAATATGTCAATGAGTTAAGGTAATACTATTATCTTGAATGTGCATAGTCCAGCCACATAGAGCCATCATTTCTTCTTTGAAAATGCTACATGTTACGATACAATATAATTGTGTTAGTTGGAAGGATGGGCAAATAGAAGACCAGTAATATTATCTGGCTGGCAAAATAAATAACATCTCGGTTTATGATGACAAGTAAGTATTGTTATCACAGATTTTTTTATCATTGTTTCAAAAGATTTCATGGACTTCATCTTTAATAAATTATTGCTTTTTTTGAAAAAAGAATGTAGCTATGAACAGTGTGCAATTAAACACTCTGCTCATTGTACAAACTAAAATGTAATTAGAACACTAACACTTGGAATAATTAAAACAATAGTTGTAGTTCCCTTCCAACTTTAGACATTCTGTGACGCTATGATTCTAAGAACAGTTGTAGGTGAAGAGCCATTCTGCATGGCCTGAAGTCAGCAGAATCTGTGCATTTCAAATGCCAAAGAAAGGTCACATGTATTAGACATGCTGACATTTCTGTAACACTGAGAGAACATTTTTCAGATGATCCATAAGCATAGCGCTTTCTGTTCTTCATTAAATCCAAGCAGGCCAGTAAATCTCTGAACTTTGGGAATCACCTGTCCTCTTGGGGTCTTTTGCAAACCATTATTTGAACAGACTGTGTATCTGGCCTTGAGAGTGCCCTGGCTGTGGCCATGAACAGGCCTACCTGTCTTAATGTGTCTCCAGTCTAGCTGAGACTATGTTACATGTCCAGGTACCATTTTACATCAGGTATCCAAAAGAAGGAGGAGAGGAGAGCTTAAACACTCCATTCTCCCATTAAATCCCTGCCTGGTGTACATGTCCCCCGCGCCAGTTCTCCCTACAAATGGGTTGATATGGTATTTCAGCAGATCATTTATAGAGAAAGCAGCTGATAAATTGATTTCTAATACATAACCTCTCCAAACTGATGATGGGGCAATATGGCTTGTGGACAGCGTGGCGCTAGCATTCAGGGCCTCTGCTTTGCTACAGTGCTTTTTTTTCTGCAGAATGACATTAAGTATATCATTTGTCCTGTTATAATATGAATAAAATTATTCAGACCTCAATTTAAAACACTTCAAAATCTATTTTTTAAAAGCTCTATGTGAGAGCCAGACATTGTTAAAAGCACAGCTAGGTTCTTCACTAGGACTCCCCTGTTTCTGCATCTGTTGTTCTTTACCTTCATCTTCCTTTTGCTTTCACTCCTTTATCTACCACAGACCCCCTCCCATAATCAGCCTTCATGAAACTGCACTCAAAATAGACCTCTTCAGCAGCCTGAAATAACTGCTTCAGTTTAAGGAGAGTAAAGAGATAAAGAACAAGTCAATAAAAAAGCCAATGAAGATTTTTCCCAGTAATCCAAACTAATCAAATAAACTTACATATAATCCTTGTGCTCCCACTCCTGCTGCATTTCTTCCTCTTGCTTGTTTTGATGTTGTTTTTACTTGACATGCTACACCTGCTTTAGTTCCTTACACTCCCTTAAAGGCAAGGGATGTATTTTTTTTTCCTCTCTTTATTGTGTCTCTCATATAAATATAGGAATGAACAGCATATTTGAAATACTTTCAAAAGAACACTTTAATGATTTACTGTTCTGCATCTTTGTAAACACTTTGTTTTCTCCCCTGCAGGGAATCAACTGTCTCTTTCGGATCTTTTGTCACTGATTCTTTATGAGTGCTCCTGTTTTCTCTGTCATGGAGCTGAGGTGGGTCCTTTTGAAAGCATTTGTTTCACGCTCATTTATTTCTTGCAGTGTCATATCACCCCAGGGCTGATTCTCACTACCTCTTGCAAACAGTTGCTCCCACTACTTGGGGCTCCTGCCGATTTCTTCTTGCTCTCTCTCTGAAGAAAGTGTGGTTTTTTTCTTGAGAACTCTACCTAGTTTCTGAAGTTACCTGAAGGCTGTATCTGCAAGAGAATGAGTAAGGGGCTCTATGGCATCATGCCCAGTCTCTAACAGTGGCTGCAAAACAATCCTAAGGAGCCTGAGAGCAGGGGAAGCCCAGAGTGGCACCTCCCTGGGATGTCTCTGCAGGTCAGGACTTTCTGACCCACACTGTTGTGTTTATCAGCCCAAAGCAGGTATTTATGAGATCCTCTAGATGTTTCTTGAATCCATTTATAACTTTTGTTTCCAAAGCATCCTGCAGCAAAGGCATTTCAAATTATGGATTATGTGAAGAAGTACTTTTTGTGTAAATCCTGCAGTCTGATAGTTTCATTTTTGTGTCTCCATGTTCTTGTCTTATGAGATATAATAACCATTATTTCCTTCCATCCTCCTTGCCATTCATCATTTTACAAACCACAAACTATTTTTTCCAGTGTTGAAAAGCGCTGTTCTGTTTAATATCTCATTGAACAGAACCCATTTCAAGCCTCTGATCTCCCCTGCTGCCCTTCATTGTACCTTTTGCTTTCTGCACTGGGGTGGTCACAGTCAAGTCTAGCATTTAGAAGTACTGATATAATGATGTTTTCTCTCCCCTCTTCTACTTCTTGCCTAATACACTTGTATGTATTATATATCTAACATACTGGGAGCAGAGGAGGGAAGACGGATGCCATTAACCTCAGTACTAACATTTTCAAAGGAATGTCTGCAAAGACTCTTGCAGGCCAAGACAACATCATTATTACATGGCATGATTTGCATGTAATTCTTTTGTTAGACTCATAGAATTGTTTGGTTGGAAGGGACCTTAAAGATCATGTACTTCCAAACCCCCTGCCATGGGCAGGAACACTTCCCACTAGATCAGATTGCTCAAAGCTCTATCCAATCTGGTCTTGGACACTCCCACAGAGGGGACATCCATGACTTCTTTGGGCAACCTGTTCCAGCCTCCCATCACCCTTACAGTAAAAAATTCTTTCCTAATATCAAATCTAAATCTACTGTCTTTCAGCTTAGAACCATTAGCTCTTGTCCTGTTACTGCACTCTCTCATAAAGAGCCCCTCCTCAGCTTTCCTGTAAGTCCCCTTTAAGTCCCGGAAGGCTGCTATAAATAAATTGTTCCTCTCCATGGAAACCTTTAGTAAAAACTGACAGATTTATGTGATCTGAAGAGAAGCCAGAATTCACTCATGCCATCACTTCTGGATTGCTCTTACTGAGGCAGTGGCAGGTTCTGATTCTTTAGACTGAAATGTTAAACACAGATTGTGTCACAGTAATAGAAAATTCCACATTGATCTTTATGTAGTATATTTATATAAAAATCATGAAGAGTAGGAGTTTTACCATGTCATCTAACCAGAAGGCGCTAGGTAGTGGACTTAGACAGTGTGATTCAGTTCAATCTTTTTCCTATAGGATCTCATTTGATTCACATAAGACTGTCTTTCCTATTTCTCCTTCCTTTCTCCATATTTTCTTTTCAATCTTAAGTTTCCAGTGCAGATAAAATGTTCAAACTAAAATTCAGTCCAAACTGTTGAATTAGCTTTCTAGTCAGCCACTGGAAAACCTGCCAATCCTACCTCAGATGATGGACCTCTCTGGGAAGATCCACCTGGTATTTACAGTTCATCTGTGAGGCTTCAGGAGTTTTACCATGGAATATATGTCTGCAGAAAAGGAGAGAAGAAAGAGTGTAGACATGATAAATCCTTCATTATGTAAAAGATAAAAACAGGAAAAGACATCAGCCATCTTCTGTCCTTGACCATGTGTAGCTATTAGATAATTGAATTAAAAGTTATGAAAATATCTAGATAATAGCACAGGGAAAGCCTGGAATAAACTACTGAGAGAACCAGTGAATTACTATGAAATAGAACTATGTCACAAAGGCAATTCAGGTTCATCTACTCTCCCTCACTTCAGAGCAAAAAAATGGACACTAGGAGGTCCCTTTCTGTTCTGCTTTGCCTCGAAATGTGAATTTGTGTTGAGGGTACTGCATCACCAGGCCATAACTCGCAATCACATTGTATATGACTGTAATTGGTTCAACAATACCAGAAAAACACTTCTGTTCATATTTTTAAAGAGGCATGCTTCAGAAATCTGTCAGTGAAATAAAGCCTGAAAGAGAGCATTCCATCTGGTCTAACCTTTTTTCCCGTGTGTCAGTCCCTGTGAAATGTTTTATGTATGTGTTCTTTGGAAATCATCTAGCAGAAACAGCTGTGTCTGCTGCCCACCTGCTAAAGCCTACAATCTAGTGTTATTTCAATTAGATTTGATTGCAGGAAAAGTTTATGAAACAGCTATCAATGATTTCATGCCATCTGGCTTCTGCTTTTCTCCTGTTTAGAGAAACCCCGTGTTTACATTGATTGGCCTTCTATATATACAAGTGTGATTGAATTTTATTATTCTTTTTATTTGTCTGATAGAAGTGTGCTTTGTGCTGTACAAACTGATGCTAGAGGAGAAGCTGTCAAAGATTTCAAGCTGTGAACTTCAGCTCAGATACACAGGAGGCTTCAGTTGAGAACACAGAAGAAAGAAAATTGCATTTTTAAAATACTGGTTTAATAATTAGAATGTGAAGCTTCTACTGAGGTTAAAAGATAATTTGTCTTGCTTTTAGCTATGTAAAAACTAAATCCTCAAGCAAGACAATAGTCTTCTTCCCTTCCAGAGTCAGCAGAACAAGACAAAAACTTTATGAGAAGGATTGGGTCCAGCCAAAGTCATGTCTCAGGTGGGGTGGACTGCCTCTGGAGACAGGCTCCCCTCCAGTGGAACATGTCAAGCCAGACAGAGCTCCCACAAAAGCATGCAACTGTCCAGGTCTCAGGCTGCAGGGAGTTTCAGAGCTTCTCACTGACAAGGCATGGCAGAAGTGAAAACAGCGATGTGAGATGTGACCATGTGGATGATCTGCTCAGCATGATGGTGCAGCTACAAGAGGAAGTAGAAAGGCTAAGGAGCATCAAGGAGCATGGAAGAGATAGACTGGTTGAGCCAGAAAGAAACAGGGAAAGCCACTAGAATAAAATAAAAATAAATAAAAATTTTGGGGATCCTGTATCCCTCCCCCATCAGGATGAAAGCAGTAGCTCAAAGAAAAGGAGTGAATGGAGGCAATTCTATACTTGAAGTGGGGAGCAAACACACCTCTTGTCAACCTTGCCTTCCCAAATGCCTCTGTACAACACATATGATGCCCTGAAGGTGGAAGTCCAATCAACAGAAGATGAGAATAGTAGTCAACCTACACCAGAAGTACCCCCAGTGTCAGGAAGACCTACCTCCAGTATAAAGACTATCTCCACAAGAAATAAAAGGCAGGTGTTAGGCAACTCCTTTTTGAGGGAAGTCTCCTATGGGTGCCTCAGGTTAAGTATGTTGCTAGGAAACATCCTAGCCTGATAATGGCCTTGGAGAACAGTCAACAGGGGATGAGGTTGGCATTCAGTCTGCAGCTGATCTCCTATGAGAAGGTGACCTGCTTGGTAGATGAGGGAAATCTCTGGATGTTGTATACCTAGACTTTAGGAAAGCTTTTGACACCATTTCCCACAGTATTCTCCCAGAGAAACTGGCTGCTCATGGCTTGGACAGGCATACTCTTCACTAGGTAAAAAACTGGCTGGATGACCTGGACCAAAGAGTTGTAAATGGAGTCAAATCCAGTTGGTGGATAGTCAAAATGATGTTCTCCAGGGCTCAGTGTTTGGGCCAGTTTATTATCTTTATCAATGATTTGGATGAGGGGATCAAGTGCTTCCTCAATAATTTTGCAGACAACACCAAGTTGTGTGCAGTGTTGACATGCTCGAAAGTTCCTTCCCACTACAGGGGGATCTAGACAGGTTGGATTGATGGGCCAAGGCCAACTGTCTGTGGTTCAGCAAGGCCAGCACTTGGTCCACAACAACCCCATGCAACCCCATGCACTGCTACAGACTTGGGGAAGAGTGGCTGGAAAGCTGCATGGTGAAAACCAATCTGTTAGTGTTGGTCAATAGCCAGCTGAATATGAACCAGCAGTGTGCCCAGGTGGCCAAGATGGCCAATAGCTTTCTGGTTTGTCTCAGAAACAGTGTGGCCAGTGTTTCCCAGTCCTAGTGGACTAGGAAAGTGATTGTCAGCCTCCACGGCATTGATGAGGCCAAACTTTGAATACTGTGTTCAGTTTTTGGTCCGTCATAACAAGAAAGACATTGAGCTGCTGAAGCATATGCAAAGAAGGACAGTAAAATTGTTGAGGGGTCTGGAGAACAAGTCTTATGAGGAGCAGCTGAGGGAACTAAAGGTTGCTTAGACTGGAGAAGAGGAGGCTAAGAGGAGACCCCATTGCTCTCTATAACTATCTGAAAGGAGGTTGTAGCGAGGATAGTGTTGGTCTCTTATCCCATATAACAAATTGTAGGACAAAAGGCAACAGTCTCAAGTTGCATCAGGGGAGGTTTGGATTGAGTATGAGGAAATAATACTTCACCAAAGAGATTGTCCAGATTGTTCTGGATTGTCAAGGCTGCCTAGAAGATTTGAGTCCCAGTTCCTGGAGGTATTTAAAAGCTGTGTAGATGTGGTGCTTAGGGACATGGTTTAGTCAAGGACCTGGTAGTGTAAGGTTTATGGCTGGACTGGATGATCTTAAAGTTCTTTTCCAACCTAAATGATTCTGTGAACACTGGTTTAGTTGAACTTGATATTTCAAATGAAAACTAAAAGGTCCATCCCAGTTTCAATGGAAATGACAGCTCAAACTCACACAACCATCTTGTGTGTTTGTCCCTCTTGAGGTGAACAAAATTTAGGTGTGTGACACTATCTGTTCACTCTGTACTTGTTTAAGATTTGCTTGCACTACTTTAATCTTCCTTTCCAGAAGGACAACCTACTGTGTGGGGTTTGCATGCAGTCTGGGTGTATGTTAGGCTGTAAAACTCAGGATTCTGGAGACTCTCTCTTCTTTGGAAATATTAAAATATTTTGGAGCTCTATGAAAAAGAAAGAGGATCCATTAGAAGATCTAGACCTCTTCTAAACTGATATTTCAGGATTTATTCCGTACTGGTGTACCTGCCTGAAATACTAGGTACCAGCAGAATATAGACTAAAATAAATAGAATAAAACTGTAAACTCTCTGGTGAACAGTGTGCCCCTTTAGTTTCTATACTTCCCACTACAATGTGGATTTGCTCCCTGGTTTTGTGTAACTGCAGTGTAGTTGTCATAGTGGTTTCTATTTACACCAGCACACAGGTATATGATAAAACTTCAGTGGAAATTAGCTATTGAAACACCCTGCAGACCTGGCCTTGGATACTTGCAAGCTGAGATCCACTCTGTCTTATGTCCCTGCTCTCTTTCATGAACACATCAAGAACCTCAGTTGCCTATGCGCTTTCTTTGTTTTCGCTATGGTTCCAAGTTTTCAAATGTTTTTCTCAGAAAAGAAAGAACACACAGACCAGCTGGAGTAGAAAACAATGTACTGTTACCACATTTTTAAACCAAATATTTGAAGAAAGTGAACAATTCTCTTCAAACCAAATGAAAATGGAGGAAAAGGCAAATGTATTTGCTTTTGCAGATTTCCTTATGAATTATTTACTATGTTACTAATAGAAAACAGCTTATGCTAATGATATTGTGATAAGCAGTGCAGCTCTGACTCATGTTTGACTGAAGAGGTATGTGAGGAGAACACAGGAAACTTTGCTGTAGACTCCCATAATTCTCTGGAATACAAATGGTATTATTAGCACAGTACTGCTGAATATATACGAATGTAAAAAGGTACAGACCATAGCTTCTACATACTTATAAGCACATGTTTCAAAACTAGGTAAACATTGATTTCATCACTATTCATCTATTTTTTTATTATTAATTTACATGACGAGAACACTTAGTGACTAGACTAAACTGTAGTCTGTGGCATCAGTAAAAAGGCCATATCTGCAAGAATTTTGTAAAAACAAGAACATCGAGGCATCTAAATCTGAGAAATTTCAAACCAGAGAACTAGGAAGTTGAAGGACATTGGCTATCTGAACCTCAGTGATTTATTCAAAGCTATTTCATGTGGCTGTGGAAGAGTCAGTTCTTGACCTAGGCTTTGTAAATCCCAAATCAGAACTTTGCCCTAGGATGAATCCTCCTGTAATCAACAGTGCACTTTGAAATTAACTGCTTAGTGTCTAATTATCACCAGATCACTTCCTTTAGGTTCAGAAATATAAAACGGCAAATGCTATTTACCTTCTGAAACTGCTAAGATTCACACGTGTGCTTAATGCTAATCCTGCTGTCCTGCTTGGCAGGACAGATCACGTGTTTAAAATAAGGAACATTCATAAATCTTCACAGCAGTGGGGTCTGATTGTAAAAAAATTAAATCTGTATAATAACTGCTTGCTCTCTAGTTTGACGAATGCAATCTCCTGCAAAAAAGAAGGAAGACATACTCCCCTACATCCCAGCACAGAAAACAATAACCCTGATGCAAACTAATACAAAGACTCTGAAAGGACTAGGTTATTACCATGAAAAGAAAATCAGCAATACAATTGGCAATTTAAGGAACAGAGACTGTCATTAAATAAATACATGTGCAAACCAGAGGCTAGTATTATTGCCAAAAATAGACCTGCAGAATATGGAAGTGATTAAACTATTTCATCTGAAAACTTTGAGTACATCCGATCTTAGATGTGCAGTGTGAATAAGCAGTTTTTGTCTCATATATATATTTATATATACACGTCATATATAAATACACATTCTGTGTCTGCACATAGAATAAAATCAAGTGTTGACAAGTGAATAAGAACCAGTGAAATTAATTTCAAATAACTATGTGAAAAAAAAGCAAAACTTTTGTTACAAAACCTCAAACTTATGATTTTGTTAGAGAGTTAAAAATTGTCTCACATTCATCTAGAAATTAAAAACGTTTCATGAAATGTCTTGAATAAAGTTTTATTTATAAGTGTCTGTCAAGCCTATGCAAATATTTATTTTTCTGCATGGTTTCTTAATGATACGAAATAACATTTTGTGATTTGATATTTTTCCTGTTATTTAACCATAACAGGTTTTGCTAACTGTAGATAGATCTTCATCTGGTGTAAATTTTATTCCATCTGAGCATCTAGTCCTTTTTGTCATTGGTTTTATATAAGCCAAATGAATATCCATAATTGTTTAGAAATACGTTCAGAAAATGAACATGGTATTCAAAATACGTTACTGGAGAAAAATTGTTCCAAAACAGATGCTGGATTATACATCCAGGAGAGGATTTCAATTGTTCTATTGAATATATTCCCTCTCTTGTTACATTAGACACATAACTATTAAGAGAATGGGGACACATGGAAGAACATGAGGAGTACAGAATATCTGGATGGAAGTTGAGATTAAATTTACATGCATTCACGCATGTGAGTTTGAGAATATCACTTGTTTCTACTCAAATATACTGTGTAGCTCAGGAATTCTTAACTGCTAGTGCATGTTCTGTTACCTCCTGGAGTTGACTACACACAGAGAAGAAGGGTAGGGATGGGAAGGCAAGGCAAGGCAAGGCTGTCTGGGCATGTATCACCACTGAGAGCCCTGAGCACCTCTGCCTCTTTGCCCTGAGGGAAGAGTCATGCCCTGCACTGAGGGACTGGGCTACAAACCTCCTGGCTATCTGCCTCATCCTCATCCAGCCCAGTCTGCCCACTACATGCTTTACTCACCAATAGCCCAAACCAAAAAGTCATGGGTCTTCCTGGCAATGTCCCTGTGGGCAGCTGTCATTGCAACCTGTCCCCTGTTCTGTCACAGCCAACAGAATCTATGTTTTCCAATAGAGTTTCGTGCTTTTCTCTCTGTGGTCACTGGTTCTTTTCATGACAGTGGCCACTACTGAGAAAGAAAACAACATTCGATGAATTTTTCAGATGGACAACTGGGGCTTTTTTATTACATTATTCCCATATATTCAAGGTCTGACTGTACTTAAGACACAACTTGAATCTTTAGACTTCAGTCCTTATATTGCAAAGTATGCCATTCAGAAGCAGTAAGTAATAATTTGAAGTCCCAAGTAAAAGTGAACTTTAATTTGATGAGGAAAATGAGGGTGCTTAAAAATGCATAGTGAGCACGCTTGTGCAGATAAATAATGCTTACAATGAGATTTAGCTGAATGCTTTTCAGGTGAGTAAATGAGATTTCTTGGCTTCCTACATGCATCTCAGATTCCTTTGGGAACAAACTGGGTCACATGTACTACTTAGGGGTTAAATTAATGCATCTCCACCAGAAGAGGTTTCCTGTTTTCTGATACTGTCCCTCCTGAAAAATTTACTTAATGCGATATGAGGAAATAAGGCTGAGAAGGCATTACACTCTCTCCTCTACCTGGCATGCCTCTAATAAGTGACGTTATCTAGACTTTAAGGTTATTTCCAGGTTAAAGTCCCTGGAGATTTCCTCATATTTTTTTCTCATGATTTCTATGAAAGATTGTTCCCAGAGGTTTTTACAGAATAGGAAAGATTGAGTTTGCAGCTGAATTCTTACCTGGGGTGGGAGTTTGTCAAATCCCTGAAGAAACTATATTGCTCATGGCTTCTTCTCATCTAGGCCTTTTCCAGACATAAATTAAGCAACCAAATCCCAAAGCAAATCCAGGACAGGTTCATTCAAGTTCTTCCTCAAACAAAAATCCTTCCTCTTTATACTTCTGCCACAAGTTTGCTTTTAAAAGGTGCCTCTGTTTGATGGTGTGAAGGAACTGAAGAACTTTGGACAGCATTTGAAATCACTTCTCCTAATATTTAAAGTGTTTTTTCTGTTAAAATAAGTAAGACTGTCCTTTGATGAAAAGTACCAAATAACACATCATTCTGCCTTAAATTTGAGCTGAAAAAATCAATTAGCAAGAAGAACAGATAATGCTAAAATATATTTTGCAAGAAGAGGACCTGCACGCAGAAGGTAATTTAGAATGATGGCTACATCAAGCACAGCAGACTTGATTAAAAATTTAGCAGTTCTGATGATTAATGTCCTAGTTCAGATTTAGAAAACATCTCTGAACTTAATTTTCCACAGATTAAACAATCATTTTACAAACCGTGTATAGTTCATGCAATGTTAACTCAACAGTCTTGTGAAATATGACTTCAGCTAAACAGATAACACATGTTCATCAAAACAGGACTTGCAGCAGAGTAGTAGCATGAACTGGACAGGGCAAAAACCCCAATCTTGGCTGCCTAATTCCTTCACATTTTCCAACATCATTGAACATAGCAGTACACATACTACCCAAAGTGCTCATTCTTGTTGCAAGAATTTGCAGGTAAGAGTCCCTAAAGGTGAGTGATGAATCCAAGGTTCAATATCTGCATGCAAAACCCGCACTTGAGACATGCAGAACTGCAATTGATCTCAACTAAATCATCAAGAAGTGAAGAGTAACCATCATTGATTTTGAAGTAAATGAGTGCCCTCCAAAGTGAAAAACTGTGATAACCCAGATTACTCTTCATTGGCTTCCTCTCAGATGATTGCAATGGGGAATTATAGTATGCCCTGGAAAACAGCTCAGTTTTGCTGGAAAAAATTACCATTGAATTATACACATAGAATTATCCACATTTTATAGATAGGTCAGGGTAATGCCTCTGTAAAAACATAGAGCAGTAAAATAAAAAAAATAGTTATAGACATAGCCAAGCAATATAGATTGTGAATAGTAGTGACAGAGCAGATTCTGTCTTGATGAGAAGTCCTCTGCTAGAACTTAGCAGGAAAGTGTCAGTACATACAGACTTGAAATTAGGAATCAATGGTTAATTTTTGAAAAGCAAATTCTGAGGGGTTTCCTAGTCACTGTAAAAGAGTTTAAAATAGAGTTTGGTAGGTCTACAAGTTGAGTAGCATGGTCTAGAATGATATGGTGGGGAGTTGGACTTGGGCAACTAGGACAGTGTGAGATGTACAATTAAGTTGGTTTTAAATCAACAAGAGAAGAGCTGTGGGAAAGGTGAAGACTTTGGACGTCATACATATCAAATCAGCAAGGATTATGAAACGCCAGAATAAGCGTATTTCAATTTCATATTTTAAATTATCTCTAGAAAATAGCAAAGCCTTAAGAATATTAGCATAAGAAAAAAATACTTCAAAATCTTGCACAATTTTGTGTTCCTAATGTGATTTTT
This sequence comes from Coccyzus lansbergi, assembly GCA_033558105.1. Classification (NCBI taxonomy): domain Eukaryota; kingdom Metazoa; phylum Chordata; class Aves; order Cuculiformes; family Coccyzidae; genus Coccyzus; species Coccyzus lansbergi. The sequence goes on from JAUMJK010000128.1 coordinate 564,006, forward strand.
ACAGCTCCTCTTCTTTAAAATATTGTCTTATTTGTACTATGACTGATTATGGAGCAATCCAGACTATTTGGAAGAAAATGGGTGAAATTAATATCCCAGTTATAACATTTCAAAGTGTTCTCAGTGTAAATCCAAGTAAAACCCCGAAAAGCTGGGCTGGCTCACAGCTTTGAAATGTGCTTGAGATTTGCTGTAGATATTGAAATCATATTTGCCTTGCAGTTTTGCCTGCGTTTCATTATGAGGTGTTAGCTTCATTGATGCCTTAAGGACAGTGAACCAGACGAAAACTAGTGAGAACTTTGACACGCACATTTGCAAATGATCTTCAACACAGCCGAAAACAGCTCAGCTCAGCTCTGTCTGCCTCGTACCTCTGAGCAGCTGTTTTGGGTTTCTGGGTTCCAGAATGTGGAGACACTAAAGAAGACAGAAACACATGGGAAAAAAAAAATAATATGTATGTGTACTACCATTAAACTTCAGAGGATGTTGCAATTCTTCAGTTGCTCATATGTGGGACTTCTAATTACCTAGACTTCCAGCAGCTACTTTCTTGTTTTCTTCACCTCCAGCTAGTGCCAAAAATATCTTATTTTTGCTCATCCTGTAGCATAATGTGTGGGTAATTTCTATACTTGTTATCTTTCTCTTGAAGAGTATTAAAAACTTGGAGGAAAAATACATTGACTGGGAGGTTTTTCTTGGCTGAAGCCCAAAACAGTGAAGCATTTTACCCACATAACACGGATCCACACTCAAAGGTTTAAAGCTCAGCCTAAAATCCATCAGGCACCCAAAGGGAATGCATAAGCTGGCATTTAAAGCATGTCAAAATTGCATGACAATAGCCAAATGTAATTAAATATCATTCATTGTGTGCATTGTGATAGGTGAGCTGTGCTCACATTGCCCAGGCTGAGTTCCTGAGCAGTTATGTGCCTTATCCATTACTCCCAGGACCAGGCAGTCTGCAGTCAGGCTCCCAACTACACACTTTCTTGCTTGCCTTTAAGACATATACTGACTGGTAATGGTTTATCCTCCATTCCCTCTCCCTTCATTAAAACATGTCTCCTGCCTGTGTGATTTAGAGTTTGCCCTGTGTCTGAAGACAAGGAAAGAAAGCAGTTTCTCTCCCCCCAACAGTGAGAGACAATGTTTAGATTGCAGATGTTTCATTGCCCAGCAGGGCCCCTGTTTTCAAAATCACCTTTTTGCTCATGGAGGAAGCAACGTGTTCTCAGCTAAATGTAATGATGTTTGTTCTGTCACAGGGTGACATCATGTTGCCATAGCAATGCTTGGCAGCATTTCATAGAGGATTTCTGCATTTCAGATAATGGAATTTTAAAGGGTTTTGTTCTGAACTCTTCAGGTTCATTTTGAAACCAAAGATCTCGTCCTTTTATCCGTTGGAATCAAAGTAGGGGGAACCCCAATCTGAAGCAGGGCAGTAGTGGGCAAGCTAGGGATAGCTTATGTAAAATTAAGAGAAATAGACCTTCAAGGCACGCTAGATCTCCCCTCCACCTAATTATTTCTTTATTTAGGCCTGAATTCTTCTGATGTTGGACTTTTCACGTGTAGGCATATGCACTAAAGCACAAACCTTTCTTCACAAATCAATAGGTATCATCTGTCTGAATGGTGTTTCAAATTCACATCAGGGCCTCTTACCAAGAAGTTTCAACATCACTAGCTGGCATTTTCAGGAGCATCAGGAAGTACTCTGAAAAATCAATTGCTCCTTTTGAATAATGGGAACACCTCCTTTTGAAAGTGATGTAATTTTATCAAATTAACTTTTAAATACATATTGTTTGTCCTCTTTTAGATGACTAAAAATTTGTTTAAAGAACAGTTACAGTCCATGAAACTCATGAATTAAAATAATTATCATCTGAAAAGTCAGGATAAAATTTATTAATTTCAGTTCAAAGTCATGGTATCATGGAAAGTTTAATTACTTCTATTAGGCAATAGAAAATCAGTGTGTTTTCAATACTCAGACACTCTCTATTATTGATCACATATGCATGCTCTGGTTTCAAGAACGAAGGGAAAAATATTCATTGTACTTTTAAGATGACCAGAAAACAAGAGTTTCTTATTAAAAATTACTTCCTTAGGAATTACTTTCTAAGTACTTAAACTTTTGCTTCAAAAGAGCCTTCAAGCAGAAAGAATGCAGGAGAATTATATATCTATAGAGCTAATCAGCATGCAAAAGGAAATACATAATAAGCAATAATAAAGTTATTCACCAGAGTTCTTGCCTTTGGGTATCTGCAGTTTTAGTTGCTTCTCATTTTTGCTAACTGTGAGGAAAACATGCAAGGCTTTAGTAATATTGTATTTCCAAAGTTTGCAGCAGTTTGGGTAAGTATTTGTCAGAGCAATTTACATGAAAGGCTGCTAAATATGTTTTATCTGTCACAAATAAGTATCAAGCAATCGTTTTAGTGAATAGACACACCCAGTGATATGTAGATATTAATGTCAATTCTTCTATATTTATTAAATATTTGTACATTTACCCATATGTTATATATATGAGAGATATATATATATATGTTACCCATAAATAAAGCCTATGATTCTTCCCAGACTCAGAGTGTGTCTTGAATGTTACTTTAAAATTGCGGAGTAAATATGGGAAAACTGCAATGCATTTGCACATTAACTTATAGTAGTTACAGTTTAAATAACCCCATTAATGTGTGATATTATGAAGTTTATTACATAGAGCCATGATGAGCACAATGAGTGAGAAAATGGGAGTATTGCAGAACAAATAACACTCCTTTGCTTACAAACATCCTCATAAGTTACAATAATTAAGTGTATGAAGTGACAACCCCTGAAGAAGCATTGTTCAGTTGGCTACACTAAACTTTCCTTCCTAAGCAATAAAAGAACCTACAGTAATTTTTTTATGTGTAAAGTTAATTTTTCATTATACCAACTAACAAAAAATGCAATCAAAATGTCAGCAAAGGTTTTTGTTTGGTTTAGCCCATTACTTTAAAACATGTTCCTCATCCCAAAGGTGGATTTTGACACTCTTAATGTTTTCTTGAAAAATATTTTATTGTCTACAACTAAGACATCTTGAAAGTTTCCACTTTTGTAAATCAAGAGGACAGAAGCAGGGGCAAGTGAAGCTTTATAGAGACAGACTCAGAGTCAAATGTCTCTGAAATTTGCTTGATTGCTTTCAAAATCTCACCTTTTAGTGGTGAGGATGGCAACAGTTTGCTCTTGGACTGGTGGTTTTTCCAAATGAAAAACCCCATTGAAGGCAGCAAAATTCATCATGGAAACAAGTGAGTAGGATTTGTCCCATAGCAAAAACAGGCTTCCACATTGCATTTGAATACAGAGTACAAGTTTAGGATAAGCTTTGTCGCGCAGGTTCCACCTGTCACAGGCATATGGCATGCAGAAAACCCAGGCAAACCCCCAAAACAGCCACTGGTGAGTTCTCAGAAACTGCACTGAAAACCTCTCTCTGATATGGTGCTGCGGGACTGTGTAGTGTCAAGTGTATGAACAAATTCGTGGACAATTAATCCCACATAATTTGTGTTTCCAACCTACAAGATTTTGGGATGAAATATCAGGATCCAGGCTGCTTGAAGTTGGAAATTCTTTCTCTCAAAAAAAAATCTAGCATTTTAATAACAACTTATATACTCTAAAGTGAAATGTCAAGTTAAATTTCTCACTTTTCTGATGTATTAATACTTTCTATAAAAATTAATTTGCAAATATCAAAATGAACTGGTTGCAATTATTTTTTATTTCAATGTAGTCCAAATTCCTTGTTTCAGTAAGGTCTCTTTGACCTTGCCTCACAGGAGGTGCAGAACTCTGCTGCAGCCATGGTATCATTTCAGCATTGTATTGCGTTATGTTGTATCGCATAGGGATGCACAAAGGAGTGACCAGGAAAACATTAATTGACATCTTCAGCTCTCCAGCTGTTGTGCAGCACTACCAATTCTCTGCAGCTTTCTAGCACCAACCAACACCAGATCAATTCAAAATACTAATGAAAAAGGCTGAATTGTGTTGGTAGCAGACCAGATGGTGCAAGGATAAAGAAGTTGGGTACAATCTATTGGAGAGATACATATCCTGGATTTTAAGCCATGTTCATTACTTGCATTTTTCCTGTGAAAAGAAGTCTTCTTTATAGATTTGCTGAGGATGATTAAAGAAAACAAAAAAACAAACTGGGAAAAAAACCCCAAAAACAAAAGAGTGTAAATAAAACAAGCAATGCTGCTCCATTTTTTTCCAGGACTACCCATTGGTGTGATACTGGCCACTATCAGATGCAGAAAAGTGGGATTGTTAAATTGCTCTTATGGTCTAACACTGCCATTCTTTACTTCCATAAATTAGCAACTCAGATGTTTCACTGTATGATTAGGAGTGGATTCATATCACCTGATTTCAGCTATAAAAATGTTAAGAATTCATCTAAGTCATTGTCTGGGTCCCAGCAGAAAGAAACAGACACTTTCAGAGAGATGTTCGTCCCATGTACCATAAAACTTCTTTGGGCTAGTTATCTGGTAGTTAGATTAAAGCTAGGTAATGAATTCCACCATCCATCACTTGAGAAAACCAGATAGTCTGGGATTTCTGAGATTCTGAAGCTTCCTCCAGTTGCTCAATACATTTCTGTAAACAAGAGCCCAACAGGAAAATACATTATCATACCTCTACCTGCCACAAAATTGATTGAAAATACTACTATCCTGTGTGAACGTAGCATACTTTCGCCATGTTAGGTAATTTGTGGCACCAGTACCTAACTCAGCGAGTGCAATGAGAATGATCTTTGTAAAGTTCAAGACCTCATTCTCTCTGCTGGTACATGGTGCCTGGTAGAATTCTGTACAGCTGGAATAGTCTTACAGTTTAAGAGTGAGGTTTGATTGATAATAGATAGGGTGCTCATTTCCCTTTGAAACTGTTACAAATATAACTGCAAATTGAAAAAAAAATGTCAGGATTAGTAAAGGATTTTTCAAAGACATTTGGAAGTTGGAGGTATTGCACTGCTAAAAGTCAGGAGAGGAGCTGAGGATTAAGTTATTTTCTTCCCAGCGTCTAAGAAGAAAAAGACATGATCACTCTTTGGTCCATAAGGAAAAAAGGACATGGGCACTTTGAAGGGATAATCCAAGTTCTTTGTGCCATTTAGGTCCTGCTGCAGTGCTTCAGGATGATTCACCTGCTCAGGACTTTAATGGGAAAGACAGAACATGGATATTTCATCTTTATGAGTACAAGGATGGAATCTGTCTATGGCTCTCCACTGCTAAGAGCATGAGTCTGCAAGATAAAGAAGGAAATTATTCCTTCAAATGAAAAGATATTGTTCACGATAGTTCAGTGTAACTACACCAATCTAACTGATCCAGGAAAATCACAAAAGATTAGAGGAATTACTCATTTTAAATTAAGCATAGGAGAGACCAGAAATAAAGCCTTGTCAGTGAGCAATGAGGAAAGTGCTGGTAGCATTGTCTATTATTAATGTTATTCAGCCATTTCTCTGAAGAGATCCTACTTTCCATTGCTTTCTCTCTGCCAAGGTTCAATGTTCAAACTGAACTTTGAGTTGACAGGCATCACCCAAAGGGGGTCACAATGCTCATCTTTGGAAAAAGAGAGACATGCTTCTGCATATGTAACCACAACTTGCTGTTATGTAACACTAGCAGTGACAGAACTTGTGACTTTCTACTTATCCCTCTGGTCAGAGAATGTTTGCATTTCATCTACCAAAGGACCCCCACTTCAGAAGCATGACTGGTTCCAACTGAAGCTGTCCATTAACCAGAATACTAAACCATTTGCTGGTGGGTTTCTTAGATAGATTTGCTCTTATTGGAAAGGAACTCTTTGCTGTGGGTCTTATAAGAAAAAAATATTCATCAGTTTAATTTGGGGGTCAGGATGATGATGAGTCATTGGAAAGTTTCATAAGGAAACCATTGCAAGCTGCACTCAAAACATGCTAGTGGGCATCATCACATCTCCTGTGCCGTAAAAGCTAAAAAGCTGATTAGGATAGTCAGTGCTTAAAACAGGATCAGGGAGAGGGTTTCATCTCATTTAGATGCATTTACACTGCAGATGCCAGCAACTGAGCAAGTCACCAAGGACTCAGTTTATATACTGTGGTCAGAAATAGGCACTTTCAAGTAATGATTCATCTGACCTATTTTATCTGTCTACTCTAAGAGGAATTGCACTGTGATGTAAGAGTTCCTGTTTCTTTCCAGTAAGATAACCTTAAAGGGACTAAGTCAGATGTAGTCTAACTCTCAGCATAGCAGATATCTGCATTAGTTGGAGAAATCTCTGCTTTTGTGCTGTACATAGACCTTTGTGGATTGTGAGTGTAATGCCAGTGAGAATATAGTGGGAACTGTAATATATTGGGAATTTCTTGTGCTCCAGAATTCACTGGATTGCAAAGTTCTACTGCTGTAGAAAGACATTGCTACTGAATATAAGATGATTACACATGGAACAAGCAGTAATGTGAGCAGATTCGAGTTTCCACCATGAAATGGATAAACATATGAAAACTAGTGAAATGAAACTACTTTGGTGTCTCAGTTTGGAGAGAATAGTGAGCAGTCTGAAAAGGGTCTTCCCATCCACAGAAAGAACAACTTCAAATTGTAGCTTAACTCAGGAAAAAGACTGGAACATGCTGTTATAATTTTACTGTCATATTCACAATATGAAATTGCAGTGTTTCTGGGGAGACGTACTGTCTGTAGGACATTCAAGAAGAATTCTCACTAGGAAACTGCAACTATGTTATGTAGAAGCACACCTTCCACACCATGTTCAGATACTAAGCCACAGCGGACTGAAGGTGCATTGATACCAAATAAGCAGTGAGCACAAGACACCTCTCCTGAAGGTTTAACCTCTGTATTAGACAATTAGAGTTAACACTAAAAAGAACCAAGGTCCAGATACACAGCTGAGATATTCAAGAAGGTGTTTGTAACTGCACAACTGAGTCTCTTTGTAGTGTACCTTGCCATTAGGTAGAGGATATTTCTTCTAACCACTCAGAGGTCAGAGACTCAGTGCCCTATAAGATGCAGTTAGCTGCTGGCCCTGACAAGGCACAAAGGAAGTCAAAAGACCATAAAGACAACCAAATTCTCCACTGCTATTTGATTTAATATAGAAAGCAAGGAAAAGGTAACCACACAGGCTGCCAAGGAACATATCATACAGAATCACCACAGATCCAGAAAGCAGAGGAAGGAAATTAGACAGTTGCAGAAGAGCAGCAGTCAGATACCACATCCACACAGAGACCATAATAGGACTTATGACCTCATCAATTATCTGGCCTGACACAGGATTAGAAGACAAAACCTGTATCAACAGTACAGGGGACAAACAAGACTCCATGCATCTGTAAATATGTGCACAAAACACTAAACAAAGATATAGCTATTTTCGGGAAATATCTTCATGAATAGAGTTTGTGCAAGGTACAGGCCAAGTTGGCGGTAAGAAGCCATCCAAGGAATAAATTTGTATCATCAGAGTTCAGAGAGAAGAGGGGCTTTGGAGTGTAAGGACCACATTGCCATTTTGACTGTTTGAGCCATATCAAAATACAGAAGAACTGACCTTTCTAGATTTTCATTTTAGTAGTGCCTCATCAGGATATTAAAAGGGACGAAATGAATTGTGAAGCTAATTGTTTTCTTCCTAGCTTGTACAAAATATGAAGTATCTCACATGTGTGTATATTGTGTACTTGCCAAATTGCACTTTTTTCTTACCCTAGATGATAATCTCAGAGAATATCAAGGGCAAATGTTAGTGTCCAGAAAAAGAAGGACAAAATAGCATAGATTTCACATTTGAAGAAATATAAATATGTACAAAATAAAAACATGTACACTAAGCAAAATATTTCAAGAAAAGACTTTCCAATAAAAACAGGAATAGTTGCCACCTAAAGAATATGCCCCAGAGTCACATAGTATTTGATGTAATAATTTTTTTCTGGTGCAACTTTCAATGTACTGGAACACTGTCCTTTATTAAGACAGGAGTTAGAAAGTTCATACTATCATTTTCTATCTGTGTCTCATTAATGTTATCTTTAAGACTCTTATTCTCCCTGTGCACATAGTATTATACTTTATATCTTAAACTTTTAGGAAATTGAATCCAGCATCAGTTCAAAAGAATTACATTTAGATTGCTCTGGTTTGAATGGCTAGAAGATTCAACACTGAAGAAATTATTAGGCATGCTCAATACCATTAAGCAGTAACTTAATGACATCCTAGGAATTAAAGTACAAAACTATGCATCAGGAGATCTGGATTCACTGCTCCACTCCAGGTTTTCTTTGTAAACTGATGCAAATCTCCATATCCTCCATCTGCATAATGGGAACATTATTCTTCCTCTGTCTGCATTGCCTAGGAGTCCTGCAAACTGCTCTTCAGAAGAACATTATTCCCTCATCTGTGAACACTTTACAAGAGAAAAACCTTTGAATGTATTCTTTTTCAGGGCAGGAATGATCTTATTGTGCTTTTGAACAGCACTGTGCAGCACTGGGATATGAATCTGCTTGTAGGTTCTTATGCTACAGGAATGTAAGTGTTAAAAATAATTAGTGATATTAGCACCTTTTAATTGTGCTGCACTTGTAAGCTCATTCTTACTTCTTTGTTCTTTGTTAAGGAACTCCCCACTGTCTGCTTTAGCTATGTAAAAACCACTGTTACACAACATTATTATTATTGTTGCAGTTGTTAGCCATTTATTCAAACAACATCTTATGAGTGCAAATAAAGCAAGCAGGTGTCTGCACTGAGGAGTTTATAGGCTACCTAAGAGATGGCACAGCAAGACATGAATAATAGAGAGAGAGGGTTGGAGTTCAATGCTTTCCATAGTGATACAAGGCAATAGACTTTACCCACTTGTGCTAGCGTTGGCTGAGGTAGAGTTAATTTTCTTCATAGTAGCTAGTGCAGGGATTTGTGCTGAGAACAGCCTTGATAATACAGGAATGTTTTTGTTGCTGCAGAGCAGTGCTTACACAGAGTCAAGGCCTTTTCTGCTTCTCACAAATTCCCACCAATGAGTTGCCTGGGGGTACACAAGAAGTTGGAGGGGACACAGCTGGGACAGCTGATCCCAACTGACAAAAGAGATTTCCATACCACGTTACATCATGCTCAGCTTATAAAGATGGGGGAAGAACAAGACAGAGACATTTGGAGTTATGGTGTTTTGACTTCTGTTCTGATTTGACCTAAAGTAAAATCAGTTTTCTAAATTCAGCTAAGTCTCATCTAAGTAACTTCATTTCCTGAAAGTTACTGCATGTTTTTTCAGACAGTTTTTCTCTCTAGTAGTATAACACAGGGCACTGGCATGCAAAAAGGCCAATGCTTATACTTATTCCTATAGTAACTAAGGCCATCCTCGAGGTAGTGGAGTGCTCTAAGTCAAAGAGGAAGAAGGGTTGCAATTGCAGAGATAAGCGGACAGAACAGGTGATTCCAAACTGACAAACAGAGCATTCCATCCCACATATGTCATATTCGGTATAAACTTGACAGATCACAGAATCACAGAATCACAGAACAACCAGGTTGGAAGGGACCCATCTGATCTTCTAGTCCAACCATTCCTATCTAACACTAAACCAAGTCCCTCAAGACCTCATCCACCCGTGCCTTAAACACCTCCAGGGAAGGTGAATCAACCACCTCCCTGGGCAGCCTATTCCAATGCCCAATGACCCTCTGTGTGAAAAACTTCCTCCTAATCTCCAGCCTAAATCTACCCTGGCGGAGCTTGAGGGCATTCCCTCTCGTCCTGTCCCCTGTCACTTGGGAGAAGAGGCCAGCTCCCTCCTCTCTACAACCTCCTTTCAGGTACTTGTAGAGAGTAATGAGGTCTCCCCTCAGCCTCCTCTTCTCCAGGCTAAACAACCCCAGCTCTCTCAGCCACTCCTCATAGGGTCTGTTCTCCAGCCCCTTCACCAGCCTCGTCGCTGTTCTCTGGACTTGCTCCAGAGCCTCAACATCCTTCTTGTGCTGAGGGGCCCAGAACTGGACACAGTATTCAAGGAGCGGCCTCACCAGTGCTGAGTACAGAGGGAGAATCACCTCCCTGGACCTGCTGGTCACACCATTTCTGATCCAAGCCAGGATGCCATTGGCCTTCTTGGCCACCTGGGCACACTGCTGGCTCATGTTCAGTCGGCTGTCGACCACTACCCCCAGGTCCCTCTCCTCCTGGCAGTTTTCCAGCCAGGCTTCTCCCAGTCTGTAGCTCTGCATAGGGTTGTTGTGCCCCAAGTGCAGGACCCGGCATTTGGCCGTGTTAAACCTCATGCCGTTGGACACTGCTCAGCGGTCCAACCTGTTTAGGTCCCTTTGCAAAGCCTCCCTACCCTCCAGCAGATCGACACTTGCACACAACTTTGTGTCATCTGCAAACTTGCTACGGGTACCCTCAATGCCCTCATCCAGGTCATTGATGAAGACATTGAACAGGACTGGACCTAGCACTGAGCCCTGGGGAACACCACTTGTCACTGGCCTCATGATGGTCTCACTCTCTTCTTCAGTGGCTGATGTCCAGTGAAGACTTTGTCTGCCTGTTTGCCCCGATCCTAGCTCCATGCGTTCCAGAATCCAGCCCTCTTCCTGGCTGTGTGGGCTATCCAGCATGGCCTGAAGCCCAACCAGCACATCCATGGGGCCACAGTCAAGTGATGCAGCAGTGTGAGGAGCATCTGCATCAAGAGATGACTCAGCTGCTGCAGGAGACTGAATGGAGCAAGCCTGCAGAGAAAGCCCCGCTCCTTCCTATGTTGCAGTGGTGGCTGCTTTTGGATACCACAAGAGCCCTGGTCCTGATTGCTGAGACCTGCTGGCTGGCCAACATGCTGATGTGTAACTCTGACAGCTCCAGCAGTGAAGAGAATGAGGAGGAGGAAGATGTCAGGTGCACACAATGCTGTGATGGTTTTGACTTTGTCCACCCCACTACCAATGCAGGACCTGCCCAACACATGCAAGATGCTGAAGGAGCTAGTGTCTGAAATTCTTGTGGACTGCTGAATGCTTCGCAAGAGGACTTCATGCTGCAGAAGCACCCACCTATTAAGACATATGGCAACTATGAAGCCATGAGATGCTACGAGATTCATGCTGCCTTCTTGTGTTCCTGTGGCCATTCTTTCAGCACGGAGCCAGACACTGCTGGGTAGCCTGCAGCAAAGTTCTCCAGCATCTGTGTGGTACTGGAGTGCATGTGCTCGAGGGAGCAGCTGCTGAGGGGTGTTTTATGCTTTCTCCAACATGCCAATGAACAGCTGCCAGGGGATCAGAGCTCATCTTCCTATGCAATCTCTGCACAGGCTCCTACTTAGATGTGGAGAAAATCGCCTGCTGCATCCAACTGTTGGTGACATCAGCCTGGTTGCTTTTGCCTAAGTCATTCTACTTCTAGATAATACTGCTGCCTTCCTCCAAGTCCTGCAGGTTCCAACTGACAAACACCTCCAAGATGAACATCTGCACTGAAATGATATTTGCCCCTATGGGGTTGATGGGGCAAAAGAGAACTGGGAGGCCAACTGCTCAGTTTTAGCTACTGAAATTGGCTGGGCAGGGGCTAAACCTTGACAGTTACTTGGCATCCAAAGTGGGGCAGTGAATTGGACCAAATCGATCTGAACTGGACCCCTCGAAACTGCTCCAGATCATTCGCCCACCTCATTCAGATAGCTCAGCAAGGACTGAGATTTTTATTTTGCAAAGTCTGTGCCTCTCAGTGCAGGCAGCAGCTCAGCCAAAATCCTTGGCCAGCTGTGTTGATAAGATTCACTTGGTAGAGTGCCAGCACTGCAAGTCTTAAGCTCCCAGTTCAAATCTTATGAGGGCGAGATTTGCAAAGTACAATTATAAAGTGTTAATAGGATTTTTTTTTCCTTGAGCGCTCAAAGGTTGAAAATAAAAGCAAACAGCTAGCTTATGCTGCTTTTGTGAAAATTATTAAGTTTTGTTCTTAAAAAACTTTTCAGATTGTTGATTAAAACGCTAATATACACAGATGGAGTTTTATCTTGCTTGGTATCCATTATAGGCACTGGGAAAAGGCTTGTTACATCATGGATGGCGTAAGACTGGTCCATTTGATAGTATTTGTAGTAGTCCATTTCCCTGTGAATTCTGGGATCAAAATACCATATAACGCCCTTGTGAAATTCTGTTTACAGGTAGTTTTCTTGATGTGGAATGTGAGACAGAAGTTATGTTGGAGTTTACGTGCTCTCTGCATCACTCTACAGTTATCAATTTCAAGCGTTTGATGAAAATGATATTAATAACTTGTGGTCTCATTGTAATATACCTTGTGATTTGTGTAACTCTGTCCTTAGCTGAGAATCTTGGGCATTATTTAGTGAACTCTGTTTTTAATTACACTTTTGGACTTGTCTGGAATAAGGACATTCAGTTTGGCTTCCAGATACAGGAGCTAGACTTGGGGAACTACACTTCCTCGTACTATAACCAGCTGATTCCACTGGATTTTTATCTAATCATCATAATTTTGTCAGTGATTTTTCTGTTGAGTCAAATTATTGTGTTCTATGTGGGATATTTTATGAGAAAGATAAGATACCAGCATAGGAAATGTGTAAAGCTCTCAACTTCCACCAATGTGCTGTTTTGTCTGCAAGCACAGAAACTACTCAGACATCATTACCCCTCACATTGAAGCTGGTCAAGCCAGGGCTAAACTGTGACATGTTCCCAAGTAACTGTTACACATGGTGGAGCCTTGATTTCTGGGGATGGCTGAACAATTGCCTTCCAAAGGGAAGTAGTAAATGAATTCTTTGTTTTGCTTTACCTATTCAAGTACATTTATCTCAACCCATGAGTTCTCTCACTTTTTCTCTTCCAATTGCAACAGGGACAAATTGGAATACAGGAAGTTCCACCTGAACATGACAAAAAACTTCTTTACTTCGAGAGTGTCAGAGCACTGGAACAGGCTGCCCAGAGAGGTTGTGGAGTCTCCTCTGAAGATAATAAAAAAACACACAGATGTGTTCCTGTGCAACCTACTGCAGGGGAACCTGCTTTAGCAGGGAGATTGGACTAGATATTCTGCAGAGATCCCTTCTAATCCCTGCCATTCTTTGATTCTGTTATTCTCTCCCTCATCCTACTGACAGGAAGGGAGCAGGTGGCTGCGTGGTGCTTAGTTGCTGGCTGGGCTTAAACAGCATGTCCTGTTCTTTTCCTCTCATTTACTTTCTTGTTGCTTTCCTGGTGGGTACAATCTTTGCATTCTCCAAACACTAGGCATAACACGTGGCTGAAGTTTAGGCTAAGATACATAGGCAGCCTTGGGGGAGATGGTTGATGCAAGCAATCGGGGTTTTTTATTTTAACAAACTCCTGGAGAAATGCCACCTCTTGAAAACATATTAGAATCTCTTCAAACCTGCAACTGCTCACCTCATCTATTGTGAACAGAGGCTCAGAGATCAGGAATGCCCCTCATCCCCCAGCAATGACCTACCCCTGCTCTGTTTCTTAGCCTATGCAATCTGAGAAAAAAAAAAAATCATTTCTTTCTGTAGTTCATTACCTCTCCTGCTGTATTTCCCCTTACCCGTGATTGTGGTTCCAATATACAGATTTATAGAAAGAAGTAGAGATATGTGAAGTGGTCTTGATCCCACCTGGTCTAACAGCAACTGGTGCAATATGTCCTACTGTATCACAAAATCCAGCCAGAGTAGTTTGAAAAGGCATGTGTGTCAAACCAGAGGCTATCTGCTAGGAGCATCAGGGTTCATACTTGACCAAGGATTTGAAGCCTTTTTTGCCAGCAAAAACCAGCAGCAGGAATGGTAAGTTCTGCAGCTGAGTGCTAGGTTGAGGCAAATAGGCAGACCCCAGAGTGGGGCAATCCCAGGAGGAAGCTAGGAGCAGGCAGCTCCTAATTCATGGAAGCAGCATCTCCATGTGGGTGGTTGTTCCCAGAAGCATCTGTGGGAGATTTAAATGGCCCCTAAGGGATGTGAGAGACCAGGAGCACTGCAACTAGCCCTTGATTTTATGAGAGACTTCAACACCCCTAATATCTGCTGGAAGTACAAAATAGCAGAAAGGAAACAGTCTAGGAAGTTTCTAGAGTGTATGGAAGACAATTTCCTGACACAACTAGTGAGCGAGATGACTAGGAATAGTGTCCTGCTGCATCTGTTTTTGTTACCAGAGAAGACCTTGTAGGAGGTGTCACATTCGGAGGATGCCTGGGGGACAGCAATCACAAGATGATACGAATTCTCAGAAGTAAGGAGAGGGGTCAGCAGAACAGCTTCCAGAGGGTAGACGTTGTACTGTTTAGAAGGCTGGTTGATAAATTTCCTTAGGAGGCAGCCCTAAAGGGCAAAGGAGCCTAAGAGGGTTGGACACTCTTTAAGAAGAAAATCCTGAGAGCACAAGAGCAGACCATGCCCATGTGACAAAAAATGAGCTGACAGTGAAAAAAAAACCTTGGCTGAGCAGAGAGCTTTGGGTGGATCTCAGAAAAAAGAGGAAAGTATATGAACTTTGGAAGAAGGGGCAGGCATCTCAGAAGGACTACAAGGATGAAGTAAGATCATGCAGAGAGAAAAACAGAAAGGCTGAAGCCCAGCTGGAACTTAAATCAACCATTCTGTGAAACATAATAAAAGCTGTTTCTACCAATATATTAATAAAAAAAGGAGGACCAAAGAGAGTCTCCATCATTTACGGGACACAGGGGGAACAATTGTGAGAAAGGACAAGAATAAGGCTGAAGTACTTTATGCCTTCTTTGGCTCAGTCTTTAATAGTAAAGTGAGATGTTCTTTAGGTGCTCAGCCTTCTGAGCCAGAAGAATGGGAAGGAGAGCAGAACAAAGCTCCAATGATCCAAGATGAAATGGTTAGATCCATGCTCACCCTGTTAGATATATACAAGTCTATGGGGCTGGATAGGATCCATTTGTGGTCATTGATGAAGCTGGTGGAGTTGCTCACCAAAACCCTTTCCACCACCTACTAGAAGTACTGTCTGACTGACAAAGTTCCACTTGACTAGAGACTGGCAAATTTTATGCCCATTTACAAGAAGGTTTGGAGGGAGAATACAGGAAACTACAGGTGAGTCAGTCTGACCTCAGTAACAGGGAAGGTCATTGAATAGGTCATCTTCAGTGCTACCAGAGAGCACACACGATGATCAGCCTCAGTCAGCATGGGTTTATCAGAGGCAGGTCCTGCCAAACTAACATGATCTCCTTCTGTGACAAGATTAACTGTATAATGGATGAAGAAAAGTCTGTGGATGTAGTTACCTGCAGAACTACAGACTGGGAGAAGCCTGGCTGGAAAACTGCCAGGAGGAGAGGGACCTGGGGGTGTTGGTCGACAGTCGGCTGAACATGAGCCAGCAGTGTGCCCAGGTGGCCAAGAAGGCCAATGGCATCCTGGCTTGGATCAGAAATGGTGTGACCAGCAGGTCCAGGGAGGTGATTCTCCCTCTGTACTCAGCACTGGTGAGGCCGCTCCTTGAATACTGTGTCCATTTCTGGGCCCCTTACCACAAGAAGGATGTTGAGGCTCTGGAGCAAGTCCAGAGAAGAGCAACGAGGCTGGTGAAGGGGCTGGACAACAGACCCTATGAGGAGCGGCTGAAAGAGCTGGGGTTGTTTAGCCTGGAGAAGAGGAGGCTGAGGGGAGACCTCATTACTCTCTACAAGTACCTGAAAGGAGGTTGTAGAGAGGAGGGAGCTGGGCTCTTCTCCCAAGTGACAGGGGACAGGACGAGAGGGAATGGCCTCAAGCTCCACCAGGGTACATTTAGGCTGGAGATTAGGAGGAGGTTTTTCACACAGAGGGTCATTGGGCATTGGAATAAGCTGCCCAGGGAGGTGGTTGATTCCCCTTCCCTGGAGGTGTTTAAGGCACGGGTGGATGAGGTCTTGAGGGACTTGGTTTAGTGTTAGATAGGAATGGTTGGACTAGAAGATCAGATGGGTCCCTTCCAACCTGGTTGTTCTGTGATTCTGTGATTCTACCTGGACTTCAGTAAAGCCTTTGACGCCATTTCTCATAGTATTCTGCTTGAGAATGCCATTGGCCTGGACAAGCTTACCCTCTGCTAGGTTAAAACCAAGTCCGGCACTTGGGACATAAGAAGCCCATGCAGCTCTACAGGCTTGGGGAAGAGTGGCTGGAAAGCTGCCTGGCAGAGAAGCACTTGAGAGTGTTGATTAACAGTTGACTGAACAACTGAGGGAACTGGGGTTGTTTAGCCTAGAGTAAAGGAGGTTGAGGGGAGACCTTATTTCTGTCTACAACTACCCTGAAAGGAGACTGTAGTAAAGTGGGTGTTGATCTCTTCTCCCAAGTGATAGGACCAGAAGAAATAGCTTCAATTTGCACTGGGGCAAGTTCAGATTAGATATTAGGAAAACTTTCTTCACCAAAAGGATTATCAGGCACTGGAACAGGCTGCCTAGGGAGGCGGTTGAGTCACCATCCCTGGAGGTATTTAAAAGATGGGTAAATGAATTTATCAGGGATATGGTTTAGTAGTGGACAGGTGTGGTTGCACTCGATCCCAAGGGTCTTTTCCAACTAGGCAATTCTATGATTCTGTGATTCATAGTGTTCCCATCTATCGACCTAAACACAGTAAATAAAATAAAGAATACTTGAGATGAGACTGGGGGAAAAAAAAAGAGAGCACAGAAGCTAGCCTCTCTTCAAGAGTATAAATTGTTAAAGGGTGAACTGCTGCCAAAATTCATTGTGAAGCCAAATCCAGCAGAGAGAGTCCATGTTTCATCAATAAACTCTGGATCAGGTCCTTCAGTTTCTCTCTGTTTACTGCGCTAAGCAAGAAGTAGTGGAAAGAAAAATGAATCATTCTTATACAAGGCTGTTTGGCCCCCTTTGCCAGGTGGTCCACTGACAGCATATTGCTCTGTAGGGTATGTTATATCTCCACACTTTTCTTATCAAATTGCCAATACTTTCTCATTGTTTTTGAATCTTCCTAGGAAAGTATGTAAAGACTGCCAGAAAAGAAACTCATGAGATTTAAAGGGCTGAGACAAATCCTCTTAGTAAGAGTCCCAAGGTAGAGGCAGGAACCTGAGTACAAAGACAAACAACTCTTATTTACTTTGTTTCCTACGATTGCAGTTATAATTTGCAAAGACAGGTATAGAAGTTTGATGCCTGACTCCCACCGTCTGCTGCGAAATCTGTTGAAGTCAGGAAAAGTAACTTAAAAGTTCTTCTGTTAGCACTGAAAAATGCAGAATTTTGCTTCCAGCATCCTTTATTTTGACTTCTGAGTTTGATTTAGTGAGTTGCCTGACACAATCAAGGGAAGATTTGCAAATTTCCTACCCACATTTCCCTTCTTGTGGGAATAGCAGTGCTATAACCTAAGAAGAGACACATATGCAGAGAAAACTATGTCAGGATTTCAGTCAGTCTGGATTCTTCTCCTGTGCTCCTACTCCAAAGTAGTTTTGTTCCCATTTAGTGTGTGTGGTACCTGGGCATTTTGAATTCATAACATTGTAACACGATAAGGAAGCACTAAAACTCACTGATTGTGATTCTCTGTCCAAACTTTTCCTCTCATAGTGTTCCAAGGACATTCTTCCTGCATTGTAGCAGTTATAAGGCAGTACTGACAGCAGAGCACCATGCCCCCAACTCTAATCCTCTTGCATATCGCAAAAGCATTAGTAATAAAAATATTGCATCCAATGCTTAATTAAGTTAAAAATTCCATTATTTGATTTAATGTCAGGGAATTCAAAAGTCAAATTGATCTGCTTGGCAGCAAAATCTTGCCCGTCTTTCACTGATGGGCTGTTGGATGCAGCTTCCCTGAGATGCTCACACAGGAATTGTTCCTTGGCAAAGCTGGAGTCTGTAGAAACAACAACACAACCTCAGTCTTTGTCATGTTCTCCAAAGAAACTCTGGTTTTCTAGGCAAGCAGTGGAGACCACATTGTAATACAGTGTCCACAAAAGCAGCCTAAATTTGAGGCAAAAATGCTTCTCATTAGATAAATTGGTTGTTTACATAAAATCAGCTTTTTAAGACAACAGCAAAAAATGTAAGGTGTGCAACAACAATAGAGGGTACTAGCAGCAATAACAAGCTAGTTACTAATGGGCTGGGATTTCAGTTTCAAGATAAATTTGCATTCACATAGATGCACAAGTATAGCTTTTATATGAGAAAGTCAGGGAAAAGGAAAATCCAAACTGATCACAGACACTCACTTACTACATACCTGAATTTTATGTGCATATTTCTGGATGGTCACTTGGATGGAGACAAATTTGTTATATCACTTTCCCTGCGGGTTGTCCATTAATATTCAGTTTTACTGCAGCAGCCAGAATTGTGCTGCATCCTGACAACTGCACAGAGGGAAAGTGCCACAACAGACACATGCCAGCTGTCCCTTCCAATCCAGTGAACTTTGTTTGTCCACCTGGAAAGATATTATTTACCATTTTCTTGGGGAAATAACATATTCTGCTGCAAGACAATACAATGCAGATTGTTCGTACATGGTTAAAGTACAGATGTGGTAAACACAGCAGCCTGATTTCCCTCTGCATTACTTCAGTTTTGCGCAGAGGCATACCAAATGCTTCCTACTGATTCTTTTTCTTTTTCACAGCCATAAACCCTAATTCCTGTTATACTATCTCCCACATAGCTCTGAGTCCCAGGAAGGCGTCTGGCCCCATCCTCATTCCCACAGTGCCTGGAAGCAATGTGACCTGGCAGAGGGCTGCACGGCTGCCTCATGCTGGTGCTGGGCATGTCTCTGTAAATTCCAGGGACACATCTTATCTCCTGGGTTAGGTGTAGAAACTCCTCCAGCACTCTGAAATACTGATATTACACCAACATTCCTGGATGCCTAAATTTATGCCTTGAGGATGTATTTAACCAAAGGTTTAGATACCCAAAGTGGGCCTTAGATGGAATTCAGGCACCTGAGTACATATAAGTCACATTCAGTAGGGAAATGCTGCTGTTCATCTACTTTCCAAGCTTAGAGATGCCCAAGGTATAGAGATGCTTTCCTTTTTCACTGTAAATTCTCCAGATACCTAAAGATGGGTTTGCTGGGCCTACTTTGAATTGTCCCCGAATTGGCATAAGAGGATGTCTCAGTACCTAACTCAGGTCTCAGCAACCATAACATTTAAGTGAAATAGTATATTTTCAATGGTGTTGGTGAACTACAACACTGAAGCTGCTCGTAGCCATCACTGTGGGGGTGGAGGCTGTGAACACTGACACTGGGTTCCAATTCCTTTTTCTAAGTAAATAAATTTTACATTGCAAATAAGTAAGTGCCTCAGCTTAAACAAGGATATTTCAATGTACAGCAAAAGTATTTTCTTTCAAAAGAGAAATGTGCACTGAAATACTCTCTGCAGAAAGTTATGCCTGGTTGACTTCAACATTGACTTGGTGTTTGCTCATTCAGCATTAGAGAGGCATTTGGGCTCAGGCTCTTACAGGTGAAGGATAAGATGAGGAGATTTTGCATCAGTGTGTGGGCTGTGGATCCAACAGGGAGGTGAATACATAAGAAAAAATTAGCAATTATGAGGCCACTCCCAGGAACAAATTGCCCAGAATAAAATTATTTTCACAGAACAACCAGGTTGGAAGGGACCCATCGGATCTTCTAGTCCAACCATTCCTATCTAACACTAAACCAAGTCCCTCAATATCTCATCCACCCGTGCCTTAAACACCTCCAGGAAAGGTGACTTAAAATCAGCAGGTAAAAGTGAAAAAAGAGGTCATCCAAAGTCTGTGACAACAAGGTTGGGTTTTGTTTCGCTTTCCTCTAGAGCTGCCAACTAAATGGTTGTTGTTTCTCTTTGCACCCCTTGGTGATTATGTTTAAAATTTTCAGAGCTAAGAGGGCTCATGTAGAAAGCTAGGCTGGAGCATGATATTATCTGTTCACAATGCCAAGGCAGCAGGGAAAGGGGAATGTAAACTTTCTTACATCTTCTCACCCTGAAGCTGTGAGTCCGGCTTGAAGGGGCAGCTGCCTACAATGTGGATCCCTACTGTGGTCCAGCATATGTAATATGAGGTGGCAGCAACATCACCAGTGCCAGTTGTAATGTGAAGTCATCAGAAACTGAGCAAAGATCACAGATTTCTTACCTACAGGCTTCCAGGCTCATTACAGATTACAACTTTTTCAGTTGTTCCTGACATCATTGGCTTTAAAATACTTTTCTGAAGAGTGAAGACTAAATCCTGTAAACCATGCACAGAAACCATCCAGCCCTATACCCTTTGCTTTGTTCAGAAAATATGCATGTATCATTTTCATATTCAAGAGCTATTGAATACACATTTATATAATACGTACTGAGAGCACCTCAGATGCAGGGAAAATTATATTATGAGTCATAAATGCATGAATTTCCACTGTAATAAGACTGTTGTGAAAGCTCACCCTCCTGTAAAGACTATTACCTGTGCAACAACCTCATTCTCTTTACATATATCCACTAAGATCAAAACAGCAGATATCTTGGAAGGTTTCATGACCACCTGGCTTTGAAAAGGTTTTCTTACTAAAATAAAATACCTGAAAGATATCTTTTCTGTTAAGAATTTCGCATTTTTTGGCTGATATCTCTTATATGTACATACTTCATGAAGTGGTCTTTAAATGCTTCCCTCTGCAACCAAGCTGATCCCTCTGAATAGAGGGAGATTGCCAAATAATGTGCATATCCCTGAAACTGGTCTCAGCTAAATATAACTGCAACTGTGGATGTGATTTCACAGGTTTGAGTTAGTGGGGAAATTTTTGAACATCTGCTCTCTTGTGGCTTTTATGTAGCCAGGGCTGCAGCATTTTGTCAGTGCTTCCTCCATCTACCCTGACAGGTTGTTCTGCAGGGTCTAGCTTTGGTTTTATTCCATCACTGCAGGTAAAACAAATAATACAATTTCTATAGGAGTCTCCATAGCGACAGATCCACAACTAAATTCAAGTATCACCTCAGTAGTCAAACCTTGGTATCTGAAACCTGGGCACTGGGTCTTGAAGCCTTAAATTCTGCATTGAGGGCACTGACAAAACTAGCCTAGAGCTAACAGAAAATAAGACTACCAAGGTACAAGGTTTTTCTCAATGTTAAAGAGCCAACATAAATAAGCTTTATCCTGTGCACAAGTAAAGGGACAGGAGGATCTTACATCCATGATTTTTTTAAGGAAAAAGCCTTCAAAATCTCTGCTATATGGATACTGGACCATAGAGCCAATGGCACTTTTCCAGGAAAAATTGGCTGGACACATGTAAGAACTGTGCATGCCACAGTTTCTTACATAGTGTTACCATAGTATGTGGACACACATGCCATGGCATAATAGCAATATTATAGCCCAAAATCTTACAAGAACAGTCAGTCCAGTGTGTGGTTAGAGAACACACATGCTCCAAGAAGCGTTTACACATAGAGAAATGACATATTATATAGTTATTCCAGGGAAACAGTGCAGTAGGTTTGAGTGCTGATGTTTTTCCGATGTGAACAAGTCCAGAGGTATTTCATGCAAGCTTATTCTTATTCTGACAAAATATACAAAAGAACAAATGGTTCAATCTTTTCTACTAAGTACAGCTTGAGGCATATAATTAGCAATCTAGTGAGGATGATTGCAAGTGAACTGGCATGAAAAGTTACACTGTTATCAGAGATGAAGTTATAATATTTCATTATCATTTCATGATGCGTGAATTAATTTATATTTATTCACAGAAGTGCATGGGAAATAGTGGTGCCTCTTATAATAATTATACCTATTTTTCAATACAGGGGAGAAAAAAACTGCCTTAAATGGTACGAGTTATAAGACAGACAGTCAAAGAGCAGTGTAACTCCTTGCACCTACAAAAATACTGCAGTTACATACATTTCTTTCATATAGTCATGACTCCAGTAGCTATGCCTATGTAGATATGCACAGTGTTTATGTCACATAATGATGCATGTGGGAATGTGAACATGCATTTGGGGAGGGGGGCAGAAGGAAATATTCTTAAGGGTTTTTTAATGCAAAATAATTAATCTACTCATTATAGAAATACATTCAACACACAAGTGCAATGGCAAGAGTCGTTTATCATCTATAGAGGTTGCACAGATCCTAAATGGGATGGCAAAAACATACCTGTCTGTGTGGACTTCTCTCTAAGGATTGTGTTGCTGGATCTTATAGGTGTAATATCAGTCACAAGGTTTACATTTTTAAATTCTTTATCACTAGCAGTAAGCAGCTGCTTGAGCTAAGCTGTGAACCTTCATGTGCTTGTCAGCTGTATTGTGAATCTTTGATCAGATGGACAAGGGCAGCACATGGAAATATTTAGAAATAGTTTTAGAAAATATTAGAGTAGATTTTGCCCTGCATCAGTGAAAGTGGACAGAATTGATGTACTTTCTTTGCTTCCTGAGGCTTGAAGGTACTCTTATATATACTAAAAGTTGCTGACTCTGTCATGAAAACTCAGAGACATTAGGAAACATCAGGAAACCTCAGAAAGCCCAGGATGACAGTGAACAAAGAATTAGAAGAGAGGAAACCAAAGCAGAGAAGGAGGATTTCATAAGTATTGGAAGTAAAAGGAAGAAGATAGCCAAGAGGAACTGAAAACAAATAGAAATACTCTTTACTACTGCATTTCAAGTGGAAACAGTAGGCACTCTCTTTGCAGATTCCAGTAGTCAAATGGAGCTGGGAACTGCACAACAGAAACATGAGATTGGCTTTCGGGGCCACCTGCAAGATGCTAAAACCGTCTCCAAGAAGATCCCTTCAGTCCAAGACTACTATGCTAAAAGGAATGGAAAGAACAGCTTGTAAAGGAGATTAGACAATAACAAATTTTGCTGTCTCCTTGGAGTAAAGTCTCATGACATCATTCTGGGAAGGCATTTGGGGATTGGCAGGAATAGTGAATTTGCAGGGATGGTGAAATTGCATATTAGCACAAGTGGCACTTCCGTACATGATAACACAAGGAAAGTTTGGAGGGAAATTGCAGTGAGGCAATTCACAGTGATCTCTTCTCCTTGAAGACTCTTAAATTGAATAGCTCCATAGGTGTATCACGTCAAATGTAAAATAGTGATGCCATAATGGAAGAAGCAAGAAAACTGTTCACTATCCATCTCAGTATGGAAGAACCCTTCTGCTGGGGAAAAAGGCTGAATTAAAGAACCATAAGATTAGCAGAAGAGTGAAGGTTCAGAGAAGACAAGAGCAGAATAAATAGTATTTGTTTTATGCTAAAAAATCAAAAGTGATCAAATCCTCAAGAGACAGAATTAAATGATTCTTTGTATATCAATACATCAATATACCTATACATCTACACATCAATATCAGTGATCTGTGTAATTATTAGGAAGAATTTAAGTTGCTTTTTTAGGCGTATATCTGATTTAGTTACTGGTACTTAAATAGCAGAGATTTGAATGACTAAAATTTTAAAATTGCAAGTTCTGTTTTATGTGGGAAGGGTAGTCTTGGAAAAGAGGAACGCAAATTATCATGACTTCGCTTTAACTTCTTGATAATTTAGAGTAAAATATCTTGAATATCTATAGAACAAATTTTAAAAATCGTTACTTGGAGTACCAGACTGTATCTGACATAGATCACTAAATCACACTATGGAACATCAGAGGGGATCTTTAAGATCTGTAATGTGTGACAAAAAAGCATACTGTGATGGGGTATATCTATTTCACTCAGAGGTGATAGTCAACTTAGACATTGCTGGTATGTCCTTGGAAAAAAAATTTAAAGTTTAACATCCTGAAACCCAAAAAGCAAGATAAAAATACAATAATTGTAGATTTGAAAGCTGGGGATACTGAGTGCCAAGTGATTGCCTTTGCTGCATTTGTTCTACGTAAATAGAACAAATCCCATGTATTTACTATCTTAATAGGTCAATTTGCTAAATGGGAAATTTGAGCTGGATCAGCTTGACTTCATCATAGCCTGCAAGAACTTATGTGGGGAAGAAAATTTTGAAAACAGAGAGTCAATCAATGTATCAGACAAAGCATCTTAAAGCCTCTGAGCTGCCAGATAGACAGATTCAGACTAGTTTAATCATGAGCTGATGATTAGAACAATTTGCCAGAAGTTCTGTCTGGAGTTTCAATGATAGTGTGTGGAATGATGTTGCCAGCATGACTGGCTGATTTTTTTCCAAAGATATCCCTCATTTCATCTGTAGTTGATGGTTATGAATGAGGAGTTAATTCAGGAAAACTTATGGACTCAATGCAGTGAGTTAGTGTAAACTATTACAGTATTGGAACCTGTTATCTATGTAAAATTTAGTAAGTGAAACCATCAGACCCTACAAGGTTACCACAACTGAGTTCTCCTTATCTCAGTGTCTCTTTTTGGAGCACGAGACTCCCTGAAGGGTTTAGAAAACAGCTGTCCTCAACATCTTTTTTTTTTCTTTTATTATAGGGATTGTTTCTCCAACTTTGTATTTATGATCTCGCATTGGTGGGACAAAATTCTTGAATAACACAAGAATTTTTATTTTTTCTTTACACAGGTACTACTCTTTACGCCTTTTCCGTGGTTTCTGTACTCATTAAATTTAAGTGCAGTTTTGTGTGGCAGGGTAGAGGTATGATTCATTGTAGGCAGGTGGTACTTTGTACAAGTATTGACTATGTACTATGTATGTACAATGTGTGATTGATGGTGGTGATTTTAGCTTCTCTTTAAAGCAAAGTGTACTTGTTATTAAAATGTTTTCTCAGAGGCTTCAAATAGGACTACTGCTAGTAAAGCCATCTGTATATTTTTCTGTCAGCTCAACTAAGACAGCTACTGGTTGGGGATCTACGAGAGCCTTCTTTGCCCCTCTGTGTCATGGGGCACAGTGAATACTTCCTCTCCTCTGATGTTGCCTCACAATTTAATCTATTTAGGAGACAGTAGTTATACCAACATTAGAAAACAACCAAAAGAAATTTGGAATAAAGAAAATATGCAGGTTTTAAGGTCATGTGATGGTAATTTACCATGGAGAAAAGAAACAAAATCTCAGTTTCTTTACTTACTGAGTAAAGTATTTGTGGTATATCCCAGACCTAACTGAGGGATGGATTATCAGAGCTAGTGCATCTGAAGAAAGGGAGGAGTTTACTAAGAGTTTCTTTCCTCTGTGTATGCACATTTCTCAAAAACCTAGTAATCGTGTGGTTGTCATTCTTCCTTTGAATGTATTAAAAGCAAATGTGATTCCCTCAACTGTTTAGTTCAGTAATGACCACATTAAAGTGGTTATTGTGGTAATATTAATATAGTGTTATCCAAGAACCTGTTGGAGATCCAAGTGTAGTTCTCTCTTCTTGAAACTAGACTACTTTTCTATAGTATTAGGTAGCTGCTCAGCAAGAGGTTCTATTACCTGTGCTGTAGTTCATTTGTGACATAAATTGTAGTGTTTGTTATCAGTCCAATCCATTTAATGCATAAGATGTTGAAGGAAGTATATACACAGGTGCTTGCTTGTTTACTGGGTAGATTGTCATATTTCATATCCATTTTCTGCTCAAGATGGAGTAATGTTTGAGTTGAAGCTTCAAGCTGCAGATGTTTGATTATCATATCCTATCTAATAGAATATGCAGATAAATGCAGCTAACATCTTGCCAGCTTTTATTGTTATTCTATTCTACATTCCCCTTTACCTTGCATGTTTCTATGTATGTATATAAATCATGGAGAAAACAGAGATGAGAAGCACATCAGGTAGTCATCAAAACTTATCCACCCATGAAAGGAAGGACTGAGGATAACAAAATTATTCTGAAAAACATCTGTCTAAAAATTAAGCGTGTTAAACTGGTTTGTAAAAAAAAGCTCAAGTGATAAATATTCCAGTGTCTCAAACTCTTACAGTTTGTAACTAACCTTCTTATCAGAAAGTTTTTTCTAGCATCTAAGCTGAACCTTCTTTGCTCCAATGGTTCTTTCAGAGAGTTCATTTCTTTTTGAAATGGAATAGGCCATTCACAAGGAATGTAAGGAAGGGATTATACCTTCCGTGCAGAATTACTTTATGTATGTGGACACTACTGTACTTCTCTGCAGTTTCCTCGAGACCTAACAGTCCCATCTCTTAAAACCCTTCCTCATTAGTCATACTTCAGTTCCATCCCACTGATTTCCTCTTCTCTTTCTCTGCCTTTCTTGGACCATAAGGTCCCAAAGTGGGTGCAGTATTCCAGTTAAGCTTTATAAAAACTGAGTAGCATAGAAAGATTCATTCCTGTACCAAGTTTCCCTAAGTACCTTATATACCCCACTGATACTGCTTTTCAATGGTAAGATGGCATTTTGGGATTGTGAGTCACTGATCTTGCCAGATTCTCCTCTTTGAAACTACTTTCTGATGAGTCGTTCTTCATTCTGTATTTGTGCTGCTAATAATTTTTTTATAAAATATAGAACTTTGTGCTTGTCCTTGTTGAACTGAATCCCACTTTTTTAGAACATTTCTTCAATTTATCAATGCACTTTAATCCTATTCTTCAGTTTCATTAGAGCCTGGCCAGTTTTGGATCATCTGTAGATTTAATAAACTCTTATTTATAAGTCATAAGTGAAAATATTGGTTAGGCCCAGGACAAACTGGCTGAAACCCACTTATGCATCCTTCTATTCTGGCATTAAATTAAAAATAGCTTTTTATCCACCCTGTGGATAGCAGTTTCATTTACTTTTCTTGATTTGCTTAAGAAAGTCTTATGTGAAGCTGTATCAAAATGCTTTCTGAGGTACATGACCTCTATGTTTTCTTCCTTATCTCTCCAAACTGTTAAAGGAGTTTAACATTATTTCTTCTTGCCTGATTCAAATAGCGTAGGATTGTTCAGTCAGAAAAAAAAAATGGTGAAAAGATGTCTAGGGTCTATAAAATCATAGAAGGTGGGAAGGAAGTATAAAATGAGTTCTTGTTCACTGTCCCTTATAAGGGAGACAAATATTTTCTGCCAAAGTTTTGAGGACTCAGCTGACTTCCACATCTCTCTCAGCAGGGTTATCATGTTCCCATGTCTGGGACTACTACTGCTCATCTCCTGCTTCTGCAGGATCATGACTGAGAAAATAGTTTTCTTTACAGGTAGCATTTGGTAATAAATAAAATTTCACTTACCTCGAAGGATTAATGAAATAATACTGATTTTCTACATTTTATCCCAATTACAGTGAATATACTCCTTAAGCAAGGTGGTTATTTTTTTACAGCAAGGGTTTAGGAGCCAGTGATGTTTACTAGCCAAATTTGTGATGTTTACCAGGCACTGTTTTCTGGTCTGTATCATCTCTGACTAAAAAGATTTACTTAGACTCTCATGAGAGCTACATAGTGTAAGTGAAAACTCACAATCAGCAGGTATAAGCAAGCTACAGGCAGGGCCTTGTTTGAATTAAGGAGTGAATACCTGAGAGCAAATATGTATCTCACCAGCGGGTGGGAAATTGAGAGGCTAGAGGGAACTGAGGCTTTGTGCACCTCAGAATCAGCTGAGCAAGGGGAAAAAAACATCTATGAAAAGGGGTTTTAAATGATGTTTTCATTAAATACCAAGGGAAGGATTATGGAAAGAATTAAGCACAAGTCAATGTATTGGTGACAAAAACATAGACCAGTTGCTCAACAAAGAGTTATTGATATGGTTTTGACCCATTCAAAAGAATCAAAAGAAAAAAGCTTTTAAAAGCAGTGTTTTACTTGAAAAAAAGGCCAGTGGGAATGGGGTGGTCACCAGTGATGGAGTTTAAAGTGGAATTTCATCTTACTTTTCGTGTTTCTGACTGTACTGAGACAGGAGAACTATTCTGCACTCTGCCATGGTTCAGTAGCCACATGGGACTGAGCTAATTGGATGGACCTGTTTTCTCTTTCACTGGGCAAGCTTTACTTCTTTTGCTTTTAAACTGTAAATAAAAACTTGTAGGGAGACTATCGCGTGGTTTATGCTGTATGACCAAATCATACAATGATGGCCAGACTCGGCTAGGGCTTCTAGGTGCTGTAGAGAGAAAGTAGATAGCAAACACAGATACAGTATCGCTGTCATAACTAATTAATATTCCACCAATAAGACTTCTTTCTATTTTGATTTTTAATCTGTTACTGCACTCATGCCTTAAGGTCAAGCTTAGATATACAAAGCTTTGCAGGAAAATAAGATATATATTCTCTTCTTTTTACTAATACACAAACCAAGGTTCTAGAGAAAGATAGAAACCTCTCAAAATCATTTGGGGGGGAAAAAAAGAATTTATTTTCCCAGGCATTATTTATCCAGTAAAGTTAACTATTTCAATCTATAAATTAATAGAGATAGTTTTCTTATAGTCTACCTGAGTCATTATTTAGACTACTCCTTTATGTTTCTTTTATAATTTTGATACTTTGTTACTCTGAAATATTTGAGCAACTAAGAACGATAGCCCTTTATGTGTTCTTATTTTCTGTCACTCTCATATTCTCAATGTATTCTTGTTACCTATACCATGCCAACACTATTCTATCTGTTTTTCTGTTCTCTGATAATGAATTAATAATGATGGGAACCAGAGCAACTGAAGCAAAAACTTCATTAAGGAGGAACAATTTTTCAGTTTACACTGCACAATGTGAAATTGCTTTCAGTAACAAATTCTTCCACTGAATGATCACAACTAGAACAAAGCAAACAGTTAAGCTGAGCTCCAATTCAGAGGAGTCTGTATTTCAGAGTTGACCACATTTCCACCTTAAGAATAATCATTAAAGATAGTCGCTGTGTGTCTAAAAAAGCCTCAGAAGCTTCATAGGTTTCAAGAAAACATTTGGCAGTTTCACCATGATTCATCTTGAAACATTACTACAAGCCAGCAAAAATAGTTAACACCATCAGAGCTTCACTTTAAATAAATTTCCCAGCTGAAGTAAATGCAGCTGGAATTAACTATCTAAAGCATAGACAGCTGTTGTCAGAAGAGCATCTTGTTTCACCACTTTGTGTTTGAGACGTTGCAGACAGCTTTGATATTACGAAAAGATCTAGGCACAGACAAAATGCATAATGCCCTAGAATATCCTGGGTTTGAAGACATTTTAGCACTTCTAAATGAAATCTCACTCAACATGTGAGGATGAAGGCCTACCTACTCATGCAAAAAGGACAGAGTTAAAAATCATGTCCAGCAATTGAACTACTTCAGAAATTAAAAGAACTCAAAAGTGAATTAATAGTGGGAGTAAACATCCTAGTCAGAAAGATCAGCTGTCCTAGGCTTTCTGTAATCAACCAACTAGATTATCTGAAGCACATGAGCTAATACGAGGGCAATTCCACTGTGCTGTAATCTGTTGAAGAAGGAGGACAAGAAGCAACCAGCAAGTCCTTAAAGATCATTGTGAACTCTTCTTATGTATTAAAGATAAGGAAAGTAGCCTTTGCTAACTGTTATGGCACAAGCTATTAAGATTAAGAAATACAGAAACAACTTAGTAGGAGCAAGCATAAAAATGGAGAATTTGTTATGCATCAGGAAGAGGGTAGCAAAACAAAACTGCTTTGCATTTCAGGAGAATGACTTCATTAAACACAGACATCTGCCAGATGTTATCCAAGGAAAACCAAGTCTCAGTGTACGTGGAACAAAGTGAGATATGAAGAAAAAGAGACATAGAAAACTCCAGTTTGAATAAGACCGGGAAGGTACAATCTCTGTTGCTCAGCCAGGAGGGATACTGAAGAACACTGAGAAGACTCAAGTGTTTAGTGGTTCCTTTGATCAGTTTGCACTAAAAAGGTCAGCTACAAGTATAGCACTAGCACAGTTAATCCTGGCAACTGAGAGGATCCGATCTCAGGCTGGAAGTGGGAAAATGATGCATGAAAAGACCAGAAGAGATATTCTGGATCAGAACAGAACATTTAGCATAGCCAGCATTAAATATTCAGATAAATGTTTAACAAGTAGAAAGCAAACATGTAGTGGTACTTCCCAGCCTGCTAGCATCTAGATCAGTGTCAATTTATTAAATAATAGTGATAGTTTTTTTCCATTAATTCATACACTAGGTTTTTGAACCTCTTCTCAGTATTAGAATACTCGGCATCCCAGGTTATGATGGTTTCCACAATTTGACTACACATCTTGTAAAGAAGGATCTGCTTCTGTTTGTCTTGAGTCTGTTACTTCTCAGTTCTATTTCATGTTTCATGCTAGAGAATGGCGCCTAGAGCTGCTGCAGGTTGTTCAAACTTAAAATGAGACTGGAGCAAATGGAATTTATAGAGTGGCTTGCAAGCCAAATGGAGATAGCTACAATAGAAACCAAATGAGTGAATGTCATAATCCAAAAATGTGGTTTTGAGCTGCTGCTTTAAAGTTGTCAAATGCTGAATGTTCCTCAAGATGATGAACGAGAATCCATGCAGCTAGCAAATCCTCAGGCACAAGATAGTCAAATTTAAAGTGCTTTTGCCTAGTTAAAGGCAAAGTATTTGCTTTGAATCTTGGCCATGAGATCAAAGATGAGGAAGACTAAAAAGCCACTAGATTACTATTATGCACAGAGGTAATTTAGCTTTTTGTATTGTGAGCTGAAGAAAAGCATGTCAATTTTACATGTGCTATCCTAGTCACAGGATCCATTTCAAAGGCTATAAGGAGATGTACTAGAGGTATCAACTCAATGCAATCATAGCAGTGTAAACCAGATATAAAAAAAAAAAAAAAAAAAAAAAACAAAAACAAAAACAAAAAACCCCAGTAATATCCTGATGGTTACAGTTTATGGGTTTTGGAAAGTGTATTACTGATAAACTCTATTGTTGTAGTGGTGTTTATACTGTCATGATTGTATTCAACTCAAGAATGAATATGTATTTAAGTTATGGGCATAATAATTGTTTCGTGAAAACCTAGAGACCTGAGAGTGTTTAAGACAACTAAACAAAATTGCAAGTATTTAGTTGTTTCTATTGTCTAAGTACACTACAAAAGAACTTGTGCTATTTAAATGTTAATTAAAAACTCTGTCATAACAAGGCTGAAAGATTTAATCAAGAATATGGTCAGTATAGAAGTAAGAATAAAAATTATCTTGAAAACATCGTCAACAAAGATTTACAGACATGCATGATTTTGTAATAGCTTTGTACAAGCTCTTTTTTTCCCTGATATGAGTGTCAAATAAAATCTATTATTATTTACCTTTGAAGATAGATATCATGTAATAATCAAGGATTATTCTTCCTTGAAATAATCTATAAGAACCTCACTGATATGTCTCTAAAGTAAGAAATCTATTTTAAATTTTAAGTGTCTAACATATATGTAGAGAATTCCAGTTGAACTGAAATCCTTAGATTCCTAAGAAAGCAAAATTCTTCTAAGTAACTTCATAAATATGATAATTCAGCAAGGGGAGACATGACATTTTGTAACATGATCAGCTGAAACTGTCAGCTTGCTCTTTATCTGAGAACAGTTGCTCTGATTCAAACTCCTGTGACATAAATGGAGGAACTGTGGTTCAGTTATCACAATATATCACAATAAAATATCTTCTTGTCTTAGAAGGAATATGTAAATATTAACTGAGAACTAAGCTACTGTCTGACTTCAAGATATTGGGGAAGATTCAATTTGTTTACTTTGGTTCCTAAGTTAGAGTGCAGGTGGAATTTGTGTACCCACTGGTTAAAAGTACAGATATTCAGAAGATATCTCCAGACAGTTGTTGGAATATGGGGAACAAAAAGGAAACAGTGCAAAAGCTTAGGGTTTTTTTAGTTATTTCTTGAGATTTTTATTGAGCTCTTGAGGCTACTGCTATGGGAATACGAAAATTTCAACTTTACTTTAGAGCTTCCAGTATGAACACATACCATTCTGATGATGTTAAATGCCTATTGCATTTTGAGCACTTTGTCAGAGAACAACCTTAAGGTTTAACTTATTAAAACTTAAGCTGTGACTGTAGTGAACACCTTTTGAAACACAGAATATTATGTTCAACTCTGCTTTTATCATGCAGAGGAAAGGAAATTTCTTCAAACTTTTCCATAATGTATGCTGTTTTGAAAGAATATCCAAGCTAAACATAATGGATAGATACTTTAATCTTTTTACATTCAAGTCCTCATTATATACCTTTTCCTTCTGTGAGGTGAAAGGATTAATGTTCCCTGCACAGGAGAAATCAGCTATGCTTCTACAGAAGAAAACATTACCGTTGCAAGGCAGAACATGCCTCTTTTCCTCCATTACAAATTTATTGTACCCTGAATTTCGTGATGAGTTTCTAGCAGTCAGCTCTGATTTAAAAAAAAAAAAAGAAGAAGTATAAAAGACACAAATCATTCTCATTAACAATATTTGAAGCAAAATCAGATCCTAATTGGTAAGCAGGGTGGAACATGGTCATTATGAGAAAAAAATCATTTCCGAACAGAGAAAAAAAGCTCAGTCAAAAACCACATGAAAATATAATATTCAGAGACATAAGGTTTTGATAATTTTTTTATAATGTTCTTAAGATGTTTAAACAAAAGTAGTAGAAGAATATGGATCTTCACACACTTTTATATCACTGCAGAAGGACAACCTTCTACATTCTACAGAAGTAGAACATGAAAAAAATCACTGGAAAGTATTTTTTCCAGATGTTAAGCATGTGTAGGAAACTAGCACAGAATCACTTAACTCCAATGTATAGACACAGGTAAGATTTCAGTAAAACTTAATAGTAAAGAATATGTTTCAAATTTTGCCAAGATTTTTATAGTGAAACTGTTTGGGGTATGAGGTTTCACCATGCCAATGGCTATTCACTGTGTCCTTTATCATGAAGACATGGATACAAAACCTACCTGAATGTTAACTGCAGATTGCAAATGTAAATTAACAAATCTGAGATTTTGTCAATGAATTAAATCCCATTATATTCAGGAAGATATTGCAAATTATAGGTTTTTCAAGGCATCAAGTCTACTTTCCACATTTTTAACACTTAGAAAAGCCAAAAATATGTTGGGAGCATGCCTGAAGTAGGCCTGTATATGGTTAACTGCACAATGCATGGGCAGTAGGCAAGGTTTCTGTGGAGGTGTTAAACTAATCAAAATAACATATATACCCTCCAAAAAAAGAGCTGGTGCGTTGCAGCCAACAGGATGTAAAAAAAGTTGTGAGAAGCCTGCATCCTCTACAAAAAGCAATGAAAGAAGTGACTGTGACAGTGGGCGTTAGAAAATAAGTTGAAGGTTTTCTTTGGACCTGGAAGTTTTTCCATGCTGGCCTCAAGCTGACATTTTTTATCCTTTCAACCAGAAAATTTCTTTCACCACATAACCACCACAGGCAGAAAAAAGTGAGATTCTATGTAGGCTATTTGGAGATTGGTATTTATTTACATGCCATAAACATTTACCATGCATTTGCTAGTGTTTGGTGCTGGAATATCAACAGGTCGCCTACTTTCAAAGGGTCTTCACTCATAAAGTCAGATCCTGTGACCTATAACCAGCAATTTTGTTCTGTCATAGATGCATTATCAGTTGCATCAAGAAGTACTCATACAGTTAGGTTTCCTGCTATTAATTTTATTATCTTTAAGAGCTACTAAGAGTGAGATGATCTATGTAAAATATACAATCTGTGTGAGCATGACTGGGAAGCTGCAGTATAACCTGAACTTGCTGTTATCCTGAAGATCTTTTTGGGTAAATATAATACAACTTTTGTGTGTAACATACTCAGGGCCAGAAAGCAAATTTATAGCTGTGATTTCATAAATCTGAACCTGCCTGGAGAGAAAAAAAAAAAAAAAATAAGCTATGCAATCCTAGACATCTTGGGATCCACTCTGAAAACCCTGGCTTCCTCCTGACACTGTGTGCATTTTCTAGAGCCGTTATGTGCCATGAGGATAGCTTTTCAAAGTGTCTTCCATTTCATATATCTATGTTGTGTATCTGGTGGGAGGCTATTGCAAACCTCAGGTATTTCTGGAACCAAATACCATTGCAAAAGTGAGGTACAGTCTCAAAGCCTCAAGTTTCTTTCATAGGGCCAATCAACTCATGACCAAGAACAACAAAGTAGATGTTCAATGAAAGCAAGAAAGATCAAGATTTCCTGTTTAGTGAGAAAAGACAATACAAAGGTTATTTCTGTGAGAAGGAATGTATTAATTTATGATGACATTATCTATTTCAAGTTTCTTCCAAATTGTTTCTGAATTCTTTAGCAGTAAGATTCAGATAGGGCCCAGAAATATTTGATACTGGCCTCATGAATGATTGCTCTTATTTGAATATGGATTTTTTGATCTTCCAAGACTTCTTTCAAATGTTTTGATATATTTGGGACGTATGTACAAGAAAGTTTTTGGAAGGAGTATTTTCTCAGAATAACTTCCGTATTATTCATATGCATCCAGACGTGTGCAAACTGTAACAACTGCTGCTGTAGTAGTGCCTGAATCTGCACTCAGCTTTCATGGTATCTGTAAACTTCCTCATAATGTTTGTGGAGAGCACCTGACTAGCTGTATTCTGCCAGATCAGAACATCAGTGTCAGTGAGGTGAGTAATCAGAGGAAGACTGAATGGCCTATATGAAAATTGAAGGCACTATTGTGTCTAGAGAGGCTAGTGGAAATATCAGTTTTGAACACTTGAAAGCTTTAGACTGTTGCTTAGGCCCTCTGCAGGAGTGCTGTAGAGAATTAAAGATTGAACAGCCAGCCAGCAGCAGGAATAGAAGATTGCTGATAGAAACTTAAAGGACTGTTCCAACATGTATTCATTTCCAAACATTTTTGAAGGTGAAGTAACTATGGGAAGTTTTTCTCTATAGAGAAAATAAAGTCAGAAAATATGAACCAGATGTTCTTTTTTGCCTGGAAATGTGGTATTAAGCATTACAGCCACCAGTAATTTTGGCTTAGGAAACCAGTTTCAAAGGCCTTTTTCTGGTTTTATGGAGGGTTTTTATAGAAGGCAATTGTTTCCACTCAGTGTGTGAAATGTGATTAATTGCAGGTTACTTTGATGGATACTGCTTCTGAAGGCAATGAAATTCAGAAGAGATTTCATCAATTGTGTATGAGTATCATATCCATAGATCGGAACATAGCCAGGGCAGAAGAAAACAACTGCACAAGCTAAGCACAGAATGCATCAGGCTTTTAAAAATCCTTAGAAGCAAAGTGATGATCACAACCCTGATAAGCCAGTGAACCTGTCAATCTTGAGTTTTCTCCAGAAGGTTCTGAAGGAGATACCAATGAGCCAGATTGATAGATAGCTTTTTGCTGGTAGAATTGAGAATTTCAGGGCTTAAGAACTAAGCCATTCCCTTCAGGCCGACTGGCAGCAGAGGCTTTGAAAAAATCAACAATAGAATATCAAAAGAGAGAATTTCTTTGTTGGCAGCTGAAAACATGGCTAGGTTGAGAGATGAGAATCTTCACAACTCTGTATCAGGGTCCTAAAAGAGCTGTGGCATTTGACTCCTGGTGATTCAAGGAGTGAACATCTCACAAAAAGCTCTTGGTGTTTTAAGAGAAATCTCTTGGTGCCTTACTTTCAAAAGAGAAAAGAAGCCAAATGAAAGAGCCAGATTAATTTTAGAAAAAATCTAAAGCAAAACAGGCTTTTCTAGAAATAAAACTCCTTTTGCATCATGCAGCATAGTTTATTGGGACTGTTCAGTTTTGTTGTTCTTCTGATAACAGGGCATTTGACCAGCTAGTAGTAGAACACGTGGAACAGAGGACGCCCAGCCTGCCCGTAATCCAGCCATTACCTGGGGCAATTAAGGTCACTTCTCTTGCAGCAGAAAATACCAGAGCCACAGGCACTCTCAGGTCCAGGCAGTTGAAAGAGGGAACAGTCTGCAAAGAACAACTTTAACTGAATGCATAAGAGCCAAACTTTTCACCTCTGTGCTTTGTAAATATCTGATATGTGTGAGGCAGGATGATCTAACACAAGGAAAAATGAGCATGTCTACAGAGCAGGAGGGAACTGCCAAACAACTTCAGTTCTGTTGTCCAGGAAGTATTAGGGAGTGTGAACAAATATTACAGAAAAAAGTAAATGCTGAAATAATACTAAATGAGCTGAGCTGATCTCAAGGGGTTTTGCATAGAAAGGCTTAGTTTCTATTTTAGCATATTCAGTTTGGGGCAGCCCTTTCCACACTCAAGCTGTTTTCACACCTAAAGTCTCAGGAAGTTTTGCAGAAATGCCATGTCTTAGATATATTTTGACTAAAGGCAACAAAAATGTGCTTTTGGAACATCAGAAAAGTCTTTACACAGACATTGGACTTGATTAGAAGTTACTTTGGTTCTTCCCTGCCTTCTCTTTGAAAAGCTAAAAGCCAGAGAAAGTCTTCTAGCTCTATATAAATCATATAAGATACAGGGTTTTTTAATACTGAGTAATAAATTTTTGCTTTAAATAAAGTGATTCTTCACTATTTTATTGTGCAATCTCCCTGAATCAGTCTGTTTGGATAAGGAAACACCATAGCAGTACAAGGCAGGCACCAACAGTCTCTGAGTCTACCACAGACGTTTTAGTAAGAAACATGCTAAAAAAATTCTGTTGTGAGAACACAAGTCTAGACTTGATGAAAAGCGTTTGAGCAAGTCTGGGCACATCCTATGCCTTATGTATTAGTTTTATAAACTGCATTGCCAGCCAGTTGTGCTGCTCTAAATCAACAAAATATGGTCCTTAGCTCTGTTCAGTTGATAAACCTTTGCCATGGTGATAAGAGAGGCAGCTGAGCCGGGGTCTTGCAATAGCTGAGTGTGTAGTGTAGCATCAGAGGCATTTTTACTTAAAATTCATAGCTTTTCTAGCAAAGGAAGAGCGGGTTGTGAATATTCATACAAATGAAAATATTTCCAGCTGTTGTTTTCCGCCAGGCATACAGCAAACCCAGCTCTGTGTGAGCATTCAAGTGGTCTGCCAAGGCCATAGACAGGCATTGTTTCCCAGGTCTAGCTTTGCTGACTGGAGATGGCACTGTCTCTGCTTCCTCAGCCAGAAAGCATTGCCCTCACAGCTCTGCTGGCTGGGTTCTCTTTGTATGCTCCATATCCTGCTGCAGGTAAAATCCGTCTCGCTCATCTTCATAGGTGGGTGAGAGCTGATGACTAACTTTGCATGCTAAGAGATAGTCAACAGACCCCTTCAGCTGGTAAAACTGTGAACAGGAGCAGAGCAGCAATAGCAAACAACTAGGGTGGTACGATCTCCAAATGGTCCAGCTGTTTGCAAGATGAAGACCTGCCTATAATTTCTCTACAAGCCCTCAAAAGAGTCAGTTGTCTCGGAAGTAGTTGCAGGGGATATATCAAAGTAAATATCTTTTCTTGTCAGAGCCCACAGACACACCATGGCACAGCTATGTAGTGTTTGCACTTCCACGCTGCCAGACCACACTTTCCTTTTCTCTTTTTCTACCCATAATGCAGTGCTGAGTGAGCAATACTAAGCTCTCAGTGAACATACCTCTTCTTCTAGGTACACAGAGCTCATAATGATCAGTAAATTCCCATTCTCTAGAGATCAATAGACTTCAGTCTTACACATCTTAGTTACTGTGATATATGCACAAAGTGTAGCTTCAGACTCACCATCTTATTTTAGAAGTCTAACAACATGAAAGTCCACAAAATTATTAAATTGATATAAAGTGGAAGGAGTCTTTAACACAGCTTTCACAAGCATCATTATCCAGAAAGTTAGTGAAGATCATCAAGTATCCCCAAAGCAAAATCTCCCGTAAGTGCTATCATGGAGGATTGGATTGCATCACCCTCGTCAGAAAATTATCAAGCTCTGCCATGAAAAATTAGGTTCTCCTCTCCCACTGGTCCAGAACAACCATACAGTCACTATTATCAAGGGGTTTTTTTCCAAAATCCAGGAAGGATTTCCTCATGACCAGGTAGAAATCATTTTTGGCTAAGGCCAAACTATAAGGATGACTGATGATGTCCTAGAAATCCTTACTTGCCCTCCTGTAGCTTTAAATATCTTTCCTGTATTTGACTGACCAAAATTCTGGATAATAATGTAAAGAAAGCTTTAAAGTGTGGTGGAACAGTGTCAGTATCTGTATCCCCTTTCACATACGTGACACTCAGTAAAGTATTTGGGTTTTGACATTTTGTATTCCAGAGGCACTGGAAGCTCCAGATTCCCTCTTTGTGCCCATTAACTTGTCTGTTTTAAATACCTCTTTCTTGCTACCTGTGCTCATTGATTTATGGTCTTAAAGCAAGAGGACAGCATAAACTTGGGCAGCCAGGATGTCCTCATTGTAATTGAGCATTGATCAATTAAAGAGCGCAGTTGTTACTTTGGTTGATGAGATTATCTCGCAGACTGACACCCATTCTGAGAATAGAAACTTGGGGTATTTTACCATATCCTTTTTGTACCCCTATCAGGACTGATCTTACCTTTCATAGACCTGCAATACTACAGTGTGGGATTAGGTCCCTGCAATAGTTGCCACACTCAGTGCTTTACTTAATGATAAAGACAACGGTTTGATCATTAGATATCTGTGAATATTGACCTGTAATGAGAAGGATGAATTGGTTTTTATACTAAAAGAATATGCTTGGCTGTGCTGGAAATAGTATCTTTTTATTTCATGTTATTTATTTCTTTTTTGTTTCCCCAGAGAAAACTTCCTGTCTTTATATCATACATCATCTTTGCCTTCCCCTCACGCTGCCAGAGAGAGGAAACAAATGATTTTTAGAGCTCCACAATATAAAAAAAATTCAGCAGGGATTATTAAGCTCTTTCTGAGATGGAAAATGCTTATGCTTCAGCACATGGTTTATAATAATTTTACTTCTAATTCTGTGTGTGAGACCCCACCGAGTTTATTTGAGCAGACAATATTATGGCTAAAAGAAACACTTGCATAGGAGATTATGTTAAAGAGCATGTGTCACAAGTGGAATGAAACTGACATTTTTAAGGAGTAAAGGATCTCTTTTTTTTTCAGCAACCAAAAAGTACAGAAAAACTTTTAACACAAACCAAATCACATCTTGACTTTTGGACTGAAACTCTACAATCCAGAATGAAAATAAAGCCCCAAGGCTCTCCTATCTGATGAGGATGCACATTGGCAGAAAAATTGAATTATGCAACAAGTATCTTTACAGAATGATGATGAGAAGCACGTCTTTCAAGGGATGAATGTTCTGCTTATTGTGATTTGGCCTTGAACTGAAAGCACAAGATGATTCTAAAACATCTATAGTCTTAAAAGCTAGTTACAGGATATTCCCATATTCAATCATTTGTTTCCTTTTGTTGCTGAATTTGTCCAAAGTCAACTGTACACAGAAGGGAAATAGCTATTTTAACCATTTAAACTTAAAAAAAAAATTTTAAAAGTATCGTAGAATGTGGAGAAGATGCTGCTGTTGCCTGGAGGCATTTGTTTCAGCCAAAGGCTGGCTACAAATAGTAGAGGAATGGAAAGGCCACAACAATCCCATTATAATCAGCACTGCTGAGCAACTTAAATACAGGAGTTGTTGCAAAATTCACTATAATAATTTATTTAGATGTGTTTTCTGCCTGAGTGGGGATAGATGTACATGATGTGAGTAAACTGAAAAGGTCTAATCTTCAAGTTATTACACTAACAGATCTAAGTGTTAGAAATGGTAGACAGTGATAGGTGAAATTTTGTGTTAAAAACTGCAGCTGTAAATATATGGATGCAAAGTTGTTACCAGTTACTCAGACGTCTATTGATAGGAATGTAAAAATAGACCATTTTCACCTATTGTGTAGTACTAGCTGATTCCAAATGGCAAAATGGTGAATCTGCTCTGCATTTTTTTATTTTTGATCCAGAATTATATAGGGCAATCATACTGACATTTAATAATGCTCATATTGTCTTGAAATACTTACCAGATGTAAAGAAACAATATTTTATTCATCATCGCATGTTCTGTAGCTTCCATATGCTTGACAAAAATAACATCTCAGGTGAAAAGTATCTCAGGTAAACCAACATCTCAGATGAGACAAGAGTTGAAGCTCATCAAAATGAAGGTTAATCTACACCAATGGATAAAATTTTTCTCATTTCTAGCAAGGCTGCAGGATTCTCAGCAACAAGCAGAGGTGATGGTCTTTTGGGGTTTGTGTGTGTGTGTTTGTTTTCTTTCTTTTTTTAATGAGAACAATATTTAACCAAGTTATGGCGCAGACAATCCTTTCCTAGTGGTATAAAACAAGCTGCCACAACACACTACAGACTTGTTTTTAGAAAAACAAATATACAAACTGATTTCCATGCTAGTCATAAAAAAACCTGGTTAGATTGGAGTCTGGACCCTGGAAAACTTGCTCAGAGGTCACACACCTTGGAAGGAACAAAGAACAGGCTGATGTTACAAGGCAGGAAATTGGCAGGCAGAAGCCAACAGAGCTTCTAGCTGAAGCTTCAGCATTTGTGTCTGCCAGGTTGTGCATGAGAAGAGGTGATTTCTTTGTCTACCACTACCTTTTGTTGTTTGTTTTAGGGCTTACTGTAGGAAAGAAAGCAAGTGTGATGAGGCAACACTGACTACGGAGCAGCTGAAGTGTTTGTAAAAGGACCAAATTCACTGCCAGTGTAATTCAACATAACTGCAAGTGATGGAGCTAACTCAGGCATGACTCTGGTACCCTTAGCTTTTCAGTTGTTTCAGTATATATTCATTAGACAGAGAAGCTTGCATTAGGCTGCTGGTGTATGCTATGATTTTAATCCACTGTGTCTGTATTGCATTAATTTTGGTATAAAACTATTAATTATTAAGGCTGAGGAAAGGAGGAGCATTCATTCCTTTTTTTTTTTTTTTTTTTTAATTATTTTGTCTGAATGCACACACATTTCCAGGTTTGCCTTTCTGTAAACATTGTCTGTTTGTCTTGGGGTGCATCCACCCTGAGGGAGTGCAGAGGGATACTCTGCCCCCACTTCAGTAGGTGGATGTTTGTCCTGGTCATGCTCCAAGATAGCTGACCATTATACCTGCCTTTTTGCAGGGTTTACCAGTTTAGACTCAGTGTTGTCCTAATGCAGCTCAATAAAAAAAAGGCTCATACCAAGTTAAAACACACACTGACTGGTGTTACTTGTTACTGCAGTGTCTGTGTATCTGCCTGGCACAGTTATGAATAATAGCAACATTTCTTGGATGTAGAAGTGCTCATGAAACCTCCGGTTTAACCATGTACATGTGTTCATAGAGTGGAGCAGAAATGAAGCACGTGTAGTTTTGCTCTCTATCTCTGCCATTTCAGTTTCTTGGTTTGTGCATGTACTTGTCAGACTTCCTCCCCTTAACAGCTCCTTTTCTCTGCTTGTTAGTCTATCTGGTAATAGCCCTTCGATGAACTTCTACAGCGTCAGATTGCAAGGAAGATACAAATATCCTTCCCTTCCAGGATAAAATTTCTCAAATTCATTTGACTGACTTGTTCCTAGCCTGCAGCAAAAGGCTGTTGCAGTGTGCACCATTAAATATGCTTCTCTGTCAAGCTTCCTTGGGAGATTGTGAGGAATTTTCTTCCTGAGTTTCTGCTGTGAAATATTACTTTCTTGTGCCATCCACATGTTATGCAATGTTCATATTCTTGCTATATCTTCATCTTGTAGCCTTAATTTTTCCCCCTATGCTTATTGTTTTATTTGCAGAAAAATCTAGAATATGACAAGGAAAAATGTATTTTGTAATTTTTTAACATAATTTTCAGTATTTTTTGCTGAGAAATGGTTATGTTGGGTTCTGCTTCATTTGCAAAGAGCCCTTGAAGAAGCAGCAGAAATGGCGGCTATAAAGAAAGCTCCTGGTGGTTTTAAGATGCCATCTTCAAACACTCAACTCATCAGTAATTAGTGTATAGGGTCTGAATAATTCTCATCCCACCTCAGTCTCCTCCTGGCAATGCAAAAGGCCACACTGTGCCAAATTCTTCAAGTACATCAAGATTCACATTTTCTGACACCATTGTGCAAATTGGTATTACTGTAAGTTTACATGATGTTTACCTTAACTCATTGTTTCACAGCAATCATATGGTCTTGTATCATATAATAAGCCATGAAAATAATAACAAAACCATGGAAATATTTTAAATCAGGAGCAGTAAGAAACAGAATAATTTGCTAGTAGGATGATTCACAGATCATTCAAACAATTCATTCTCCTTTTCTTGTTCAGATTCACTTATGTCATAAAAAAAAAAAATGAGTAAAAAAAATAATGAATAGTTTAGAGTAATTACATTATTAAAGATTTGTAACCCAGAAAGAGAAATGCAAGACATTCATATGTGTATATGGTAGTGGCTGATCATTACTCTTTAACTAGCAGAATTATATCCTGTTGTTTATGGGTAGTATTTTTATTAATGAAAGGCATACACAAGCTTTGCCAAGAGTAAGATTCAGTCAGGTAGAAAATGTGTTTACAAGAATATTTATGAATTCTTAATTGTGTTTCAAATAACTATTTTTACACTCTCTTTACACTTTTTTTTTACAGTTTTTCCAGCTAGTCAACTGAGTAAAGATTTCCTAACAGAAATGTACATGCAACACAAGTTATTTACATATGAATTAACTTTTAGGCCTGATTGTTGTTTCCTGTAAAACCAGAAATAAATTAACAAGAAACTAATGTATTTATTGGACATAAGCTACAGAAGGCAAGTTTTGGTCAGCCAGATGAGGAAGAGAAAGTGTGTCTAGGCTGACCTACCTCCAAACAAGCCACTTCATGTCCTGGGAATAAGACAGACAGGTCAGCATAGAGCTGTGCCAACCAAATTGAGCTAACTCATTTATATAACCCCTGGGAGCAGAATGAGTACACAGTGTGGCACCGTGCCATGCAGACATACTGTCTTTCTTGCTATATTGTCTATCTATCCCAGGACACAGCATTGTGTAACATAGATGTGTCCTTAGGTGACAAACCAGTATGCTCAGCGAGAAAATCCCCAATAGCAAATGCTCAGGCAAGGGGCTGTAATCATTTATGAATGCTCTGTGAGTACTGATATTGTTAAGATAAACTGCTAAATAATTAAAAAATGGGACCTCATTAAAAATGAGCTATTAGCAGAGAAAGAAGGTAATTTCAACCCCCTCTCCCTACTTTGTTTACTGCTGGTATATCAACCAGCTGCCAAAAGTATAGCTACATTTTCTGAATCTAGTTTTAATATTCAGAGGAGCTTTATCTTGCATTATTTTTCTTCTAACTCTTACCTGTTTGGTACCACATACAATACATTTTGCCCTCGCTGTTGAGAAGTGTGAAATACACAACAGTTCCTTTTGATATATTTCAAACATACTGTTGTGTTCACCCATACAGAAAGCACTTCAACAAATCTACTCTGCAGGTCTATTCATCTTAATGCAAAGGTCTGTTCGGAGTTTCACACTCTTCAGTCATTACTTATGTGCTGCAGCACACAGTGAATTACTCAGTAGTGCCTGAAGATCTCTCAGTCTTGGCCAAAAAAAGGATTTATTTTTAGATTGCAAACATAAATACCAATTCAAATTGACAAAAGTCTTTGACAATACCCTTGGATGTATGTGCATGTATGC
Organism: Coccyzus lansbergi; assembly: GCA_033558105.1. Classification (NCBI taxonomy): domain Eukaryota; kingdom Metazoa; phylum Chordata; class Aves; order Cuculiformes; family Coccyzidae; genus Coccyzus; species Coccyzus lansbergi. The sequence goes on from JAUMJK010000128.1 coordinate 607,936, forward strand.
ACACAGTTGTGGAGAAAGAGAGACCTGAGGCCATGCTTAATGGCCTGATTTTTCCATTGCTGTTAAAGCAGTGTTTAGCCTGAAAAGGACTTAAAGACATGTAACAAACTCACAGAGATAAAGCATTTAGAATTTGCCTGTTACATCAAACTACCTCATCTTCATGAATGAACTCCGGAAAAAATGAAAAAAAAAAGGAAAAAATACTGTGCAAAATATAGTATACTGTTTGGAAACTTATTTATTAGCCACAAAAAAACCCTTTCACATATTTCTTTTTCCCAAGATGTAACTAGAAGCAAATAGTTTTCAAAAACTAAAGCTAAAACTCCTGTATATACAAATATGACTCTCTTTAAATTCATTAGAATGTCATATTTGATTGTAAGAAAGAACATCTATGCAGTTAGCAACACATACATGGATGAATTGCCAAGCTTTATAAGAAAGATTTTTAAATCCCAGTAATAGTCAACCTGAAGCATCCTGATTATTTTTGTATTTCAGTTATGTCCTGTGTTTCAGTATAGAATCCACTCTCCTCAAAGCCTCATAACTTTTATGCCTGTAATTTTGTGCACAGTGAGGCTATAGGATCTGGGCACACCATGATGTGGGGACAGAGGAGAAGATGGCACCTGGCAGTACTGCTCAGGGCTCAAGGACAAGATACTGCCCTGGAGCTACTGAACAGCCTTGCTGAGCCTCTCTGAGCGTATTCAATACCCAATTTTCAAATGCAGAGAAAAGTCATGAACGTGTCAGTCCCTCAGGAAGACCATATGTGGCATGACCACCTTGGTGTTTGTAGGATGGAGGCCAAAATTCCATAGAATTCTGTACAAATTGATGTATTATTGCAACATCTATATCTTTTTAATCCTAGCAGAAGGATCAAGCTTCTATTACCATAGTTTACATCAAAAGTCACACAAAGTTTAAATTACATCATCTTTCTCCCAGTTTGGAGAAATTTATCTACAACAGAAGATTTTTATGAAATCTTCTCTCTATAATAATTAGAAGTTTTTACTAAAATTATTGTATTTATGTTTTCTAAACACTCTCAGCCACTCCTCTGCCTCAACTGCTTTTCTCAGAGTAGATAAATATTTTCAACAAGTAGAGCTGTGTGAGCTAGCAGGCAGGAAAAAAAAATGAAAAAGAAAGACAAAAAACCTGGCAAGTGAGTTCTGTGTTTCTTTGAAAACTTTCCAACACCATGAATCCTGTGAGAGGTTAATTAAAATAAAAACGGAATTTTCAAAGACAGAAAGCAAAATAAGCTTTTTAATGGTCCGTTTTTGTTCTGAACTCAGAAAATCTCTTTCTCTTTTTTTTACTGGTTTCCCCAAAACACAAATATTGGCAGCTTTAAGATTTGTTTTTCATCCTCTCGAGCAAGATGCAGTGAGTTCAAAAGCATTTTCTAGTCAAGCTTAGAGGGTACGCTCAAAAGAGCTCGGATTTCTCACACAACTAGTGAGTCTAGAACAGGCTGCCCAGAGAGGTAGTTGAGTCACCTTCCCTGGAGGTGTTTAAAAGACGGGTAGATGAGGTGCTGAGGGCCATGGTTTAGTGATTGATAGGTAACGTGGCGGGGGCAAGTGAACTTCACAACAAATCAATATGATTTCAGATTAAGTATTTTATTATGGGTTAACTCGCTGTTTATATAGACCAAGCAGGCCAAACATGAGGTAAACATTGATTGGTCACTTCTGCCCTAGCAAACAGCCCTCCTTGGCAACTGCCCAACCCACATAACTTTGTTGCTAGCTTGCAAACTCCTGCCCCCATCTTCATTAACATAACACAACAAAGTCATTACCACTTTTGTGACTTTACCCAGCTCCACCCTGCTGGGGCACTTGAAGAAACAATTCCCAACAGATAGGAATGGTTGGACTCAATGATGCAGTGAGTCTTTTCCATCCTGGTGATTCTGTGTGTGTGATTCTATGTGTATGAGTCACATTTAGCATATTCACCTAGTTTTCTTGTAATTACTACCATTCCCAGGGGACTGCCATAGCTGAATGAAACACAGTGCCAATGAGATCTCTGTCCATCTTTCCTGACCGAGCAGGACCCCTTTGGAACAACAAATAAAAAACAAATAACATCAGATTAAATATATATCAGCAATCATTCAGTCCTGTCAGAATAGGTCCCACGTATTACTTGTTTTGAAAGCCAGGAGTTGTGTTACGTTCAAACCAATAAAGCAATAGTTATGCTTTATTTTAAAAGCACTTTTCCCAAAGTGCTAGATTCTAATCTCAAGAGCATAATACATAGATGACAATAGAATTTGAAAATCTGACCACCCTACTCGCATACAAAGGCACAATGATTTAAAATTTCAGGTTATGCAACTGTTTGTGCACACAGCGCATCTCAGAGCTGAAGGTGGCCTTGAACTGGAAAAGGATTAAATAAGTCAGTCTCATTTCTTCATAAAAATGCAGACTACTTGCAAGGCTAGTAGATTGTCTGAGTCATAGCTTCATATTTACAAACTGTTGGTAGTGATTTAACACACTTCAGAATAAAAATAAATGTATTGTAAAGTCATTTGTTCAAGGAAATTCACCATCTCCAAAGAACACATTTTTGCTCTTCTAGTTATCAATAGAAATGAAAGGTTGCAACAAAAGGAAGGTAAGGTTTCTGATTTTTCTAAGTTATTGTGTGGTTTGTTGTTTAGGGATTTTCAGCAGGAGTTTGGTTCATTGCATAAGGTTCCAAGGTTTTTATTTGAATTGAAATATTTCCATGTCTGTTCAAAAATATGCTGAGAAAGATACATATTCAGCACTTAATGAAATTAAATCTAAAATATATTTTTCTAATACGTTCCAACCTTACGCAAAACCAGAAAAAAATATCTTATCAGTATTATGTTGCAAATTTCACTTCTTGCAGTAACTACAATAATATAAACCTGCACTTTGGAGAATCTGCTGCTTCTTTTTTCAAATGGCTGCAAAATCAATTTGTATAAATTCTGAAACATCCTGGGAAAGAAACTATGGCTTATGAATATGAAGGTATGACTCAGACAGCCTATTAGTATCACAAAGAGCCTGAGGTTTTATGAAGAAATGAAATTAATATTTGTTCAGCACTTTGAAAATGTAAAGAACGGTGTAAGTGATTATTAATTGTTGGCTTTACTATTAAAAATGGGAATTAACACCTGTGTGAAATAAATGTATTTTGAAGTAATTGCAGGAGGGAGTCCATAGGTAATCTAGGAGTGGAAACTAAGAATTATATAATATGAACAGAACAGGTATTGGAGCTCAAACATTGCGCCATCGTATACATCCCTTTGTACAACACTTACCTCAGTTGCAGAGCTGGATCAAGGATCTCTGATTCTGTGCCTCGAACATACACCTGAACCTGATATATATCAGCTTGAGAGAGAGAAAGATTTAAAGCATTAAAAATTTGGGTGCATACATAATGGTCAAGAACTTGACCCACAGTTCCTCAGAGTTCATGATTTTCCATGTAGGCAGTGAAGAGATAGCAAGGAGAAATCCTAAAGCAATACAAAGGGACTTCTGAGCTCTGGGATGGTTGGTTAAAAGGTCAGGTGCAGAGGAGTTATTTTTTTCAATCCTTTAAGAATCAAGGAATAATATAGGCTTGGGTAGGCAGACCCAGCTGGTCAACATGTGGCTCCAAGGCTGGTGTGATTGGCAAAAGTTTGGGTTTTTCACCATGGGATGGTCTATTCATCATCACATCTACTGGTGTCTAATGTTATCCACCTCTCACAGATGATGAAAAGGGGTTTGGCTCAACAGCTAACAGGGTGGATTGATAGGCTTTTAGACTAGATTTGAAGGGGGAAAGGGGCAATAGCAGGCTAGTTAGGGGTGAGCAATGGGAAGACATGTCGAAGTCTGAGGAGCTGCATCCTTGTGAGATCTAGCCTGCTTCACAAGGAGATAGGCACAATGAACCACACTTAAAGCATTTTTATATAAATGTGTACAGCATGAGGAATAAGCAGGAGGAGCTGGAACCTTGGCCTGGTCCCAAACACATGACATTATTGGCATTAGTGAATCTTGGTGGGAAGAGTCTTGTGACTGGTGTGCTACGATGGATGGTTACAGGCTTTTCAGTAGGGATAGACAAGGCAGACAAGGCTTTGGGGTGGCATTGTGTGTAGAGAGTCATATGAGGAGCAGCTAAAGTCACTTGGTCCAATCAACCTGGAGAAGGGGAAACTGAGGGGGGACCTCATAGCAGTTTACTGCTTCCTTACAAGGGAAGGAGGAGGAGCAGGTGCTGATCTCTTCTCTCTGGTGAACAATAATAGGACCCAAGGGAGTGCCAGGAAGATGTGCCAGGGGATGTTTAGGTTGGATATTAGGAAAAGGTTCTTCCCTCTGTGGATGATGGAGCACTGGAACAGCTCCCCAGGGAAGTATTCATGGTGCCAAGCCTGACAATATTCAAGAAGCATTTGGACAATGTGCTCAGACACATGGTGAAATGTTGGGGTTGTCCTTTGCAGGGATAGGAGCTAGGCTCGATGACCCTTGCTGGTCCCTTCCAACTCAAGTCATTCTGTGATTCTGTGATTCTGTGAGAGTAGAATCTGGATTGGAAATTTTCTGCACGATTACTCTGACTCAATGAGTCAGCAGAACAAAAAGTAATACTAATCTGGTTTTGTTCACATTTAAACAGAAAGGATAATCACAATTGCTGTGTCCATGAGTCTTTTTTACTGTCTTGAGTTCCCTGCAAGGATTTAGGCAAGAGAACACAGTTTACAGTCTATGATTGGATGTAGGAATGAGTGACACGCCGAAGACTTTATTAACTTGTGAATGAGGTCTGCTGGTGCAGCAGTTCTGAGCAGCACATTATTCAACACTGAATACCTAAAAACAAAAATAACAGGCTGTTGAGGGAGTTTTGACACACATTGGGTTAAACAGGAGCTTAAAAAAGATTTTCAGGATTGTTCTTTTCTGTTTAGGTACCTAAATTCTGCCTAAGTCCCATACTGGGCATCAAAGTTCCCTTTGGATTTGACTCTAGGTATTTTCCTGCATTGGGACATAATATATGGTCCCTCAAATATAGCAGCTTATCTGTTTGAATTTTACTAGCTAACTCTCATTGCAATGATTACCTGATCCCACTGTATTGATAGAAAACATATGCTCCGGGCAATACCATACAATTCACATCCAGTGAGTTTTACAGACAAACAAAATGCCCAGACAAATCCCAGGTATTTAGTAGGTACAGTAAGTAGCTGACTTCATTTCTCAGCTGCCACAGATTTATTCATTATATGAATACTATAGAAAATAATTTTGAACGATTTATGAGGCTCATATAGATTCAGTATAATATTGAGAAAATGTTGTTAATTTATTGCAGAGTAGATGTGGCCCCAGCTCTTGCAAGCAGAGTTAGTTATTTTCTTCTAACACATAAAATACATCTCAGCACTCAAGACTTCTACATGTTTTTAACTACTCACTATAGAAGGAATGCCAAAATCTGAACAACTATCACTACCTTTTTTTGGATGGTTGGTTATTTTGCTAGCATCTTGTGCAAACCCTTAAAGATCCTCCCAAACCACCAAAAATTTTCTGTTGCAGATTACTAAATACAAACCTTTCTTAAGCAGCCAACACTCCCAAAAATAATCCCCAGCCAAGCACAGACTCTGATATCTCCAACAGTGTTTGTTCCGTGGAAAATCAATTCACCCATCAGGATGAGCAAGAGAGCTTTATCTGCCTGCTTACTTGCACTATCTCAAGGCCCAAGTTCAAAACAGCACTTTGAGTGATGTGCTCAGGTTGAAATCTGCTTCCAGCTTTTGAGCACCTTACTCCTCTACTATCTGCATCTTAACAAATTTGAAAGAGGCTCCTCTGTGAGTACAGGTAAATCTAGCTGTGCTCACATATTTCTGCACCAGAGCCTAAGGCTATTAACCAAAGTGCCAAGAACAGCAAGATTTACCTCCTGAGCTGATCATGCATACAAGCAAGGAGTTGCTGCCCACTGCCTGTGTCACAGAATGAGAGCCAAATTTTAATAGCAGCTCTGTAAGTCTTTGAATAGTTAGGGGGGAAAGCATGCAGGGACCAGCCAGTTTCTGCTGGGATATTGCTGTTGATTTCTGAGATTCCTAATTGCCTAATTAAGCCAAAAGGAGTACCTGTGCTAGGCTGTTCTGTTTAACATATACTACAAAGCACTGCTATTGTATTTAATTTAAATATAGAGTATTTTATAAAAGATACCCAATATTAGCCTTAGCCTTATCTTCCAGCACTTTGGTTTAGTCCTAGTATTGCTTCCTAAACTGAAGAGCTAATTATCTTCCCTGCATAACTATTAGAGATTCTGTTCAGCTTGCAAGGAACCTTGTTGTTTTTATATGCTATACTAAATTAGCTACTGGAATCCTTTGCTCTCAGATTTTTAAATCATTGCCACAGTTTTCAGGAGCTCTTCTAACTTCCCACTTCTTCCCTTGGACTAACCAAGATTCCCAGAAGAGACCCAGTGGCGTGGTGTCCTCACCTAACTAACCCTCCTCCATCTCCATATTCCTGCTTTTGTGAACAAGGACACTAAACCTTTTTGGATAAAACATTAGCAATTTCTGTTCACATCATTCTCCAATTACTCTCCCCCAATCCTGTTTCTATTTAGTGGTTATCAGTTTAGAGTCCCACATACTTTCTGGGAGTTTATGACCCTCATTCCTAAGACTAAGTTAAAAAAACCCTGGATCGCTCACTTGCAGACAGTTACTCATAACTTATCCAAACTATACTAACACAAAACATGCTTTAGTGCACTTCTACTTGCAGAGAAGATGAATGATGGTTCTGTTTTAACTTTTTCATTTGCAGTCCAATATCAATAATGCTTAATTTGCCAGGAATATTGTCTTACATTCTTATCCTTCTAACATATAAGTTAATGATGTCATCAAAAGGCATCCAAGCCAAATGAAATAATACTGCATAGCCAACTGTTTTCCTGACATTTGTTTTAAAAATAAAATGGCTTTTATTGCCTAATCATGTTACTTTTGCTATTGTAAAGTGTATAATTCTGAAGATAAAGCTGACCAGATATGACTACACTACTTTCCCTCTATTAAATAGCTATTTAAGTATACATCTATAGGTTCCCAATGAGCTGGGATAAAGTGATTCATCCCTGAAAATTGTATTTGAAGAAAGTAAAACTGTCAGTAGAGAAATCAAGACTTGTTTACTAGTCATGTTTGTATCATTAAAATTCATCTAAATAGAATAACTTACAAAAAAGAATTGTAGACATGTACAGAATACTTCATCGTTACAGTTATGCATCCCTCCAGCCAATCACAAGCACTATTTACAGATATTGGTAATTCTTTCTGTCTCAGGACACTTTTAAGTCTTAAAACATCCATGGTAGATTGTTCTTAGTGATCATTTCACCCCAAAGGGAATGTAATAAATGGTTTGACCACCTTCTTAGGAAAGGTTGACTTGATGATCTTAAAGGTCTTTTCCAACCTAAACAATTCCATGATTCTGTGGTTAGTTATAATGGGCTTCATTATAACCTGAAAACAGCCTCTCCTTGCCTGTACCTTAACTTCATAAGAGTCACCATCCACCAGCTAGGCAAGGCTCTCTTCTCTGTGTGTGCCAAGTTAGCTCTTAAAACAGAGCTTCCTTAAGCTGGTCAATGTCACCTTATCACCTTATTATTGCTTGTTGTGTTGCTTGTCTTATCATGTTTCCACTGGCCCAAGAGCAGAGTCAAGCAGCATCCTTCCAAAACAGAAAGCCCAATGCCATTTATTCATTTATTTGGGGGGGGGGGGGGGGGGGAAGAGAGTAGTTCATATTTAATCCCATTTTATTATCTGTCTACCTAAGGTTTTTTATTGCTCCTGTCATTGTAGCATCTGAGTGTTTTAGACACAAAAAGATTTGGCATTAGTTTAATTTCCAGAGTACTGCATGGAGCCTCTGACTCTGCTCCCTATTATTATATTCAATAGTTAGGATTTCCAAGGGGCCTGTGGGTTTAGGTGCTTTATTCTTACTGAAAGTGAATGTAATTTTTGGACTTCTATCCTTTAGGCTGTTTTGAAAGTCCCTTCCCATATCCTTTCTAACAAAGAGGGAAACTGAATATCAGCCAGTGTGCAGTGCAGAAAATATTAGTGGGCTGAGAATTCTCTTGAATCCTCCCATCAGATTTGCCCTTCATTTTCCTTTGTCCTTATAGTTCTTCTTGAAACATGTGGAGGGTGCATGGTAGGAGAAATGTGTTCCTTCTCCACAAATGGCAAAGTGGTGCTTCTTCCTGTCCCTGCCCATGGCAGGGGCGTTGTAACTAGATGATCTTTAACATCCCTTCCAACCCAAACTATTTTATGATTCTGTGGTTCCTATGATTCTGCTAAGGGAAGGTGTTGCTTGCATGTGAGGAGGAGGCCAGTGTCCCCCATGCCCACTGCTTGAATGTCTCTAGCCCCACTCCACCCCAAGGAGTCAGAAAGAGAAGGATAGTGAGTGTCTGATAAACAAATTTAGGCTACATGATGCCACTGGCAGCTTTTGGGCACCTGTAAGGAAACCATTTAACAGCACATAACTGCACCGCACAACACATCAGGAGAGGAACAAACCATATTCCATTGAAGATGCAAGGGGATATGTAGATAAGAAGAATGTAATTATCAGGGCAGTAATATAGTCAGGATGTTAATACTCCTAATCTTGCCCCAGCCCAGAAATCCCCTTACATCTTCAAGAGACATTAGTGAAGAGAAGTGGTCGAAATCTCAAGCTTTAGGTCTCATTTGAAAGATCAACACAGTTGTTCTGGACTAGACAATGCAAAACTGTCCATGAAACAAAACGACAAATTATTATTTGATTTTATATCCACTAGGAGCAATAAACAGAAAGGCTTCACAGCTTCTGAAGCATCTGAGTAATTCTAAATATTTTGGGACTGTATCATGTAAGTGGTAAAACATCTTCTCCAGTGCAGAGCGACGAGGATGGTGAAGGGGCTGGAGAACAGAACCTATGAGGAGAGGCTGAGAGAGCTGGGGTTGTTTAACCTGGAGAAGAGGAGGTTGAGAGGAGACTTCATTACTCTCTACAACTACCTGAAAAGAGGTTGTAGAGAGGAAGGAGCTGACCTCTTCTCCCAAGTGACAGGGGACAGGACAAGAGGAAATGGCCTCAAGCTCCGCCAGGAGAGATTTAGGCTAGAGATTAGGAGGAAGTTTTTCACAGAAAGGGTCATTGAACATTGGAATAGGCTGCCCAGGGAGATGGTTGATTCACCTTCCCTGGAGGTGTTTAGGGCACGGGTGGATGAGGTCTTGAGGGACTTGGTTTAGTGTTAGATAGGAATGGTTGGACTAGAAGATCCGATGGGTCCCTTCCAACCTGGTTGTTCTATGATTCTATGATTCTATGATATTCTTTGGAGTTGGTTTTTTGTCATCTCTGCCTTATAGATAGTTTTGGAGCTCCTGCTGTACAGAAATGGCTAAATAGTGAGTTTACTTTTTAAGTTTCTTGTTTGACTCTTAAAAGTGCAACTATCGTGCTCAGGCTCCTTTCCACCCCTTTTGACTCAATATTTTTAAATTGTTTGAAAAGCTCTTTATGTTACAATATTGCAGTCAGTTTGATAGGTAATAGATACCACGTGCCTTGACTCTACCCTACTCCTAAGTCTTTCAACATGACGTTTCTAAAGAATTAATATCTATGTAGGCAGACCCTGAAATTGCATGCAAATTTGAGAAGTCAGTGTTGTTTGTAGGGTAGGAGAACAGATTTGGGTTCTTGGTTGAGCATATTGCAAAAATACCAGCATACCTTTAAAAAAAAATTATTAGAAACTGGGAATGTAATCAGAGCTTTACAAGGTCTTCCAATCTGTCTGGCTTTAGGTTTCTCTTAAAACGTATGGTTTAGGTTGACCATTGGTTTCATAGCAGTCTCGAGCTTGTGCTTTGGTGACTATAGCACCTGAGTTTATGTGACATTTCTTTACAGTAGAAATGCAATCGCCTAGTCTCATCTGCTGAAACCATTGACATATGTCTCCACTAGACTAACATAATCTCACTTCTAATCCAGATTTTATGATTTAGAATTGAAAGTATCAAACTATACTACACAGAGTAGCAAAGAGAGAGAATTTACATGAAAGTTGTTTAAGTTTCCAGACAGGAAACTCAACATTTTAGTGAATCAATGATTTTACCTCTATTTTCTGATTCAGATATCATTTTACTTTCACAGCAAATAGAAAATGAAACGGGAGAGAAAGAAAACATTGTCTTGTAGCCTCAAAAATGCTCTGCACCTAGAAAAGGCTCAGCAACCAATTCCTATCCAAGTGTTTGCATTTTCCTACTGGGTCACTCCCAAAAAAAGCAAAATTTAACACACTACAGAAGGGAAGCTCATGCAGAAAGGATTGCCATAGTTTCCACGTTCTCTTTCAAAATGTCCTAGTACTAACAGCATGCTTTGCATGGCTATAAAGCATAATACTTACATAATGTTGCAGATTTTCTTGCTTCAGCAACAGGCACTAGTGACATATGTTATGTCACTTGAGACAGATGAATTAAACTTATGTTGCTATTTAGAAGTTGTTCACATCTATCTGAATTGTTTATAGAGGGGGAAAAAACAACTTCTTGCAATAAATTTGTGGAGCAATATACTGCTACCTAGGATGGAGGGGATCTGTCTTAGTTTCCCCTCTTGCATCTGAAAATATATTGTTCAGCTGCTTGTAAAAATCTCAGGCTATGCATGGTCTTGCAAATATTGTTGGTTGGTTTTTTTTTTTTTAGTTATTTATTAATTGCAGTTTCTCGCCAAGGGCATTACCTAACAGTGTGGGAGCAAGTTTTCAATATGAGATTGACCTGTGACTTGCAAGGGTGAAAAGCTAATGAAGTCAGCATGAGTAACCAGAATGAGAGGAGGATTTTAAAATTCTCACGCTTTTAAAATCCTTTCAAAATAAAATTAATTCACTGACTCTTCTCACCTCTGTAAGTCACACTGATGGTAAAGAGATGGTGGGTTCTGAATTATTTTGTATACAGATTGTACATATTTATTTAATCTGGACATCCTGCAAACATTGTATTTCAGTGTATCTAACACAGAACCTCTCTTCACTGGGAAAACTTGAGTGGCAGGAGGTCCTTTTGATACTATGGCTCTCAAATATTTTTTCTGTATTTTTCTTGGAAAAATCTATCTAATTTAAAAAGAAACAGGACTGGGGTGCTAACTGATAAAAGGATTTTTTTAGATCAGTTTCAGTGAGAGGAGACTTTAGCGTGGGAATGTCATGAACTAATTTTTTACCTTTTAGGCACCTGATATCATAGAATCATAGAACAACCAGGTTGGAAGGGACCCATCAGATCTTCTAGTCCAACCATTCCTATCAAACACTAAACCAAGTCCCTCAAGACCTCATCCACCCGTGCCTTAAACACCTCCAGGGAAGGTGAATCAACCACCTCCCTGGGCAGCCTATTCCAATGCCCAATGACCCTCTGTGTGAAAAACTTCCTCCTAATCTCTAGCCTAAATCTCCCCTGGTGGAGTTTGAGGCCATTCCCTCTTGTCCTGTCCCCTGTCACTTGGGAGAAGAGGCCAGCTCCCTCCTCTCCACAACCTCCTTTCAGGTAGTTGTAGAGAGCAATGAGGTCTCCCCTCAGCCTCCTCTTCTCCAGGCTAAACAACCCCAGCTCTCTCAGCTGCTACTCATAAGGCCTGTTCTCCAGCCCCTTCACCAGATTCATCGCTCTTCTCTGGACTTGCTCCAGAGCCTCAACATCCTTCTTGTGGTGAGGGGCCCAGAACTGAACACAGGATTCAAGTATAAAGCTAGCAGTGGTACTGAGGATACAGGCAGACCTCATGCTGCAAACACTTCAGCTGAGAAACACCTCTGATGACTCTGGGAAAGGAGAACTAACAGGTACAAGTCAGAAGTGTGCAGAGCAAATTAGAGCAACCACTGGAACAAGACTTAGCCTGCATTTGTATCCATCACACTACCCTTTCTATATACCTCTCAGTAAAATATCAAGTTGTTTCTCTTGGAAACTAATTTCTCATCTTTATCTCCTCCTCCAGTACCTACTAGCAGTGTTCCAGTACATCAATTTTTAGTTAGCTACTGCTACACGATTAGAGAGACTGGAACCAAAGAAGTCAGGGAATTCCAGAAAACATTCAGCTTCTTTTTGAGACTTACAGAGCTTTAGCATAGAATTTAAAACAAAACAAGAAAAAAGAAATAAAAATAGTACACTCTGTACAAATATAAAGAATGTCAGTTATTTTTAAAGGGAAAAAAAGTTATTAATCCCATTTTCAGCACTTTCTGTAATCACTATGAACTAAACGGCCATAAGAGCACCTTTCTAACAGAAACTAATACACAAAATAGCCACACAAACCTATTCCTTCCCAACCACTGTGAATACTAAAGAGCAAGGGGGAAAAATAGTTTAAATCCTATTAGGACAATGATTCCTATACATTCCAGTCCAAGATTAATTCTTTCCCACAAGGGTATATACTGCATTTCAATGACCTTTCAAAAAGAAAAAAGAAAGGCATCTTGAAGAAAAAGGTGAAAAGTCCTGATTTACTTGAAGCTATTAAACATAGTCTTAACTTTAAGCACATATGCAATATGCAGAAAAGCAGACATATAAAGTATAGATTTCATTTTTAATCATTTGTTGATTAAGCTCTGTGCTGATTTGAAGTGTTCTGCAATATGCAGATGTGTGAAAAAGAAAAGCAAGCTAAAGGTTTAGCTGTATAAAGGACCAAGTCAAACGAGATGTAATTATGGCTTCACTTAGTCTTTCATTCCACTTCAAAGCTTCCATATGTGGGAAGGTTTTTGGCAGGTTAGAATCAGCATTGCTGTCTCATTTAACCTGACTTCTTTCAATGATCAACATTTTTCTAATATGCGTAAGTCTTTGAGATAACACAGCACAAATTCTGCTTACTAACTTCAAGGAAGTCACACTGATACCATTTGGTTCGTCATCTTTATAAGCATGAGCCATTATTTTTCTAATTTGCATTTTATTGCTAGAATAAAATAATTAAAAATGCAGACAGAGATCAAGCTTTAAGGCATTGTAAGAAAAGAAAAAAGCCCAGGATGATATACCCTGAATCCGTTATCTTAATATCTAATAATAAACCTACAGGTAATAACATGACCTGTGAAACCTTCTAGCTAGTTGCTTAATTATAAAGCAAGATCAAAGGTCATTGCGTCATTTATAATACAAATCTCTCTTTGAAACTGTAAGGGAGGGGACAGTGTTCAATATCCTGAAATACAATGCTTTGGTTCATTGGTCCCATGCTAACCCTACTGCAAGGTCACCATAGCTGGAATGCACCAAGCATGTTGGCCTTCTCTCTAATGTCTTTTTAAGGATGGCATCTTCTGTTTGTGGTTTCTGAGCCTGATCTCACAAGCTGCATAGTGATAGCAGCTGAAGGAAGGGCTACAAGATCAAGGTGACTATAATCAGCACCAGTGTTGTTCAGGAAAAACTGGAATTCAAATATGTGTGAGGTATGAGTGGCAAGGGTGTTTTACAATAGAAGTTACCTGCATGGGTTACAATAACAAATGCTTTTCCTAATTTGATATAAAAGATAAAGCAGGTCATGACATTGTTAAAAAAATGAGTTTAATGACAATTCTAGCACATGTAGAATATTTAGTGTAACACAGTGGACATGATTTTATCTTTTATAGGTGAAAGATAAAACTAAGCTCGTTGCAATACTAAAAAAGAACAAAACCAACCCACCTCTGTGCAGTCCAAAATCTGTTCTTTTTACAACTTGGAGATACCAATGAGAAGACCGCAAATGTTTTTGACAACTTGCATTTATCGGGAGTCAATATTATCATTTAAATCAGACAAACTGTAATATACAAATACGGAACCGTAGCATATAAGAACTCAGAAAAGCAAAGAAACTGTTTTTCTTGTGCCTGCATGGTCTCTTCTGAACCTTCTGCTTCAACTGGGAGGTGTCACTGTCCATGGCAGGGGGCTGTATCTACATGATCCTTAAGGTCCCTTCCAACTCAATTCATTCTATGATTTTATGAACCACCCACTGACATTATTTGCCCAGAGAAAATCAGGTACCAGTCATCATAGAAAGCCTGATAATTGAAAATATCAATAAAATCCTAAGAAAAGTTGATCAGACACAGCTTTGGTTACCTTTACACAATGTACAACTAAAGTTAATTAAGTATAGACCAACACTGCTGATTGGCAGTGTCCTGATGATGTATATCTGTTATGGAAGAAGGCTGTGATCCTCAGGATTAACTTCCTACCACCACTCACATTGGAAATCAAAAATCCTGAAAGCAGATGGTTTACTTCCAGAGATTTTAGAGGAATAGGCCTTTGGTTTGTGTTGAGGCTTGCAAGTTTCTCATCTGCTCACTTCAGTCAGCTTATCCCACTCCTCATTCATTGTGAGGTTCTTTCTATCATGTTGCCATCTGAGGAAGAAGCTATCAAAGGATATGATTTTTCCTTTATTTGCAGTTCTTCCCTCATCTAATGGGATTGACATCCAGCTCTCATTAGAGTAGCATTCCAAGTCCAAGGATCTGTGAAAATCTGAGCAATATCTTCAGCTATTTCTATTAATTTCTAACTACACAGAACGAAAATCTTCCTTCCTACCACTGACATCATGTAGTATTTTTTTTCAGTATCATTTTGTATTGTCTGACAAATCATGCCATTCTCTTGATCTTAACAACTTTTGCAGTACAGCATAAGATTTTTTGGTAGGCCTTGATGTTAGAAGCAGCTACCACAATGCTACTCTCTATTTTTCGCATTTCTGACGGTTATTTTCATTGTTATGCTTATCTTGATCCATTGTATCATTATTAAAATCAATATGTGGTGGCTCATATGTTCAGTTATCATATAAGTCATCTGAATAGTTAGCAAATGATGTCTTTATTTGCCTTCAGCATCACTTTCCATGGTTTGCACAGTTCTGGGCATGGAAGTCTTATTTTGAAAAATAATTGAATTCACTGAGTCAAATTTGTGATTAATATAGTTGTGAATTATTCCAGGAGCACTTGACACTGGTGAATAATGGAAAAATATATTTTCTGAATAATTTATTTGAAAGATACAAGAATTGTGCAATAAATTATTCAACTAATATGATTCAACTGGTCTTTAGTCATTTTTAAGGTAGCTTGTGCTCCCTCTACTGGATGATTAACTGCTTCCAAAGGAACTAAAAAACGATGAGTCATTATTTCAGAATTATTTTTTAAAGTATTTAAGAACACTTGACTACAGGACAGTAGATTTTTTCAACATTGATACTTAAACTCTGAAGAACATTTCTTATGCTGCAACCATCTTTTAAAAAGCCAAATTTTAGACCTAATTACTTGACAACATGGGTTGAATTCAACAAAATCAATAATGTTACTCCTTAAGGACTAGTGGACACTCAGTGATACGCTATAGCTTAGCCAAGTTAGGCAAAGGTATAAGGCATCTGGATAGTATTTATGCAAGTGATGATTGGTGGCATTCGGTGACCATTGGAATGTCTGGTTGCATGCAGCATCTCGGGCTTTCCAATGTTCATGCTGGTTAAAGTCTTCAATAAATATTTCATTGTCTGAACACAATCTATTAAAATATAAATGATAGGAAGTGGTGAGCAGATATTCGTGTCATCAGGTATGGGATGGGCTCTGGTACAGCTTAATCTTCTCATCTATGTGATCCCTTGCATCCAAGAGAAAGCATTTTGTCCCCACCCTAGTCTTGACTGTGGCAGCAGGTTTGATGTATGTCATCTATTGTCCTGATTAGTGTACAGTGATCAAGCATGGGGTTCCATGGCAGGTACCCCACAGCAGCCAGGTCTATATTATTTGCACCATATTATCCCTTTTCAAGTTACTCAGCCCTCCTTGGACTTCCTTTCTCCCAGCCTGTCTCCTTGCAAATTAACTACTCATCCCCAATTGCTTTTTCTGCATTGGTCCTACTTTTGCTACATATCAATAAGAAAATTGGAAAAGGGTTATAATTTCCTCAGTCATCTCAGCCTTGTATGGTATTTCTTATGTGCACTGTTGTTCTTGCAAATCATCACTTTCAAAAAGCTCCCTTGCTCCCCTCATATTTCCTATGAAGTTCAACCCACACTCACACAACTCCCATACAATCCAGTCATCCCTTCCAGAGTTAACTGTAACCTTTGACAGCTACATACTTTGTGATCTGTCACATCCAGCATGTGGATGTCCAGTAGTTCTCCACATCCTGTGTGGTTAGCTTAACCTCAGCCAAGGGCACCACCAGCAGTATAGCCATAGTAATAAAAATAAAACACTATGGTCTATTCATTATTCTTCTTTGGTACATGATGCTCACCTTTTCTTGGCTAGTCCATCAGATTGTTTGATTTCTGACTGCCGAAGGTCCCAGGGCTTTTCAACAGACCTCATCAGGCACCACCAAAACTTCACTCAAGGGCTAGCCAGAGAATGCTGTGGAGAAGCATTGCAAAGTTTGTGATGACCCTGATCCAACTCACATTGAAGGTCAGTCTTTTCATTTTCCTTCTCGCTAAACTTTCATGACCCTTGAGAGTAATTTATTCTGGCAAAAATAACTTTAGTCTAATTCTTAACTTATATTGAGATCAGTATAATTTGAGTGAAGTGAAATCAGAAAAAAATAAGTCCATAACTGCTAACATTAGAATCAGTTTTTCTAAGTGATGGACATCAAACAACCAGACGTATTCAAAATCTATTCACTTGCATGTTACTTTCTTAACTCTATATGTCAATAAAATTGCATCATGCTACCAATCACACTACCATCAGTAGTCTTTATATTACAGTTTTTATTGTGAGAGAATGTATGGCATTCCCTTGGAGAAATAAAGAGAACAGGAAATATATTCATTGCTTCACAAGCAGAAATTCAAAGTGAAAATCTTAAATTAATTTATTTAGTTCAGATGTAGGATTGTATAAATGTTTATCATTATTTCTAGTGTAAAAACGAAGACAGATTCATATAAATAGAATTTGTCAGAATAGTCATCATATCTCCATTATCTAGGCAAAATGTGACTTGGGATCCATTAAGTACAGAAGAGTGAACAGATAACTCACTTCCTGATAGTTCTGTCAAGATTAGTTAGACTAATATGGCAGTACAGTACCTACAAAAATGGTGTAGATTTATTTATAATTGCTTTGAAAATGGTGCTGAAGAGAATTTTTTAGCAAAGAATGTGATCTAAGATTAAGGAGCATATGTTTTTACTGGCAAAATGATTCTTTGTTTTGTAACTAATATAAATATTCTCAACGATGTTAAGATTCTGGAATTCAAGCATGGCTAAAACAATACATTTTTTTCTTTAATAACATCATTCTTGTAGTTCCTGCCTTGATAAGTGCATTAATAAAACTCCTACTACTTACTTCATTTAACCCAGCTACTGGGATTATCTTGAGTGAGCAGTTATTTGTACATACAGTCAATGTTGTTGCCTTCTTCAAAAACTCTGTCTCTAAAAACATGAGGGCACTTCAGACTGTAAATGAAAAATGCTTTTTTTTTATTCATTTGATTTCTGTTAAGAGCTCCTGGCATCAGCAGCTCTACTAACTTCATACCCAGAACCAGATACCTTCAGAAATTAATAAAGACTAAATGCATGGCACCTGCACATATCTCCAGTGGGCCCAGATGTGCTGGAGAGACTTTGTATGAGAACTTTGTTCTGTGCAGGAGAGGTAAAACTAACATCTATGAGATCTATTGCAGTCATCATGTGCTAACAGGTCACCCATCAGGTGCATGGGTATCACATCCTAGATGGTGTGAAACTGGCAAGTTGAGTTGCCTCACCAGCAGCTGAGAAGACAAGAATAAATTTGTGTCAGCTACTTAGAAAATTGCCAGGTGTCAGTCTTTACACTGTGGTAGCCATTTAACAGGTGGGAAAATGCACCAGAGGCAGAAAAAATCCACCACGTGGAGCATTTTCCGAGCAGGCGTGGGAAAAGAATCCATGCACTCTGAATCACACTTGAATGCCTGAACTAAAAGACTTCAGCTTGAAAAAAGAGATCTTGTTGGGAAGATAATAGAATTACAGAATGGTTTGTGTCAGAAGGGACCTTAAATCATCTAATTCCAACCTCCCTGTCATGGACAGGGACTCCTCTGACCAGATGAGGCTACCCACGGCCCATCCAACCTGACCTTGAACACTTCCAGGGAGGGGGCATCCAAAACTGCCCTGGGTAACCTATTCCAATGCCACATTGCCCTCAACATGAAGTATTTCTCCCTAATGTCCAATCTAAATCTTCCCCCTTCCAATTTAAAGCCATTCCTCCTTGTCCTACCACTACATGCCTTTGTAACAAGTCCCTCCTCAGCTTTCTTGTAGGCCCCTTTCAGATACTGGAAGGTCACCATAAGGCCTCACTGGAGCTTTCTTTTCTCCAGATTGAACAACCTGAACTCTCTCCACCTGTCCTCATAGTAGAGGAGCTCCATTCCTCTGATCATCTTCCTAGCCCCCCTCTGGATCTGTTCCAATAGTTAAAATATGTTATTGAAATTTGGTATAGAAAATGCAAAGATATAAGACTGCAGAAATTATGTGATATGAATGATATTCTATTTTTCCAGTCTTGCATCAAAATTTGGAAGAATTTAAGTCCACCTTTTTCTCACCAAAATGTCTGAATTTCAGGAAACAGGTATTGAAATATTTCAAAGAATGGAATTTCTAAATCTCATCTAAAACTGAAAGTCCATATACAAGGTGTCTTGTTAAAGGTTTGAGAGGCAGTATTTTACATAGTTAAAGGAGTAGAGATGCATTCACAGCACAAGTCCTTCTTTTCAGGACTGAAATAGAAGCCAACACAACCCTTAGGATATCATGTATTTAACAGCATTTTCTTTAGAGCCATACTCTTTGTCTGAAACCATCAGCTGTTACTATGGTTGCTAAACACTGCAGTAAGACTTTCATGTTTGCATGTGAATTGTCAGATCCTAATAATGTAGGCTGAAATGTTATATGCCCTGTGAATGCCTCAGACTGAACTTCCGTGGAGCATTTTAACTCTAACTGTTCAGAGTCTTTCTCTGAATGGGGGTAAGTTTTGTCTGTGTTAGAAATGCTGGTCACCTCTTCTTTCAGAAGAACCTGTCCTTAGAGAAGGCACCTGGAATTTTGCAGGAAGGTGAGAAACTGAAGATTCACAGCTGCAATGGATGTTATAAGAAGCATAACTCCAAACATGTAAAATACCATATCATGTTACATATGTGAAAAAGAAACCCACACTGATTTATTCTCTTGTTTTACTCTATGCTTCTGCACCTTTTTTTGACAAATAGTAAATGTAAGTGATGTTACTTATCTCTCAAAAGCATTATGAAAATAAAGGAACATTTGTGAAAACTTAGAAGTCTATACAAATAGTCTCCTATAAAAAAAACCCCATGAAATAGTAATGATTCTGTTTGTAGAAGAGGATTTGAAAAATGCACATTTAACAAAGGAGGAGACACAACAAAGAACAAAGATGAAAAAGTATTGAATTACTACAGTCTAAATGAGCCTCATCCTCTCTGTGTAGTGGTACAGTTTTAGGAGAGAAGGCACAGTGTATGGGAATACTGATTTGTTCAAAGACACGATAAAGATGTATCATCATAGTACTTAATTCATGAGACAGACAAATGAAGGTAATACAGCCTGCAAGAATTCTGAGAACAAAATAGCCAGTTCCTCTGATGACAGGTGGAGTTCTTAGGCATAAAAATGTCAAATGATATTACACATGGATATTACTTTCAGCTGCTCATCCAGACTTTGCCAGCCTTATATGTAAGTAGAGATCTAGGAGTTTTGATGATCTCATCTCTATAACAGATTGGTTCAATTCAGCCTCACCAACCCAAGCATTACTGAAACTTTGGAAAAATCCAGTGCTCCATGCTCTACTGATGACAGATCAGATCTTCCAATGTCTTTCAAAAATTTTAATATTGCAAGCCTACTAGTGAGATAACTAGGCTTTGAATCCTTTAAGCAATTTCACAGTTTTTACATTTTAGTCTTTATGATAGCATCATGTGCAACATGATGAAGTGCTTTAAAAACATGTGAACTACATTACATAGCAGTTTAAATACATTAGCTCAGGTATATGTGTCTGTGTGTGTGTGTGTGTAGTTCGTGGTATGGAATGACAAGCATTAAGAACCAAGATTTCAGTCTGTTATTGTTGCTTAAGTAGCCCAAATCTGAAGACTGAGGGATCATACTAGTTTCTCATCAGCTGTCTTGTGATCCTCTCAACACCAAGGTCTTTTGCCAGTAAAATCTCCTGATGCCTGGCTTTCGGGCTATGTACATAGCTGTACCATCTATAGTACTGCAAAGCTGCACAATATTCTCACCCAGGAATTCCTCTGCTATCTTATTTCTGCAACACTTATGGAGTATTAAGACCAATACAAACTACTGCTGAGGAGTTTTTCTGTGATGGGGTGTCCCTTTTCATCCAGAGATGAGCACTCACAGAGACAATTGCAAAGTCAGGTTTGGCAGAGCAACAGAACACTGCAGGAGACATGCATTTCTTCTGTTAATGTTTTCTTACCTCAGACTCTCTGGAAATCCTCATCTCAGGCAACTGCGAGCAGGTCAACCTAACACAGCAGAGTGTCCAAGTGAATGGATCCCACAAGCATATATACAAAAACATAGCTATTCGGATTTTATACCCAGCTTGGCTCATGTGAAGCTCAGTCTGTGCACACCATGCTCAACTGCAGAGACACATCTCAGTCATATCTTCTCTAATTGATTTGTACATATTTGCTTTCCTTTCTGCTATTATCTTAGCCATCAGGACTGTTTATGAGCATCAAGGAGTCTTCTGGTTTCTTGGGAATAGAAAGAGTCCTCTTCATTATATTTTACATGACAAGACACATTTTACTATAACACTGTACAAACAGCTAAGTCTCTGACAGGGCTTTTTGTCTGCAAAAAAGCAAATTAAATTATGTGTATACATAAGAAAAAGGTGTAATGTTTATATCGTAAGAATGATTTCTTGTGAAACATTTATTTCATTGTAGCCTTTTGACATTGCCCAGTGGGTATTTTTAAAGTCATTCATGCCACCGCTTACTAAATAAATATCTGAAGCATTTTTTAGATCTAGGATAAATTATACAAATTTCTCTTTCTCCTCTGTGAGAGTGCTTGTTATTAAGAGGCTCTGTGACTCAGTTGATCTTTGCGAAGGAGCCATTATACTGGTAATAAAATTGGAAATCAGCACACTGCAAACAACACCTCTATTCAGAGACCCTAAAGATGCAAAACCATTTCAGAGAACTGTAACTATTAGCAAAAATAGCAGATTACCTGTGACAAATAAGTAGATGTGTGCACAGTATCTTTGTATGCACAATCAGCTAGCTGATTGTAGAACAAAAAATACACAATGGGTTTTAAAGGAAAGACGAACAGGACAAACACTTTGGGAGGATGAACATTAGTATCAGCCTCCAGGGTTATAGAAAATTTACAGAAGTTGTGCTGTTTAGCAGCTCTTATTTGTCTCCTCTTACCCCAGTGACAGGACTGGGAGTCAAAGGTACCAGGGAGACAGAAAGGTACAAGTAGGAGTTTGAAAAGCAGTAGCTCAAGCAGTCTTTGAGGGTTGTTTGCATCTTGTGAGTTCTTTAAGTTTATATGGATCCAAAACGCTGTCAGGTAAACTAACAGGAGAAAAATCCATCAAGGATTTCCAGCCATGCACACACCACCTCTGATTCCTTAGGTCTCTTAACAGACATGTCCTGAGGTTGGAAGAGATTCACGGGGAAGCATCACTGCCACACTACCCTCTTCTTATACTTTCCCCTAGAGACCCACTGCACACCACAGTCAAAGACAAGACACTAGGAAAGAGGGGTCAGTGTGTCCAAGCCTTTTCATGAAGGAGCTGCCATACACTTCAGCAGACTCTTGGTTTCTCTAATCCATGGCAGTGTCAGGGTAAACAGCAAGACAGCAATAAAGAACACATAACTCTTCATACTCAATGACCAGATGATTACTGCAAAGATTCTGCCCAGGGCCTTTAAAGGAATTTGTGTCCAGGCACCTATTCCTGTACATGTCTCTTGAGAACAGCAACAGAAACCTGGGGCTGTAAACAACCTGCAGAAAATACTAACCCTTCCTTTGTTGAGCTGAAGGCCATGCTAACTGCTTGTTAGGAGAGAAACACCTTATTTTTGTTGTGACTGCAATGACACTTATAGCCACAAAGTGCTGTTTTCCAGGAATACGGAACCCCTCACAGCCTGAGGGAGAGATTTTTACATTACTTGTAGGGCTCTTTGGAGGCAAATCTAGAAGCTGGATGGCATATAATATGTTGCTATTTATATCCTTTGTGGGCTATGTCTTTCCATGAGAGGCAGTCACAGACCAAGGATGCTGTTCAGACCTTTCTGCTTAAGTCTGTGCAAGGAAGTCTGCAATCCTCAGACTAGTCCTTGCAGGAAGCATAGTTAAGCATCAAATACTAAAATGGTAAACACAACACCACAGATCATTCAGATGCTCTTATTGATTCTAAAATAATTTCACTTCCACAATCACATAGCACTATAAGTCTTGTCTCTTTATCAAGTGTTATTTATGCCAGTTTATGTGGTATAATTGCACTGCATAACTCCGGTTGAATTTATTGAGGTTTTGTTTCTTGCTCTTTTCTGATGGCACCTGTATTGATGAATATTTTAGCACTTCTGTCCAAGATCCTTATAGCTGTAGCAGACAATTATTATATTACAACTGTACAGGTGTATGTTGCAATAGTCAAGCAGATATTAAGTGTCTGGGATGATTTTAGCTCTTAAATTTCTTACGTGTGTACCAATGAGCTTTAAAAACTTCAGATTTTGTGATCTGTGTAGCACTAATTGGCAACATATGAGTGCTTAAACTCTCTTGCAGTTATTCTTTTAAAACCCATTACAAGTCTTAATGGTCACATCATAGTCACTAGTTACACAGAAAACCAGATTGAAAAACCAAATCACAGAAAAATTCGGATTGGAAGGGAACTTAAGAGGCCTCTAGTACAATGACCAGGGTCAGAGGAGAGACCAAACCAAGTTGCTTGGAGTTATAGCAGGTTGGTCTTGAAAACTTCCAAGGATAAAGACTGCACAACTTCTCTGGGGAGTCTGGTCACTTCTGGACTGTCCACATGGGGAAGAAGTTTCTCCTTTCATCAACTCTGAATCTCTCTTTTTTCAATGTCTATTGTTCCTCATCCTCCAACCACAAATTTCTATGAAAAACATGGCTCCGTTTCCTTGATTATATTCTCGATGGTACAGGGAGCTGCTGTTGGGTCCCCACCACCCCTTCTCCAGGATGGATCAGCCCACATCCCCCAGTTCCTCCTTGCAGGCTCATGCCTCCACAATTGTTCTCCACTGGGCTTGCATCTTATACTGCGAGTGAGACAAAAATAAGCCTTAACTGTCAAAGGTGTCTATATTTGAAATGCTGATCTTCAATATTCCTCTGGGAATACTTAAAACAAAACAGTCAGAAGGGGTGAAGTAGTTATGCTCTAAGTCAATGCTCAAACTCAGCCTCATTTGATTTCCAATATAAGATTTGAAAAGTGACATTATGGTTTTGTCACCATAAAATGACCCTGTCCTAAAGTTTCTATACAGTGTCAGAAATGGAAACAAGACCTCCCAGCAGCACAAACCCCTCAGTTCAGTGGTAACAAAAATCTTTTCAAACACTTTTTTGTCAATAAAACACCTCAAAAACTTTCCTTATTAACTGTTGTGGGTTTCCTTGTGTAGAAAATTGCGGGCTTTTTCCTGGAAATTATCTTTCTACTGGGTGGCTTACTTGCTGAACTTCCAGACTTTGAAGTAAAAGCCAGGGGGATGGACAGGTGGGAGATTACACACACTGGAATACAGGCCTACATGAGGGTAGGTTTTTGTTAGAAAACATTAGCCCAGAAGTACATTGATTTGGTAGAAGGAACAAGCAAATCAAACAAAGAAAGGCTACAGTTGAAATTGCTTGTACTTTCAGGTAGCTCTAAAAGACAGTAGTAAAAAAATGATGCGGTTCCTTTCTTTACCTTTTAAATGCCGCTACTTTATCTCTGTGTTTATCCTGTTTATTTTTGCCTTTTAAGAATAATCCAGCAAATGCTTTTGTTGGTAGAAAAGTTTGCCAAAAGAATACGTTTCATAGGTCTAGGAAGTCAATAGCGTCTCATTCTTTACTCTCCCAGATGTCCAAGAAGAGCAAATTGAAAGTTATGATCAGTTATTTGCACCTAAAACTTACTTTGAAGAGTAATACTACTCAACAAGAAACAGAAATTGTATCATATGCCCTTTGTGAGCAATAAAAACAGCACAGTCTTCAGTGATAAAAACACATGAAACCCAGCTAGCTGTGTATTTCTGAACTATAAATTTATCAGACAATGCTTATTATGGGCTGTATCTCCTTTAAGATGTCAAGAGTGAAGACATCTTCACCTCTGCTGACCATTCTGGATTTCACATAGAAGTCATGTTATTTTTTTAGAATAAGTTTTTTCTTAAATTTTCTCTGGTTGTTCTTGTGTTCACTGATTGCTTTGCTCTTGCTGGGTTTGATTTTGGAGAGAAAGTAGATTTTTATTCTTTCTATGCCTTTCCTTCATTTTCATAGCAGGCATTCTGGATTTTCCTTGTTTTATTGACTTAACTTACTTTCTTGAATATTTTTTTATATTGTTTCTGTTTATTTGGGATGTATTTTTCCTTTGGACTGCTTTTCCCCTTTCCAGTTGTATCTTCTTCTTTCATGCTGTTTTTCTTTGCTCTGGCTTTCTACTTCATTCCCTTGCTAGTATGTTTGTTTTTCAGATTGTGCAGCTTCTTTAGGCTATGACTTCTATCAGCTGCTGGTACTGAGAGGAATGAAATACAATGGACGGGTCCTCTGGGACCACTGTTTCAATGCACTGAGAATGCACGAAGGACCCAGACAGACCCAATCATATCACACAGTTTGATTGCAGTGTGATTACCTCTGGAAGAAGGGTTGTTTTCTTTCTCTCACCACAGAGAGATAGGTAGGAAGCACTGAATAAGAGAAAATTTGAATGACATTAGACAATTGAAATACTTTCTAAATAATGGATCCACATCCTGGCTATACAAAGTAAAAATGTATTCCTATTATCGCTGAACTCCTCAGGAGCTACACTGAGACCACAGAAAGGCTCTTTCACATGGGAGCAGATGTGCAAAGCAAAGCATTAGAAGAAAATTATTTATTTCCCCAGAATTACAGAGAGTAAAATAGCAGCATGGGAACATATGCTGTAGTAACTGCTCTAACTCAGAAATATGGTTTATATAAAAACACTTGGAAGAACATATGCTTATAAACGCATGGGTCATGTCTTATCCTTGTTTTAACATGGACTAAATTGAGATCCCTACTTCTTTCTAGCAAAACAGAAGTTAAAGAAAAAACCCAAAAAGAGTAGTAGGAAAAGGTCATTATTTGTTTCAAATGCAAATATTTCTTTTAGGGATGGTTTTCACTGGAACCCTAGCCATGCATGCACATTTGGACCTTACATCTCCAGCTTACATAGAGGGATAAGACCTTGTATAAGAAGTAGGAAGGCGCAGGTCATTCTCTGTCAGCTGCTAGCACCAGTGACAGGTGCCCTGGGCCACTGCTGTCCATGAGAAGAGGGGAGAGGAAGGTAGCAGCCAGGTAGGGAAGTGCTGGTAGGATGAGGGCAATGATGATAAGACCATATTGTTACACAGAGTGGGGCAATGGTCCAGTAGCTAATGCAGTAGCATAGAAGTTAGGATGCACGAACTTCATTCTCTGCTCCTTTACCCACTATTGCAATAGTTCTGGGAAAACAAGAAAAACCTGTGTTTTGACAATATTCGATATCTAAGTGCTGCCAATGTCAAAGGGAATTAAATCCACAAATATTTTTTCAGTATCTGGAACCTGGTACGAAACCTTTTCACCTCTGGGACATAGGAGGGGGTACTCCACCCAGGGGTACCTGGGTATGAATTTGTCAGGGACATATCGCGGAAGTGTTCAGCATGCAGCTGGTGGAAACTGTTGGGTATCTTAAAGGTCATGCAGAAAGTACAGCTATGCGTGTAGTAAATAGACATGACTGAGTAGAGATTTCCTTAAGCACAAAGCTCTCCCCAGATCTCCTCCCACACTCCTATCTTTCTTATGAGCTTGCTTAGGTACAATCTACCTAACAAATACCAACTGCCTGTAGCAGAGGGTTTCTGTGGTCTTCCAAGAAGAAATCCAGGTTGTTTAATCTGTCCGGTATCAGTCACAGTCCCGAAAGAGCCTTAGCATACAGCAAGCTGCCAGGGCTAGCAGGAAATGCCAAGAACTGTTGCCCCTGCTGTACCTTGAATCACTGTGTATATAGAAACCCCTGATAGTCCAGTTACTGTTTGAAGAAAGGTCACTTAAAGCAGAAAGCAATGTAAGTGGTTGGATCATCTGGCTCTGAAGCCAGTCACGCTGAAAAGCATGTCAGTAGGGTACACAGCCAGGTAGTCTGAGGGGAAGTCAAATCAGTTAGAAAATCAACTCTGCTTTGGCTAAAACCAGAACATTTTGTCATTAATCAGTTTGTGGGCAACTGAATACCCAGTTCTTACTTCATCTTGCTCCAGTCTCACAAACATTATAGTTTTTGAGGAATGACTGAAAGAGATGAGAAGCCTTAATCATTTTTTTCCTGAAAGCTCATCTGATTGCTTGGGAAGCTTGGCATTCAATGCAGCAGACAGGCACAGTTAGTGGAGTTAGTGGGTTGTAGCCCATAAAAGATAAAAGGAACATGACAGAGCTCTGCAGGATAAAGTAAGAGGTCAGATTTGCATCTGATGCAGGAAAGGCAGTGGTGATCTGTGAGGATTGCTCCAGCAGAGGGACTGAGAGATAGAAAGGAGAACCTTGTTGACAGATCAGGGCTAGAGGTCACCTCCAGGGAAACCAGGCTACTACAGCCAGGATGGCACAGAAGATACATCCATGTCTTCTACACTGTTCTCTTCACCCATCCCATAGCCATGATATAGTCTTGGTGATTTATGTGGAATTGGGGGCAGGGGCGTGTCACAAATGTAGCACTTTGACATCATTATGACTTTTATAGGAGCAAGGAGGTTGTAAAGAAGCAGCGCAACACTGCTTCCAGTGCAGTAGCTATGGCAAATTGGGAAACAGCAGGAAACAGAGATACAATTGATGTGACAGTTAAATGGGAATTTCTATGAGAGCATTCAAAATAATTTTCATTGTAAACAAGATAATTTTAAGATGACAATGCTAGGGATCACAGCTTAAAATAAATAGCAATAAAACTTAGAATTTATTTGTGAACTTCCAAGTATTTTATACATTTTTGTAAACACTGCAAGCACACAAAAAGATTTAATTCATTTCCCAAGTATTTTTATTATTGCTTCTTTAGAACACCTGGGTTTTTTCCTTATCCTTTCATCATCTCTTTATCTAATCTCAGAACAGCATGGGATGCTACTTCCAGTCATCTGTCTTACGTGTTTATTGGAAGCTGATAGAAAGATAGAGAGAGGAGTTAAAGACACAATTCTAATGAAAAGCAATGATGAAAATATTTGGTGCCCTATTTGGAGTACAAAATGAAAGCAACAATTTGAAATACAGGCTTTCTGTATGCTGTTGAGTAGATAATATCTACATAATAATGAACATTACCTTCTCAGCCACCAAGGTGGCAAGTTGCCACATGGATGCTATTGTTTAGTTGTTTCAATAAGATCCTGGAATCACAAACTGCAAGGCAACTCTGATGGCTTTTATTACAAGTTTCTCCAATATATTAAGCTACATGTACATATTTATTTTTAAATGGTTTTGGTTCTCTTCTTTCTGTACAAAGAGATTGATTCCTATGAAGTGAGAAATCTCTAATGCATCACTTCATAAGACTCATATGCCAACATGGCAGACATGGTTTCATATGAATGTGTTATTTATCATTTTATGAGAAAGTTGAACACTAACATGTGCTGAGGGAAGAACATTTCTCCTCTCTGAAGAAAAACCCAGTTGTGCTGGTGAGCTGTAAGATTCCTGGAAAGATGCTGCAGAAGTGATTCAGAGGGGCTCTACATCAGGATTTTCTTTGCTCACTGTTTCGTCCATGCTTTATCTTCTTTTTATTTACCTATTTATAATACTTTTTTTTCAGTGAAATATTTCACTAATCTGTTTAGATTAGTGAAAATAGTTCATCCCTTACATAGTAAAAAAGGGCTAATAAAATAAAGCACAAAGATATTCACAAGTCAGCTCCTCGTCTTTGGAGGGTAACTGGAAGCTTATGGAAGACATATATGTCATGTTAAAGCCTAGGAGATAATGAATTCATAAAACTAGTGATGCAGACAACCAGTTGAGCAGAAAATAATTCAATACTAGATAAAAAGAAATGTTGCACTCCATTTCCATGGGACTCCAGGGCAGGACTCTACTGCCCTGTGTGGACCCCTGCCTGAGGACAACGTTAAAGCGCTCCTTGGCAGAATACAGCTCTGACCTTCTCATTTTAATTACCTGTCACCAGAGTACTAGTGGCATTACTTTTTCTTCTAGATTGCATTTTTGATCATAACACCTGAAACCCATCTAGCAGCAGTTAGAATTATATCTATACCAACAAAAATGTGTCACCTAATTCAGTTAATTAACTGAAGTACTGTCTCAACCTGATATGGCTATGTTGCTACTGAGTTCACAGGCTTGCAATTATTTAAGATCCCTGCATCCCACTTCATTGTGAAAGTGTATATACTCTGTTTTTCATAAGTCTCAGCTTAAGATTTTGTTTCTGTACCTCACCCAAGTTAGTTTTCCTATCATTTATTTATCCCACTGCACTGCACATCCTCATGATCATACATCCTTGTTATCGTTCTGTCCTTTTCTGAAACCTTCACCAAGCTTTCTCTGCTGCTTGTAGATTGTGTAAAGGACTCCTGAGTGTTGAATAACTGATCAGCTGATTTCTGAGCTTATTCTGCAGAGAGAAACTAACAGCAAAGCTTCTGTTGTACCTAACTAATGAGAGTGAGAGCCTTCCTCTAGGTTTCATTTGCACTGCCATATAGCTTACCCTTATTACCATCACTGAATTTGAAATGGGATTTTAGTGCAGTGACTCCAATATTATCAGACTCACCACTGATGCCACTGCCACCACCTTTGACTAACTAGCTTTGAGAAGTGCAGATGGGACCATTCACTAAATTGTCCCCTATTTTCTTTGAGCATTTGTTATTCATTGGTATTTTCTGAATAATCTGGATGAGCAACATTCAAACTATAGGCTGCTCACAAACCATTCAATGTTCATTATTTCTGTTGTGTGCCTTTGCTGTCTAAGTCTCTGCTCTTTGTTTTTTAAGCAGAAGCATAGCAACAAAGGAATAAAACCATGAATTTTCACATAAAGCATCATTTTTGCTAAAGTTTGTTATTTCAAGATATGTGCCATTCAGATACCAGAGAGAATCTGCATTTTCCTCTGAAAGGACCTGCACCCTCCTCGACCCTCCTGGGGAGCTTACATTGACAATCCCACCAGGTTTACCATTCAGTGGAGGTTTTCTGCTTCCTTCATATCTGAAGACATTTCTTGATGTGAGGCAGCTAAGAAATTATTATGGTTATATGTTAGCAGAATGCATGCAGTGCTCTCTGCAAGGTGAAGAAAAGCTTGTGTGCTCTAAAGCTCCTCTGCTTTTCTTCTTCTCAGTCCATTAATTTTACAAAAGATGTTGCCTGTCCTTATAAACCCTGTTCACTTGCTGAGGGAACAGAAGAAAGCCAGGACATTTACATATTGAACAGAACAGAAATTGTTGCGTGAAGCTCCCTAAAGAGCAGATGAAAATAGGAGCATTTATTTGCATGCCAGTAAAATGGAAAGATATGAAACTTTGCTAGTAATTTGCCAGCAAATGGAAATCAGTGGGGAGCAAGAGCCCCGAGAGCTCTTCCTGACACAGGGATCAGATGAATGAAGGAGCCAGTGCATTTAGAAATACCATGTAGTGTTTGGAAATGCCAAGAAACTAGCAGGCATTATAGGTCAGTGCTCTGGACTATCAAAAACTCTGGAGAAAGGGAAATGGTGGTTTACAGGGAGTGGAGATAATCTATAAGAAAGTGGTGGCTTTGCGGGTTTTTTTTCCTATTTGTCATGTTTCCAATGAAGTAAAAAAAAGAGCAGCAATGAAATGTAGCCAAAACCGTGACCAGAAAACAAAGCTACCATAATTAAATACCTACATCAGATTCTAGTTTTGAAGGGGCTAAGGGGAAAGAGTTCTACTTCCAGCCTCCAAGCATAAGAAGAAAACTAAGTGCATGTTAAAAAGTAGCTCAGTGATGCCTCCTTGACAGTTGGTCTTGATTTGCATTTGAAAATGCATTTTCTCTGTGTTGTGACAAGATGTTGGGGAACAAAGAGAACAGAAGTCAAATAAAAATTAAATGTTTCGAGAGACATGAAGGTTCTATGAAAAGTCAGACCCATCGTTTGTTTGTTGAGCAAAGCATCATTTGCTCAAGGGAGAGGATATGAGGGGATGGCTTGCTATGAAGCACAGCCAGACCATGGTTGAGCACTGTTGGCAGAGAGCTGCTTCTCTTGTTCACATTCTCCTTCCTCTTCTTCATCCAACACTAAGGTCAGTTTGTACCCTCATTTTCTATGCAGGTCAGTCATGAAACTGTCCGATCATTACCCTTCATCACTGTGGGAACAGTGTCTCTGTGACAACTGAAAAATTAATCACTATTAAAATTACTAAATTGTGAGGTAGAACACCAACTGTCCACACATTTTCTGTGTTCACATGCAATACAAGAGGTTTTAAAATAATTCCCCCACCTGGTTTGTGGGATAAATTCTGCCTGGGAGAGTAGCATAAGAGTTTGTGAACTGTTTATACTCCAGACCAAACCAAGGACTTTGTTCCTCTTATGGGTGTCTCACCTGTAACATATGGTATATTTCAGCTTGCATTTACCTAACTTTGTTTGCATCTTTAGCGACGCCAGAATAAAATTTGTCTTAATATAGCTTCATATCATTATCTGAAAAATCTTAAAAGAAACCAATACATATTACAAGCCAAATCTGCATGGAAAAGATGTGCAGCTGAATTCTCAGTAATGCTGTCATGACAACAATGAAAGCCAGTAGACCACCAGTTAAAAGCCATTTGTAATTTGAAGATTCTCCTGAAAAAATGGAAGTTGACTATTCTGACATACTGTGAGTTTGTAAGAGTGAAGTGTGTTGCCTTTCTAGAAGATATTGTAGCATATTTTAAAAATTATATGTTGATATATTGGAAGATTACAAATGGCAAGTGATGCATTGCATCACAACTAAAGGACTCAAATATCCATCAATTAAACTGAAATAAAGTAGTCCCTAAATTTTCTAGAAACACAATCTCTCATATAAAACTGAAATTTTTCATGGAGAGCTCCCTGACTTGTCACTGAATGTGTTATAAATAAATAAAAGAGTTATTGTAGCACTGAGTGGTTCAGAATTTTTCAAGATCAGTTTATACAAAAGTGTAGAGGTTTTCAATTGCAAAAATATTCAAGTTATTTAGCAATCTGGTATCAGATAGTCATGGAAAGGGGAAAGTGATTTTAACCAGAACTCATTGACTTGCAATGAGGACTGTGCAGGAGACAGATGTTCCACTTCACAAAGGATTTTGTGGTTTCCAATCTTGACTTGGTTATGAATCTAAATGAAATATAATAAAATATGGAAAGGAAAACACATTTCAGATTCATAAAAACATTTCTGCTTGTTTTTACCCATTTTTATTTTTCCCGTTTTTCATCATCTGTTATCTCTTTCCCTCGTTTTTGGCTATGTCCATGTCAGTGATCTGTCTTAACCCCTGGCTATACATTTTCTCTTCTTAATCTCTTCAGTTAACCAGTAGCTCACCATTTCAGTTCTTGCTCTTCTTACTCCACTGAGACTACTTTTGTCAAAGCTTTTATAGACTTAGCATTTTTTATTCCATCACCAGCTCTCCAGTCTCATTCTCTCAAGCCTGGCAGCTACTTAGAATCATAGAATAGTTTGGGTTGGAAGGGACCTTAAAGATCTTCTAGTTCCGACCCCCCTGCCACGGGCAGGAACATGTCCCACTAGATCAGGCTCCTCAAGGCTCCATCCAACCCAGCCTTGAACACCTCCAGGGATGGGGCATCCGCAGCTTCTCTTGACAACTTGTGCTAGTGCCTAACCACTCTCACAGTGAAGAAAGTCTTCCTAATGTCTAGTCTAAATCTGCCCTTCTCCAGTTTAGACCCATTCCCCCTTGTCCTGTCATCACAAGCCTTCATGAATAGTCCCTCTCCAGCTTTCTTGTAGACCCTTTCAGGCACTGGAATATTGCTCTAAGATCTCTTCAGAGCTTTCTCTTCTCCAGGCTGAACAAGACCAACTTCCTCAGCCTGTACTTCTGACACTATCAGCTGCACTCTTAAGAAGGCTTGTGCCTTCTTAAGTTTGCCTGCCTTCTAACTCCTGCCTTATAACAAAAGTCCTCTGTGGTTATACCAAGTTCTCCTCTTCTTCTCTTCCTATCTACAACAAGACTCTCAGTCAAAAACACAAATGTAATTGCCATGTTACTTTGACTCATTAATCTATTCCTCTAATAAAGCCCACTCTGCTTATTTATACCATCAGGGCTGACTTATCTGTGTGTCCATCAGTATCGCTATTGCACAACCTGACTACCAAAGCACAGCACAAATTTCTGTTGCTGGTTCCATACTTTTCCAAACAATGTATTTCTTTTTAAAGTTGTCAACTGACAATTTTCAAGTTACGGATGAGTAGAAAATAATACAGGGATAAACATCTCTTCAGTTTTATTTAGAATATTTTGAGTACTGTGATGCAGCCAAATGTCGTAGCACAATACGTCTAGCACCTAAATGCACAAAATAGAGAGGAGTATAAAAAGAAGATACTTACCTTCAGTCACACAGCAGCTCTGCATCAGATTACTTTATCCCTTCCAGAGCCCTGAATTACTGACTGAAACATACAAAAGGAATACAACCCTGTATGCACAGGTTAATGTATTCTCCTACCAACTCTCTACAAAGTTAAGTAAAACAAAATTAAAGACTTCTAAGCTTCCACAATCCATTGCTGAGAGGGTTCTTGGAAATAAACCCCTTGTTTTAGCATTTATTCTATGCTATATCTTCTTCAGGGACAGACTTGTAGAATGCCCAGACATCTAATGACACTGACAGGTTTCCAATTATATTTCTAAAGATGCTTTTATGAATTTTGACATGCAGTTCCTGCAGCATTTAGGGCCTATATTAATTTCCTCTGCTGTAGTCTTTCCCTCATTTCTGTCATGTGATTTTGTTAATTTTGTCTGGTTTTTACAAAATATTATGTGGCTATTGAGAGCAAAATAGTTTCATCACATTGAATAGGACTTTCAGAGTCTCAGAAAACATGAGAAGAAGTATGTCCATCAGTCCCTTCCCTACCAGCAGAAAAAAATCTGACCCCACAAAAATAACACTGTTGAATGTCAGGATAGCCTGAGGCCTGACGTGTTAATGTCACTTCTGTGGTAGGGCTGTGGCAGGGCTCTAGAGTGATGAATTCCCTAAATTAGAGTTGTAGGTGATCAAAAATTAGGAACAAGTCCCCAGTAAAGATGCTGTAGAAGGTTTGTACACAGTTTTCTACTGCAGTGCTTTATGTGCATCTGTGCTGCCTTCTTAAAGATAGACATTTTAGCTCCTCCATGTCAAATCATAGTAATGTGCTTGTTAGCTAGTGGTCCAGTTTTTCCATCCTAGTTGCCTAGAACTGCATTGCTCGAAGCAGGCATCATGACTTCCCACAGTACTGAGAAAATAGTAGATTCAAATGAAAGTTCTTCTGGTTTACTTGGTGCTGATATTAACTCTCTCGGGGACTCGGCAAGCCACGTAACATAATACAGCAGCCTACCCTCCATGTTAGGGATATTGCAAGGTTTATGCATTAAATGCTGGGATAAAGTATGTTCTTTGAAAACTTCAGATAAAAGGTTCTCCAGAAATGCAGGGGATGATGACTAGTATTCCTGTCCTCATCAAAACTACTGCTTTCCTCCCACACAGTGCTGTGCTGATTTGGTGATGTAACCATTGAGGGAAAAGGACTATGCAGTCTCCTGGTGTGTGGCTATCGTTACTTCTGGCTGCAGATAGCAGTAGAAAATGGCTTGTAATGGGGTTGTGTTGAGATTAGGTGAGAAACCTAAATGATATTGTCTGCAGAGGAAGGAAAAGGGAAAATAATTAACTCCAAGCCAAAACTCAAGCCATTGACTTCAAGGTGGCACTGTCGACAATGTGACCATGCTGCTCATTTAAAATATGTAGTAGCAGTCTCCTTCCTTGCCCTCTCTGAGCTCTTTGGCAGTGAGAAATGGATTAAGTAGTGTCATACAAGCAGTGCTGCCCATAGCATCTGATGGCTTTGATGTAAACGAAGCAGGAAGCTGCAACTCTCCATGGTGAGCTGATGTGCAGGGAAAGTGAAACCTGTAGAGACAGGATTCAATTGTGGGAACTTTGTGGGTGTTAAATGAACCTGCTTTGGAGGGTTGCCAAGGGAGGAGATGCAGGAAAATCTGATGAGAGATACCAGGCATGAGAGTTAATTGTGTTTTGGAGGTTGGAGAAAAAGCTAAAATTAAACCATTATCAAAGAAAAGCCGTGGACAGTTTGTTTTAAAACAGAGTTAATGGCTGGAGCCTACAGAAAACCTAATTAAAAGGGAAGAGAAAACAAATGAGGTTTTGGACTGTGGTAGCGCATTCAGAAACAGGTTTTTTTATGTGGATTTTCTGCTGTTCTCTGCTGTATTTCTGTGGCTTAAAAAAAGCCATTATGGTGAAGCATATTAAAAAGATTTGTAGCTAGGTAAGACCAAGGTATTTTGCATAGTGTTGTGACATGAAACCTCATTGCTTATTTATAGCATCAGAAAGAACAACTAGAAAACTGACTTTTATCTCAGATGTGATTCTGAGGCAAAGGTCCCAGCTTCAGGACACAGAGCTGCAGCAATACATGGACTACCAATAAAACTGGAGCAAAATGTAAACACTACAACCGCCTTGAGATGGATATAAGCACCATCATTTTCCTAGGACCTGTGACTATGGGTAGGAGTCATAGTATCTAGCTTTGCATGTTTGTACTCCAAATGTTTGTATCTGAACACATTAGCATGACCTACCTTTATATCTGAATAAAAGAGAGAGGTATTTTCAAGGTGTGATTCAGCTGGCCTAGATAGATATCTACTTTAGGATGACAGGAATCGCACCCCAAAAGTGCTTCTTCCCACTGACTTATTAAAGGAATTTAAAGAAATAGCTTTGGTGTAACCATATTTACATTTGGTCAGATTTAACACAATGCTGTGAATCACCTGGAAGTGATATTTAAAAAGGATTTGAGCTAGTTTCTTGTAAGTTCCTCAGTTGCTTAGAAATACCTCTTGTCTTCAAAAACATTTGCCTTCCTGGCCTGTTCCTGTATAAAAATCACCCTATTTGAGAGTCCTCAACTTCAGCCTTACACAATTGTCCAGGTCAGCCTTAACCTCTTCCTGCATTTGAGAAATTTTTATGGGAATTTTGCTAGCAGAAAAAATGGTTTGGACTACTCAAAATTTACCTACTGACTGGTAGTTCTATGGCGAGAAGAGTCATAACTGGTTAGCCAAATGTTTTCCCTTTTAAGCCACCAGTGTAACTTCATCATCTTTGGAGTTGTTCTCTGTGTTTTAAGGACATATTAGAGCACCACCGTCATGCACAGACAACTATTTCATCAGCTGCCCTAAATCCCTATGCGTTACAAGTGTTCCACAGGAATGAAGATAAATGATGGATGTTTCTAGCTGCATCAAACAAGAGTGAAATAAGAAACAGAAGAATTAAACGTCATGAAAGGTCAGCAGACCATCTAGTACACTGAACTGTGCCTGATACTGGCTTTATATGAGTATGAGCTCTTTAAAAATCAAGCAAAATAAAGCTTTTTAATATACAACTACAGAATTACAGGTCAAGGAGTTTTATTTCCCACATTTACTGGTTATTGCAGATGGTGAGCCAGGAGAGATTTATATCCTTGGTGCTCCTCACTTAATTTCAAATTTCTGTCCTTCAATTCTACCTAACTTCTGGATTGAGAAATGAATTCCACCCATAAAATTTTTATTGCAATAAATTTTTTCCATTTATCAGCTTTAAATGGGTTGTCTTCATTTTCATGGGATGTCCCACAGTTCTCAACTTTTGAGGTGAGGCAACACATATATTGCTTTGTACATCTTCATCAGGCTGCTGCTTATTGACATCCCTGCTAAATTAATCCAACACTTTCTCAGATGCCTTTCATAATTTCTTCCTGTGCCTGGTTATTTTCATTGCCTCTTTCTAAGCCACCTTCAATTTCTTCTGTATCTTGAGATCACACATAGTTCAAAGTGAGTATATAATAGTATTTTCTTATTGATACTGTCAGCTGACTTCCCATTTCCAACTGTCATTGGCCTTTTTCATCCTGTAAAAGAAGGGACTGAGCTAGAGAGGATGATCTTTAGCAGAACTTCCTATGTTAACTGCAGCAAACTCTTGAGGTGGATGTGTTAATGGAGTTGTACTCCTTCAGCTTGTACCCCTCACTAGGCAGGAAAATTAGGTCACACCTGTGAGCAGGTAGTATTGCTGGGCTGTAGCACAGGATTCAATCATATGTCTAAGCTCTCACCTCTGGGTATGAGCATGGGCTTCTATGCTGAGAGGTACTTCCTAAAAACAAATGAAAATGAGTGTAAAAACAAACAGGAAAAACATTTTCATCAGAGTTGGTACGTCTTCTAGTTGTAATGTAAAAATAAGGCATAGGCGGAAATATCCCATAATGGTTCTGAAGCAACTTTTCCTGCATAATACAATAACACTAAGTATATCAGGTCTTCTCAGCTCAGGAACTTAAGTAACATTTTTTTAAATAATCAATCATGCAGAGCACAATTACAAACAAATATTTACACCAAACTAACATTATATGTGGGAAATAAGAGTAAATGCTGGAATAAAAGCTAAGTATGGGAATGGGGCTGGGTGCTTCCAGTACTATCATAAATAGTGTTGTTAATATTTTTGCAAACATTACTTTCTCCACAGTTAGTAACAAATGTTTTTAAGTCATGAGCTGTTATCCTTAATATAATCCACTTGTTTGTACAAATCTCTGCAGTTTGTTCTAACTGTTTAGAGGGATGAGAAGGACAGCCTCTACTTCAACCAGGTAGTCTAAATCTATTGCCTTGCAAAGTTGTTGAATTTAAAATGATTTGAAACTTGATGGGCTGGGTGATTATCAACCACCCTTGCATGATTGTTATATTTCCTTTCGCATACGTAGCAAACTGAGCAATCATCAATTGCCCTTGCATCATTGCTGCAGCTCTGACAGACTGGACATTGTACCCTTGCATCACCATCAGTTTAGAAGACTCTGGCTAACAGGTTGAATGATGGTATTTTCCACTCTTCTAATACTGTTAGGCAAAAAAAGAGTCAAACGGATTGATAAATTCCCCTCTTGAAGTCGCTCACATATAATCTCGAATTTACCTGCTCATGACATTAATCACATTGTCCCCCTCGACATGGGCATTACATCATTTCATCTTGAGAATCTCAGACATTGTCACCTTGTAGTGTCAACATTATTTTGAAGTATTACAGTAGTGCCACATTTAATTTTTGGAACTGTTATTAATCCCAACATAAATTCTCCACATTAAAATCAGCATAGAAAAAGAGGGCAGTTACATAACAAATGGTTGTTTGCAAACAAGCTGCGATGAATTATGGACTGATGAATGAGAAGTTTTGTAACCTTTTTAGATAGTCAAATATAAAATTATTCCTAGAGAAAGTCAGATGGAGAAAGGAAAGGATCACCAGTCTGGTTAGATCCGAATATGCAGAAATACCCAAGGATTTCGGGTTTTTATACTCTCAGTGGTTTAGCAACTATGTACATGTGATGAACAGCCACCATGCCTTTGAATCTCATGACTAAGAGAGGATCAGCCTTTTCTGCCTGATAGCAGTGATGTGTTTATTGTAGTCACTAGTGACATAGTTGGGTACAAGACTGATGAAGCAAGCATCTGCACAGGCTGCTTTGTTCTTCTCCTCTGAAGCAGCAGAGGTTCAGCAGGTCTTGTCTTGTCCACAACTAAAATCTGGGCTGGCCCTGCAGAATGATGATTCCTGTTCCCTCCAGGCTGTCTAATCAAAGCAGCATTGGCCACAATGTGATGCTCAGGTGGGAACCATTTACTCTTTACAGTGGGGATCTAACCAAGCCACCTCTGAACTGCAGGACTGAGCCACTGGAGAAGTTTCAGCCTAGCAAGAAAGTCAAAGATAGTTTTGCCATTGATTTCAGAATAAGGACTGTCTCAGTCCCTTTTTTGGGCTGTAAACTAAATCAGTGTGTACAGTCACTGAAAAGTAACACAAGAATTAATGCAGTCAAGTGGTGAGTTTCTATATGGGTTACAAAAATAATAAGTGGGTTTCTGCCTTTCTATTATTCGTCATGAAGAATTAAGCCACCTGGAATAATTAACTCACAAAGGCTTTCTGTGTAAGTGCTGGCAGGCAAAGCATGTTGAGCTAGGAAAAATTCCAGAGCAAACTTCATATTTGAAGAATATGCAGAACATTTGAAGGGAAGTTTTTTTAGTATATTTGGATAAAGACAAATAAGAAAAAAAATAGCAATCATGGACATGTGTTTTCTGTAATCAGATATATTTGCAGTAAAGATGACACAATTTCTACAGGGAGTAAGTTATTAGCTTTTTAATTTATAAACAGTTTATGTTTTTCTCTTTATTTTTAGTAGATTGTTCTCTCTTTTCAGAGAGAAAAATTGTAAATTTAGGTTTTCTTTCCTTCCACTCCCCTAGTCCATTATTTTTTCTTTCATACTGCTTCATAGTGTTCTCATTCTCTTTATTGGTGTTAGTTTTGCCTTGAATACATTGCATTGTTCACACATGGAAACCTGTTTTATGTGGCCATTTGGGCAAAGAATGCTAGAAGAGCTGTGAATGGCACGGCAAGCACTGCAGAGGAGCACTAGGCAGTGGAGGAGGCTGTGAAGCACTCCATGGGAGAAAACAAAGTTTTAGAGTTAGGAATGCAACTGACAGAAAAATAGAAAAGCAGAAAGTAGGTCAATTCTGCTGTCACTTCTGTGCCAAGGTAAAAAAGGTCATTCATGTAGACAAGGAAGCAGCTCCTCAAACTGGAATTAGGGATGCACCTGAAGTAATATGGCAAGGGCAGGGCAGGACTCACATGTTTGGGCAAGGGGACCATCTTCACCTCTTCATCTGTAGTGTCAGAAAACCACTCCCATATTACAAGCTAGAACTCCAACATAGAGCTCCCTCTTGCTAATCCTCCTTCCAAAAGAAAATTCTGGAGCCAGCTATGACAATTTGTATTTTCTCTGTTGGCTTATTAATCCTCTGCTCCTTCTTGCCCATTTTTCTTTCTTTTCTATTCCTTTCTATACTCTACCATCTTCCCATATGTACCATGTAGGCATCTTTAGATTTTTAATGTATTATTCCAACAGCTAGATTTTCATCTCTCATGGGTGTTTATGAGATCTATGTTCACTCTCTGTGAAAGTGCACTTTCAAATTTGCCCTTGAAATGTGAAACAATCAATGTTGGCAGCATTTATTCCTTCCTGTCAAATATTTTTCTCTGTCTAGACTCTATGAACAATTTAAGAATAATGTTTTGTGACAGTGATGCTGGAATCTAATAGGGCTTCCTTCACTTTCTAATTTGTCTTAGATTTGTTCAAATCAAGGGGTAAGGAATCTAACAGATACCAGTGGCAGCATCTCACTCCATCATCTCATCACTAACTGGTTTTGTGATTAGTTCAGACAAGCAATGGAGAAAGTAGATACAAAATTCTAACATTTCTAGGTGAGGGCAGCTTCCAGCCCAT
This sequence comes from Coccyzus lansbergi, assembly GCA_033558105.1. Lineage (NCBI taxonomy): Eukaryota > Metazoa > Chordata > Aves > Cuculiformes > Coccyzidae > Coccyzus > Coccyzus lansbergi. The sequence continues at coordinate 648,460 of JAUMJK010000128.1, forward strand.
CTGTTGCATAATATATCGACTAACTTATTCAACTTCTCGTATACTCAAATCTGAGAAATCCTCCCAAGACACAGGTCAGGGATTCTCTGCTTTTCATTAAGGTCAGAGTATTGTCTGCTTTTGTATAGTTCACTTGAACTGTAATTGCACTGAATTGTTCATTTTGGAAAAGACCCTTGAAGTAATCAAGTCTAACTGTAAACCTAACACTGCCAAGTCCACCACTAAACCCTGTACCTAAGCACCACCCCTACACACCTTTTAAATGTTTGCTCCCTGCAATAGGCATCAAACCAGTTTCCCAGGAGGTTAGTCTACATACCTTCACATGCAACATTATCAGCCTGGGCTGACAAATACCATAAATATTATTTTAGTGATTGTTCATGGAAAGTCCAAGATTAGGTGTGGAAAACTCCAGTTCAACTGTTGAATCAGTGCAACAGCATAGTCTGGAATTCCTTCAAACATCACTGGACAGACTAATTACTGAAAAATTAAGTAGTTTTTCATATCCATTTCACTTTTTTGATCTCCCTGAAAAGAAGAATATACTTACAACAGTGCTATATGTTATCATTATCTTTTTTTATTATTATTTAGTGAATTTCTGGTAGAAAATCAAAGTCTTAGGGCTGTCCCTAAATGCTCAGGAATTTAATTCAAATGCCTTAAACATTATGGAAATTGCTTGAAAGAAAAACATATAAACCTTGTTTTTCTGAACATAGGAGCCAAGCAACTTGAAGAGTTTTTGTTCCAAGTCTAATTCAGATAACACTCAACCCAAATGACCACAATTTAACCCTCTGTCTGGAGTACCACATTCTGAGCTCGCTTTTACTTCTGGCTCACCTGCCCCGTTCCTCTCATACCCAAAACAATACTAAATTAAACTACTGACCTTCACGGTTGTGATCTGTTTTGAGGATTGCTTATAAAGAAATCTGTCTCTTTTTTTACTGTCTGATAGTATGAGCTCAACTACAATACTGTTCTAAGGATAAATAAAATTAATTCATCACTGAACTACAGGGCTTAACGGTATGATGTAGAACTAGGTGTTGTGAGAGTCCTACAAGCTTTTCTCCATAGTTCCACCAAAACAACATCAACCCATCTGCAGATAACCCTATTCTAGCTTGGGGTTTCCCACAAATGCAGGTTGATTTGCCAGAGCATGTGTATGGTTTGTAAAGTGAATAAATCAGTGTTATTAATGTCAACTACATCTGATACTCCTTTTTCCAGAGACTGCATCTACAGGGCTTTCTCCTTTGCACTGATATTCAAATGGTTCATTTTTCTCACAGTTTGAAGTGGTTCCAGAACAGTAAAACATCCGGTTCTGCCAAGCACTGAGGAAAATCAGTGGGAGCTAATAGCTGAGATAAGGTTGACACTGCTGAATAAGGCATGCAAGATGTTGCTCCACAGAAACAAACTGAGCCCTCTTAGCATACGACTTGGTTGGTCAGACAAACGTTGGTCAGACAAACATTGTCCTATTCCTTCATCTTTTATGTAGAAGTTTAATTCAGTTTGCACTCTTGCCATTCATTTTAAAAGCCTCCCTTGGAAGACATGAGTGCAATATAACTATCTGTCATTTGTCTTCTTCGAGATTGAGAGTTTAATCTGATTTGGAAATAACCCTTAACTTTCAGTACTGGTGTAACAAATATTAGACAGTAATCTCTGAGGGGATCCTGAGGAATCAAAGTGAATACCATGGAGACAATCCTTGGTAGGTAGAATGTTTGCTGCTTGTCCTAATACATTTGACTGCAGTGTAGAATACTCCACTGACCCTGATGAATATGTATTAAGTACCATTTCAGTACATCACAACTTTTTAGACAGATGTTTGCCCTTATTGTTGTGCCTATTGCAGTTTCCTTTTCACTGCCTATACTGAAAAGCTAAATATACCCTTCTGAAATACAGCAGTCCTGGAAAAGGTACCACTTGTTGGATCTGGTATGTGCTTTTATTCTCATCAATTCCTCACTCTTTTAGAACCTGATGCATAATCTCTCTTAAATGGGCCTCTTTATGCTATAATTTGGAACTGATCTATGTCATAATTTATGGTATCGTCACTAGTTAACATGATCCATAATCTCAGTAGCTTTTTTCAAGATTTTTCTCAGAGGTATTGCTTTGAATTGTTTGTATAAATAACAGTTAAAAGCACTGACATGGACCGATGGCATTTGTTGCCTGCATGCCCAGCAGATCCAGGGGGTGACCTTCTCTCCTATATGAAGCAGTGCCTAATAAAAAAGTGTCTCCACCTCTTCTTGTTTTCAGGTTCACACATCCTTGAGCATATACTAGTTTAAAGTTTGTTTGACATCTTAGATCAGCTGAAGGTTGTAAGTAATTTAAAGTCATTCATCTAAGTCAGCACCTAAAATGAAAGCAGTAATGGTTTATTCCATTGGGAGTTACTTGTGAGCAGCTAAAAACATGTAACAGTCGATTGCACAGTGCAAAGCCGAGCTCAGTAGGAAGCAGATGAAAACCTATACAAAGCTTAAAGGGCATAAGCAAGTATTCATTTTACCCCAGCCAGTCCATGCAAGGGCCACTTGTCTTTTATCAACAGTATCTGATAACATGAAGAAATTAATAATTTACAGAGGGCGGTCAGGACTTTTCCATTAGAAGCTGTGTGTGAAGGAAGAAAGAACTGCTGGCAGAGGACAGAGTGCTCCCCACAAGGTCATTTTGCGTCACAGCTGCAAATGAGTTTCTTTTTAACGCTTTCCTAACCAAGAAAAAATACAATTGCAAATTGCATGCATATTTTACCTTTATTAAGCACAGAAAATAGCCCACATCAATGCTGGACTTCATGCCTTTGCTATCCTCTGGTCATGCAAGCTGTTCACATTTGGATCTAGCAAATAGCCGGGAACCTTTGATGCTTTTGGGACAAGCTGAAGGTCTTATTCAGCCCCATTGTCACTGTGGAGCTGACATACTAAAAATCAACAGGTTACCTGGTAGGCAAAAGAACTGATGAAATGTGGTTTCACACAAGCAATGCATCTGTTGCCCACCAGTCTTGCATCCAACTCCTTCCCTTCACATGCCTTTTAGTAAGCCCCATCAGAGGGGACATCCATGCAGCAGCTACCGGCAGCTGACTGTGTGCCCAGTGCCAGTCCAATACACACATTTAATATAGTCACTGCCACATGAGATGCATCCAGTCAGTCTCTTCCTTAGTGCCAATCTAAACCTCTTATTGCAGCTCAGACACCGCCTCTTGTGTGACACCTGGCCTTGCAATCATATCTGAGCCGTTAGTTGCTCCTTCCTGTCAAGATGAGAGTTTCTGAGACAGAGGAGAACAGATGAGCAGACCTACAGTGCAAGGACAGAGTTTGCTATGTCATCCTAGGAAGCCAAGCTAAAACAATAAAAAAGCTCACACATGCCATACACTAATGTAATAATATGTTATCTACATGCTTGATAGAGAAGGAAATTATAACATTATGATACCTGCGGAAACACTGTCCTCCACTGCATGATCAGCACAGTCTTTAATTAAATCTGTTACATCTGTAGCCTATCATACATCCATTTATATTGCTCAGCACACACCATAGAATTTAATAGATATGCAAAAGTGCAAAAACATTTGAACTTATACTGTCTGTCATTAGAAAGATTAAGCAAATGCTTTGAACATGCAGAATCTGTCAAAAATCTAGAGATATACTAAAACAGCAAGATACCCTAATTTATACCTATGATTTCTTCCTGTTCCTCATGAAAATGTTTTTGAAAGACTGTACTGAAAAGGAGACTAGGTGGAGAAGAAATCAAGATTGCCATGCATGGTGTTTTTTTAATTTATTTATTTATTTGGTTGGTTTGGTTAAGTCAAGTCATGTGTGTTTCTGGAAAAATTTCTAATGCTAATTTTTCAATAGCAGTATGACAGCAACATCAGACAGCATAGAAAATCTACTACTACCACAAGCAGGACAGGATTTCATCAGGCTTCGTTAAAAATCTCTACTGATACCATCACTGCATCCTCAGGAGAGCAGCCATTTATAATTTTATAATTGACCAATCAAGGTTTAATTTTTTTCCTTCTAGCTTAGTTATTGAAATGTATTTTCGCAATTCATGGAACTCTTTTTATGTGTCAGGTTTTTCCCAGATGATATATCAGGTTTCCTTATAGGCTTGTTGTATATCCATCTTCCTTCTACACACTGTGGATAGAGTGAAGGAGAAGAATTATGAAAGTGCTAGGCACTTCTCCAAATTTGAGGCTAAACTGAAGCTTGTACTTAAAGGAGGGATCCAGTCAATTTCCTATGTACAAAAAATATACTGTATTGTTCCTAAAATTACAGTACTTGCTGAGTATGAAATGGATTTTCTGAGAATTTACAAGCAAATCCATTAATTAGTTAGAGTTAATTGAAAATAGGTTCTTTTCTACCTTCTGTCAGACTTCTATTTATCCCTAATGAATTCTGTTATAAAATACAGACTTCATTATTCATATATCACCAAAAGTCTCCAAAGATTTTCCATCCAACTCTTTCAAAGTAAACATTTTATGAATTATGTCCCTTTTTTGTGACTCCCATCAGGGTTGGGAGTTTCTCAGTTATCAATGAGAGAAGGGAGAATTGTTGTCTCCTCTCCTTTGTTACCACTGGACGTTGCTCTTCCTCTGACAGTTCTTGGGAGAAAGACAGAATATTAATCATCTATGAATCTATTTGATCCAATAACTACTTAAACCCCTAAAATGCCATAATCGTATTGTTATTACACAGCATCAAACCATAACTAAGGTCCAAACAGATAGACATTGCTTTGTATCTTAATACCACTACATTTTTCTGAAGTTGAGAGTAGCCTTCAGTTTCTGGAATCTATAATGTTGGTTTGAGATGTAATTCTACCTTCTCTATCTTATTTTGTCCTATCTGAAAGTATTTATTCTTTTTCTACCACATGGGCTAGGAATTCATATGTCCTAAATGTCTTTTACTAAATACTACACAAACAGAGAACAAAAAGCTCTCCCACCCTGGTAAGTTTGCACTTTAATTACAAAACATGAAGAAAAGAATAGTATACCAAAGGGAAATGTATGAAAAAGTTTCAATATTTTTGACCTAGACAGTAGACAGTGATCTCAGCCGACTATTGGCAAGACTAGGAAGTGCTATTGTAAGTCTTGAAGTGAAGAATGATCTTCTAAGGAAGGATCTGAAGGACTCCAAGGCTTTTACTATGCAGATATCCTGGTATTGAAGGGGCAACAGAGGAGAAAATGTATGTGAGGGGATTAAGAAATATATCAAATGTACAGGAAGTTGGATGACTAGAAATGGGCAGAAATATGTTGAGATGATTAAAAATACAAGAGAAAATACAAATCACAGGAGCATGTCAGGTAAGAGAAATGTCTTGCTTTCATCACAGGTAAAGATCTAGAAAGGGAATGACTGAGTTACCAGCAGAGGAAATTACCTGGCCTCTGATTTTCTGAACTGATACAAGCACAACTGCCAATAAGCAAGAATTAAGTACTAAGAATCCAGAAATAAGTTTTATCTAAATTGATGCACAGTAGAGGCCAGGTCATGATAAGTATAGACTTAAACTGAACTTAAATATGTTTTTCTCTGGCAATGTAGATGACTGCCATTAAAATGTTTTTCTACTAAGTCAGATCCTGCTCATTCTCACATTGGAACCCCTTGCATGAGTATAAATGGTAACATTCTGACCATCTCTGGTCATCTGAACAGCATGCAAAGCGTTTATATTGCAAACTGCTGGCTTTCTCCTGGAGCTGCAAAGCACTGCTGGCCAGGGGAGATGACATATGTCATAGAATCAGAAAAGTATTGGAGGGAGGATCCAGGAAACCACAGGCCTGTCAGTCTGACCTTGGTGCCAGGGAAGGTCATGTTTCACTACTCTTTCAGAAAAGATTTTTTTCTTAATATCCAATCTAAACCTCCCCTGGCACAATGTGAGTCCATTCCCTCTCACTCTATCACTTGTGACTTGGCAGAAGAGACCAGCACCCACTTTGCTACAACCTCCTTTTGGTAATTGTAGAGAGCAATAAAGTCTCTCAGCCTCCTCTTCTACAGCCTAAACAATTCCGGTTCTCTCAGCTGCACCTCATAAGACTTGTGCTCTAGACCCTTATCATCCTCCATGCCCTCCTCTTGACATTCTCTAGCAGGTCAATGTCTTTCTTGTAGAGAGGGGCCCAAACCTGAACATAGTATACATGGTGCAGCTTCACCAGTGCCAAATATAGAGGCATGATCACTCCTCTGATCTTGATGACCACACCATTTTTGATACAAGCCAGGATGCTGCTGGCCCACTCAACCGCAGTGCTGGCTTACATTCAACCAGCTGTTGACCAGCACCCCCAGGTCCTTTTCCACCAGGGAGCTGCTCCTTGTTGGTGAGAAAACAGTCCAGCATAGATCCTCTCCTCATTTGGCCCTCTATTACTTGAAGAAGGAAGTTACAATCAACACATTCCAATCTTGATCACTTCTTGATCACTTATGCCCTGCTGTGCTATTCCTCCAGCAGATATCGGGGTGACATCTCCCCTGAAGACAAGGCCTTGTGAACAAGAGGCTGTTCCTATATGTCTATGGAGAACCTCATCTGTCTGTTCTTCCTGGTCAGGTTGTAGCAGGCCCCCGCTATAATGTCACCTGTCCCTGCCTTCCCTTTAATCCTGACCTCTAAGCTCTCCATTGGTTTCTCATCAAGCCCAAGGTGATGCTCCGTGCACTCCAGCTGATCGTTGACTTTACTGCACCCTCCTTTGACGAACAGTCACTTGCACCGATACAGCACTGGGGTTTCTTCCTCAAGCACCTTCTCAATCAAACATACCCATTGCTATCAGTGTCTGCTGATGCATGATAAACGAAATGGGAATAAAAGTGAAAAAAAAAAAACCCACATTAAAACAAGGTGTTGAGACAAAGACGTGTGGTCTGAGGCACCCCTGCCATCCTGTCTATAAAAGAAACAGATCTCAGTCATTGCTCCCCATCCAGGCCTCCTTTCTAATTTGGGTACATTCTTCCTTTCATTCTGAATTTCCTTCTGTTGTTTTGGAATTGTCAGTCCTCCCACAGAACACAAACTGCAGATTTAAAAGCAGCTGTATTTAAAGTCAGTTGAGAGTATAAGGCAAACAACCTTTTTCAGTAAAAAAGAAATTATAGAAGATTTAAATACACACAGTCAGTGATTGTTAAAATAGTAGATCATCACATAAATTTGCATTAATTACACAAAAGCTGAAAGTACTTCATTAAATACTCTCATAACATAGTAACCTCTTTAGAAAATTATTTCTGGGATAAGCGTATAAATAATTACATACTCTTTATCTCATGCAGTTTTATGTGCCTAAGAAAAGGGGAATGGAGTGTTATAGCTCAAGAACATTCTGATTTTTGAGCAATTTATTAAAAAGAACAAGTATTTTAATGATGTTTACCAAAAGTGCTGCACATACATGAATTGTATATTCAAGTATGTGAAGATTTGAATGTCTAACCTCAGTTCAGTATGGAAAAATTAAGTGTATAAGTGATGTATTGTTAGGAATCGGTGCTCAAGGTAAGGATTTGGGAGTAAATCTGATTAATTTCAATGTAAATGAGCAACGTGATACTGCATATTAAGTATGAAGATGTAACTCATCCATGCACCCTGTTGCAATACTAATACTGACAAATTTTGTATTCTATGAAGAGTTTTAGTTTAATAAAATAATTTCTTCGTGGCACAATTTCAATTCAGTCTATTCTAAGGAAATTTTATTTCCACAGTTTTTGTGCATTTTACAGTAATTTATACTGTTATCCTCATAACTATAAACAGTCATAAGACAATTTCCCTTTTTGTAGAATTATTGGTATTTGCAAAAATTTTCCATTGCAAATTAGGAAGAATATATTCAGAAAAGGAGTCTACAAGACAAAAATGGGTGGGGTGGTCAGTCATAGATTAAACAGCATTGGTTGGAGCAGTTCAGTTTCACAACTTGCAAGCATCACCTTAATGCTTTCTGTTGCGAAGGATCAGGGGTGGGATGTAGGCAACCTGTAAACATAGTGAGTTCTTTGGAAAGAGGCGGTATCAGAGTTTTTACTCAGTAAAAACTACTATATAACTATAGTTTTTACTATAAGTAAAAACTTATTCTAACTACAATAGGAAACATGTACAAAATTTAGTTTCTGTTATGACTTTTAAGTCACAGTTATAGATTACATTTCCTCTGTAAGTCTATGATGAAGTAATAGGATTCATTAGTTAGGTAGAATTGCCTCACTGTGTTTAGTGGTAGCCAAAGAGTATCCAACAGATGCACCAGGCCCAGTTTCCTCCTTAATGTGAATGTGTGAAATGTAAGTGTGCATTATTTATCTGCGTGTTACTCCTCAGAAGCATTTGTTTGCCTTTTTCATACCCACAAAAGGTTCTTCTTTTATTTTGCTAGTCTTGGCCCCAGGACTTGACTAATGACTGAAACCTCCTGACTCATATTTCTTTCTAGGTCTAATGATAAATACACAATTCTCTTAGATCTTTTCTCTTCCTCTTCTAAAAAACAACAACAAGTAAACACTTAACTCAGCCAAATTGCAACTTAACAGCTGACTGTGCAGACCCATGCAAATCAAAATTAAATCTTAAAAATGCAGATGTAGTCATCAGAGTGCTAATTAGTAATTTGGCTGCTGCTTCTTCACTCCAGATTTTCACTTGAATTGTAAAACAGGGGGAAGGAAGTATCTTAGGTCGTATTCCACCTTGCCTTTCCAGGGCAGTGATCGTGAAGCACTCTTTTTGTGCCCGGATAGGATTCATGCCATCTCCAAGCAGCTCGAAGGCTCTGTCTCCATGCTGGAAATAGCTACTAGGTGTCCCCAGTTCATCAGCAGTCATCACTACAGCAGAGGGAGGATCAAATGCCTTCACCTCACTGCCAGCAACAAGAGTAAGGGTTCAGAGGTCACTGCACACCCACCTCTCCATATGACCCCTTTCCCCAGCAGAACAGCCTACCCCTCAGTGAGAGATGGTGATTTTATCTTTCCAAAGAGCACAACTTGAACTGGCACAACCCCAGTTGTCATCACCACTGCCGTCCTCTTCACCATCATGAACAGGAGCTAATATAATTTTTAATACCTTTGCAATCTTTGGGTTTTCCTTGTGAATGAAAAGCTTAATAATGCTTTGAAAACACAATTATGCTTCATCCTTTAAATAGACGATGCCAAGATTTATTTTGCAATCCTGACAAGTTTGGGGGAAAGAGTAATTCTTATTTAGAGCTGACAATTCTGGTCCCATTCTTCACCTTCTTCTCCTTTCCAGTAATGATCAGAACATTGCCTTAGCTTGACTGTAATTGCTATAGCTTTGATTACACTTTTGGATGACACCTTTTTTTATGCTAAAGCACTACCTTAATTGCATTAATCATCCCAGCATTGTATCCACCTATTAAAAAAGCAGCAAAATTTTTTAAAGGAGATAATAAAGACTTTTTTTATAATTTTACAATTTAGTGATTCTAACCTCATTGTGGCCATATTGTTAAACTCATATTATTTGCATATAAAACATACATAACAGACATATTAAGATATAACAATCTTTGTACAGTGATGAAAAAACTATGAAAATTCATGTGGATTGTTTGAAAATCTTTATCGTTCAATGATTTCAAAGATTTACCTGAATATATTCATTATATTTAACTTGCACATTGCCAGTTGTTTGTGCTTCCTCATAAGTCTTAAAACACTTGTTCTCTTTTCTTAAATTGTCATTTTTTGAGTTCTTTTATTCTTTCAGAATCTGAAATGCTCTTATTTATAGAAATATTTTTTAGGCCTCGTGACTGAAAAGCAGCGCATGAAATAAAAAATTCTAGAACCTCAAAAGCCAGGATGAGAGAGACCTTAAACTTTTTTTTAGTCATACTAATTTAGCTATTCTGTGGTTATAGTAAGAAATGCAGGTAGAGCTGTAAATTTGAGCAGGTTGTTCCACATTATTTATAAAAAGCAAAGAATTAATCCCCTTCTTAAGTGAAAATCAATGTACTCTTAATGGTACTTCCAATAATTAAACTGTTCTGAGTTTGATGTGCATTTAGACTACGACCATTTTATGTCTCTTTGGTAATATAGGGGAGTCTTGAAGATGTTACAAAGCGGCTGGAGGGTAACAACAATTAGAGCCAGCACGCATAAATTATGGAGCTATTAAAAGACACGGGTATAAATGTCCTCATTTTCAGGGCTGCAATAGAAATTTCTATTGAGTTCAAGCAAAAAAAAAAAAAAAAAAAAAAAAACAGAAAAGAGCAGCAGATAGATTCCAATGAAAGCACTTGTCAGATTGGCTCTATTAATTAACCATAAAAATGCAGATTAAGGATACTTTATTAGTATTAAATCCTCTTCACACAAAGCTAGCAGTCACAAAAAACTTATTCAGCAGTATGAGAAAGAGTTTTCTTCTTGTTTAGATAATCATTTCATGCTTTCCCAGACAGCACAGATTGTGGACCTCTATCTATACATGCCTGTGAGCAAGCTCATTTTCTAACCTAGCCTTTCTGGTAAAATATTTGGAACTCAATGTACACATAGAGCAAGCACTCACAAAATCCATGTTAGATCAATATGTCATGTTTGCAAAATTATTTTTTCAGCAACACTTTTATTTCTTTTAGTCCTTCATCCTCCTTGTCGAATCCCTAACACAGAAATGGAATTTTTAAATTAAGAAGTTATTTCTGTCTCCTTTTAGGTGCAGTAATAGTTTTCTAGTTTTTGTGTGGAATGACTTGGTATATAATGAGCGAAGAAATTGGCAAACACATACCATTCACTTTGCTCTTGTTCAGTGACATTTCTCTGTCCGTTTTGCCAAGAACCCTGCAGCTTTCCTGATCTCATGCACTGAACTTTTGATCAACCCTGAAGGAAAATTGTAGGGAAAAAATAATGGGATCTGAGGTCTTTCTTAGTTTAAAACAAAACCTCCCACAGGCAGCAAAGGAAACAAACTAAAAGACTGTAGTAGTAGTGAAAGAATTAGTTTCCTACCAACTTCTTTACAAGATGGATAACAGAATCTTTATGTGGGAGGTGAGACTGAGACTTACCCTACTAGAAATAAATATTACATATTCAGGATGGATGGAGTGATGCACTTGGGTGCAGAGGTTGACACAGATTGCCTGCTGAGGTGTGTCACACGTTATGGTCAAAAGGTTGGAGTGGGAGGATATGCTGAGTGAGGAGTCAGACAGCAAACTGGTCCATCAGATATTCTCCCGTGGCTGCTTCCAGGACCACCTCCTCAACCCTCGTCATCCACAAAGCACTTTTTTTGCCGCAGTCTAGTGCCCAGACACAGAACTTACTGTCCCTGTCACCAATTCTCAATAACTGAGCGATTACCCCAGTCATCATGCTGCAAATGATCCTATGAGTCTATAAATCTTTAGATACAGGTGCACTATAACATGTGATGTTATAAACAGGCTTTGGTAAGCAGTGGTTTCACTACAATTTTCACAATGTCCCAGTAAACATTGAGCCTGAGAGCTCATCTGCATGATTTTAGCCAATTCACAATTGTAAATTTCATGAAGGTAATACCCAATACAAAGTGAGAACACAATAGTATCTTTTCTTTGCACAAGAACCTCTGTTATGGTTTAGAGCATCTCACTGCAGGAAGCAGCTTAAACACAGACCTCTGAATTTTAGTGTTTGGTTGTCATTCACATGACAGTTGAAATCCTGCAGTTTGTAAGTCAACTCCTATAATAACTAATTCCCCTACTTTTTTCCTCCTCCTTAAAATTGCAACACTTTCTTTCTTCAAGATTTCTTTCTTCAAGTCTTTCCAGAAGGAAGTTCTTTAATCACAAATTTAAGTATTGTCTGCCTCTTGCAGAGATAAACATTGGAAATCATCCACGTAACCCTGTGATGCCATAAAAACTTTTTGTTTTAAATGTCCTTCAGACCAGAGGTAAATGAGATGCATGCAGAACTGGAGGAATCAGAGGTTGCCAACAGGTTAGAGTTTGACACAGGAAGAGGCAATTGTGAGATAGTTTTATTATAAGATTTTCATAATTTATTTGTTGATCTCATTCTCTTGCCCCTAATGCCAGTAAGTTTATGTAGTTCACAGGGTTACACATTTTTGCCTCATGGTATGGTACTTGGAGGTAATCTAGTACTCCAGAAATAAGCCGTGGCACTGAAGGGGACTGAATTCAGAATATTTCAGAAGGGTCAAAAATATGTGATTTTTTTTTTCTTTTAAAGAATAACAGTATTCTAAGTACCTCAAAGGTAATATAGCTAAGAAAAAAAGTAATTCTTCCATTGTTACAACAGAATAAATTCTAGATAAAAAAGTTAAGGAAAATAAAAGTAAGTTAGGTATTTCTAATCATTCCAGCATACTGTTTTTTTTTTTTAAATATGACTTCTTTAATCTTATTTGAAGTAAGTCCATTAAACTTAATGCACTGAACATCATGTGATCAGAATCAGCTAAGTCTGTAGAGTTAATCGTTCTAATACAAAGATGTAAGGAATAAATATAATAAATGAAGTCATTAACTCACTGCATCATCACTTCTCAGTAGCTCAACACAGTCTGAGTAGTATAAATCTCTTTTGCCTGTTTTATCTACCTTGGCTAATTTTATTGACATACAGAACTACAAGGGTGGGATAAGATTTTTGGATGCTTTCGGGTATCTTCTAGGAGTTCCTTCTAAACTCACAAATAATCACTTACTTATATTACTTAAAAACAATAAAAAACCATTCATGGATCAGATGCCAAACTTCCTTTCACATGTTTACTATTTGTTCTTCAAGTGTATCTAGATGATATAACTAGGTATCTGACTGTTTCTTGGATACAATGAAAATGCCATATTTTTGATTGGAAAGATAATGGGTTTCATTCATCCCTAAGCTCCAGGTTTCCAAATTACTCTTAGTAAGAACACATTCTGGAACAGGCACTAGATAGCATCAGATATTCATTGTCTGGGCAGTTGGAAAACTAGCTTGGTCCCAAAAGTGAGGCAAAAAGGAAACAGAATCAAATACCCTAAGGCTTTCCTCATTTGTACCAACTCAATGGCAACCAGAAATGTTGCTGCTTGAGAGAAGAAAATTACTTTCAGCTGTAGTTCTGGAATAAACTATGCAATAATTCTGAATTTGAGGATAAATCTTAATCTTGCATTATGTGCTTCAGCAAGATTTGCACTGTCTTTGTCTAGTTGCCAGCTCTGCTACTTATAACCTTGGACAAAAACCTAGAGCTGTAAGCGCCACAACTGTTGCGGTGTTAACTGCTGCAGTACTGGAATTCTGAACCAATAATGGAGTGAGACAGGACTTTATTATAAAAAAAAATACTGGAGCAGCAGAAGACAGCCTCCTTTCTTCTGCAGTTAAAACATTTGCAGGATTTTGAGGTACTGATTCTTTTTCCAAAAAAAGGGAAAACATATAGGACTATCCCCTAATTATGGTAGTTGACAGAAAATAAGAAGAGAATTGTCAAATCATAGAATCATAAAAGGGTTTCAATTGGAAGGGACCCTAAAGATCATCTAATTCCCTCCAACTAGAGGGTGAGAATCACCTCCCTTGCCCTGCTGGCCACACTTCTTTTGATGCAGCCCAGGATACAGTTGGCCTTCTGGGCTGCAAGTTTGCATTGCCAGCTCATGTCAAGCTTCTCATCAACCAGCACCCTCAAGTCCTCTCTGCAGGACAGCTCTCAATCATGTCATTCCCCCAGCCTGTATTGAAACTGTGGATTGCCCCGACCCCGGTGTAGGGCTTTGCATTTGACCTTGTTGAACCTCATGAGGTTCTCACAGGCCCAATTCTCCAGCTTATCCGGGTTTGAGGACAGGAAACATCATCTAATTTCTTCCCATTAAAAACTTTCCAGGTGACATAGAATAATATTCATCAGGAGGAAGAAGATCAAGTGCAATTATGACTGTACTTGGATTGTAGAGTGACCTCCTTATGGCACAGAGAGCCCAGATTCCAGTCCCTGCTTCTCCTCTGCTATTTTCCTCCTATGTAATTTTGTAGTTATCTCTCAATGTCATTGAGAAACTGACCTTTCTATGATACCACTGGCCTCTCTCTCTATTGATATATCACACTTATGGAGAAGTTTTTGCTTCCTTTGGAGTTTTTTATTACTATACATTTTTTGGAGAAGCTGAGCATCTGTACTTCAAATGACCATGAAGAAGGAAAGTGGATGGGATGCTGTGAGCTGGTGGCAGAGAAGTTTCAGTGCCTGTTCAGTGAAAACAAGTGTTGCTGTTCTCCTGCTGGCAAGACAAGCATCAGAAACTTTCATCAATCCTGAATTGACTCAGGGAGCATCAGCAGGAAATTCAGCAAATAATTAGCAGAGTTTACTGTGAAGAATCAAGTTGCAGGTATATTTTCTTCCATCTAAAGGTACAGGGTTGGTACTGAGGACTTCCAGTCTGACACAAATCTCTCCTTTTCATTGTTTCCCTTTCTATTAGCCTAAAGGTCACAACTTAAATTTTAAAAAAAAAAACCTTTCTAGGTTTGGGGTTTTTTTCTCTTTGATGAGGACTGTCTTTTATTGTCAGCCAAAATAATAAGTTTATACAAAATAATAAGTTTATACAAACTACTTGATCTCTGAACCCTGACAAGCTGGTGTTTTCCAGGGGACAGCTCCAAGAGAAGCCCATGTAAGAAGTTCAGAATCCACAATTTCTGCTAAATCATTAGCAATTTACAGTTACATATTATCTCTCAGGACTAGACCCTCTGTATATAGCTCAAAGCTTGCTACTTGAAATACTACTGAAATACTGATGAAATAAGTTCATCATTCACTCAACCTCATTAAACACTTAATTTCTTTTATGTTGTACCCAGGATTTTACCAGGAGGAGGAAATTACAGCTACGTACATCTAAAGTCACACTAAAAGTGTAATATTGTTGGCTTTTCCAGTCCACCAATATTGTTGGTGGCAAACTGTCACCAATATGACTGGTGGTGATGAGCTTAAGAAATAACAAGAGACCTCTTTCTACTAAAATCCTCGATAAGATTCCTATTTATTTAGGAAGGGCAGGATTTCTGCAAATATGCCCACCCATTTTTCTGCACATTTACTTACATAGCAGGCACATGAACTGATACCAAAAGCATGATAATGATTGCATATATTTATGTTACACCCTTGCCTTGGAGTTAATGGGCTATTTATAGAGTGAATAGCCACAAGTAAGGTTCATTCTCCATAAGACTCACAGCAATTTAGTTTAGGTTTGGCCTAAGATACAGAGAAGGTACAGGGCAAAGTTTACTAGGATTGGGAAGGTGAGCACAGGGAGCAATTTGGTCCTGAAATTACGTGTGGCGTAAGGCTGTGTAAGATGTGGTTTCTTAAGGATTACAGAGTTCAGAATTAGCAAGTATTGCTAATGTACATCCAAAAACCATAATCAGTGCTTTTCACACACATGGTGCAAGACAGGGGTCCTACTGGGACTTCTAATCTGCCTTTTTCCCATAGTCACAAATAAAAACTATTGTTTTAAATAAAAATATATATTTAAACTCAAGGCATATTATTGGTTTTACTTCACATTCCCACTAGCCTACGCTTTAGCGGTTAAAGTAACATGCCAGAAATTAAATCAAGACAGGTTTGAATTAAAAAAATCAATAACTGTTGTTACTGTTCAAGAGAAAGTCAATTTTACTATAAAAATAATCTATTCACTATATCACATCTGTTTAATTTTCTAATTTAAAAAAATAACAAGTAGTAGGATAGGAAAGGAAACACAAGATGAAGCTAACCAGACTTGTATCAGTGGAAGCTGCAGTGCATGCACTGCTTCCTACCTCCTGTAGAAGCACCATTACCAGCTTTATACTCAGCATTTGCCTTTTCAGGATTATTTGTATTTATATGGTGTCATTCACCTAAGGATCTCAAGTGGTTTACAAATAATAGTTAACCTATCATCACTCATTCAGTGATGGAAGGCTGGCTCCCTGCTTGGATCACCCCAGCTGCCAGTCTGCAATCCACCGCTTGTTAGGCTTTTGAACCAGAGCTGTCATTCTCAGCTGTGAGAGGTGTTCCCTGCACACAACACTAAATCTCCTTTATTGCTCTCCTTCAAACCCTCCTTGAAAAGCACTTTTGCCTAGATGTCAACAACATTAAAACAATCCAGTAGTTTGGCAAGCAGTTATATTACTGGAGTACTGAGGCTTCTGCCTGTTACGCCAACCAGTAACACATTCCCGAGCCTGCCATACCCAACCATTGGTTCACTTCTTGTCCTTCTTGGACTATAAGATCTTTGGGTAAGGATCAATTTTTTTTGTGTTTGCGTGTCTGAAGTAGCTTAGATCCAGGTACATAACTTTGGACTCCTAGGTGCTGTGACAAAGCAGTTATAGAAATAAGTAATAAACCTGAATAATGTAAATGATCCTTCTAGACAGGAGGAAACGAGAAGCCAGGCTTTTAGTTAACTTACTAAGTACTTAATCGCACAGTCTTCTAGGATATTTGATATACCCAATATAGCTGAAGCTGCAATTTGAGTGATAAATTATGGAGCATATAATGGTCATTTTTAATATTCACAAGGCCAGTCTATTCATGTTCAGAAAATCACTCTCTTTACATGAGAGAGAAGGAAATGACCCCTTGGATACATGACAACTTTTAACACTAATCTAATATATTACCTAGGCACATACTACTGGACCATTGAAGACCAGAGCTACCATACAGTGAAGCAAATTAAAGGATTTCCATTGAATTGGAGAGAACTAGAATCAGGCCTGAAGCCAATTAAGAAAATTAGACATTGCTTGATCAGCACAGCATTTATATTGCTTTCCAGTATCTGTCCATATTCATTAATATTTAAACAGAAACACTTCTAAATTCATGCTGACACTGCTTTAGCACCATAACACTGTAAAATCCACACTTGCTATTGCCTTTTCATTTCACTGCTATTCCTAATAAGAGATAGGTCTATTATTCGGAGAGGTAATATGGAAAGAAATTGCACAGTTTGCATTAAACAGAACTATTGTGAGCTGGTAACTACCAAGAGATGCCTTAAGGAGACAATGGTGTGAATTCTGCATGCAACTATATATTCAGCTGATTCATTATTCAGCTGCCTGGAGAAGGACCTGGGGGTGTTGGTTGACAGTCAGCTGAACATGAGCCAGCAGTGTGCCCAGGTGGCCAAGAAGGCCAATGGCATCTTGGCTTGTAGCAGAAATGCTATGACCAGCAGGTCCAGTGAAGTTATTTTCCCTCTGTACTTGGCACTGGTGAGACTGCACCTCAAATCCTGTGTCCAATTCTTGGCCCCTCACCACAAAAAGGATGTTGAGGCTCTGGAGTGAGTCTAGAGAAGAGCAACAAAGCTGGTGAAGGGGCTAGAGAACAGGCCTTATGAGGAACGGCTGAGAGAGCTGGGGTTGTTTAGCCTGGAGAAGAGGAGGTTGAGGGGAGACCTCATTGCTCTCTACAACTACCTGAAAGGAGGTTGTGGAGAGGAGGGAGCTGGCCTCTTCTCCCAAGTGACAGGGGACAGGACAAGAGGGAATGACCTCAAGCTGCCCCAGGGGAGGTTCAGGCTGGACATCAGGAAAAAATTTTTCACAGAAAGGGTCATTGTACACTGGAACAGGCTGCCCAGGGAGGTGGTTGAGTCACCATCTCTGGAGGTGTTTAAGAGACAGGTGGATGAGGTGATGAGGTGCATGGTTCAGTGATTGATGGGAATGGTTGGACTCAATGATTCAGTAGGTCCTTTCCAACCTAGTGATTCTATGATTATTGACTATTTCCTGGTATATTGCATGTATTTAAAAGAATTCATCCAGTGAATTTACTCCTCCTCTTGTTTAGTAACATGCTTTTGTATGTTTTCAGGCATTTTCTTGCCTTAACACATTAGCCTTCCGTGACAGAGGAAAGTTGTCTTCCTCTTCCTCAACTCATGGTTCACAGCAGATAGATGAAATTTTTAATGAAGAATATGTATCATTTTCCTAGACAGGTTGACCTGAGTATCTAAAAGAGCAGAGATGCAGAATCAAACTGATGTTATTAATCATTTGAAAGGTATTAATAATTACTAAAAACTAATTACTTGTATCTTTAAATGCCTATATGGAATGACCCATATGAGGCCCAGACTTGCTGTTTACATGTAGGTAATTAGAGAAAACTCATTTGGAAAGTGGAGTACCTGTCTAGTCACAGCTACAAAGGCTGACCACACAATCCACCATGAGAATTCTTAGATTAGACTTGAAAGATTTGACTGCAATAGAGGGAACTAATTAAAAGGCTTTAATGTGGACTGAGAAACACGGTAACATCAAATCTGATTGTAAGATCTGTTTCCTCTGTACTTGAGGTAACATGCCTCACTTATTTTGAAAATTATAAATACAGAGTCTACAGAAAATTCCTAGACTTTCTTTCCATTTTCTCTGTTTTAACCCATCTTGTGTTCATTGCCATCAGTGTTGATTAGGTCATGGTTCAATGACAGCAAGGAAGGACGTTTTATCAGTTCCTATGAAGTTGTTGAGGGACAAAGTGTTATTTTGATCAAAGACTTTAGACGACATGTGGTCTGCCCCACAAGGGTGTGCTGACCTCTGCCAGGACATATGCAAGCAAAAGCAGACTTAAGCATAAAGTATAAGCTGAGGGAGGTGGTTCAATCATCATAGCAATTTTTTTTGTTATTGCAAAAATGTCCCATTATCTCCTGAACTGAAATCAAGAAGTTTTCTTCTCTATTTGCTACACTGCAATGCAAGTAAGTTGTCACCACACTGAAATCCAGAATGACCAAGATTTAAGAAATGGAAATCCTGGCTTCTATTTTTATTTAAAGCCTTGTTCTACTGGAACTAAGATGAAAATCCCCATTGCTTATAGCTTTACTTCAGATCTCTAGTACTTATTTTTCACCCTATTCATTAGATTGTTTAGAACCTGAAGTTGATGGGAATTTCAACAGACTTCAGTGAGAGCAGTGTCAGATCATTAAACCTCAGCACTTTTGAAAGTAGCTTTTAAAAGACATCCTGAAGGGAGCCATGGGAGAGAAACTAAATGAAGTTATTTTACCTTACTTCAAAGCTGAGGAAAAGAAGAAAGAAGGAAAGGAGGGAAGAAGTAAAGAAGAAAACAAACCTGCCTCTTTTCTTCTTCCACTATAGCACAATGTACGGCTTAAAGGAAATATTTCAGGAAGTCACAGAACTGAAATCCTACCCTGTGACTGTGTTCTGTATGATATCAATGCCAAGTGTAATGAATAGCATGTTAAAAGCGGCTTCATTACCTCTTTAATTAATTTGATGGTGCCTGGTGCTCTCCAAATCTGACTTGCTTTCTTCCAGTCGACATTTTCTGAAAATCTTTTAATATAGTTATTACTTAAGCCATTCTTGCTACCTATATTGCACTCATTTTCTTCTAGTATGGTGCTAGCTTGTATTGTCATCCTAATCTTTTTCCCATTGCATCTCCTACTTCCCACTACTCTTGCAAACACCATAATAGTGATTGCTCACCTGCCTTTAGCCTGCTTTTGTTCTAGTAAGAGCTTTGTTGTCATATATACATAAACTGACTCTGATCATATCTTATTCCCCATGCCATTTGCATCTTCTTCAGAGTTTTCTTTCTATAGTTTTTTCTCTCCAGAGATTTTCTCTTGGGTGATTCCTTGCCTTTATTGCTTCTGGCTCCAGGAAGGGTTGATGCCTTCATGCAACTAGAGACATAAATGTATTGTCCTGCTGTCTGCATCACTCAGCTTTCTAAAGAATATGAAAGTTATGTTGAAAGTATCATCCTGCAAAAGTGTTTTACATGCCAGAGGCTGAGCAGCAACTTTATTAGAGGGAAAACAGGGAGGTCAGAGCTCATTGGACATCGTCAGGACTAGAAAGGAAGTTTAGCTTTAGTCTGACCTTGCAGTATTTGGGAACTCCTGGGAGAAGGAATGCCTCTTGCTGCCTGTATTCACCAGTTTGCCGTTGAATGGACTCATTGGTTTCCCATTGCATGTTCAAAGGGAAGAGAGGCAAAAACATACAGTTGTTTTCCTCTGTTCTCACTGAACAGTAAAGTGCCATGGGATTGGGAACTGCAGGCAGTCAGCTAGATTTCTAGCTTGATTTCCCTTTTGCCCTATGCTGCAGATTTATTTCTGCAAGTGCTTTTTGAAGCCCATCACCTTTAAGTGCTTCCTTGATCACCTGCTAATTTTTCCAACCTTTCTTTTCTCACAAGTTAGGGCAACATTAGACCTGTGAGTGATTTATAGAGAAATGAAATGTTAATAGAGAGATAAATATAGATGGAGGCATTGGGCTTATTTTCTCTATTTCCAAACCAAAGGTCAAGCATACATTATCAGTCTGAATAACCTTCAGATAAAGAAAACCACTAGCTGAGAAAGCAAAAAATAATGCCTTTAAAATATTGCTTTGACATTGCCTTGCAAAATGGTGGCTAATTTAATCAGTCTAAAGACACTTCTAAACTTCTGTGCCATACCCGAAGAAAAAAGTCCTAATTCTTCAGAAGCAGTGGAGGGCTTGTGAACCTGAAAGACTTTATTGCTTATGAGAAGAATTTCTACAAATTATGATGGTTGGCTTCATAAAACCTCACCTCTTCTTATATACACCTTGCCTAACGTTCCACATCTATGCAGCAGTAGTTACAGAAAGGTATATGGGTGTGCAGAGGTGTGTATAAAAGGCATGCCAGCTTAGAAAGCCCACAAAATGCTATTTTCTGTATAAATCTCTGCAGAGTTTTGCAATGGGAGTTGATGGTAAGAAACAAACCACTGATGTAGGTTCATCACTACAATCATATATGGCTTAATGGTGATCAGTGTTACCTAGACGTCTGGGTCTTATCTGGATACAATTCAGGAGATTCGATATTTCACATTATACTACAGATTTCTCATCTGAAGCACCTACCTGTGTACATAAGACCATAGCCTGCCAGATCTGGGCCTGAGACACTGCCTCCTCCTAAGCTGGTGATATTAAATATCAGTAGGTTTGCTTCTGCTGTTGAATGCCCATTAGTTTTGTCTTGTGCCTCCCCTGCTAACAAGCACCTGGAAAAAAAACCCTGGGAGAGGCATTCCTCAGCTGATTCAAAAGCTGGATTAAAATAAGTTAGAAACATTTATAGAACTTAAAACAGGACCATTCTCTTGATTTCAGGAATTATAACATAATTGTCAAATAACCTGCTTTCCTAAGAGGAGTAATAGAATTTGAATCAGTGACAGAAAGAAAATACCATGCCGGTGTTACACAACAGCAACAATCACAGAACCGCACAGAATCACAGAATGCCAAGCTGGAAGCGACCTCAGGGACCATGTAGTCCAATATTTTAGGTAATGTATAATTTAAATGATATGGCCCAGAACTCTGTCAAGCTGAGCCTGAAGTGTCCAGTGTAGAGGAATCCACCACTTCCCTGGGGAGATAATTCCAATGTTTAACTGTTCTCATGGTGAAAAAATTTCTTCTGGAATGCTATCAGAATCTCCCTGGGAGCAACTTATACCCATTACCCTTTGTCTTCTCCATGTGACTCCTTGTTAAACGGGCATCTCCATCCTCTTGGTAGACACCCTTACGTACTAGTACGTGGTAATAGGGTCTACCCTAAGCCTTCTCTTCTCAAGGCTGAACAAACTCAGTTGTCTCAACCTTACTTCATACAGAAAGTTTCCCACTTCTCTGATCATCTCAATGGTCTTTCTCTGGAACCTCTTAAGCCTGTCTACATCTTTCTTGTGCAGCAGGGACCAAAACTGGACGCAGTATTCCAGCTATGGCCTGACAAGCACTGAGTAGAGTGGGACAATTTATCTCTGCTGGTGATGCCCTTGTTGATGCACCCCAGCATCCTATTGGCTTTCTTTGCTGCTGGAGCATACTGATCACTTATATTGAGTCTGTTGTCCACTAAGACTCCCAGGTCCTTCTCAACAGAGCTGCTCTCCAGCCATGTGGAATGCAGTCTGAGATATACCTCTGGGTTACGTATTTCCAGGCGCAAGACCTTACATTTGTCTCCACTGAATTTCATAATGTTCCTGCTAGCCCACTATTCCAGCCCATCCAGCTCTTCCTGAAGGGAAGTTCTTCGCTTTGAAGAATTCCTAGATGATTGTAAAGAAAAGCACATCCTGGAGGTATTTCTGGCAGATGCTCACTAATTCCGTTCTCCAGCTATCCCTCTGACTCACAAACTTACCAGCAAGAGGAGACCTCAAGTGACCACCCACTCCCTCCTCAGAAACAGGCCTTAGCTTACACTTTGAGCAGACTAAACAAAGTTTGCAAAGCCTGCTTTTGCATCCTCTCACTGAAGGGGATTCTCTTAACAGCCTCTTCAGTTTTATTTCTTGTGTTCAACTTAAAACTTTGCTGCCAAATAACTCAACAGGCATAGCAGGCAGTGTTCTCTCTTTGTAATAACTTTTTACTTATTAGAAGATTGCTATCTTGTCCCACATTTATCCTGCTTTTTCTAATCAATATAAATCAAATTATTTGAATGCTTTCACAGGCCATGTTGATTGATTCCCTGATATTTTTATTGGGTATTTTTCTGGGCTTTTTATCGCATTTTTTTTCTGGGCTTTTTATCAACTGATTTTTTTAAACTGGCACATTATTCCAGGTAACAATTTCTCAGGACAAATGGAAGATAATAGATGTCTTCTCTGCCTTCTATATGAGAAACTTACAAAAACAGTCCCATAATTACAATGTCCAATATGTAAATGATGCTTTTCCACACTGTTTTCCCAACCTTTTTCTTAAGAAATGTCTTTCAGTTTAATCCTGGAATTAAACAGAATCTTAACTTGCACCTATCAGGCCTATTTTGAGTCTGTTGGGAAACCCCAATTAGGTCTTTGTTACACTTACAGTCTTTGTAAAAATTACAGCAATTCTCAAAATGTCATGGGAGAAATTCTCTGTTGTAGTACTTTAGGAGAAGTTCTATTACCATTGTTTGACTTGTTCAACAAAAGGCAGGTATAGAGGACTCATCAAGGGCAGCAGTGTCTTCCATGATGAATATGTGGCTTATAAAGTAGATATCGGGAACCTTTGGGGTACAACCAATGTCACTAAGATGGGGATTCATGCCCTTAAGAATCAGATATGAAGACACACAGTGACCAATGAAGGTCAGTGAAAGATGTGACATCTTAAAGCTGATGTAATCTGCCAAGCCCTTCTATTCTTCTGAGAGAGAAGATTTTGTGTGCAGTGTTGCATATCCATCTCTCTTCTCCACTGGAAGAGGAAGTTGATGCATAACAGAGTTTTTCTTAAGGTAACTAAGTTTATTTTAACTCCAACTACTAGTTCACCAAGAGAAACTGTCAGCTGGCACTCATACATCTTCAGTCACAATACAAAGGGAGCAGTCCTGCTCAAGGTATTGGATTAACTTAAAGAGGTTGAGTTAAAGATTAAGACAAAGAATAAACTATCCTGAGGCTGTTCTTGTTTCAGCTCTTATAGAAAGATTCAACAACCAAATATTTTGTGCAATATTAAGAGTGACTAAACAATGGAAAAAGTACTCTTGGGAAGGTGCATACAATGACACAGACTCTTGCCTATGTCTATCATGACCCAGAAGTCGAGTTCTTCCCTGGATCACCTCTGCAGAGAGCAGGTACCAAGAATGAGAATGATTTTCCACCATATCTTGTCCAATCTGAGGCAAAGCTATGGGCTTTAAGCTGAAGTATCATAGAATCATAGAACATCAGGTTAGAAGAGACCTCAAGGATCATCTGGTCCAACCTTTCTTGGCAAAAGCATAGTCCAGACAAGGTGGCTCGGCACCCTGTCCAGCTCAATCTCTAAGTGTCCAGCATTGGGGGACATGCCACTTCCCTGGAGTGATTATTCCAATGACTGATTGTTTTCATTGTAAAAGTTTTCCTCTTGTGTCCAGACAGAATCTCCCCAAGAATAATGTGTACCCAGTGCCCTTTGTCTTTTCCATGTAACTCCTTCTAAAAAGAGAATCTCCACCTTCTTTCTAGTCACTCTTTAAACACTGGAAAATCATGATAAGGTCTCTTCTAAGCCTTCTTTTCTCAAGGTTGAACAAGCCCAGTTCTCTCAGTCTTTCCTCAAATGATAGCTTCCCAGTCCTTTGATCATCTTTGTGGCCTTTCTCTGGACCCTCTCAAGCCAGTCCATATATTTTTTGCATAGCAGAGACCAAACCCGAACATAGTATTCTAGGTGTGGCCTGACAAGCACCTCTCAAGCCAGTCCATATATTTTTTGCATAGCAGAGACCAAACCCGAACATAGTATTCTAGGTGTGGCCTGACAAGCACCAAGGGGATAATGACTTCTTTATCTCTGCTAGTGACACTTTTGTTGATGCAACCCAACATCCTATTGAATTTTTCTGCCACAGCAGCACACATTTTGCTCATATTGAGCTTGTTGTAAACCAGGAGCCCCATGTCCCTTTCCACAGAGCTGCTTCCCAATGGAGTTGTTCCCAGCCTGTGCTGCATTCCTGGGTTATGTTTTCCCAGGTGCAAGACTTTACACTTGTCCTAGTTGAGTCTCCTAAGGTTCTTGTTATCCCACTCTTCCAATCTGTCCAGATCTTCCTGCAGGGCAGCTATCCCTTCTGAAGTGTCTACTTCCCCACTCACTTTGGTATCATCAGCAAACTTCACCAGATTACAGAATCACAGAATCACAGAATCACAGAAATTACACTTCATCCTATCATCCACATCACTTATGAAGATATTAAACAGTGTTGGGCCCAATATCAATCCCTAGGGGACCCCATTTGTGACTGGATGCCAGTTTGAAAAGAAGCTATTTGCCACCACCCTCTGGGGTCAGGCTGTCACTCAATTCCCCACTCACAGCACATACCACTTGTCTAGACCGTAAAACACTGGCTTCTTTAGGAATAGGCTGTGGGAAACAGTATCAAAAGTCTCGGAAAAAAACAGGTAAACAGTGTCACCACTCACCCCACATCAACTGAGTATCTTAATTGAGTACTTTAATTGCTTCTTTAGTGTGATCCCAGGATGCGGTTAAATGCCATTTCACCCGCTACAGACAGGCCTTCTGGAGTTCTTGATTTTCTTTGTCTGGACAGGCAGTGAAAGTTACTGTTTTGTTAAAACTGTAATGAGGGTGAATTGTCTCTTGAGAGGCTTTTGTTGAGTAGAAACTATAGATTCCCATGTTCTTTTTATTCTGCAGCAAACTCATTACTGTGGCATTGGCCACAATGCAATGTGTTATCCCTTTGATCCTATTCTTTGTCTTGTTAAGATAAAGGCCTATCTCTTTGCTATTACTTCTTATTTTTGGCCTATATAATTAACACCAATGCCTTTACAATATCCTGATTCTAAGCACACATTGGAAAACAACAGCCAGAGACATAATCTTGGGCAGAAATCCAGGTCCTGTCATCCACCACCAGTCACTAGATTCTGGTTTTTCTGACTTTCATTATCAAATGGTGCCCAGCCTCCTGCCCCACATATGGGGAATACTTGTCTGCCACTAGCTCTGGACCTGACAAGCCTTAGCTCATATGTCTTGGGCTTGCTATTGAGTCTAAAAATTTACATTTCTGTCTTTTAGAAGGTCACTTTTTTTTCCTACTTAGCTGGTAAGAAATACGCTTAGGAAACCTGTTAGGTTTAATGAGCTCTGCCATTACCTATAGGCCAAATACTTACCTTGTGGTAACTTCTCCAAGTTTGAACAAGCTTCAAATGGCCTTTGGTACCAGAAACTTGTCTACCTGACAGAAATATCCAAGGAAGAAAAGAAGAAAGCCATAAGTAAGCGGAAGAAAATTAGTAACTATGAACGTTTTAAATTATTTGAGGTACTTAAAACCCTGCCTGGAAAAGATAGGGTTACTTTATATTCAACATTTTAATAATTTAGTATTTTCTATTAATAGTATTCATATTAACTTATAAAAAACAAAGCAGTGCTAGCCAGCATATTTTAAAACATATGAAATTTCCCTACCCAAAGGAGGGTATGAAAGAACCATGTAAAGTAAACTTCATGTAGAAGAAGATGAGACTAAGCCAGCAGTGTACAATTTCAAAGAAAGCATTTCACACTGTCAATGATGCTGTTTTTCCAAATCTGTTTAATTAAATAACAAAGAAATGGTCGTTCTTTCTTAAGAACAGCCTGAGAAATTGTGTCTATAATGTAGAGGGTGTTTTTTCCACATTTTCTAAGGTGTTAAAAACAAGGACAGACAGTCAGACAGATTTAAACTTATCTTGACAAAAGAGTGTAAGTACATAAATCTAACATTCTGGGTGAAGCAAAAAGCTTCTCCTTCACAGGGAGATGCTGTTCAGTTTGACACTGCAGGAGAAATTACACAGAACATTGCCCATAGAAAACACAGCAAAATGAATAAAATTTGTCTTGAATTATTTATTTTTAGTGCTTTATTTTATCTTTGTGTTGCAAGACCTGAAAATTGTTCTTGATGAGAGCTTTTTGAGTGTCTGAGTCTCAAATCAGAACAACACATTAATGTCTTCTATACAGTATAGAGATAGGAAGATTGGAGTGGAGTGCACTGAATTCAACACTTCCCACTAATGGGACCACTAGTGTGCATCACTTTAATTTACTGCCTTAAAATATATCCATAAGATAAAATATTCTTGGATGTATGATGACTGAATAAAATTTAATAGACACACAAGTGGCTGAGCAGAACTAAGTCTTTCAAAAGTACCGACTCTGTCACAAACTGTATTTATTTTGGAATCTGATTAAAAACATGTCTTGCAGCAAGACCTTAGAGTGAGGGGTATCAAATGTAGTTTGATTTGTAGGGTCATAAAAGAGATTCCAAGTGGCAAGATCACCTATAATAGGAATATTTTTTCCTTATTATTCAGGAAGGAATCTTTTTCCTTTCCTTTTTGTGTTAGAGCCTATTATACATTTAATACTTTTTTAGAGTCAAGTCTTCTGGTCTGTGAGTAACAAAAGAGATGCATCCTAGTGCATCTGTGCTGGGCTTTACGTACAAGATATTAAGCTTCAGTCCAAAACACCACCACACTCTAATAGATGATTGTGTCAGTGCAGCTTGTTTGTGTGCTCTTAGCCCATGCCAACTGCCACATCAAAGTTAGCTCTTGGTAAAAAGAGATTTAATAATGCAATGAACTACGAACCTACCTTTGAAGAGTTACTAGACCTAATGAGGGGTAAGGATAAAGGCAAAAAAAGCAGGCAACTTCATTATTAATTTGACCTCATAGTCTAGTTTCAATGCTTCGGTCTATTGGCAATCCAATGGACTAGAGACTTAGAGTGAGATCTGTGCTTCCCAATTCATTCCCAGATATGTCACAATAAAACACTAAATATCCTCTTGTTGTTTCAGCATTTTTTTTGTAAGCCACCTAAATTCACTTTTGAAGGTGAAAGTTTTACCTGTGTCTAGAGGTGTTACTGCAGGCTTTTACTACATTAAGCTGAAATTCTTGGATGAAAACACTGTCTAAAATTGATGAGGATAAGAAAAGTCACAGAAGCAAATTCAATGAATGAATGGCTGAATTGGTGCTCATATGTGGCGTACTGTGATAGAGAGGAAGATAGCCAAGCTTGCTCTAAACTTATCTTGGTTATGGTAAGCTAAGAGTATCCTTCTCACAACAGCACATGTAGGTGAATATAGGTGTCATCAGAAAGCTTATTCCTACACAAGAGGCCCAAACAAATGCACTTTTTTTTTGCTTGGAAGGAACCTCTTTTTCAGTAAAAAGCATATCTTCTGTGTGTGAAAATGTTTTATTATTTCAAGAACTTGAAGTCCTGCCTGCAGAAAAGATATTTCAATTGATTCTTTTTATCAGATGAGAAGTAGATTACATCCAGAGTACAGAATGGGGCCAGAACTTAGGCTGAGACTGTGTCCTGACTGCAGACATTAAATTAAACAGGCAGAAGATTTAAAGCAAGATCTATAAGAAGCCTGTAAATCATGCATCTAAGAAAGCTCAAACAAAACATTAATGCTTCCCTAAAAGCTACACAGAAGTCCAATGGAAATCTAAGGAAAAGCAAGAGGGTTTGTTCCCTTACAGCATCCACCATCTCAGGGAAGGTACCGTGCAATCATAAAGATTTACCTCCCCCTTTTGAGGCTTGTCATTCTTGTTCAACCCCTCTCTGTGTGTGAGAGGTTGAGCCTTGGTAAGTTTTACTCTCTGTTCAACACCACACATGGATTCAGAAACAGAAGTTCACTATAAGTATCTCTCAAACATTTAACTTCCGTTTTTCTCAGGAAACTTATAATGAATGTAAATGGAATTGCACCTTCAACACAAATTACTCTTAAATCCAACATCCTCCGTCTCCCATAGCACAGGAGAGCACAGAAGAAATGTAGGATCCTGAGACAGGTCTTGTCTTACATATCTCAGTTTCACATTTTTAAGATTCATGAACCTAGAATCACTCTTTGGGGACTTTCTATTCATGTCACACAGGCACCAAAATGCTTTCTCTTCATCTGGTCTTTCCTACATACCTCACCCAAGTCTGTGGTAGCAATAGAGGAGATTATGGGGGAACAGCAAATTTTTCACATCAGAATCTCCATTATCAGAAGAGAAAGTCTTCACTCCCATTCCATGTAGTAGAGAAGCAATCTTTTCCCTTACCCACCACTCTGTCAAACACTGCCTCTTTGCGCTTAATATAACACATACATCGAGTAGGGCATTCTAATTTCAGCTTTGGCAATAGAAAAGGAGTTCCTGCCCATAAAAACCACATGCAATAGTTTGCCAAACTCTTAGGGGGAAATCAGTCAGACTGCAAGATGCAATAATGTTTCCCTCAAAAAATATCTCATTACGTAATGGACTGCTACATTAAAAATTAAATAAGGCTTGAAATACACAGCATTTTGCAGGCACTAGGGAGTGTGCCTAATAAAGAGAGTGCATTATCTGCTTCTGCTTTTTGAAATCCAGTCTAAAAATACTGTAACATCTTCCTATTTGCTTCAGTGGGGGAGGATCAGACTTTGTGACCTGCTTGTTAAACTCAGCACTGAGTTTAGTTTGACTGACATATTTTTTAGCTCTGCCTCAGAATTAGTATTGGTCTAATCAACATCTGGCAATTGCTGATCATGTCCTTAGGGACACTATACCTTGTGCCTACTCTAAATACAGGATGAATTTGGAACTTGATTCTTCAAAGAGAAGTAACAGAACTGAACAGGTTTCTAACCTCTCCCAGGAGCCATGCAGAAATTCATGAGACTCAATACTTTTACACTAGTTTGGCAGTGGTTATGCCACTGCCTTTATTAACCCTCTAAACATAGTCAATGCAAATCAGATATTTCTCAGAGTTAGATGGAGCTGCTTTCCAATGTGAGTTGGGAACACAAAGGCACTTCACAAAGATCCCTCTTGGTATCACCATCTTCGTCTTACAGTTCCCAAGCACACTTAAAGATCAAGTCTTAGAGGCACAGTTCTCACAGTGACAGTCATACGCTGACATTATGCAAGATATAAACTCACAAGGACCTGACTCAAATAAGGCCCTCCATGCTTATTTTTCTGGGAATAATTATTCACCAGCAAGGTGAGAGGGGGTGAAAGAGTCAATAGATAAGCTACCAAGGGACAGACCTTCAGGGCAAAGTTCCAGTCCCTCTCACAGCATCTGTTGGAGAATTTTACACAAAGGAGACCAGCCTTATCTAGATAGATTGAAAGCCAGTTGGTTTGTGTCCAAGACTGGAGGCTGGGAGAGTCTATTTCTCTCCAGGAGAATAAGGTTTTGACCCAAGAATGGACTCTACCCTCTAGGTCACCAGTTTAAAGGATGCATTGTCACAGGCGGCATCCTGCAGGGATTTCTGACTGCACTGGTGGTGGCAGATGCCCCACAACAGCAGTCAGAAAGAGTGTGAACTCAGATAGACAATTTCCACTAAACAGGCACAGAGAATGACCTGAGGATCAGAGAGGGACCAACATTCTCACACCTAACTACTGTAGGACTGGGTCATAAATTTTTAGGGGACTGTCATGTCATTCTGAGGGTGTATTTCCAAGGCATTGCTCTCCCCCAACTACACAGTAATAAGTTGTCAATCCACGACTTTTCAGAGTTACTTTGCCTTTTTTATTTTTGTAAAGCTGCATGGGAAGCGGTAGGTAAATGAATGTGTCTCAGAGAAGTTAAATGAAATGACTGTGCATTTGGTTTGTACAGTTTCCTTCCTGTCACATTCAAACACATCAGCAGCTCAGTCCAAGCACACACTAGACTAGGTTAGTGAGCTAATCAGGCATGCTATCCTTGCTTTCTGACTTCCTCTTGGAAATAAATAAAGTGGCCCTAATGAGAATTAATTATGGCTGGGGGTGGAGAGGGGATCCATCGTGGTTTTGTTTATATTGTTTGTTTTCTGTAAACCCATGGAGGGGGGGAAAAAAATCATATTACTTCTCCATGCAATATAGTAAACGTAATAAAAAATGAACACATGGTAATTAGCTTCTCCATTAAGTATATTAAGCATAGACAATAGCAATCGTGCAGTGCTGATTACAGACATTTTCCTTGCCTGGATTTTTTTTTCTCCACCATTCAATCAACACTGCTAAATAGAAACTTCAGTGTTCAATATTGTAAGACGCTAGCTGGCAGTTATACAAAGATGCCTTACACAATGTCATCTGGCTGTTTGCCTGATTCTCATGTTACCTTCCTGTCTTGCCTTATACGCTAATACACATGGTTGATTAGAAGAAAAACACAGAAGCTTCTTCCTTCTGGCTTTTTGCTTCAGCTTCATGCCTGGAAGGAAAAAAAAGGAATCATATTTGCTAATTTCACCAGCAGCATTTAGCCTGGGAACATTAATTTTAATTCCAGATTAGTTATAATTCATACACAAACACTGCTTTTCACCAGACTAAAAAGCAGTGTTTGGTTCTACTCTGAAAGAAATGTTGATTGCTGCTGTTGTATAAAAGTCCTCTAGTAGCCTCAATAAGAAAAGTCTTGGAGTTCAAAATAAATTACTTTGAGGGTTATCCAGTATGCAGGGGTTAGATGTCTGGAAACAGGATTTCAAACTGAAAATACCAGAATTTCAAATTACTCTGGAAAATGACTGGGAACTCCTTAAGTGACTGCATTTAGGTGGATTTGCTGGTATTAGCAGGGCCTTTGGGGATTCACAGTACAGTTTAGGCAAGTTCTTCAGGAGGATGAGCTTTCACATAGGAGGAATATTTTTCACATGTCAAAAAAATGTAGTTTTCTGTCCTCTTGTTTACACAAGCTGTTTTACTGTTTTATTTCTTATGGTAAAACTATACCAAGGCAGGTATTATACATCCAGTTCTCTCTGGCAAGCCTTCATTTTTCCCTGATTATTGTAACCAGGCTGAACTTGAATTCTGGTCAGGTGTTCAGGATTTCCAGATGTCCAGTAGTCATGTCAGAGCTACATATATGTATCTGAAAATCCCAGGTCACTGAACATACGTATGGACCAGCTTTATACCAGAATAATCAGTGCCAAGGTGCCTCAGACAGACATCCAGGTGTAAGTCATCTCTACAGTAAACATACCACAGGTCTAAGAATTCTTCATGATAGCATACTCTCAGTGAACCTTTCAGGAAAAACATGGAGAAAAACATGTGACTTTTATCTTAGAGACGGTAATCTTTTGACATTCTTTATTGATATAGCTACAGGTATACATCAAAGTCTACACACTGAAATCTTACCTTGTGAAAAGTGGGTCCTGTGCCAAGTGACCCAAACACATGTAACGTAGCTGGCCATATATTGGACAGGATCTCTTTTCTGAGAAATGCATGCTAAACGCTGCAACCAGTCAGCAACAGAAAGCTTGAAAACTAATTGTCCTTATTTATTTCATCACCATAAAAAGTATGCCTAGAATTAGTCCAAGAATTGAAGGATGGAACTTCAAATTAACACGTGTTTGTGTATATATATATATATATACATACACACATATAGAAAAAATTTTGTTGATATACATTAAAATATGTGCACTTTGCACAGGTGGGAGAAACTTTAGGCCACCTACAAACTTTCTCCCTTTCTAGTTTTGTGAGTGCTATACATGAGCTTATGAAAATAATATGATATACAGGCAAAATAAAGAACTAGAAACTAAGCCCCAAGCGTGGATTCTCCTTGAAATATCTATTTCTTTGAAATATGTGCCTATGAAGGTAAGTTTTCTGTGGCCAAGAGGTGAGGCCTAGGACTGCCAAGCACCACAGCAGACAGCTTCAGTTGCCGCTTTAGCCTGCATTTAATGGCATAGGAAAGTCAGGCTGCTCATCTGTGATGACCCAGGGACCCTGAGCATAAATTGGTCAGGTTTGACTTGAAAAGAGATATGAACAATTGCTAGGTCCTCTAATCAAAAGTGGTGACAGCAGCTCATAGCCCAACAGTATTGTACATCTCTGAAGAATATTTTAACTATCAGGAAACTTTTGTCAGGTATTTATGAATAAAACACAAATACTGCATTTAAAAATACATTTTAAATGTTGTCCAAATTATGCAACCTTTTTTTCAACTGGACTTACACTTCAGAGGCTGACATAAAACCCTGCACTGTCAGGACTATCTGGACCTGTTTTGTTCCCATAAGGCAAGCAATTAGCAGGACCCCAAAAACTCTCCTGCCTCCTATTCTTAGAAGAGAAAAAAAGCAGTGGTTAGAGAAAAAAAGTAAGAGATGTCAATCTGCTGTGTCAGTCACCAAGTGCTGTTTTTTTCTTGAGATTGAAAGTAGGCTGTGGAGAGAAACTCACTCTAAGAAATTAGGTTCACACTATGGTTATGATATGTGTCTATTTACAAATTTCCTCTCACTTCCCTCAGCAACTCTACCTTTTCCAGTGGCTGCAGCATAGATCATGAGTTTGGTCTGGTCTTCCATGCAGGTCACTTTCAGAATCTGGAGAGTACATATTAAGGCCATTTAACTAAAAAGCTCCTTAACCCAGCAAATGAAAAGCTACTGGTGTCACCTAAGAATGCTTCAGATCTCAAACTCAGCCCCCACTCCACCAGAGAAGATGATCAAATAACCATCTTCGACTGTAGCACATGAATACAAAAGCATATCCCTGCAGTGGAAATACCTAGTGCTAAAATGTTCTTCAATGTAGAAACCCCATGGTGAAATGCTAAAATGACAGATTATTTGGGAGGGTGGGCTGGGGGCAAAGGGATTTAAAAGCAAAACTATAATAAATTATTAAGGAAAATCATCTATTATCCCTCCATGCATGTTTTCAAATCAGAGTTGGATACTTTTATGAAATGTATGCACTAACAAAACATAAATTCCTAGTCTCAGAGAGGGTGTAACAATAATATTTTGTGATGTGTGTTCTTATGAGAACCATCACAAAATTATTCTTCCTGTCCAGAAAGGCTGGATTCTATCTGATTCGAACAAAAATTAACGTATGCACGAGTAGCGCTTGAACAAATAAAACCACGTGTTCACAGAGACTGTGATCTGAACAGCACATATTAGATCTGTTTCTAAGAAAGACTTTGCACTGAGTTTCTTGTGGCTTCTCCATTACTACCACAGTTCACATCATCTTGAACGTAGGCTCCTACAATGTTAGAGAGTAAAACATCCCGCAAACATCACCAATTCTTAAAAAAATACTTTAAACAAATTTAATTTGAAGGTCAGCTGTCACATCTCTTCAGTCCCACAGGCAGCTGAATTTATGGCACCCTATCCAACATCCAGTTTTGATGCAGCTGCATAAACAGTTACTATTCCAGCTATCTATGTGACTTACTGCGATTTGGATGTTTTGTAGGTACTTGCTTTAGTATTAGGTTGGGTTTTTTAGTAGTAGGTTTTAGTTCTTTCAATTTCATAGGAAAACAAAGAGGAAAAAAAAAGAAAAATAAAAGGAAACAGAAGTTTCTCCTAACTAGATCTTTCCATGACCTCAAAGGGTATTTAATTGTGCTTTCCTGTGCAAATTGTTATACTATTGCAAAGTTCTTCAAAAAGCACTTTTAATGTGCATCAGTATTTACTTCAGGAATATATTTTGAAGATTTCCTGCAGTCTTTTCATGGTGCAGTATTCTGATCTTGCACATCTTAGAGTAATCTTATTAGAGTGATTTGCACTTCTGATTTCTTAAGTCAACATATGGCATAATATGACATCAAATTACATCTGACCTCTCTTCCCTCAAAACTGCACTTCAGCACAGAGGTATGTGTATTTTACAGTAGATATCCTCTATTTTAAAACGTGGTCATAAAAAGCCAATGGCTGCCAATGTTAGCTATCTTATCTGCAGAGCAGCTGGTAAAAGCATGAGTACTCAGGTTGTTACAGTCATTTTTCTTCACCCTATTTTCAAGCTAAACTTACAAACTTACAAACAACTTATAAGGGGGAGACTGACAGATATCTTGGCACAAATTAATCACAGTCACTCAGTATTCATAATAAAATCTGCCATTTTGCCAGTTTGCCAGACATTAGGGGTCATTTAAGTCACGATTGGAATTTTTATTTTTTTTAAAGAAATAACATACTATTTCAGATTCTTGAACTTAAATCATTAGAAGACACTTCTCTGTGTTAGAAGAGGGGGGGTTTACTAAATTGGCATGGATCTTTCACCAGAGAGATTGGTTTTGCACTGTGAAACAGGTTCTTCTGGATGAAGTTTAGCACAGCACTGTAACATATCAGACCAGAGACACAAATGCAAGGAAGTAATGCCATAGGATAACACTGAAATATTACTGAGAAGGAGCTGAGTGCTGGCTGGCTCAGCACATCAAGCTGGGGTTTTATGAACTTCTGCATGAACTGAAGGGCTCTCCAGTGTCATCAGGCAAAGCAACTTTCCCCAACCAGCCAGTTCTTCCCCTCCTGACATTGAAAAGCAAAGTATTGTGGGCCATCTTTACACCTGTCATTTAAAGACTGGGGCAGTTTTTATCCTGTGTCCTGTGCTTTGGGATGGTGGAGAAGAGACTATCCCAACTGATAGCACAGTTGCCTGACTGTTACCTCACCCACGCCCAGGCTTACGTTACACCAGCAAAAGAGCCATCCCCTGCACAAGAAGAGCCAGAATCATCCCCAACTCAGCCACATTTCCTCCCTGTCCTAGCATAATCTGAACACAAGCAATTGATGGGAAAAGGGACATAAAGACAGTAATTCTAGCTCTGTGCCAGGCAGGAACTTCTTCACTTCAAGGGAAATGGAGTAAACACAGCATTTATAACAGGGAGATGCAATGCTACAGCTGGTAACAATAAAAGAGGCTTCATTGTATGAAAAGATCAAGTTTTACATCTGTATCATCTAAATTGGGTTTGTTTAAATGCTAATGCCTCCAGTTCTGTGACAGATTTTTCCTTTATTTTAATATTGTCTTGGTAGTGTGACCTCTGGCATTTTTTTGCAAAATCCCTTTCTCTGGTTTTCTTTTTTGGTGACAGAAAATTAAGAATAAAGTCCTGTGAAGGAGGAATCATGATATGTCCAAGTTTGTTCAGAAAATAGGACTACATTTTGCTCAATTTGAGCAAATTTCTCAATTCATTTTGTATATACAATAATGGAAGTTGTGGCTGACCCATCCCTGGAGGTGTTCAAGGCCAGGCTAGATGACGCCTTGGGCAGCCTGATCTAATGGGAGGTGTCCCTGCCCATGGTAGGGGGGGTGGAACTTGATGATCTTTAAAGTCCCTTCCAACCCTAACTATTCCATGATTCTATGTGGGCCCAGCGCTTTCTATGTATTTTAAATACAACTCAGTATATAGTGTGCTGACTCCACTGTTAATATTGTCAATGCCATAAAGTCAGTCTTCACAAGACTGAAGAAAATTTACCTCAATTTTTTTCTAATTTATTTATAACTCACTTGTTTCATTGCTTTCTCATGAAAGATCTTCCTTTACCAGCAGGGTTGATAAATCTTACAGCCAGAAAAAAATAAACTATAACAAATAAAATAAATTATTCATTTGAGTAATAGTCTTGAATTTTTTTAATCAACTTTCCTTCTCAGATACCTTATTTCTCAGATTTTTTTTTTTTTGCACAATTGAACAAGTCCAAAGAGGAGAATAGTGAATTGCACAGTCGCTTTTATTTTGGTCTGACATTTCTTAATCCTTTTCCAACTAACTTGCTTAAATTCTCTACTTTATTTATTTTTATATTTTATTTTTTATATTTACAGTTTTGTGTGTTACATCTATTTTGTGACTGCACAGTCCCTAATACATCAGGGTACTGACCTAGTGAGTATGCCTTGTAATTTAAATGCATTATTTCAGCACTTGTTGTTGTTATTGTTGTTTTTATTAAGGAACAAATACTCTTAGACAATTATATTCATTTGATAGATTTTTATTTTTCATTTGTTGTATAATGTACTTATGAGTAACGATTTTCATTACCTTGGTCACCACTCCACTGAGCCATCAACAGACATTTTTCCTCTAAGTGCATAGTTTGGTAAGCAACCAACTGTAAATACATGAACTAGAAGAAATATAGCGAGGACAACAGAAGTTTCTGTATGGCTGGCAGCTATAGATATACCTTTGAAGGTGAATATGTAGTTGGACTCGATAATCCATGCAATTTACTGCAGCCCCAGGTCCAGTGTTACATCTAAGTCATGGTGCTTACTCAGCATTTCCAGTAGAGTACATTTGTATGTGGGTTTTCAGCAGCAATGTGCCAAGAACCTCATTGCATAAGAATCGAATCATAGAATCACAGAATCTTGGAAAAGACCTCTTGGATCATTGAGTCCAACCACTTCTACCTGCCACTAAACCAAGCCCCTCAGCACCTCGTCTACCCATCTTTTAAACATCTCCAGGGATGGTGACTCAACCACCGCCCTGAGAAGCCTCTTCCAGTGCCTGATGACCCCTTCTGTGAAATATTTCTTTCTGGTATCTAGTCTGAACCTCTCCTGGCATAGCTTGAGGCCATTCCCCCTCGTCTTGTCACCTGTTACTTGGGAGTAGAGGCCAGCAGCCTCCACTCTACAACCTCCTTTCAGGTAGTTGTAGAGAGGAATAAGATCACCTGTCAGCCTCCTCTACTCAAGGCTAAATAACTGCAGCTCCCTCAGCCACTCCTATTAAGACTTGTTCTCCAGTCCCTTTAGGAGGATTCCATTAGGAGAAATCAAACTAGATTAAGGCTGAAGCAAATGAAAATTTGTCATTTTAGCCTTTAATATAGCAGAGGAATAAAAATCATATCAGGATATACATCGTGTAAATATTTGTTAAGGGCTGGCTAATTACGGATGAACTGAGTGGGAGTGGAATGTTAGCTTGAACTATGATTTACTTAAAAGCAAAGTTGGCAAAAGACAACCAGTGCCATTACATTTAATCACCATTACTAGCCATAAGGAAAAATAACCTTGTGAGTAAGGAAGTGGTCAGGGATCAATTTTGGGTTCCATTCCTGGTACTGCCGCAGGGACTACATGTGACAGGATTAGATGGTAATGTCCTGGCTCACAATAGCAGGTGATTTTTCTGAAAGAAACAGGAAACAAACAGGTTCAGAATAGCAATTCAATGTAAGCAGGGCTGACTGTGTGTGAAATGAGGTGCTACAGTAAACAGGTTTTCAGTATGCACAAAACTAGGCTTGGCCCCAGATGAACCCGCATGAATGAAAAGCACTAATACTGGTATTAAAAACAAGCCCTTAAGCTATCTGCATGCTTCAAGTCATTATTTGCAAAATAAGACTAATACATTCCTTTGAATAATAATTATGTCTTCTGTCTTGTCAACCTCTACACTTTGAATAGTGTCTTCTCTAGGTCTATGAGCAATGTTGATAACCCAGAAGTCCTGATTTCAGTTGGAAGATCTAAGCGCTGCTGCCATACATGTACAATAGAAAAGAGTAGCATAGAGTAGCATGGAATGGAATGGACAGAACAAAACTACATCAGTTGGAAGGGAACTTGTCCAACTGCCTGACCACCTCAGGGATAAGGAAAAGATATTGCATGTTAAGGACATTGTCCAAATGCTTCTTGAACAATGACAGGCTCAGGGCATCAACCACTTCTCTAGGAAGCCTGTTCCTGTGTTTGACCACCATATCAGTCAATAAATACTTCCTATAGCTCAGTCTAATCCTTCCCTGGCACAGCTTTGATCTATCTCCATACATCCTGTTAGAGAATACCACTGGGCTAAATGAAGGTAAAATTATGCCAAATGATTGTTCTAAAAGGGATTTATTTTTACAGGCATTCTCAGGACTAGGATTGGCATTTGTTTGCTAAATCTGTGTTATAGGAAAAGAAAGAATAAGAAAAAAGTGAGGAAAGGGAGAGAGAGAAAGTAGGACACCACCTGGGCTCAAGTCCTTCTCTTCTCACTCCCAGGATGCTGGGCGCACTGCAAATGCCCCTTTTGCAGAGTATTATTTATAGGTTTTGGTGGGCCTGTGTAGTGCTTCTTTTAGGAAAGTTCTGTAACTAAGTTGGACGTTTCTTGGGGGTGAAGGGGGAGGGGCCAGTGTCTGGTGTCCACAGTACCTTTCAGCTCCTGTTCTCTTGCAGCATGACCTACCTCTCTAGGCAACAAGTGCATGAGATAAGTTGTTGAATGACACTGGCTCTGCTGCAGTCTCAACAGGGGCTTAAGGAACCAAAGCAACTGGTTTAAGGCAGCCAAAAAAAATCAGTCTCTTATACCAGAGGTCTTGTAAGGCCTACCCCATGTATAAAGACTGTTTGAGTTCGGAAAAAAAGGCAGGTTATACAAGCAGGCAACACCCTTATGATGGGAACAGAGGATCCAATATGCTGGACAGCCCTTCCTCTCAGGGAAGTCTGCTGCCTCCCTAGAACACAGGTTGAGGACATTATTGGGAAACTTCATAGCTTGGTACAACCCTCGGACTATTACTCATTACTGCTCTTTTCTGTAGGAGGTAATGAAGCTACAACACATAGTCCAAGGGCAATCAGAAGAGAATTCAGGGCCTGGGGATGGCTGGTAAAGGAATTGAGATCAGGTTATTCTTGCCTCTCTCCTTCCAGTTGTGGGCAGCGACACTTGAAGAAACAAATACACTCAGTCCATTAGCATGGCTGGTGTCATTGCCGTACTCTTGGGGTTTTCAATGGCCTAATTTTGGGTAGGATGGCTTACACAGCACCATGCTAGCTGGCATCAGTTGGGATTCACCTTTCTCGAAGGGGAAAGAGAGTCTTTGCTCACAGGCTTGCAGGGTTCACTGACAAAGCTTTAAATTAGACTTACAGGTGAAGAGAAACAATACTTCTTGCCCAAGAAAACTTGAGCTTAAAGGGACAGTGTGCTAACAAGGTCCCTCAGCCTGTGTCTCTGAGAGGTGCTGGGTACAGCAGAACACAGC
Source organism: Coccyzus lansbergi (assembly GCA_033558105.1). Taxonomy (NCBI): domain Eukaryota; kingdom Metazoa; phylum Chordata; class Aves; order Cuculiformes; family Coccyzidae; genus Coccyzus; species Coccyzus lansbergi. The sequence continues at coordinate 688,279 of JAUMJK010000128.1, forward strand.
TGAAGTTGCTCAGAGATGAGTCGGAGGCTACTGACGTAAGAGGTGCTAAGAGGGAAGCACCAGAGAAACACATCAAAGGAGTTAGTACATGTTCCTCTAGAAGGTGATACAGCCAACAGCCCAGATGAAGTGCCTCTACACCAATGCATGCAGCATGGGCAACAAACAGGAGGAGGTGGAAGCCATCTTACAGCAGGAAAACTGAGATAGTTGCCATTACAGAAACATGGATGCGGTGGACACAAGAGCTTCAGAAGGGATAGGCAAGGAAGGAGAGTTAGTAGGGGAGCTCTGTATGTTCAGGAGTGCTGCTGCTGATGATGATGATATATTTGAGTGTTTAAGGGTAAGAATAAGGCGGAAGACCAACAAGACAGGTACCATGCTGCAAGTCTGTTACACACCAACTGTCAAACTCCACACCTGAGACACAACTAGTGTTCACGATTTCTTTCCATCAGCCTGCAGAGCTGAAGGTTTATCTGATATTTGTGCACTCCAGAGAAGCAACTCCCCAAAGTTGCAGAAAACAGACCTCAGTATGCTAAGACTACAACAAGCTACCTTGAGCAAAACCAAGGTCAAAAAAGAATATTTGAATATAATCATATCAACCAGACAAAGCAAAGGCGGGAAAGGGAAGGATGGTGGGGTGGAGGGAATGGGGGGTATGTCTACGTCCTTGCAAATGCATTTTTCTCAGCGAAATTTTGTGTGCTGTAAAGAGAAAGGTGAGGTGTCTGCAGGACCTGCGGCACTGCCTGCCCCAGTGAGAGAAAGGCAAGGTTTGCAGGTTGACAGGCAGGGTTTCAAAAGCTTGAGAGACTGGCTGATGAAGGAATTGAGATCAGGTTATTCTCTCCTCTCTCCTTCCAATTGTGTGAAACAGTGGAGTATTCCTTCTGCTCCCGGTTACCCTTGTTGAACCTCCACCTCACGCTCCTCATGGCTGGAGCTGTGCTGCTCATTGCAGCAATCACAGTCTCCCTGCTGGAGCAGATCCCTTGTTGCCAGTACCGCAGACAAGCGTGCAGCCCTCAGACAATGCTTAAGACAATGATACAACCGGAGAAGTTTGTCTTTAGGGAACAGTGGCTGCCACCCCTCCTTCCCCTGCTGTAGCCACCCGCTCAGGACACCAAGTTCTCTCAGCCAGAAGAAATGGGGAGGAGAAGGAAGGGTGGAGCCCCTCTTGCCACGCCTCTTCCCCTCTCTTCAACATGGAAGTTTTCGAGGTACAGGAGCAGCCTCACCCCTTGCCTGGCCGTACACAGAGCTCTGTCTGTAACTCAGAAAAAGAAAGGGGGATTTCTGACCTTTGGAAGAAGGAGTAGGCTCAGAGAAACTGCAAAGATGTCACGAGGTTACCCAGGGAGAGAATTGGAAAGATCAAACCCCAAAGAAAACTTAATCTGGCACCTCAGGTGCAGAACTCCAAAAGAGAAAGGGGGATCTCTGATCTGCTCTCACAGTAATGTTTTATTTTGCTGGCAGGCCAGCAGATGACAAGGAGCAGGGCCAAGGCTCCTCCAGAAGTCAGACAGCAATGCACTGAAAGAAGCGGGGCTTCCTCCGCAGCCCTGCTCCTCTCAATCTCCTCCATCAGCCGAGCCGTCTCCTGACGCACAAAGTCCTCGTACTGCTTCATCCGTTCATCCGCAGCCGCACTGATGTGCTGCTGCTTAGGCTCCGACCCAATCTGCCTGGCCAGCAGAGCCACAACGAGGGCAATTGCGGCAGCCATGGCCTGCAGGAGCAGGGAGGAAAAGGGTCTGAGCAGGGCTGGGTGTGAGGGAGCACAGGGCAGGGTTTGTGAGCGCTGCAGTTATGGGTGCGATGGGCTGCCCCAGGAAAGTGCCTGGGCCCTGGTGTCGACAGGCTTGAAGGGGCCACAGGCCCTGTCCAGAGACAGCATGGGGCCCGTATTGCCCAAGCTGCCCTCACGGGCAGCCCCTAGCTGGGCGGTGCTCTGTGAAAGGGCACGGGACACCCGAGTAGAGTCTCCCAAAAGCCCAACCCAGCCATCCCATGGAGCATCCCACAGAGACATGGGCACCCGGCATGCCCCCAAATCCTCTCTGGGCCCCTGCCACCAATGGGAGCCCTGAGCACCTCTGCCCCCTGCCCCAAGGGCAGTGCTATGACTTGCCCTGACGGGCTGGGTTCTTACTCTGAGTTACAAACCTCCTGGGCACTTGCCCACTCCTACAACAGCCCAACCTTCCCCCTGTGTGCCAGAACTCCGAAAAAGAAAGGGGGATTTCTGATCTGCTCTCAGAGTCGTGTTTTCTTTTGCTGGCAGGCCAGTTGATCACAAGGAGCAGGGCCAAGGCTCCTCCAGAAGTCACACAGAAATCCACTGAAAGGAGTAGGGCTTCCTCCGCATAGTAACAAAAGTGGCTTTAAGGAAGTGTTCTGTTTTGATACCACTTCCTTACCTCAAAATTGCCACCCTGCTGCTTCTGCATCCAGCAGGCAGCAACCAGCTACCTGCCTACGTTCCCCAACCGTATGCTGCCACACAGACACTCTCAGACAGAGGGCTGATTAAAAGAAGCTAAATTATTGTCAGCTTTGCAATGAACAAAGCTTACAGAGGGAGACATTTCTTGCCAACAGCGTGGATTGTCCTATCCTGGTAGAGGTGGTAACAGGCATCTCAATTGCAATGCAATGGTCATCTGGACTGGTGGAGATTCCCCAAGCTCAGGTTGTGCCAAGCAGTGTCATCCCTGTGCCTCATTTGTTCACATCTGCACCACAGACTCAGCAGGCAGCTTCTGGCACAAGCAGATTCTCTGACCCGGTGTCCAAAATTGTCCCTGGGCTCCACCAGGGTGAGAGAAAGGCAAAGTCTGCAGGTTGACAGGCAGGGTTTCAAAAGCTTGAGAGACTGGCTGATGAAGGAATTGAGATCAGGTTATTCTCTCCTCTCTCCTTCCAATTGTGTGAAACAGTGGAGTATTCCTTCTGCTCCCGGTTACCCTTGTTGAACCTCCACCTCACGCTCCTCATGGCTGGAGCTGTGCTGCTCATTGCAGCAATCACAGTCTCCCTGCTGGAGCAGATCCCTTGTTGCCAGTACCGCAGACAAGCGTGCAGCCCTCAGACAATGCTTAAGACAATGATACAACCGGAGAAGTTTGTCTTTAGGGAACAGTGGCTGCCACCCCTCCTTCCCCTGCTGTAGCCACCCGCTCAGGACACCAAGTTCTCTCAGCCAGAAGAAATGGGGAGGAGAAGGAAGGGTGGAGCCCCTCTTGCCACGCCTCTTCCCCTCTCTTCAACATGGAAGTTTTCGAGGTACAGGAGCAGCCTCACCCCTTGCCTGGCCGTACACAGAGCTCTGTCTGTAACTCAGAAAAAGAAAGGGGGATTTCTGACCTTTGGAAGAAGGAGTAGGCTCAGAGAAACTGCAAAGATGTCACGAGGTTACCCAGGGAGAGAATTGGAAAGATCAAACCCCAAAGAAAACTTAATCTGGCACCTCAGGTGCAGAACTCCAAAAGAGAAAGGGGGATCTCTGATCTGCTCTCACAGTAATGTTTTATTTTGCTGGCAGGCCAGCAGATGACAAGGAGCAGGGCCAAGGCTCCTCCAGAAGTCAGACAGCAATGCACTGAAAGAAGCGGGGCTTCCTCCGCAGCCCTGCTCCTCTCAATCTCCTCCATCAGCCGAGCCGTCTCCTGACGCACAAAGTCCTCGTACTGCTTCATCCGTTCATCCGCAGCCGCACTGATGTGCTGCTGCTTAGGCTCCGACCCAATCTGCCTGGCCAGCAGAGCCACAACGAGGGCAATTGCAGCAGCCATGGCTTGCAGGAGCAGGGAGGAAAAGGGTCTGAGCAGGGCTGGGTGTGAGGGAGCACAGGGCAGGGTTTGTGAGCGCTGCAGTTATGGGTGCGATGGGCTGCCCCAGGAAAGTGCCTGGGCCCTGGTGTCGACAGGCTTGAAGGGGCCACAGGCCCTGTCCAGAGACAGCATGGGGCCCGTATTGCCCAAGCTGCCCTCACGGGCAGCCCCTAGCTGGGCGGTGCTCTGTGAAAGGGCACGGGACACCCGAGTAGAGTCTCCCAAAAGCCCAACCCAGCCATCCCATGGAGCATCCCACAGAGACATGGGCACCCGGCATGCCCCCAAATCCTCTCTGGGCCCCTGCCACCAATGGGAGCCCTGAGCACCTCTGCCCCCTGCCCCAAGGGCAGTGCTATGACTTGCCCTGACGGGCTGGGTTCTTACTCTGAGTTACAAACCTCCTGGGCACTTGCCCACTCCTACAACAGCCCAACCTTCCCCCTGTGTGCCAGAACTCCGAAAAAGAAAGGGGGATTTCTGATCTGCTCTCAGAGTCGTGTTTTCTTTTGCTGGCAGGCCAGTTGATCACAAGGAGCAGGGCCAAGGCTCCTCCAGAAGTCACACAGAAATCCACTGAAAGGAGTAGGGCTTCCTCCGCATAGTAACAAAAGTGGCTTTAAGGAAGTGTTCTGTTTTGATACCACTTCCTTACCTCAAAATTGCCACCCTGCTGCTTCTGCATCCAGCAGGCAGCAACCAGCTACCTGCCTACGTTCCCCAACCGTATGCTGCCACACAGACACTCTCAGACAGAGGGCTGATTAAAAGAAGCTAAATTATTGTCAGCTTTGCAATGAACAAAGCTTACAGAGGGAGACATTTCTTGCCAACAGCGTGGATTGTCCTATCCTGGTAGAGGTGGTAACAGGCATCTCAATTGCAATGCAATGGTCATCTGGACTGGTGGAGATTCCCCAAGCTTAGGTTGTGCCATGCAGTGTCATCCCTGTGCCTCATTTGTTCACATCTGCACCACAGACTCAGCAGGCAGCTTCTGGCACAAGCAGATTCTCTGACCCGGTGTCCAAAATTGTCCCTGGGCTCCACCAGGGTGAGAGAAAGGCAAAGTCTGCAGGTTGACAGGCAGGGTTTCAAAAGCTTGAGAGACTGGCTGATGAAGGAATTGAGATCAGGTTATTCTCTCCTCTCTCCTTCCAATTGTGTGAAACAGTGGAGTATTCCTTCTGCTCCCGGTTACCCTTGTTGAACCTCCACCTCACGCTCCTCATGGCTGGAGCTGTGCTGCTCATTGCAGCAATCACAGTCTCCCTGCTGGAGCAGATCCCTTGTTGCCAGTACCGCAGACAAGCGTGCAGCCCTCAGACAATGCTTAAGACAATGATACAACCGGAGAAGTTTGTCTTTAGGGAACAGTGGCTGCCACCCCTCCTTCCCCTGCTGTAGCCACCCACTCAGGACACCAAGTTCTCTCAGCCAGAAGAAATGGGGAGGAGAAGGAAGGGTGGAGCCCCTCTTGCCACGCCTCTTCCCCTCTCTTCAACATGGAAGTTTTCGAGGTACAGGAGCAGCCTCACCCCTTGCCTGGCCGTACACAGAGCTCTGTCTGTAACTCAGAAAAAGAAAGGGGGATTTCTGACCTTTGGAAGAAGGAGTAGGCTCAGAGAAACTGCAAAGATGTCACGAGGTTACCCAGGGAGAGAATTGGAAAGATCAAACCCCAAAGAAAACTTAATCTGGCACTTCAGGTGCAGAACTCCAAAAGAGAAAGGGGGATCTCTGATCTGCTCTCACAGTAATGTTTTATTTTGCTGGCAGGCCAGCAGATGACAAGGAGCAGGGCCAAGGCTCCTCCAGAAGTCAGACAGCAATGCACTGAAAGGAGCGGGGCTTCCTCCGCAACCCTGCTCCTCTCAATCTCCTCCATCAGCCGAGCCGTCTCCTGACGCACAAAGTCCTCGTACTGCTTCATCCGTTCATCCGCAGCCGCACTGATGTGCTGCTGCTTAGGCTCCGACCCAATCTGCCTGGCCAGCAGAGCCACAACGAGGGCAATTGCGGCAGCCATGGCCTGCAGGAGCAGGGAGGAAAAGGGTCTGAGCAGGGCTGGGTGTGAGGGAGCACAGGGCAGGGTTTGTGAGCGCTGCAGTTATGGGTGCGATGGGCTGCCCCAGGAAAGTGCCTGGGCCCTGGTGTCGACAGGCTTGAAGGGGCCACAGGCCTTGCCCAGAGACAGCATGGGGCCCGTATTGCCCAAGCTGCCCTCACGGGCAGCCCCTAGCTGGGCGGCGCTCTGTGAAAGGGCACGGGACACCCGAGTAGAGTCTCCCAAAAGCCCAACCCAGCCATCCCATGGAGCATCCCACAGAGACATGGGCACCCGGCATGCCCCCAAATCCTCTCTGGGCCCCTGCCACCAATGGGAGCCCTGAGCACCTCTGCCCCCTGCCCCAAGGGCAGTGCTATGACTTGCCCTGACGGGCTGGGTTCTTACTCTGAGTTACAAACCTCCTGGGCACTTGCCCACTCCTACAACAGCCCAACCTTCCCCCTGTGTGCCAGAACTCCGAAAAAGAAAGGGGGATTTCTGATCTGCTCTCAGAGTCGTGTTTTCTTTTGCTGGCAGGCCAGTTGATCACAAGGAGCAGGGCCAGGGCTCCTCCAAAAGCCAGACAGCAGTGCACTGAAAGGAGCGGGGCTTCCTCCGCAGCCCTGCTCCTCTCAATCTCCTCCATCAGCCGAGCCGTCTCCTGACGCACAAAGTCCTCGTACTGCTTCATCCGTTCATCCGCAGCCGCACTGATGTGCCGCTGCTTAGGCTCCGACCCAATCTGCCTGGCCAGCAGAGCCACAACGAGGGCAATTGCGGCAGCCATGGCCTGCAGGAGCAGGGAGGAAAAGGGTCTGAGCAGGGCTGGGTGTGAGGGAGCACAGGGCAGGGTTTGTGAGCGCTGCAGTTATGGGTGCGATGGGCTGCCCCAGGAAAGTGCCTGGGCCCTGGTGTCGACAGGCTTGAAGGGGCCACAGGCCCTGCCCAGAGACAGCATGGGGCCCGTATTGCCCAAGCTGCCCTCACGGGCAGCCCCTAGCTGGGCGGCGCTCTGTGAAAGGGCACGGGACACCCGAGTAGAGTCTCCCAAAAGCCCAACCCAGCCATCCCATGGAGCATCCCACATTGACATGGGCACCCGGCACGCCCCCAAATCCTCTCTGGGCCCCTGCCACCAATGGGAGCCCTGAGCACCTCTGCCCCCTGCCCCAAGGGCAGTGCTATGACTTGCCCTGACGGGCTGGGTTCTTACTCTGAGTTACAAACCTCCTGGGCACTTGCCCACTCCTACAACAGCCCAACCTTCCCCCTGTGTGCCAGAACTCCGAAAAAGAAAGGGGGATTTCTGATCTGCTCTCAGAGTCGTGTTTTCTTTTGCTGGCAGGCCAGTTGATCACAAGGAGCAGGGCCAAGGCTCCTCCAGAAGTCACACAGAAATCCACTGAAAGGAGTAGGGCTTCCTCCGCATAGTAACCAAAGAGGCTTTAAGGAAGTGTTCTGTTTTGATACCACTTCCTTACCTCAAAATTGCCACCCTGCTGCTTCTGCATCCAGCAGGCAGCAACCAGCTACCTGCCTACGTTCCCCAACCGTGTGCTGCCACACAGACACTCTCAGACAGAGGGCTGATTAAAAGAAGCTAAATTATTGTCAGCTTTGCAATGAACAAAGCTTACAGAGGGAGACATTTCTTGCCAACGGGGTGGATTGTCCTATCCTGGTAGAGGTGGTAACAGGCATCTCAATTGCAATGCAATGGTCATCTGGACTGGTGGAGATTCCCCAAGCTCAGGTTGTGCCAAGCAGTGTCATCCCTGTGCCTCATTTGTTCACATCTGCACCACAGACTCAGCAGGCAGCTTCTGGCACAAGCAGATTCTCTGACCCAGTGTCCAAAATTGTCCCTGGGCTCCACCAGGGTGAGAGAAAGGCAAAGTCTGCAGGTTGACAGGCAGGGTTTCAAAAGCTTGAGAGACTGGCTGATGAAGGAATTGAGATCAGGTTATTCTCTCCTCTCTCCTTCCAATTGTGTGAAACAGTGGAGTATTCCTTCTGCTCCCGGTTACCCTTGTTGAACCTCCACCTCACGCTCCTCATGGCTGGAGCTGTGCTGCTCACTGCAGCAATCACAGTCTCCCTGCTGGAGCAGATCCCTTGTTGCCAGTACCGCAGACAAGCGTGCAGCCCTCAGACAATGCTTAAGACAATGATACAACCGGAGAAGTTTGTCTTTAGGGAACAGTGGCTGCCACCCCTCCTTCCCCTGCTGTAGCCACCCACTCAGGACACCAAGTTCTCTCAGCCAGAAGAAATGGGGAGGAGAAGGAAGGGTGGAGCCCCTCTTGCCACGCCTCTTCCCCTCTCTTCAACATGGAAGTTTTCGAGGTACAGGAGCAGCCTCACCCCTTGCCTGGCCGTACACAGAGCTCTGTCTGTAACTCAGAAAAAGAAAGGGGGATTTCTGACCTTTGGAAGAAGGAGTAGGCTCAGAGAAACTGCAAAGATGTCACGAGGTTACCCAGGGAGAGAATTGGAAAGATCAAACCCCAAAGAAAACTTAATCTGGCACCTCAGGTGCAGAACTCCAAAAGAGAAAGGGGGATCTCTGATCTGCTCTCACAGTAATGTTTTATTTTGCTGGCAGGCCAGCAGATGACAAGGAGCAGGGCCAAGGCTCCTCCAGAAGTCAGACAGCAATGCACTGAAAGAAGCGGGCCTTCCTCCGCAGCCCTGCTCCTCTCAATCTCCTCCATCAGCCGAGCCGTCTCCTGACGCACAAAGTCCTCGTACTGCTTCATCCGTTCATCCGCAGCCGCACTGATGTGCTGCTGCTTAGGCTCCGACCCAATCTGCCTGGCCAGCAGAGCCACAACGAGGGCAATTGCGGCAGCCATGGCCTGCAGGAGCAGGGAGGAAAAGGGTCTGAGCAGGGCTGGGTGTGAGGGAGCACAGGGCAGGGTTTGTGAGCGCTGCAGTTATGGGTGCGATGGGCTGCCCCAGGAAAGTGCCTGGGCCCTGGTGTCGACAGGCTTGAAGGGGCCACAGGCCCTGTCCAGAGACAGCATGGGGCCCGTATTGCCCAAGCTGCCCTCACGGGCAGCCCCTAGCTGGGCGGTGCTCTGTGAAAGGGCACGGGACACCCGAGTAGAGTCTCCCAAAAGCCCAACCCAGCCATCCCATGGAGCATCCCACAGAGACATGGGCACCCGGCATGCCCCCAAATCCTCTCTGGGCCCCTGCCACCAATGGGAGCCCTGAGCACCTCTGCCCCCTGCCCCAAGGGCAGTGCTATGACTTGCCCTGACGGGCTGGGTTCTTACTCTGAGTTACAAACCTCCTGGGCACTTGCCCACTCCTACAACAGCCCAACCTTCCCCCTGTGTGCCAGAACTCCGAAAAAGAAAGGGGGATTTCTGATCTGCTCTCAGAGTCGTGTTTTCTTTTGCTGGCAGGCCAGTTGATCACAAGGAGCAGGGCCAAGGCTCCTCCAGAAGTCACACAGAAATCCACTGAAAGGAGTAGGGCTTCCTCCGCATAGTAACAAAAGTGGCTTTAAGGAAGTGTTCTGTTTTGATACCACTTCCTTACCTCAAAATTGCCACCCTGCTGCTTCTGCATCCAGCAGGCAGCAACCAGCTACCTGCCTACGTTCCCCAACCGTATGCTGCCACACAGACACTCTCAGACAGAGGGCTGATTAAAAGAAGCTAAATTATTGTCAGCTTTGCAATGAACAAAGCTTACAGAGGGAGACATTTCTTGCCAACAGCGTGGATTGTCCTATCCTGGTAGAGGTGGTAACAGGCATCTCAATTGCAATGCAATGGTCATCTGGACTGGTGGAGATTCCCCAAGCTCAGGTTGTGCCAAGCAGTGTCATCCCTGTGCCTCATTTGTTCACATCTGCACCACAGACTCAGCAGGCAGCTTCTGGCACAAGCAGATTCTCTGACCCGGTGTCCAAAATTGTCCCTGGGCTCCACCAGGGTGAGAGAAAGGCAAAGTCTGCAGGTTGACAGGCAGGGTTTCAAAAGCTTGAGAGACAGGCTGATGAAGGAATTGAGATCAGGTTATTCTCTCCTCTCTCCTTCCAATTGTGTGAAACAGTGGAGTATTCCTTCTGCTCCCGGTTACCCTTGTTGAACCTCCACCTCACGCTCCTCATGGCTGGAGCTGTGCTGCTCATTGCAGCAATCACAGTCTCCCTGCTGGAGCAGATCCCTTGTTGCCAGTACCGCAGACAAGCGTGCAGCCCTCAGACAATGCTTAAGACAATGATACAACCGGAGAAGTTTGTCTTTAGGGAACAGTGGCTGCCACCCCTCCTTCCCCTGCTGTAGCCACCCACTCAGGACACCAAGTTCTCTCAGCCAGAAGAAATGGGGAGGAGAAGGAAGGGTGGAGCCCCTCTTGCCACGCCTCTTCCCCTCTCTTCAACATGGAAGTTTTCGAGGTACAGGAGCAGCCTCACCCCTTGCCTGGCCGTACACAGAGCTCTGTCTGTAACTCAGAAAAAGAAAGGGGGATTTCTGACATTTGGAAGAAGGAGTAGGCTCAGAGAAACTGCAAAGATGTCACGAGGTTACCCAGGGAGAGAATTGGAAAGATCAAACCCCAAAGAAAACTTAATCTGGCACTTCAGGTGCAGAACTCCAAAAGAGAAAGGGGGATCTCTGATCAGCTCTCACAGTAATGTTTTATTTTGCTGGCAGGCCAGCAGATGACAAGGAGCAGGGCCAAGGCTCCTCCAGAAGTCAGACAGCAATGCACTGAAAGGAGCGGGGCTTCCTCCGCAGCCCTGCTCCTCTCAATCTCCTCCATCAGCCGAGCCGTCTCCTGACGCACAAAGTCCTCGTACTGCTTCATCCGTTCATCCGCAGCCGCACTGATGTGCTGCTGCTTAGGCTCCGACCCAATCTGCCTGGCCAGCAGAGCCACAACGAGGGCAATTGCGGCAGCCATGGCCTGCAGGAGCAGGGAGGAAAAGGGTCTGAGCAGGGCTGGGTGTGAGGGAGCACAGGGCAGGGTTTGTGAGCGCTGCAGTTATGGGTGCGATGGGCTGCCCCAGGAAAGTGCCTGGGCCCTGGTGTCGACAGGCTTGAAGGGGCCACAGGCCCTGCCCAGAGACAGCATGGGGCCCGTATTGCCCAAGCTGCCCTCACGGGCAGCCCCTAGCTGGGCGGTGCTCTGTGAAAGGGCACGGGACACCCGAGTAGAGTCTCCCAAAAGCCCAACCCAGCCATCCCATGGAGCATCCCACAGAGACATGGGCACCCGGCACGCCCCCAAATCCTCTCTGGGCCCCTGCCACCAATGGGAGCCCTGAGCACCTCTGCCCCCTGCCCCAAGGGCAGTGCTATGACTTGCCCTGACGGGCTGGGTTCTTACTCTGAGTTACAAACCTCCTGGGCACTTGCCCACTCCTACAACAGCCCAACCTTCCCCCTGTGTGCCAGAACTCCGAAAAAGAAAGGGGGATTTCTGATCTGCTCTCAGAGTCGTGTTTTCTTTTGCTGGCAGGCCAGTTGATCACAAGGAGCAGGGCCAAGGCTCCTCCAAAAGCCAGACAGCAGTGCACTGAAAGGAGCGGGGCTTCCTCCGCAGCCCTGCTCCTCTCAATCTCCTCCATCAGCCGAGCCGTCTCCTGACGCACAAAGTCCTCGTACTGCTTCATCCGTTCATCCGCAGCCGCACTGATGTGCTGCTGCTTAGGCTCCGACCCAATCTGCCTGGCCAGCAGAGCCACAACGAGGGCTATTGCGGCAGCCATGGCCTGCAGGAGCAGGGAGGAAAAGGGTCTGAGCAGGGCTGGGTGTGAGGGAGCACAGGGCAGGGTTTGTGAGCGCTGCAGTTATGGGTGCGATGGGCTGCCCCAGGAAAGTGCCTGGGCCCTGGTGTCGACAGGCTTGAAGGGGCCACAGGCCCTGCCCAGAGACAGCATGGGGCCCGTATTGCCCAAGCTGCCCTCACGGGCAGCCCCTACTGGGCGGTGCTCTGTGAAAGGGCACGGGACACCCGAGTAGAGTCTCCCAAAAGCCCAACCCAGCCATCCCATGGAGCATCCCACAGAGACATGGGCACCCGGCACGCCCCCAAATCCTCTCTGGGCCCCTGCCACCAATGGGAGCCCTGAGCACCTCTGCCCCCTGCCCCAAGGGCAGTGCTATGACTTGCCCTGACGGGCTGGGTTCTTACTCTGAGTTACAAACCTCCTGGGCACTTGCCCACTCCTACAACAGCCCAACCTTCCCCCTGTGTGCCAGAACTCCGAAAAAGAAAGGGGGATTTCTTATCTGCTCTCAGAGTCGTGTTTTCTTTTGCTGGCAGGCCAGTTGATCACAAGGAGCAGGGCCAAGGCTCCTCCAAAAGCCAGACAGCAGTGCACTGAAAGGAGCGGGGCTTCCTCCGCAGCCCTGCTCCTCTCAATCTCCTCCATCAGCCGAGCCGTCTCCTGACGCACAAAGTCCTCGTACTGCTTCATCCGTTCATCCGCAGCCGCACTGATGTGCTGCTGCTTAGGCTCCGACCCAATCTGCCTGGCCAGCAGAGCCACAACGAGGGCAATTGCGGCAGCCATGGCCTGCAGGAGCAGGGAGGAAAAGGGTCTGAGCAGGGCTGGGTGTGAGGGAGCACAGGGCAGGGTTTGTGAGCGCTGCAGTTATGGGTGCGATGGGCTGCCCCAGGAAAGTGCCTGGGCCCTGGTGTCGACAGGCTTGAAGGGGCCACAGGCCCTGCCCAGAGACAGCATGGGGCCCGTATTGCCCAAGCTGCCCTCACGGGCAGCCCCTAGCTGGGCGGTGCTCTGTGAAAGGGCACGGGACACCCGAGTAGAGTCTCCCAAAAGCCCAACCCAGCCATCCCATGGAGCATCCCACAGAGACATGGGCACCCGGCATGCCCCCAAATCCTCTCTGGGCCCCTGCCACCAATGGGAGCCCTGAGCACCTCTGCCCCCTGCCCCAAGGGCAGTGCTATGACTTGCCCTGACGGGCTGGGTTCTTACTCTGAGTTACAAACCTCCTGGGCACTTGCCCACTCCTACAACAGCCCAACCTTCCCCCTGTGTGCCAGAACTCCGAAAAAGAAAGGGGGATTTCTGATCTGCTCTCAGAGTCGTGTTTTCTTTTGCTGGCAGGCCAGTTGATCACAAGGAGCAGGGCCAAGGCTCCTCCAGAAGTCACACAGAAATCCACTGAAAGGAGTAGGGCTTCCTCCGCATAGTAACAAAAGAGGCTTTAAGGAAGTGTTCTGTTTTGATACCACTTCCTTACCTCAAAATTGCCACCTTGCTGCTTCTGCATCCAGCAGGCAGCAACCAGCTACCTGCCTACGTTCCCCAACCGTGTGCTGCCACACAGACACTCTCAGACAGAGGGCTGATTAAAAGAAGCTAAATTATTGTCAGCTTTGCAATGAACAAAGCTTACAGAGGGAGACATTTCTTGCCAACGGGGTGGATTGTCCTATCCTGGTAGAGGTGGTAACAGGCATCTCAATTGCAATGCAATGGTCATCTGGACTGGTGGAGATTCCCCAAGCTCAGGTTGTGCCAAGCAGTGTCATCCCTGTGCCTCATTTGTTCACATCTGCACCACAGACTCAGCAGGCAGCTTCTGGCACAAGCAGATTCTCTGACCCGGTGTCCAAAATTGTCCCTGGGCTCCACTAGGGTGAGAGAAAGGCAAAGTCTGCAGGTTGACAGGCAGGGTTTCAAAAGCTTGAGAGACTGGCTGATGAACGAATTGAGATCAGGTTATTCTCTCCTCTCTCCTTCCAATTGTGTGAAACAGTGGAGTATTCCTTCTGCTCCCGGTTACCCTTGTTGAACCTCCACCTCACGCTCCTCATGGCTGGAGCTGTGCTGCTCATTGCAGCAATCACAGTCTCCCTGCTGGAGCAGATCCCTTGTTGCCAGTACCGCAGACAAGTGTGCAGCCCTCAGACAATGCTTAAGACAATGATACAACCGGAGAAGTTTGTCTTTAGGGAACAGTGGCTGCCACCCCTCCTTCCCCTGCTGTAGCCACCCACTCAGGACACCAAGTTCTCTCAGCCAGAAGAAATGGGGAGGAGAAGGAAGGGTGGAGCCCCTCTTGCCACGCCTCTTCCCCTCTCTTCAACATGGAAGTTTTCGAGGTACAGGAGCAGCCTCACCCCTTGCCTGGCCGTACACAGAGCTCTGTCTGTAACTCAGAAAAAGAAAGGGGGATTTCTGACCTTTGGAAGAAGGAGTAGGCTCAGAGAAACTGCAAAGATGTCACGAGGTTACCCAGGGAGAGAATTGGAAAGATCAAACCCCAAAGAAAACTTAATCTGGCACCTCAGGTGCAGAACTCCAAAAGAGAAAGGGGGATCTCTGATCTGCTCTCACAGTAATGTTTTATTTTGCTGGCAGGCCAGCAGATGACAAGGAGCAGGGCCAAGGCTCCTCCAGAAGTCAGACAGCAATGCACTGAAAGGAGCGGGGCTTCCTCCGCAGCCCTGCTCCTCTCAATCTCCTCCATCAGCCGAGCCGTCCCCTGACGCACAAAGTCCTCGTACTGCTTCATCCGTTCATCCGCAGCCGCACTGATGTGCTGCTGCTTAGGCTCCGACCCAATCTGCCTGGCCAGCAGAGCCACAACGAGGGCAATTGCGGCAGCCATGGCCTGCAGGAGCAGGGAGGAAAAGGGTCTGAGCAGGGCTGGGTGTGAGGGAGCACAGGGCAGGGTTTGTGAGCGCTGCAGTTATGGGTGCGATGGGCTGCCCCAGGAAAGTGCCTGGGCCCTGGTGTTGACAGGCTTGAAGGGGCCACAGGCCCTGCCCAGAGACAGCATGGGGCCCGTATTGCCCAAGCTGCCCTCACGGGCAGCCCCTAGCTGGGCGGTGCTCTGTGAAAGGGCACGGGACACCCGAGTAGAGTCTCCCAAAAGCCCAACCCAGCCATTCCATGGAGCATCCCACAGAGACATGGGCACCCGGCACGCCCCCAAATCCTCTCTGGGCCCCTGCCACCAATGGGAGCCCTGAGCACCTCTGCCCCCTGCCCCAAGGGCAGTGCTATGACTTGCCCTGACGGGCTGGGTTCTTACTCTGAGTTACAAACCTCCTGGGCACTTGCCCACTCCTACAACAGCCCAACCTTCCCCCTGTGTGCCAGAACTCCGAAAAAGAAAGGGGGATTTCTGATCTGCTCTCAGAGTCGTGTTTTATTTTGCTGGCAGGCCAGTTGATCACAAGGAGCAGGGCCAAGGCTCCTCCAGAAGTCAGACAGCAATGCACAGAAAGGAGTAGGGCTTCCTCCGCAGAGAGACAAAAGAGGCTTTAAGGAAGTGTTCTGTTCTGATTCCACTTCCTTACCTCAGAATTTCCACCCTGCTGCTTCTGCATCCAGCAGGCAGCAACCAGCTACCTGCCCACGTTCCCCAACCGAGTGCTGCCGCACAGACACTCTCAGACAAAGGGCTGATTAAAAGAAGCTAAATTATTGTCAGCTTTGCAATGCACAAAGGTTACAGAGGGAGACATTTCTTGCCAAAGGGGTGGCTCGTACCATCCTCTTACAGGTGGTAACAGGAGTCCCAGTGGAAAGGCAATGGTCATCTGGACTGGCGGAGATTCCCCAAGCTCAGGCTGTGCCGAGCAGTGTCATCCCTGTACCTCATTTGTTCACATCTGCACCAGAGACTCGGCAGGCAGTGTCTGGCACGAGCACATTCTCTGTCCCAGTGTCCAAAATTGTCCCTTGACTCCTCCAATATGAGAGAAGGGCAAGGTCCGCAGGTTGACAGGCAGAAGTGGGAAACATTGTGAGCACCATGATAATGGGTGCACAGCTGCAGAACTCTGAGGTGCAAATCAGCATCATCCTCCTCATCCTCGGCCATGAGACCGTTGTGTGTAACAGTAGAGTAATCCTTCTGCTCGTGGTTGCCCTTGTTGAACCTCGACCTCGCTCTCTTCACTACTGGATTTGTGCTGCTCACTGCACCTCTCAGAGTCATGTTGCCACTTCCTGGCCATCCAGTAGGTCACACTAAGCAGCACCAAAGTTGCTGGAAGTCTGTCAGCAGTGCACTGAAAGGAGCGGTGCTTCATACGCGGCCCTGCTACTCTCAATCTCGTGCAGCAGCCGACTCCTCCTGATGAAGAAACTCCTCACACTGCTGCATCAACTCCTCCGTAGCCTCATCAGTGCTGGACATCATCGCGCTGGGTGTGACTGCCGTAGTCCTTAAAGGCAGCATCTCAACAAGAGTGCAGCTCTCTCGCTGTGGCTAGCCAGCAGTTGAGCTGGTCTCTATCCTTGCCGCACTGCAGGCTTCATCTGGGTGCACATGTTCATCTCGGAGGTTCTTGTCAGCTGGAACGTACCGGAGTGGTACGTGGGCAGAACCGTTAACTGGCAGTTGTGCGACTGAGGCAAATACCGCCAGGCTGATGTCACCAACAGTTGGACCCAGCAGGCGGTTTTCTCCACATTCCAAGGAGGAGCCAGTGCAGAGGGTGTCTAGGACGTATGAGCTCCAATCCTGCCATAGCTGTCCATCGGTGTGGTGGAGCAAGCACAAAAGATCCCCCAGCAGCTGCTCCCTGCAGCAAATGCACTCCTGCACCACGCGGATGCTGGGATGCCTTGCTGGCAGCTTCCCCGGAGAGTCTGGCTCCAGCCTGAAAGAATACCCAAGCGCTGGCCGCAGGAATACAACCAGACGGTAGGCGATGCTGTTCTCATGGATGCTCCACGCTTCACAGGCATCGTCTGTCTCAGTGGCTGGGCACAAGAGTGGCATGAAACTTCTCTTGCTGAGCCCACGGCAGACAGCAAGAAGGTCTCCCACCAGCTCCCTCAGCGCCTTGCATGTGTCGGGCAGGCCCTGATTTGACCATGACGTCAACACAGCCAAAGCCATGACGCTCTTGTATCCAGCACTGGGGTCTTGATTCTCATTCCGATCGCCCAGGTCAGACTGCTGTTTAGCTCTCCCTAAGGCCAGCTCCCATTGTAACCCGTCCCCAGGGCCTGCTCCCATTGTAACCCGTCCCCTACGCTGTCACAGCCACCAGAACCAGGGGGTTCTATGGAATTCTGTGGTTTTCCCTTTGTGCCCTTTGGTTCTTGTCCTGTCAGTGGTCACTGCTGTGAAAGTTCTGGCTCCCTTGGCCTCGTTCCCTCCCGTCACATGCACACGGGCATCTTCCCCTTGCAGTGGAAGTGGAGCAGAAAACTGGAAAAGGAAGGCAAAAGGGATTAAGGAAGCAATCTGTTTTGGAGCCGCTTCCTTACCTCAAAATGCCACCCCGCTGCTTCTGCACTCGAGCAGGCAGCGACCTGTTACCTGCGCACATTCCCCAACCGTGTATTGCTGAACAGACACTCTTGGATAGAGGGCTGGTTAAAAGAAGCTAATTTATTGTCAGCTTTGCATTGCACAAAGGTCCCAGAGGGAAGCAAGTCCTTCCACTAGGGTGGGTGGTCCCATCCTCTTACAGGCAGTAACAGGAGCCCCAGTTGCAATGCAATTGTCAGCTGGACTGGCGGAGATTCCCCAAGCTCTGGTTGTGCCGAGCAGCGTCATCTCTGTGCCTCACTAGTTCACG
The DNA here is from genome assembly GCA_033558105.1 of Coccyzus lansbergi. Taxonomy (NCBI): domain Eukaryota; kingdom Metazoa; phylum Chordata; class Aves; order Cuculiformes; family Coccyzidae; genus Coccyzus; species Coccyzus lansbergi. The sequence continues at coordinate 705,721 of JAUMJK010000128.1, forward strand.
TCTGTACCACAGACTCCGTAGCCACCGACCTCTGAGGTGGAAATTGTCGTGCTGGGTGTGCCTGAAATAGGCCTTAAAGGCAGCATCTCAACAAGAGTGCAGCTCTCTGGCCGTGCCGTGCCAGCGCTAAAGCTGGTCTCTGCCTACTCCAGCCTAAGGTAAGCACCTGAGCTGCCGTGCTGCACTGCAAGCTTCATCTCGGTGCAGATGTTCATCCCGGAGGTGCTTGTCAGCTGGAACGTGCACGAGTGGGAGGAGGGCAGCACCCTTAGCTGGCAGTAGTGCGACTGAGGCAAATACCACCAGGCTGATGTCACCAGCAGTTGGACCCAGCAGGCAGTTTTCTCCACATCTAAGTAAGAGCCCGTGCAGAGGGCGTCTAGGATGTATGAGCTCTCACTCCTCTGCAGCTCTTCATCGGTGTGGTGGAGAAAGCACAAAAGATCCCCCAGCAGCTGCTCCCTGCAGCAAATGCACTCCTGCACCACGCGGATGCTGGGATGCCTTGCTGGCAGCTTCCCCGGAGAGTCTGGCTCCAGCCTGAAAGAATACCCAAGCGCTGGCCGCAGGAATACAGCCAGACGGTAGGCGATGCTGCTCTCATGGATGCTCCACGCTTCACAGGCATCGTCTGTCTCAGTGGCTGGGTACAAGAGTGGCATGAAACTTCTCTTGCTGAGCACACGGCAGACAGCAAGAAGGTCTCCCACCAGCTCCTTCAGCGCCAGGCATCTGTCGGGCAGGCCTTGATTCGACAGTGGGGTCAACGCAGCCAAAGCCATGATGCTGTTGCTTCCAGCACTGGGGTCTTGATTCTCCTCCTTATTGCTTTCCTTGCCCTCCTCCTTGTCCTTGTCTTCGTCCTCGTCCTCGTCCTTGTCCTCATCCTCCTCGCTGCTGGAGCTGTGCTGCTCACTGCAGCTCTCAGAGGCATGTTTTCTCTTGCTGGCTAGCCAGCAGATCACAAGGAGCAGGGCCAGGGTTCCTCCAAAAGCCAGACAGCAGTGCACTGAAAGGAGCGGGGCTTCTTCCGCAGCCCTGCTCCTCTCAATCTCCTCCATCAGCCGAGCCGTCTCCTGACGCATAAAGTCCTCACGGTGCTTCATGCGTTCACCTGCGGTCGTACTGATGTGCTGCTGCTCAGGCTTCAGCCCAATCTGCCTGGCCAACAAAATCAGGACAAGCACAATTGCGGCAGCCATGGCCTGGAGGAGACAGGAGGAAAAAAGCGTATGAGCAGGGCTGGGTGTGAGGGAGCACGGGACAGGCTTTGTGAGCGCTGCAGGGACGGGAACGATGGGTTGTCCCAGGAAGGTGCCTGGGCCCTGATGTCAACAAGCTTGAAGGAGCCACAGGCCCTGGCCAGAGACAGCATGGGGCCTGTCCTGCCCAAGCCGCCCTCATGGGCAGCCCCTGCCTGGGCTACGCTCTGTGAAAGGGCACGGGACATCCGAGTAGAGTCTCCCAAAGGCCCAACCCAGCCATCCCATGGAGCATGCCACGGAGCCATGGGCACCCGGCACGTCCCCAAATCCTCTCTGGGCCCCTGCCACCACTGGGAGACCTGAGCACCTCTGCCCCCTGAGCCAAGGGCAGTGCCATGACTTGCCCTGATGGGCTGGACTCTTGCTCTCAGTTACAAACCTCCTGGGCACCTGCCCACTCCTCCAACAGCCCAGCCTTCCCCCTGTGTGCTCCACTCACCGATCGCCCAGGTCAGACTGTAGTGAAGCTGCCTGCTGCTGTCCCTAGAGCCTGCTCCCATTGTGACCCGCCCCCTACGCTGTCACAGCCACCAGAACCAGGGGGTTCTATGGAATTCTGTGGTTTTCCCTTTGTGCCCCTTGGTTCTTGTTCTGTCAGTGGTCACTGCTGAGAAAGTTCTGGCTCCCTTGGCCTCGTTCCCTCCCGTCACACGCACACCAGCTACCTGCCTACGTTCCCCAACCGTGTGCTGCCGAACAGACACTCTCAGACAGAGGGCTGATTAAAAGAAGCTAAATTATTGTCAGCTTTGCAATGCACAAAGGTTACAGAGGGAGACATTTCTTGCCAAAGGGGTGGCTGGTTCCGTCCTGTTACAGGTGGTAAAAGGAGTCCCAGTGGAAAGGCAATGGTCATCTGGACTGGCGGAGATTCCCCAAGCTCAGGCTGTGCCGAGCAGTGTCATCCCTGTACCTCATTTGTTCACATCTGCACCAGAGACTCGGCAGGCAGTGTCTGGCACGAGCACATTCTCTGTCCCAGTGTCCAAAATTGTCCCTGGACTCCACCAATATGAGAGAAGGGCAAGGTCTGCAGGTTGACAGGCAGAAGTGGGAAACATTGTGAGCACCATGATAATGGGTGCACAGCTGCAGAACTCTGAGGTGCAAATCAGCATCATCCTCCTCATCCTCGGCCATGAGACCGTTGTGTGTAACAGTAGAGTAATCCTTCTGCTCGTAGTTGCCCTTGTTGAACCTCGACCTCGCTCTCTTCACTACTGGATTTGTGCTGCTCACTGCACCTCTCAGAGTCATGTTGCCACTTCCTGGCCATCCAGTAGGTCACACTAAGCAGCACCAAAGTTGCTGGAAGTCTGTCAGCAGTATCAGTACAGATATCTGCAATTACCTGCAAGGAAAGAAAACGTCACAGGACACTTGTATATGCTGCTGATGAACACAGGGGCCATTTTGATCACTGCAGCAGAATACATTCCATCTATTGCAGATACTTGAGAAAATAAATGTGGAAGACAAATATTTTAAATTTCTAACCTTCCAATTTGTAAATGTTCGTATCAGAGGGGTATTTTTAAGTGTGGTTTTAATTTTAAGGACTCTGCTTCTCTCATTCACAACCTGTAGGTTGTTTCTCATCAAAAGTTCTCAAATCTCTAATACATTCTCCTCTCTGCTTGCAAGTCCATTTTATTTTACTTCAGCTGTTCTTTTTTGATATTGCCTTCTGGATGTCCCACGCTTTGACTGGTTCAGTATAGAACACTGACGGAGGCAGAGATCTCAGGAAGTTGTGGGAAACAGAAGTCTGAGTGGATTGGGCATGACGGGCCCTATGCTGTCTCTGGCCAGAGCTTGTGGCTCCTTCAAGCAGAATAAAACTCCTCATGCTAAGTACACGGCAAACACCAGGAAGGTCACCCACCAGCTCCTTCAGCACCTTGCATGTGTCGGGCAGGCCCTGATTTGGCAACTGGTGTCAACGCAGCCAAAGCGATGCCACCAGTGCATCCTACACTAGTGTTATAAATACACTTAGAAGTAATATTCTGGGAGTTTTTAATTGTGGACTAAAGTCACCAAAGCAAGGTATACAGCGCTGGGCGCATGGCTGAGGTTGGGCTGCGTCTAACTAGAGGTGCAACCGGCCCAGGTTCCATCCTCTTTTATGCATGTCAATTTGGCACAAAAAGAGTTGCTCATTCAACATCTGTCAGCACGTGGTGGGGTGCTCTTGCCACATGGGTCAGCCCAGGCAGTCCATGTGGATGAAGGGGAGCTCTCTGGCCATGCTGTGATGCCGGTAAAGCTGACCTCTGCCTACTCCAGGCTGAGGTAAGCACCTGAGCTGCCGTGCTGCACTGCAAGCTTCATCTCGGTGCAGATGTTCTGCTTTTCTGTAATCATCACAGAGGGGGCTAGAGAGGTGAAGACCACGTATTGACTTTTGCCTACAGCCAGCGGTCAAAACAGGACGACAAGTGTATCACTAGATATCTGCAATTACCTGCACGGAAAGAAAACGTCACAGGACACTTGTATATGCCCCCAAGGGCAGTGTCATGACTTGCCCTGACGGGCTGGGCTCTTGCTCTCAGTTACAAACCTCCTGGGCACCTGCCCACTCCTCCAACAGCCCAGCCTTTCCCCTGTGTGCTCCGCTTGCCCATCTCCCAGGTCAGACTGTTGTTTAGCTCTCCCTAGGGCCTGCTCCCATTGTAACCTGTCCCCTACGCTGTCACAGTCACCAGAACCAGGGGGTTCCATGGAATTTTGGGTTTTCCCTTTGTGCCCCTTGGTTCTTGTCATTTGCAATGGCTGCCACTCCTCCTCCCCCTGCTGTAGCCACCCACTCAGGACACTGAGTCCTCTCAGCCAGAAGAAACTGAGGGGAGGGAGGAGGCCTGTTGCCACGCCTCTTCCTCCCTCTTCATCATGGAAGTTTTCAAGGTGCAGGAGCAGCCTCACCCCTGGCCTGGCTGTACACAGAGCTCTGTCTGGAACTCAGGAAAAAGAAGGGGGGGGTGGTTCTGATCTTTGGAAGAAGGAGTAGGCTCAGAGAAACTGCAAAGGTGTCACGAGGTTACCCAGGGAGAGCATTAGAAAGGTCAAACCCCAAAGAGAACTTAATCTGGCTCCTGAGGTGAAGGACCAGAACACACGTTTTCATGAAGACAGCAGCAGCAAAAGGAGAGCCAAGAAGTACATCCATCCTTTGTGGGATACAGTGACAGAGGATGAGGAAAAGGATGAGGCAGTTAATGTCTTCTTTCCCTCGGTCCTTAATAGTAAAAGAAGTTGATCTCTGGGTACCCATCCCCCTGAGATGGAAAAAAAGCCCCACAATCCAAGAGGGAATGGTTAACAACATGCTTGCGCATCTAGACACGCAGAAGTCTAAGGGGCCAGCTAAGATGCATCCAACATACTGAAGAAACTGGTGGAAATGGTCACGAACCAACTTTCCATCATTTATCAGCAGTCCGCCTAAATGAGGAGGTCCCATGTGACTACAGATAGCAAACTGTTATGCACATCAAGCAGAAGTGATGGAAGGACTATCTGTGGAATTACCCAGGTACCTGACCTAGGTGGTGAGGAAGGCTCTGTAGCAGATCATCTTGAGTACAATCATATGGCACAGGCAGGAGAACCAAACAATCAGGCCAAGTCAGCATGGGCCTAAGAAAGACTCCCATTCTAGCCTGTCCAATATGCTGTCACAGCCACCAGAACCTGTGGATTCCGTGGAATTTTGTGTCTTTCCCTTTATCACTGCTGAGAAAGTTCTGGCTCCCTTGCCCTCCTTCCCTCCCATCACACGCACACTTACAGTAGAAGAGGAGCAGAAGACTGGAAAAGAAACTACAGAGGCCTTAAGGAAGTGTTCTGTTTTGATACTACTTCCTGACCTCAAAATTGCCACCCTGCCGCTTCTGCATCCAGCAGGCAGCAACCAGCTGCCTGCCTACGTGCCCCAACCGTGTGCTGCCGAACAGACACTCTCAGACAGAGGGCTGATTAAAAGAAGCTAAATTATTGTCAACTTTGCAATGCACAAAGGTTACAGAGGGAGACATTTCTTGCCAAAGGGGTGGCTGGTTCCGTCCTGTTACAGGTGGTAACAGGAGTCCCAGTGGAAAGGCAATGGTCATCTGGACTGGCGGAGATTCCCCAAGCTCAGGCTGTGCCGAGCAGTGTCATCCCTGTACCTCATTTGTTCACATCTGCACCAGAGACTCGGCAGGCAGTGTCTGGCACGAGCACATTCTCTGTCCCAGTGTCCAAAATTGTCCCTGGACTCCACCAATATGAGAGAAGGGCATCCTCCTCATCCTCGGCCATGAGACCGTTGTGTGTAACAGTAGAGTAATCCTTCTGCTCGTGGTTGCCCTTGTTGAACCTCGACCTCACTCTCTTCACTACTGGATTTGTGCTGCTCACTGCACCTCTCAGAGTCATGTTGCCACTTCCTGGCCATCCAGTAGGTCACACTAAGCAGCACCAAAGTTGCTGGAAGTCTGTCAGCAGTGCACTGAAAGGAGCGGTGCTTCATACGCGGCCCTGCTACTCTCAATCTCGTGCAGCAGCCGACTCCTCCTGATGAAGAAACTCCTCACACTGCTGCATCAGCTCCTCCGTAGCCTCATCAGTGCTGGACATCATCGCGCTGGGTGTGACTGCCGTAGTCCTTAAAGGCAGCATCTCAACAAGAGTGCAGCTCTCTGGCTGTGGCGTGCCAGCGGTTGAGCTGGTCTCTTTCCTACTCCAGGCTGTGGTAAGCATCTGAGCTGCCTTGCCGCACTGCAGGCTTCATCTGGGTGCAGATGTTCATCTCAGAGGTGCTTGTCAGCTGGAACGGACCAGAGTGGTAGGAGGGCCGCACCGTTAGCTGGCAGTTGTGCGACTGAGGCAAATACCGCCAGGCTGATGTCACCAACACTTGGACCCAGCAGGCGGTTTTCTCCACATTCCAAGGAGGAGCCAGTGCAGAGGGTGTCTAGGACGTATGAGCTCCAATCCTGCCATAGCTGTCCATCGGTGTGGTGGAGCAAGCACAAAAGATCCCCCAGCAGCTGCTCCCTGCAGCAAATGCACTCCTGCACCACGCGGATGCTGGGATGCCTTGCTGGCAGCTTCCCCGGAGAGTCTGGCTCCAGCCTGAAAGAATACCCAAGCGCTGGCCGCAGGAATACAACCAGACGGTAGGCGATGCTGTTCTCATGGATGCTCCACGCTTCACAGGCATCGTCTGTCTCAGTGGCTGGGCACAAGAGTGGCATGAAACTTCTCTTGCTGAGCCCACGGCAGACAGCAAGAAGGTCTCCCACCAGCTCCCTCAGCGCCTTGCATGTGTCGAGCAGGCCCTGATTTGACCATGGCGTCAACGCAGCCAAAGCCATGACGCTCTTGTATCCAGCACTGGGGTCTTGATTCTCATTCCGATCGCCCAGGTCAGACTGCTGTTTAGCTCTCCCTAGGGCCAGCTCCCATTGTAACCCATCCCCAGGGCCTGCTCCCATTGTGACCCATCCCCTACGCTGTCACAGCCACCAGAACCAGGGGGTTCTATGGAATTCTGTGGTTTTCCCTTTGTGCCCCTTGGTTCTTGTCCTGTCAGTGGTCACTGCTGTGGAAGTTCTGGCTCCCTTGCCCTCGTTCCCTCCCGTCACATGCACACGGGCATCGTCCCCTTGCAGTGGAAGTGGAGCAGAAAACTGGAAAAGGAAGGCAAAAGGGATTAAGGAAGCAATCTGTTTTGGAGCCGCTTCCTTACCTCAAAATGCCACCCCGCTGCTTCTGCACTCGAGCAGGCAGCGACCTGTTACCTGCGCACATTCCCCAACCGTGTATTGCTGAACAGACACTCTTGGATAGAGGGCTGGTTAAAAGAAGCTAATTTATTGTCAGCTTTGCATTGCACAAAGGTCCCAGAGGGAAGCAAGTCCTTCCACTAGGGTGGGTGGTCCCATCCTCTTACAGGCAGTAACAAGAGCCCCAGTTGCAATGCAATTGTCAGCTGGACTGGGTGAGATTCCCCAAGCTCTGGTTGTGCCGAGCAGCGTCACCTCTGTGCCTCACTAGTTCACGTCTGTACCACAGACTCCGTAGGCAGTGTCTGGCAGGAGCACATTCTCTGTCCCAGTGTTCAAAATTGTCCCTGGCCTCCACCAGTGTCAGAGGAAGGCCAGGTCCACAGGCAGGGGTGGAAAAGCTTGTGAGCACCAGGGTAGGGGTGTAGAGCCACCGACCACTGAGGTGGAAATTGTCGTGCTGGGTGTGCCTGAAATAGGCCTTAAAGGCAGCATCTCAACAAGAGTGCAGCTCTCTGGCCGTGCCGTGCCAGCGCTAAAGCTGGCCACTGCCTACTCCAGCCTAAGGTAAGCACCTGGGCTGCCGTGCTGCACTGCAAGCTTCATCTCGGTGCAGATGTTCATCCCGGAGGTGCTTGTCAGCTGGAACGTGCACGAGTGGGAGGAGGGCAGCACCCTTAGCTGGCAGTAGTGTGACTGAGGCAAATACCACCAGGCTGATGTCACCAGCAGTTGGACCCAGCAGGCAGTTTTCTCCACATCTAAGTAAGAGCCCGTGCAGAGGGCGTCTAGGATGTATGAGCTCTCGCTCCTCTGCAGCTCTTCATCGGTGTGGTGGAGAAAGCACAAAAGATCCCCCAGCAGCTGCTCCCTGCAACAAATGCACTCCTGCACCACGCGGATGCTGGGATGCCTTGCTGGCAGCTTCCCCGGAAAGTCTGGCTCCAGCCTGAAAGAATACCCAAGCGCTGGCCGCAGGAATACAACCAGACGGTAGGCGATGCTGTTTTCATGGACGCTCCAGGTTTCACAGGCATTGTCTGTGTCAGTTTTGTGTACAAGAGCCAAAGCTATGATGCTGTTGCATCCAGCACTGGGGTCTTGATTATTCTTCTCATTGCCTTCCTTGCCCTCATCCTCATCCTTGTCCTCATCATGGTTTCTCATACTCAACACTTGATGGGCATTATTAGAAAAGGTAGAACTTTGAAAGAAGAGTGAGTAGAAAAATGGAAAAGAAAGATAAATGTGGTCAAGGAAACTTTCTTTTTTTCATACTGTTTTTTTACCTCAAAATTGCCACCCTTCTGCCTCTGCATCCAGCAGGCAACAAGCTGTTACCTGCCCACATTCTCCAACAGTGTGTTGCTGGACAGACACTCTTAGCCGAACGGCTGGTTGAAAGAATCTAATCCATTGTCAGCTTATGATTGTACAAAGGTCACTGAGGGAGACATTTCTTGCCAAAGGTGTGGATTTTCCCGTTCTGCTAGAGGTGGTAACAGGCACCTCAGTTACAGTGCAATGGTCGTCTGGACTAGCGAAGATTCCACATGTTAACTTTGTGATGAGCAGTGTCATCTCTATGCTTCATTTGTTCGGATCTGCACCACAGACTCTGCAGGCAATGTCTGGCACGAGTAGATTCTCTGTCCTCATGTCCAAAATTGTCTCTGGGCTCTACCAGTGTGAGATAAACGCAATGTGCAGGAGGTCCCACAGATATTTGAGGGATGGAGTGCTCGACTGGGCCCTCCACATCTTCCCCAGAGTGTGCTGGGCATAGTGGGGATGTCTTAGCACATTTGAAGTCTTGTGGAGACCAGTAGGAGGTTCCTGAAGCAGTAGTTGTCAGGAAGAAATCTTCTGCAAATCTCCATAAGGGAAATAAGGTGTCTTTCACTAAGAAGGTGATGTGTCCAACAGCCTAGATGCAGTGTCTCTACAGAAACACACAAATCTTGGGCAACAAAAAGGTCTTCTAAACTACCGTGGTACTAGAAAGCTGTGATCTGGTTCCATCACTGAGTCTTAGTGATATGAATCCTATGACTGCAGTGTAAATATCTATGGCTACAGGCTGTTCATAAAGGCCAGATGGGAAAGGAGGGATGGAGGTATTTCCTTTTACATCAGCAAATGGATAGCGTGTGAAGAGCTGTCTTTTAAGAGTGTCTTGAAAGGCTACTCTTTGAAAGCTTGCGGGTCAGAATAAAAGACCAAGGCAACAAAGGAACTTTGTGGTTAGTGTTCACTACAGGCTATCTGATCAAGAAGTGCCTACCAGTGATGCCTTCTTCCTCCAGCTACAGCAGACTTTGTGCTCGCAAGCTCTCATTGTACTGGGGGACTTTAACCATCCTGACAAATGTTGGGAAAGTTGCATGGCAAGCTGTAGGCCATCCAGGAGACTCCTAGAGTGCATTGAATATAATTTCTTAACCCAGCGTCAAGACGTCAAGATCAGAGGCAGCATGGGCTGCAGTGATCATGCGCTGGTGTCGTTCAGGGTCCAGAGGAATATGGAACAGGCAAGGAGTATATTCAGGACCATAAATTTCAGGAAAGCAGAATTCCAGCTCTTCACGGAGTTATTACGTAGGACTCCAGGGATATGGTCCTCAGGGACAAGGGAACCTAAGAGCTGGCAAATATTCAAGCATGCTTTCCATAAAGCACAAGAGTGCTCAGTCCCCAGATGTAGGAAATCAGGCACTGAAGGGAAGAGACCAGTGCGGCTGAATTGAAACATACTGCTCATAATGAAAAACAGGATGGAACTGCATAGGCAGTGCAAGCAGGGACAGGGAACCTGGGAAGAGTATAGGACTGCTGCCCAGTTGTATAGGGATGGGGTCAGGAAGGCCAAGAACAGCTGGAGCTGAACGTGGCAAGGGAAGTGAAGACCAAAAAGAAGGGGGAGAAGGCTGAGGTACTCAACAACTTTTTTTGCTTTAGTCTTCACTGAAAACAGCTCTCTTCAACCCTCCTGGGTCAGGGGCAAGACCACAGGGACCAGGGGAGTAAAGCCCTCCTGCTATAGCGGAGGATCAGGTTTGTGATCAACTGAGGAATCTGAACATATATAAGCCTATGGGATCTGATGAGATGCATCCCAGAGTCCTGAAGGAATTGGCTGATATTTTTGCCAAGCCACTCTTCAAGATAATGTGAAAAGTCGTGGCAGTCATGGGAAGTCACTGATGACTGGAAGGGGAGTGGCATTGTCCCCATTTTTAAAAATGGTAGAAAAACAACCCTGGAAACTACCAACCTGTCAGCCTCTGTGCCTGGGAAAATCATGAAACAGATCCTCCTAGAAGGCATTATTCTAAGGCTTCAGGATATTATTTATGATCATTCCTATAATTTTGTCTGGAACACATTAGAATCCTTAGGAAACTACAGAGCTCTCGACTTCACATCAAATGATAAATAAATACTTTCTGTCTGTAGACATATGAAACTTAGTCTCTACACTTTAACCATCAAAATTTAAACAAATACCCTTTCACATGTTGCAAGCACTTTTACCTGCAGAATAATTTTTCCTTTGACTAAAGATTGGCCATCTTGCAGATCACTGATTAATAAGAATATAATGTGACGAGATTTTTAAGGAAAGAGTGTATGTTGAATGGATCTCAGATTTTGAAAAACACTCAAATTTTTCTTTCCTTATAAGGAACAGTTTGCAACTGAAAGATGGATATTAAATCAATCATTTTTTTTTTCTGAAGAAATATTATTTCATTCACTGTGATGCATGCCTTGACATAAATACAACCTTGTTTAATGCTCGCTAATTCTTCTGCTAAATCAAATATCCTCACAAGCTGGCCACAAGGTTTTTATATCATCATTTCTCAAGTCCAGAGACAGTGCTCTTTTCATCGGATCATCCTTTTTGCCCCTTTTACATTTACATTTGCCCCATCTCCATGTACATTTGGGACTGGCTGTCTCAGTAATGCTTCATGGTCTTCTGAGACACAGTTTTTGTTTGCCCAGAAATCTTTCAGACTGACTAATGGATGAGCATACACTGAGCTAACGGAGTTATGCTGACCTATTGGCAGCAACAGTAGGTGCTAATTTTTCATCTTTTTCAATAGTTGGCCTTTATTAAACTGCTGAAAGAGAGGCTAGTGATTCTTGCTGTTTCTACAAAAGGGTCCTCTTGAGAATTCAGGGCACTTGATTTCTCTGCTGAATTGTATACAGCCCCTTTTTTGTGGTTAACAAACAGACACGTATTTCACAGCTGCATGCACAAGGATTTTCCAGAAATCACCTAGAGATTCACTAAATTTAAATCCAGAAATGATCAGTAGATAGTCTCAATATCACACACCGATTATACATCATGTTTAAGTAGAAATCAAGGACTTGTTTATGACAGAAGCATAGTTTCTACAGAAGTATCAAATCTTGATGAAACTATGAAATCACAGGAAAAAATCCACCTCTTCTGTGAATAATCTGCGTAATGAAAGCCCATAGTAAAAATCTGTGTTGCATTTTTCAGTTTAATTTGCCTATTTTCTGCATTCAGCAAGCCAGGACACGGGTGAGCCTGTTCCTGCACCTTGAAAACTTCCATGCTGAAGAGAGGGGAAGAGGCGTGGCAACAGGCTCTCCACCCTTCCCTCTCCTCCCCCTTTCTTCTGGCTGAGAGAACTCAGTGTCCTGAGTGGGTGGCTACAGCAGGGGGAGGAGGAGTGGCAGCCATTTGCTCCCCAAAGACAAACTTCTCCCGTTGTATCATTGCCTTAATCAATGTCTCAGGGCTGGTTGTCTGCACGCTTGTCTGTGGCACTGGCAACAAGGGATCTGCTCCAGCAGGGAGACTGTGATTGCTGCAGTGAGTAGCACAGCTCCAGCAATGAGGACAGGGAGGCTGAGGTTCAACAAGGGCAACCACAAGCAGAAGGAATATTCCAGTGTTACACGCAATGGGAAGGAGAGAGGAGAGAATAACCTGATCTCAATTCCTTCATCAGCCAGTCTCTCAAGCTTTTGAAACCCTGCTTGTCAACCTGCAGACTTTGCCTTTCTCTCACCCTGGTGGAGGCCAGGGACAATTTTGAACACTGGGATAGAGAATGTGCTCCTGCCAGACACTGCCTACGGAGTCTGTGGTGCAGATGTGAACTAATGAGGCACAGAGATGACGCTGCTCTGCACAACCAGAGCTTGGGGAATCTCCGCCAGTCCAGCTGACAATTGCATTGCAACTGGGGCTCCTGTTACTGCCTGTAAGAGGATGGGACCACCCACCCTAGTGGAAGGTCTTGCTTCCCCTGGGACCTTTGTGCAATGCAAAGCTGATAATAAATTAGCTTCTTTTAACCAGCCCTCTATCCAAGAGTGTCTGTTCAGCAATACACGGTTGGGGAATGTGCGCAGGTAACAGGTCGCTGCCTGCTCGAGTGCAGAAGCAGCGGGGTGGCATTTTGAGGTAAGGAAGCGGCTCCAAAACAGATTGCTTCCTTAATCCCTTTTGCCTTCCTTTTCCAGTTTTCTGCTCCACTTCCACTGCAAGGGGACGATGCCCGTGTGCATGTGACGAGAGGGAACGAGGGCAAGGGAGCCAGAACTTTCATAGCAGTGACCACTGACAGGACAAGAACCAAGGGGCACAGAGGGAAAACCACAGAATTCCATAGAACCCTCTGTTTCTGGTGGCTGTGACAGCGTAGGGGACGGGTTACAATGGGGGCAGACCCTGGGGACGGGTTACAATGGGAGCAGGCCCTGGGGACAGGTTACAATGGGAGCTGGCCCTAGGGAGAGCTAAACAGCAGTCTGACCTGGGCAATCGGTGAGTGGAGCACACAGGGGGAAGGCTGGGCTGTTGGAGGAGTGGGCAGGTGCCCAGGAGGTTTGTAACTGAGAGCAAGAGTCCAGCCCGTCAGGGCAAGTCATGGCACTGCCCTTGGGGCAAGGGTCAAAGGTGCGCAGGGCTCCCAGTGGTGGCAGGAGCCGAGAGAGGATTTGGGGATGTGCTGGGTGCCTGTGTCTCTGTGGGATCACACAGAATCACAGAATCACAGAACAACCAGGTTGGAAGGGACCCATCGGATCTTCTAGTCCAACCATTCCTATCTAACACTAAACCAAGTCCCTCAATACCTCATCCACCCGTGCCTTAAACACCTCCAGGGAAGGTGAATCAACCACCTCCCTGGGCAGCCTGTTCCAATGCCCAATGACCCTCTGCGTGAAAAACCTCCTCCTAATCTCCAGCCTAAACCTACCCTGGTGGAGTTTGAGGCCATTCCCTCTCATCCTGTCCCCTGTCACTTGGGAGAAGAGGCCAGCTCCCTCCTCTCCACAACCACCTTTCAGGTACTTGTAGAGAGTAATGAGGTCTCCTCTCAGCCTCCTCTTCTCCAGGCTGAACAACCCCAGCTCTCTCAGCCGCTCCTCATAGGGTCTGTTCTCCAGCCCCTTCACCAGCCTCGTCGCTCTTCTCTGGACTTGCTCCAGAGCCTCAACATCCTTCTTGTGGTGAGGGGCCCAGAACTGGACACAATATTCAAGGAGCGGCCTCACCAGTGCTGAATACAGAGGGAGAATCACCTCCCTGGACCTGCTGGTCACACCGTTTCTGATACAAGCCAGGATGCCACTGGCCTTCTTGGCCACCCAGGCACACTGCTGGCTCATGTTCAGTCGGCTGTCGACCAACACCCCCAGGTCCCTCTCCTCCTGGCAGTTTTCCAGCCAGGCTTCTCCCAGTCTGTAGCTTTGCTTAGGGTTATTGTGCCCCAAGTGCAGGATGCTCCATGGGATGGCTGGGTTGGGCCTTTGGGAGACTCTACTCGGGTGTCCCATGCCCTTTCACAGAGCGCAGCCCAGCCAGAGGCTGCCCATGAGGGTGGCTTGGGCAGGACAGGCCCCATGCTGTCTCTGGCCAGGGCCTGTGGCTCCTTCAAGCCTGTCGACACCAGGGCCCAGGCACCTTCCTGGGACAGGCCATCGCTCCCGTCCCTGCAGCGCTCACAAAGCCTGCCCCATGCTCCCTCACACCCAGCTTTACTCAGACCCTTTTCCTCCCACCTCCTCGAGGCCGTGGCTGCCACAATTGCCCTTGTCCTGGCTCTGCTGGCCAGGCAGATTGGGCTGAAGCCTGAGCAGCAGCACATCAGCATGACCACAGGTGAACGGATGAAACAGTATGAGGACTTTGTGCATCAGGAGATGGCTCGGCTGATGGAGGAGATTGAGAGGCACAGGGCTGCGGAGGAAGGCCCGCTCCTTTCAGTGCATTGCTGTCTGACTTCTGGAGGAGCCCTGGCCCTACTCCTTGTGATCTACTGGCTTGCCAGCCAAAGAAAACACGACTCTGAGAGCTTCAGTGAGCAGCACAGCTCCAGCAGTGAGGAGGACGAGGATGAGAATCAAGACCCCAGTGCTGGATGCAATAGCGTCATGGCTTTGGCTACGTTGACGCCATGGTCAAAGCAGGGCCTGCCCGACACATGCAAGGCGCTGAGGGAGCTGGTGGGAGACCTTCTTGCTGTCTGCCATGGGCTCAGCAAGAGAAGTTTCATGCCACTCTTGTACCCAGCCACTGAGACAGACAATGCCTGTGAAGCGTGGAGCATCCATGAGAACAGCATCGCCTACCGTCTGGTTGTATTAAGTGAGCAGCGTCAATGAGCAGCACAACTCCAGCACCGAGGAGGATGAGGACAAGGACAAGGATGAGGATGAGGACGAGGACAAGGAGAAGGGCAAGGAAAGCAACAAGGAGGGCAATCAAGACCCTAGTGCTGGATGCAATAGCATCATGGCTTTGGCTGCATTGACGCCATGGTCAAATTAGGGCCTGCCCGACACATGCAAGGCGCTGAAGGTGCTTGTGGGAGACCTTCTTGCTGTCCCTGCTTGCACTGCCTGTGCAGTTCCATCCTGTTTTTCATTATGAGCAGTATGTTTCAATTCAGCCGCACTGGTCTCTTCCCTTCAGTGCCTGATTTCCTACATCTGGGGACTGAGCACTCTTGTGCTTTATGGAAAGCATGCTTGAATATTTGCCAGCTCTTGGGTTCCCTTGTCCCCGAGGACCATATCCCTGGAGTCCTACGTAATAACTCCGTGAAGAGCTGGAATTCTGCTTTCCTGAAATTTATGGTCCTGAATATTCTCCTTGCCTGTTCCATATTCCTCTGGGCCCTGAACGACACCAGCGCATGATCACTGCAGCCCATGCTGCCTCTGATCTTGACGTCTTGACGCTGGGTTAAGAAATTATATTCAATGCACTCTAGGAGTCTCCTGGATGGCCTACAGCTTGCCATGCAATTTTTCCAACATTTGTCGGGATGGTTAAAGTCCCCCAGTACAATGAGAGCTTGCGAGCACAAAGTCTGCTGTAGCTGGAGGAAGAAGGCATCACTGGTAGGCACTTCTTGATCAGATAGCCTGTAGTAAACACTAACCACAAAGTTCCTTTGTTGCCTCGGTCTTTTATTCTGACCCGCAAGCTTTCAAAGAGTAGCCTTTCAAGATACTCTTAAAAGACAGCTCTTCACACGCTATTCATTTGCTGATGTAAAAGGAAATACCTCCATCCCTCCTTTCCCATCTGTCCCTTATGAACAGCCTGTAGCCATAGACAGGACAAGAACCAAGGGGCACAAAGGGAAAACCACAGAATTCCATTGGAACTTCGTTTTTGAGGAAAAGAACCTAGTTAGTGTCACTTTTTATCTCAAAATAGTAATTGCACAAAAAATTACACGTTGCTGAGTTTGTGTCACAGCTCTGAGTAAACCCGAGATAGTTTCCCATTTTGTTTCTGCCTATAACAAAAGCCTGGCTCTTAGCGTTGCTTCTCATAAAGCAACCTATTTCCAACGTGTAATAGTGTCAAACATTTTAGTTGTTACGCCTCACAAATGCACTTAGATCACCATGGCTTTTTAATTTATTGGCAGTGGCCTTTACTAGATCTGATCATATACTAGAAACAAAACAAATGCGTTAACACTCTGGGAAGGATTGGATTCAGTATTCAGCCTGGCTTTACATGCCCCTGCTTCCACTTGACAGGACATGGAAACATCACAAAAGCAAGTTGAATATTCAGTAACCATACCTGGTACCAAAGATCTTAGGGCTCTATAGATGATATTCTCTCATGGGAACATTAAAATGAAGGCTAAAAACCATGCTAAGCTACAGTGCACCTCTGTAGTGTACTGTTTACAAATTTGCCGTACATTCTGACATTTATTTTGGTTGTCAAGACTTTTTCAGCCTGTTAAGTGGTTCAGCTGTTTGAAGATCTTAAGACCAGAATCATAGAATCATAGAACAACCAGGTTGGAAGGGACCCATCGGATCATCTAGTCCAACCATTCCTAAAGGACTGCCTTGTTCATTTAATTGACATCCACAGTGTTGATGGCATCAAGGGGTCTCATGAAGCAGCATCTGCATAAAGGCTGTAACTTCCAGGTGATTTCTATATATAATACATAATTTAGAAGACGCATTAGTTACTACTTGGGTCAATAGAAGTTAAGCACAGTCTAGCAACTGTATTGATATTAAAAAACCCATAAGTGTCAAAAATTCTGCCTCTGCTAGAGCATTGCTACTCATTTAATGCAAGAATAGCCAAACCAGTGAAAACAAAGGTCAACATGAGAGAGAGTTTGAGGTTACAGCTGCCGTAAAAGGCTAAACTGAGGACAATTAAGAACAAGGCAAAAATAGACCATACCTCTCCATAATACTTTTCCAGCCACCATGTGTTTTTGACTCAGGGATGTCCTGGGTTAAGTCTGGCTTCTGTGTGGTTGGCATCTCCCAATGTATTTCTTTCCCATTAATGTGTCCAGTCTCTACTTGATCTCCTCTAAACCTGTAAGATTCACTGCATCTTTTGGCAGGTGGTATCACTGACTTATTACCCACTCCATGAAGAATAATCTACTTATTTTGTTTTCAAGTTTGTTCCTACTACCTTGCTTTGATGATCTCTAGTACTTACAGTGTAAGAGACATCCTCTTCACTTCACTCCTGATTTTATAGTCCTCTAGCATGTCCCTTTAATTTGTCTCTTTTCCAGAAAGAAGAATCTTAGATTGCTTAGTTATTCTTTGCACAGCACACATCCCATATATTGATAGCCCTTGACAATCAAGGACAATTGAACCTTTTTCCAGTTCGACTGTATTCTTTCTGAGATGAAAAGAATAGAACACTACAAAGACATAGATGTGCCATGCATTTATATAAGTGATGATTAATTCTGTTTTGTTCTCTATTGCTCCACCAATACTTCCTAACATTTGCAGTTTTGTTGTCATTGTTCAGTGCTGAGAACTGGGCTATCATTTTTTTAGAATTATTGATTGTATCCCCAAAGTCTCTCTCCAAAATGGTAAAGGTTAGGCCGGAACTCCTCGTTTTACGGATGAAATCAGGGTGATACCATTCCTACATGCATCACTTTACTTTGGCATGCATTTAATTTCATCATCTCTCCAGGTTGTGCAAAGCCACATCTTCATCCAGCTCTGCCTTTAGACTTATGTTCCATTCTTAGCAACATTTTAACAGTTGCTAGGAATATGAGGCACCAAAGTCTGCACATAGAAACTCCGTTGCTCCATTCAGTAGGACACCTCCAAAAGAGATCTCCTACTGGAACATCAGTGTGAGTAGGGATGAGACATGGAGTCCCAGGAAAAAAATTTGGACAGGGAAATACAGTAATGAAGCTGAAAGAGGTTTCTGTGTATCAGTCATTAAGAACTCACCTTTTTTGGGGAACCTAAACTGTAACTTATTAAATGATTTTTTTTTAAAGGAGAAAGTGAAATTCAGCATCTGTGTGTGCACATGGAAGTTTCATTTAAAGTCTGAAAACCAAAAAGAGGAAAAAGCATCTAAAGGCATAGGGTCCTTACAATGACATTTCCTCTGGACATATCTGACTTGGGCCACTGTTTTTTTCTGTAAAGCGTGACAGTGTTTTTTATTGAAGTGTGTATTACACTACTATAAATTGGAAATTTTTGCAGCCCTGGTAAACAAAGATCAGAATATCCCTTGGAAAGCTCTACTGGAAAGACACAGAACAGAGATCTTGAAGTTGTTTATTCTGAGTTTAGTGAGGCCACATTGTCATATACAGTTTTATAAGTTTGTGTGAACTCATGGCACTTTGCTGTTCATGGTAATAAGATCTCTCCTATGATCCAAATTCTGTTTGAAAGCATGATCTGGTGCTAATTTTAGGTGTTGCCTGCAAGGATATTAATGTCTAAGTGTTGACAGTTCATACAAAGATAATTACTTTGCAACAACCATTGCATTTATTGCTCAGTAAAGGTTTCTTAGCCAAATTACACTGGCTTTTTCTAATCACCTTCCTCCTTCTGTCCTGTTCCCCACATGCTTTGGAGGGTCACTTAAGATTTCATTTGTCCTGAGTTATAGTAGTACTGCTGCCCATTGTTACAATTACTGCATTTCATCTTTCTCTGCAGCTTTGCTGAACTCTCTTTTATGTTAACACAAATGGCAATATTTGCAGAGTGCTTAGGGATCCATCAGCTTAGCATGGTATTACCACCAATAATAGTTAACAAACTTTCACATCCTCCCAGAAGTACCTGTATTTATTTTGTTGTGAGCCCATCTTCAGGAAATAAGATGGCACAATTCATCATGCTCCAAGTATGCAATTGTATTCTTAGGTCAGAAGAAAAAGAAGCAATGTAGCCTGGGAAGTCATCCCAAATGGTGGCAGGGCTCCAGGGAAGTGGCAGGGCAAGGTCTTCCCAGCTGGAGCCAATTCCAGCACCTCAGCAGGGACCAAGGCAGCTGGGGAGCAGCCAAGAACACCCCCTGCCCAGGGCATCAGGCACCTCCTTGTGGACAGAGTTGAGGCTAGGCTGGGATGTCAGCCTGTGGGTGGGGGTCAGCTGAGTTGAAATGGGATCCTGGGCCACAGGCATGGTTGGAGACCCACCAGAAGAGGCTATGAAGGACATTCCAGCCCATTAGTGCCCTCAGGACATGGCAGCATGCCCTTGCGTGAACTTCAGCTAAATTGATCCTTTGCTCTTTCCATTCTCTATCCCCCTCACCTCTTTTAAAACTCTTGGAAACTAGTACCAACAGGTTGTAGCATTTTAATATACCTCCTGGGGTGTTTGTAGTCCAGGCTTTAACTGGTGCATGACTGAGTGTTTCAGTCCTGGCTGCATGTTCTGATATTAACTGTGTTTGTCATGCTGCATAAGGGCCGTGATCAGCAGCTGGCTTCAGGCAAAGGGAAAGCAATCAGTCTCTTGGAGAACTTTTACAGTGACTGCCAAGAATTTCTGCATGAGGAAGCCTATTAAGCATCATGTGAGAGAATGTTTACAGAAAGCCAGAAAATGCTGACCCAGGACAAGGAAAATGTCCCTTCTACATCATTTCACAGCTGACTAAGTCTCTGATATTTCATTGAAGGGATTTATAGATAAAAGTTACAAAATAACTGTACCAAAGGGCTTTTAAAACATGTTTACACCAACAACAGCCCAGTTCTGTATCGTAATTTTTGAGCAGAGATTATATTTCAAGGGACAAAGGAATGTTCCTGAGTTATAATATCAGTAAGACCTCAAAGTCAGATGGAGCATCTGACCTCATGAACTGTTTCCTCACTGCCCCACCTTGTGACTGAACTGACATAATGTTAGGCCTGAGAAAGCTTTGTGTGCAAGTTAACTTGATGTACTCCTAAAGGAACTCAATAAAACCTCAAGTAGTGTAATGAAAATAAACTACGCAATTACCAATGGCAGATATTCTAATATTTATAACCCATAAGGAAAAGGACATTTTAAAATTCCTTTTCAGGAGCTTTGCCAGAGGAGTGAACATTCACATAAACTATGTCTTTTAATTCTGTTACAATATTGCTTTTTTTAGACTGTAAAAGTACATTCAGAACTGAAGTGTGGAATTTAATCATTTAGACTTTTCCTCAGACTGGATATTCTCACTATTTATATCAATTCAATCATTTTCTCCCACTTTCCTGTGAACTTTCCAATGACTGAAGTGCAGTAAGTTCTCAAGCACTTGCCAGTTGCCTGCCTTAAGCCCATCACCAGGGATTTACAAACTTGTTGCTGGAGCAATGTCAATGATCTGTCATGTCATGCTGATGCACTTCTGTCACCTGTGTGATCATCCTCTTGTCACTGAGCTATGGTAGGGGGTACACAGGTTTTCTGCCACATCTGCTGCTATTTGTGCACAACTGCTGAGACTTTTTAGTAGCCTCATTTAAACCTGAGATGAGAAAAGAGGCACTGAACCTGTTGTGACAGAAGAGATTAGTCCAACCTGTTGCCACATGACATGCCTGAAGTTAATACTCAGAATTGCTGCTTTGAAATAGCGATGTTTCCATTAAAAAAGCTAGTAATCAAATCACCCTGACCTAAACTGTCTGCCGTTGTAACTGAGATTCTATCTACAACGGCATTTAACATAAACTGTAAACACAGAAAATTATTTTTTCTTTTATGTATTACCTTGTGCTCTTAGCAGATAAATTTCAAAAGGCTGTATGCTTTATCTCTCTTTCAAACTTCTCCATGTTGTGCCTGTCTGTGCCAACTGGACTGACACATGTATCCCTAGGTATGTGTTGTATGCATGCAGTGGTGATGATATACTCGAAATTTCATAGTAATTTTAATAAATATCCTTTACCACTGCAGGTAGGCTCTGCCAACTAATTCTGCCTGCACGATCTCCTAACGTACCCAGTATTCATTCTAGCAACAGTCAGAAATTTAAAAAAAAAAAAATGCCTGACAAATGTTCCCACTTTTCTCAAAAATTCTGAATCTGAAATTTCCTGATAAAATTATACTGATTTGAATTTTGAGAGGTCTTCAGTGGTTTTCTTTCTATGATTTAGGTTAAAAAAAGATACTAAAATCAATGTTTACAGTGAAGGGAATAAAGTAAATTATAAAACTTAAAAAACCCCTCTGTTTTCATTACCTTTCTTAGACATCTGCAGATGGAAAACAGTATAAATTGCTTATACCCCACACTGGCTATGCAGATACTGAGTAGTGTTTCAGTAGGTGAGCAGTCACATTCTGCCCCAGCTCCTCTTGGAGGTTACAGAGTTGAAGAGTGGTGGGAGCATACTCTCAGTGGAAGATGTATCCTCTACCACCTCCTGGAGAAAGGTGTTCACATGCTATGTCTCCAGCTCTGCTGGAAGTTGCACACCGTGGAGATGCTCCGCTGAGAGAATCAGAGGCAAAGCTGAGCTCAGTTGTGGTGGTGTTGACCATGAGTTGAGTGGGTGAAGACTCTATTTCTTTCACGTGGGTTTGCAGTGGTGGTAGGCTGCCCCCCAGAAAGCTGCTATTGGTAAATATTAATTAACAGTTGTAATGAAAGGGAAGAAGCTAAAGGAGCAATTCAAAATTACCTGGAGAGGTCAAAAATATTGGCAGGAAATATCACTCCCTGGAACAATTTGGAAAAAACTAAAGATGACGTCATACTTCAAAATAAAGATGAATGGTGATCTGCAGGGAGATGGAGAAAAGTTGAAGAGCAGCTTCAGAAACATAACTGCAAACAGCAAACTGAAATCTGTGACACGGCAGCAACAAATGCAAAAAAAATATAATTTAGGATATCACCTAATACCTTTTGCTCATAGACTTCTGGACAATTTATTTACAAAGCCAGGATACAGAAATTCCAAACATGAAGTAATTGGAGCTTGATGGTAAATTATTAAAGTTTTAGTGGGAAAATGTAAAACACAACCAGTTAAAATTCTTGTGAGGATTAATTCTTGTGAGTGATTAATTTAAATCACTATTTAAATAATTCTCAAAAATATTTCCTTTTTTATAAAATAAATGGAATTATAATTCCCACAGCCCAACTGTTGAAAAACTGTTTGTGACAAGAGCTTTTCTTCCATGGGGAAAAAATAGTTTTTTCAAGGAAATATAATTCAATAAAAATTAAAATCTGTCTGAAAATGCATCTGGTACCTGCAAATATTTTATCAGAAACTTCATTAGCTATAGATAAACATTACCTTCAGGTTCCTACACTACATATGACAGAACTAGATCATATTTTGTCCAAGAAACATCAGATATTCATGCCTATCTATCATCAACTGGACATCAGCACAAAAGATTGAAATAAAAAAAAGAAAGAAAGCTGTCATAAACATCTAGTGAAAAGTTACATGACTGGTTATTCTTAAGAGTTGTAAGTTTTCCACCTGGCTCTCCAGACCCTTCAAAACAACTTCTACATGCATGTTTGAATCTGTGAACAAGCCTTTGTGCAAGACGGCCATCATGACTGGATCCACTTGGCACCAGAGTAACACAAACCATTGCTGCTATCACCGAGACCTATCAGCTTGCTAGTCATACTGAAATGTGTGTGTGAGAGCGCCTTCTCAGGGACTATTCTAGCTGTGCCAAACACAATCTGGCGTTTGCCAGCTTTACACAGACAGAAGCAATTTCCCACTCTTGGTAGAGATGTACTGGAATCTGGGATGTGCCACCTCATTCCATCACCCTCTTTGTACCTTCTGGAGGACATGATTTTCCATCTAAAAATGCCTACAAAAGACACCTACAGCATTGGATTGGTTGATATAAGCAGGTCTTCTGGAGTTCAACAAGGCTGAGGCCCCAGCACAGATCTCATTATCCTCCTTGCTCAATATTGCATTTCTTATTCTGTACCAAAGTACTGGTTTTGCTCCTTCTTCCTGCTCAGTTTGCACTCTGCCCTCATATCATTATGTACAACTTCATGAGATCACAGGACAATTCAGGCTGAAAGGAACCTGAAGTGGTCTAAATATCGACCTCCTGCTCAAAACAAGATAATCTGGGAGGTCAAGCTCAGAGCTTGGCCCACCTGGATTTCAAAAATCGCCAGTGAAGACTGCACAGCCTCTCCGGGCAACCTCTCTGTCCCACTACTTGCCTGTCCACATGGAGAAAAATAGCCTAAAGTACAGAGGTTTATGGCAATGGCTTTCCCTCAGAAGCATTTGGATGCGTATAATCAGAAGCTGAGCTCTCCTTTCCATCCAGTGTCCTCAAAAGTTGCACACTAAACAGCCCGTCTGGCATGCTCTGGGCTGAGCTCCTGGCAGTGTGACCCCTGTGTTGCAGTTTTTGTCTCTCTGTGGCCACCAGCAGAGCTGTGACAAAACTCGTTACAGCCTGTGCTGTGCTTCTGCTACTTGACACGTAAACATGTCTATTTAGAACACAAAATTCTGTGTCTTCTTTTGCTATCACCATTTCTCTTTGTTGTTACAGTGATGGCAAATGAGGATAGGGACAATGGTCAGTGCATCTGAAAAAAATCTCTGGGATTTTGGTGCTGAAGCAGTTGAATGAGAAATGCTAATTTCCTTCTCAGCTGTGGAAACAGCAAGCGCAAAAGTGGTATTTAAGGATGACAACTGTAAGAGTGACAGAAATTTGCAAGATGCAAAGATTAATGCGGTAAGTGCATTTTCTCTGCTTTGGAACAACAGCTTAGCGTTGTAAGAAGAGAGGCTTCCCACAACTATTTGTCACAGGCTTGGCAAGATACAGCTGAAGGAGATGCACTAGGATCTGACTGACCTTTTGCAACTAAGACCTCACAAGTGCATGTGATGCAGTTACCCTGTGTTATTGTGATCACAAAAAAATTTATTTCAGTTCTGGACTCACATAACAAGTGTTCTGATAACTTATTTTTCTTCAGTAATGGTGTCTGAGGGAAACTCTGCATCATCCAGAGGAGGAAGAGATGAATAATATTCACCTTGAACTCTAGACATAGAGGAGAGCTTTCCAATCTGATGCTGGGAAGAAAAGGTCCATTTGCTTCCTGGAAAAGGAGGGTGGTATTTTGTGAGAAAGAGTGGAATGGGACATAGAAGCCATCCCAAGTAGATCAAACCTCAATTATCGCACAGTTATGTCTTCCAGCATCTTCCAGAGCAACTGGTTTCAGGCAGTGTCAGAACACTGGGCTAGTAAATCCTCAGCTTGATTCAGTGTAGTATCTCTCTTGCGTCAGAGACATGCTGCATGGTAGACAGGTTCCTGTGAATGCTGATAATGGTTAGCAGCATTTTGCTCTGTATGTATTCTGCCACAGGGACTTAAAAGCAGAACATTGACTGGTTTGTTTGCAAACATGGGAGCGGTTCTGCAGGTTGTTTTGCTATAGTCCATCTCCTACTTTTTAAGAGCACTGCTATCAGGCACATATTATGCAGCATATATGAGTTTAAACTGAGAGTCTGCGTGGGTCTTTTTGTTATTGACCTTCCTTCTGATTTTTAGAAGAGAGGAAAATCTCAGAAAAGGTGGATAGCTTTAGTTGCTAGAGCGCAGAGTAAACCATGTTTGCTTGAGGTCAGTTCCCACAGCCGGTCTGGTTTACGAGTGAATACTTGCTCATTGCCAGTGAAACAGTTTAATTTGTTGTCTTTTTTAAATGGTTGAAGATAGGATTTTGAGTAAAGAGAGGTCACTTTTACCACAACATCCTAAATGAACTGGATCTCTTGCATTAGTGCAAAAGATCTGAAAAGCTACAGCAAGCATTTTTGGAAAAGCTTGGATTTCTAAACCCAGAAGTAACAAGTCTGAGGACAAGACAGGTCCAACAAATTATCAACTGGGAAATCTGAGCTGTTTGTGCTGTTAGAAAGGAAAAGAAAAATTAGGAAAGCTTTCCCAATTAAAATTTTTAGACTACTTCTGTAAGTCATGTCCAGCTAAATGCAAAAACAGAAATGCCAAATAGTCTCCTTTTGTGCTTTCCGTTTTAGCATCAGAAAATCAAACTTGGCCTTTGTAGGGTACTCTAGGGAGCTTCTCAGGGTGAGAGGGATGCCCAGATCTGGGGCTGAGCCTCAACTTTGTGGCTATGACTCACAAACCCTATCGAGGTATGTTCTGTCTCATTTGGGTAAATGATTAGTGGCTGCCCGCTGGTCACATCATCTGTTATAGCAATATAGACTGTAATCTCAAGGTTTACTTGAGATACTTAGGGGTGGCTACATCCTTTGTATGATAGATTGATTATTTGAAAGCATCAGTCTACCCTGTATGGTCTCTGGGTTAAACTGGTCCAGTCAAAGTTACATTTAAACAGATTCAAATTGTACAGCTTTTGGCTCCAGTACAAATGAATAAAATTGAAATAATGGCTACTGTAAAAGCAATTGCTTTTGATAGCTTCTTTAACAAGGTCCTGGTTGATGCTGATTTCCCCTCAAATGTTACACCAAGATGCATCTATAGGCAAATGAAAAAAAATGCTCTGAGTTTTTAATAGATTGAAGTATAGGTGGCTTGCACCACCATACTCCAGGAATCAGCAATGGTTTGAACTTTCTAAGCACTGCACCATCTTGAAAAATTTGTAATCTTGGTTATGTCAGCAAGACAGACAGGAAGCATTTCAGGCTAGCCAGTTAGAAATGCCACCAAGAGGGACAGTGCCTGAGCCTGCGTGGCAGAGACAGCAGCAAGCTGGAGAGTCAGCATGGGGAGGTGATGGCAGTGCTAAATCAGAGAGGAAAAATTACTCCCCCATTCCTTACCAACTATTCCTAGCTGGTAGAAACCAAGTTAGGATATTTCCCATACTAGTAGTTATTACTCTGCCTATGGACAGGCAAACTAGTGCCAGTTAAAATTTGATAACTCTATTTGTTGTGTCTTCGTAAAACCCTTTATCCTTTTTCTTACTGTGAAACACAATTAAATAGGATTTACCCCTTGGCAGATGTGGAACAAAACCATTTTC
The DNA here is from genome assembly GCA_033558105.1 of Coccyzus lansbergi. Classification (NCBI taxonomy): domain Eukaryota; kingdom Metazoa; phylum Chordata; class Aves; order Cuculiformes; family Coccyzidae; genus Coccyzus; species Coccyzus lansbergi. Next base: position 731,628 of record JAUMJK010000128.1, read on the forward strand.
AAATCATGGAAATAGGAATTTAGATAGGAATGGTTGGACTAGAAGATCCGATGGGTCCCTTCCAACCTGGTTGTTCTGTGATTCTGTGAAATACTGCAGATTTGTTGTATGGGTTTTGAAGAGTGAAGGTAGAAAACCAAGAGGCTAGAAAATGTCTACACACTGGTAAACACAGGATAGAATTAAAGTGAATGAAGAAAATTCCTGGAAGAGTCAATGATCTCTCTCTGAACCATCACATATTTTGGTTCATTTAAGCTATGTGTTTATGTTACTATTATTTCCTGAGGTCACCTTAGTTAAATCTAACTGACTTTGTCTTGATACAATGAGAAACAATCAAACAGGATAAAGTAAAAGAGAATGAGCAATGACCTTTCCTTCTGCAGAGTCCGTTACTGAGGGAGGCAGGAAGACATCTATCTGGTAATGTTTATCTAAGGCAATTTACTGGATGATAGCTTTCCTCAGAAGATCTAAGGACAAAAATGGCATAATATCAAGTCGCAAGGGACCCACTAATATGAACCCTAAAATGAAGCCCTCTGTGCTGAACCAACTGTATATTTCACGTGTAAGCCATGCCATTGAGATGTTTAATGTTCCTCTGGAGAGCAATAGACCGGTGACAAGAAAAATAAACAAGAGCTAAAGATGAAGATGTCCTTGAACTGAAAGTGCTTCACTTTAGGAAACCCAATAAAGTGAGTGAGAAACTGTGAAGCATGATTGAATTAAAACAGGCAATATTTTTTATGTTTTCAGTGAGGTGACTTGGGTATTTTACACTGTAGGTCTCCATGCAATTATGAGAATAGTGTTTTCAGCATACTGTGTAATACTGAAAGCTAGAACTCCATCTCCTGAAGGCAAAAATTCGTTTCAATGGGAGTGGAGGTTTAACCTGTGGCCATCTGTATCCGTCCAGGTATTGCCACCATAGGACTGCAGTGCTCACTTCTCCCTTCCTCCTTGTGTATCCATTCCTGGACATTCAGCACGCCAATAAATGCATTGCTGAATCTGACTCCTTCCTTTAGAACATTTGATTTTTAACCAATAATTGCTTTGTCATCAAAATCCCTGCAACCACCACATGAAATGTACTAACCATCAGGTTAAGCTAATAAATGTCTTTATTCTCATGCAGTTTATATCTACAATATCTCAAAGTAAACAATCCAAAAATACACCCAAAGGTTTGTTGACCTTGTTTTCAAATCTCTGCCTAAACGCATCAAGCCACTAGATCTGGAATAAACATAATTAAGTGAGCAGAGGTGCAAGTATATGGCTTGTTTCATAAAGTATGTACACAAATCAACAAGTATAACAGTAAATAACCGTTAACTATCTTTAAGCAGGAAGAACAAAATGTCCAGAGGCATAAAGTTATATGTTGTGTGTAATACCAAAATTTTAAGTGAAGCTGATTCCTTTGAGAGAAAATGCAATTTCTAAAAAAAAATAAAAATTGTCTAGACAATGGGATTTTTTTTCTCTAGATTTCCAGTTTTCCATAAGCATTTCAGCATTTCTGATCGCAGATCATTACAGATTCCCATTCAGTGAGGTAAAATCTACATCTGTTTGTCCTCTTTCCTTGAAAGTTAAACAGAAGTCAAAGTGTCAAGAGTAGCTTGCGTAGTGGAAAATTCAGATTTTTTTCTGTTCTAATTTTAAGCTTGGACCTTGTGGCTGTTCTTAAAATTAAGGTATTGATCATTATTTCCAATCAGTCATGCTACAGTCCTTATTTTCAAGCTGAGGTCTTTTTTTAAGCGTGTCGAAAAGTAATCTGCACTATTACTTTCAATTACAGTTTAATAATTTATGAAATTACTTAGTATCATACCTGCAATATGTCAGTCAGGCTTCATTACATTGCAATGAGGTCTGATTTAACACAGTCATTATTGCTGCTGTTAAGGGTTTGTGGAGGAAAGATTCCTGGAACTGTGTTAATTTTAGCCATTTTAAACTAAAATAAGCAGCTACAGAAAAATGACAGCATACAGTGGAGTACTTAAGCATACCTAAGACTAGGTTAGTCTTTAATTACAAAAATAGCTCTGCTTTGCACTCAGTTAGCGAAGCATTCTCCTAATTTCTTATAGCAAATTGTGCTACAAGCTAGGATGAGCTATGAAAGCTCATGAGCAAGGCAAAGATTTGGATACCTTTCCCTGGCAGGTAGCATGCAGACAGCTTAGTTATTGGGAAGACTCCTTGGAAGTGTTGATAAGGAGACCATCTTCGTACAAAGCATGCTCAGGTCCAACCTCAGCCTTAGGCTGAGGTTAGACTGACAGTGAATCACACTGACACTGGTGTATGATACCATGGGTGGTACAAGGCAGAATAACATATCAAATAATATAGGAAAATGTAATAAAATCAAAGAAATTTTGAATAAGACACCATTCAGGAAGGAATCACATAAGGCTTTTTCCTTGGCATTAGTTGTTAAATGCACTTGTATGTGGCCAGAATAAAGGATTGCCAACCTTGAGATCAGGACTTACACCAAACTTTGAAATTAGTTCAGTAAAACACCAATATCTGAGTTTCTTAGTCTTTCTTCAAAAGGCAATCTAATTTTCTTGATCATGTGCATGATGCAAGGCCAGGGTAAGGACCACTTTCTTGACAGCATATATCCTAGGCAGAGAGAAAGTAGAGGAAACAAAGCAAAATAGAAATGCTTTTAATTTACCTGGGATTTCAAAGGGAACAGAATTAAACCAAAATTTAACCCTCACAAGCAATTGAAAACAGCTTTTACTCCAAGGTTAGTACTTATGACTGCAAGCCCCCAAGGCAATACTGTCTTCAGTTTACATTTGATATGGCTCCAAATGCAGCACATTGAAGAAATTATCAGAATAATTCTTTGCTGTTGATTTCAGCTCATTAGGAGTTTTTTCTGGCTCAAGCACTGGTAGCTCAAGAATGAGGCATCAGTCGAGAAGGCCATTCAGTTGCTGTGCTTTTTAGGAGCCACAACAACCTGACAAGATGGGAAAGGTTAACTGTGTCTTTTGCGGGGGAGAGAGACTGCAGACTTGCATGTAGAATTAGAGTAGGAGCAAATACAAGAGGAAAAATGAATCACAGTATTGATGTCTGGAAAGAACAATATTATGACTATATGGATTTAATGACTGCTGCTATCTAGTTCAGTGACAGGTAGTCTCATCCACAGGGACAGAAGTACACAGTGTGCTTCGAGGAGACCTGGAGGCAATCCTTCAACTCAAATCCCTTGATAGGATAATATGCCATGGCTCCTTTTATGCTGGAGGTGGCATCCTTTCTAGATCCCTTCTGAGTATGTCAGTTGATGATAACAGCATAATTTGCCTTAGAAATTTTAATTCCACACACACACCCTTTTTCTTACAAAGAAGAAAAGCATGAACATTTCCTTTGAGGTGCCTTGAATAAATACTTTAAGAATATTAAAAATGAGAAGTGGATTAAAGCTTTCTGAGTGAATTTCAAACCATGTAGGGCGCTTTGTTAATTTTAAAAGGAGGGATGTTATAACCTTCAGAGCTCACACTGTGTGACAGACAGGCGTTGTCAGTGTTAAAAACAGGCAGAGTATGTCTGCGGCTACAGCAAGATATATAATCTCCCCTGGAAAAACATCTCTCTGTCTTTCCCCTTTCAGAGAGGAAATTTAGTGAGGAGCAGGTAAAGCAGCTCTGTGACATCATGGTTGTTCTGCAGGAACTCCTGGATGTCATTAGCTGTTGCACTTTGTTTCCCCTTATTTTGTATTCAGCATGCACTGGCAGTTGCGTGTTTTGAAGTTCTCCAGGGTATTCTACAACGAAGTTGCCTAGTAGCAGAACAATCTGTGTTCCTCAGATATGCAAGTGACTAATTTTCCATCAATCAGAGATGAGACTTAAATAAATAAAGGTACTTCACGGGGCTGCTGTGCCTAATGATAAGCAATTATATAAAGTCAAATTAAGGCAGTTCTTTGTGAAGGTCCTGTGAAATTGGTTAAGCAAAAAGAATAACTGCACCATTTCAGTGATTCATCCTATTGCTCATTTCAGTGGGAGCATTATCTCAGTTAACTGATGCAATTAATATGAAAATGAGGAAATCATTGTTTAAGGAGATGAGGAGAGAGAGTGGGTCTTAATGTGGCAGCAATGAAGAAAAAGAGTCACAGAGATGGAAATTTGCGTAGGTCAATGGTAATGTAATGCATTTAGCACATATTCAAAGCTTAACTTGCATAGTAATGCAGATCCATTAAATTCTCATTATGATGACCTGTGTCCAACACAATTCAATTTTTCTGAATCTTAATGATAAAAAGTTAATTACGGTAAGGTGAAAACCTTTTGTACTTGGTCTTAAAATAAAACATTGAAAGGGCATTGAGGCTATCTTTTAGATATGGCAGGTAGTTTCACTTCTGCTTAATTCAATATTTTATTAAGCATGACAAGATCTGAAGTTTGGCTTATGTGTGCACCACAGATTTTTAATGTAGTCAGCGGCAATAAATAAGCCTTTGTCTGTACAGCTGTAATTTAGTGCTAGTCATTTTCCCCTTACAAGCTTCAGTTACAGATCACATTCCCAGTTTATCCTGGTTTTCTTATTTTTAGTAACCAGAAAGCCTATCCAAATCTAGGCAAGAGGGAAGAAAAAACAACTTTTCCCTTTCAGCACTCTATACATATTCTAGCTTGTGCTTGCTAGACATATCTTTCAGCCAATCATTCTTAACATGGTACAGTGCGAGGTCTCCAGCACCTGTTTCTTGTCATTACCTGATTTTGCTTCTCACCACAGCTACAGGAGGAAGATAAGTGTCTTGAGTGCTGCTCAGCCTCACCATTTCCTTCCACTTATCCCACATTCGCAGATAATGGCCATTCTTTGACTTACTCATCCAAGACAGGGAGCAAATGTGCCAGTTTCCCAGTGCACTGAATCATGCTTTGGGTTAAGCAGGAGGTGCAGAGATACACTGTAATGAGGTTCAAAAAGGCAGGCTGCCATCTGAAACAGGTTGTTATTCTTTAAAGATGAGCATGCCAGAGTGGCACCTTTCTTACTCCTTTACCTTAAAGCTACCATAGATTACTCAGGCCATGTTAGGATGTTTAAAATTGTGATTAATTTTCATTTAATGTATTTGTAAGGTACTTCTATTAACGTCTTTGTAATGTCAGTTGGGCTTAGTGCAAATGAAAGCCAAGTCCCACACACATTATTCTCCTTGTCAGATTTTTTTATCCTGAAATCTGCGCTATACCCACTGCAGTACCTGGCTGGTGTTTGTGGAGGTGATCCAAAAGTTGACTTTAGCTACCTAAAAGAACCAGATCTTGGGATTTATTTGATAAAATGCAGAGCAGATGCCTGTACCTGAACTAGTCACGTAGAGCTTTCCATGCCAGCAGTGAAGACACTTAGCCTCAACGCATCACAGAATAGAAGGACACGTGGTCCTGAGCAACAGTGTGACCCCGTACAAAGCAACTTGAAAAAAAAATAGCACTAATTCTCTAAATCCAGACCTGAGATTCAATCCTTGCCTTACTTTTAAAGCTCCAGTTCACTGTAGTTATAATTGCCACAGTCCCCTGAACACTCCTAAGCTCTACTTTTTACCTCTTCTACTGCTTGTCTGAGTCACTGAGGAGCTATTTGACCTCACAGGAAGCCAGTTCAGGTCTCTCAAACAGCTTATGGCTAATACAGCCCCTGTTCATGCATACACACATGTATAAGTAGGGATATTTTTCTGGTTGTTCTGGTTCTTTTCATCAACCTCCTTTCTGGCAACTTGCTGGCAGTCACTTGCTGACTCCCCTGAGTTGGCTCCATGTGTGGCTGGTCAGTGAACAAGACCTAATTGAAAAGCATCTCAGAAAAAAAGTCACTTATTAATGCCTTGATTTTAATGTTTCCTGATTTCTCTTTTTACAACATGAGAAAAGTAAGAAGCAGCACTGGATGAAACCATGTGGTCAGTCTTGGAGTATGTGGAGAATTTTAAGATATGGTTATACAAAATCAATTGTGATGAAACCTATGATGCTGAGAAAAAGGCCAAACTCAATAATCAATGCCACATTGATTATTAAGCAGGTATTGCTTTAATAAATAATACGATGCCAGACACACAGGGAATCATTTTGCCTAATGTGTGTCCATTGAGGCTTGTTACAGGACTGTTATACTAGTTAAATATACGTATTCGTATAGATTCCAGGAAACATGGTTGCATATTCTGGAAATATTGGTCAAACATACATAGAACTCATTATCATATCTTATCACCCACTTTTGAATGTACATCACAGTTCCTTTTATGTCTTCAGAATCCTCTGATGGTCTTTATCTTATCTCCTCATTGTGTTCTCTTGGTGAGCTCAGGTCTGTCCTTTGTTTCTGCTGGGGGACTGTCCTTGTTTCAACTAGTAAACAAGCTAAACTCCTGTTACAATCATATTCTCGCTTACTGCAAGCTGGCCAAGATTTGATTCTTATTATTCTTAATCATTTATTCTTTCCTTTACCTAGCAGGAGAAACAACTTGTAGATCACACTTATCTTGCTTAAGGATAGCACATTCACCGTGCTACTTCACAAATACTACTCTAATTAATAAGCTTAATTTAAAGATGAAAAATCGATAAATAATGCTACTCATAGAAAATGGATATTACAAGAGGGGGAAGATTGAATTTTAAAATAGGTCAGTTTCCTCCAAGCACAAATTAAGATCCTTTTAGGGAAAGAGAAACAGCAGGTAGTGACAATCTGAGGAATAATCCAATTAAAGTTTCATTCATTTCATTGTTTATGAAGAACTGACATTCATTTCATTGTTTATGAAGAACTGACAAAAAGCATTTTACTTCAAACATTGATATCTACCAAAAGGGGAATTTCATCTCTAAACGTAGAGGAAATCTGCCTTTCAATGCAAACACCAATTCATATTGCTAAAAGAACCTCTACTGTGCCATATAAACAAAACAACAAGCAAAAGCAGTGGTAGGAAACCCTGACTACAAATGGATATCAAGAAATTCACAGAGCAAGCTGTGTGATATAAAATCTTTGGGATTAGATTGTTTCCTTTATTGTCACTACCCAACTCTACAAATCCAATATATCCCAGAATCAGAATGGGCTATGGTAGAGATTACCCTTTTTCGGTTGTACAGGTACTTTGCAACAAACTGATCAATAATTTGCCAACAAAAGGGGAGACCTGAAATATGTTCTGTGATTCCCTGAAAAAAAAGCTGTCCAAAAGGTGATATTTTATAAACCATTCTTTATATCATGCTTCTGTGAGTTGCTACTGTTTTTTGACAATACCATAACACATCACTGTCCAATTCACTTGTAGCCTTCTTGGAATGTAAGGCTCTGAAGCCAAATGCTTTGCGGGTATAGATGATCCACTGGGGTCTAAGAAGCCATACTAAGGATAGAAAAAGAATCTTACAGCTGAAAAGTTTCTGTTTCAGTACCTTTTTCTTAACCACAGTCCATGGACAGGGTAGAGTCAGTTAGGAAATAAAAATAATTGGAATTATTTTTTACAGATTTACAGGTTTCAGAGCCTTCTTGAGATGGACATTGGCACTGAACTTCCAGTACAATTAGTTCTGTGAAAGAGTTGCATGAGTCTCCACTAGCATGTCTAATGTTTTTGTGAGACACTTTTGGCCCTTGCAGTACCTGGTAGAAAGGCATTCCTCAGCATTTGTGTTTTAACCTCTATGAAGATGTCTTTCCACCTCTGTCTTGGAGATTTTTCCACTGTCTTTTGCATCAAAAAGTTGTCCAGATATCTTTCCTGTAATCACCACTGTGGTATCAAGGTACAATAGCTATTGCAACATGCCAAAGCATTCAGGAAGCTTTTCATAATGTGCCCACAGCACACTGGTTCTTCCATGCTCACCAGCTTCCACTGTTATCTGCAGTTGTTCTTTGTCACAGCTTAGCCCCATGTGGCCAAATTTTGGTAGCTTAAACCATGCAGTTGAGCCTGTAAAATCCCTTCCCCACATGCACACTCTACAGGAAAAAGGGAGAGGGAAATGAAAGGAAAAAAACTTATGGGTTGGAAACTAAAACTATGGTTTTGATGAAATAATAATGATCATCATGAAGATGAAAATAATTAGAAAGTAATAAAATATATACAAATATAGGAGATCACGTCCCCAACTCACCCCTCAATGACTGTACATCATTACAAATGTTGTATAGCAGACGCAAGGGAATGGGACTACAGCTAGGAGGGAGCTGGACTCAGGAACTGGATTCAGGAACACACAGATTTGGCATCAGGTGCAACCAGACAGACAAGATCCTCACTGGACATCAGCCACTGCAGAAGAAAGCAAGGCCCTCATGATCTCTCAAGTTTATACTGATATGACATATATGGTATGGAACTCTGTGTTGGTCAGTTTAGAGTCACTTGCCCTATTTGCCCCTTCTCACAGGTGTGACCACCTTCTGCCAGGTTGAGGATGGCTTTAGTTAAGTATAAACATTGGACTTTTGCATACCAGTGCCCTCTGTTACCACTTTTTGAGAACACTGTCTCAAAAACATGTAGTTAAGTTTCAGAAAAATGAAGTTACTTACAGCAACTGAATTAGTCACAAAACTAATTTAGCTTAATCTACAACATTCTTACCTAGACTGACATCCAGGTCCATCTGTATTTTCCATGCCTGTTAAATACCTTTGATCATCAATGACCCTGAATGGATTTGCCTCCCCTAACTTCAGAGGTCATAAATTAAGTGTTTTGTCTACAGTCTTTGTCTATGTTCTGTCTTTTGTCAGATAGATCCCTCTAGAGGAGTATTCAGGTCACTTATCTCAGGCCTCTATTTTATAATTAGATTAATTGCTGCCTGTGAATGCTTTTTCCTCTCCATTGATGAAGTGACTGGCTTAGACTAGATATATGGGGTTTTGATGGCTAAACTTAGGAGAGGTGACTGCTATATTAAGTGCCTTCCAAAAGTCAACAACAACAAAACCAAAGCAAACCAAACCAACCTTGCATTTGGCCATTGTTACAAACATTACAATAATGTGTAACTTTGGCCTGAGCCCACATTCCGCTATTTCCTTAGCTCCTAGTTCTATAGTACTAAAATCAATACAGACACCATGCAGAATTTTCTAAATCAAAAGGTGCAATACCATTTTTGATATAGAATCACATTTCAGGACTAATAGGGCACATAGACTCTAAGAGTCTAAGCAAACCCTCTGGAACTGACCTTCTGCCAGTCGCTTCAGCATTTGTTCTCTGTGACCCTAACCCCAGAGAGCATGCCCTGACTGTGGACACAAAAAGGTTAATTCAGCCATTAGAGACGCATCCAGACTTCAATATTCTTGAGATCTGAGAGTAGGTCCACAGAATTAGGTGAGGTCCAGTTCTGTTTCTAATGACATCAGGAATCTACCGCTGAAATATGCTGTCTCCCACTGGCAATCCACAAGGCTCTGTACCCTCTCCATCTTGTTACTTGCCATACCCACCCTGGGAAATAAGAGCCCTTGGAATCAGTGTTTCTCAGGACAGCATCTTGTACTTCATAAATAGGATATCTGGATTTCTACAAATAACAATGACTAGCTTCACTACTGAAGTACTAGAAAATCAAGGAATACAGCAAATGGCATCTTGCCAGGCTGTCAGTTCCCGTCTCTGTTCATTCCCAAGCTTTTGCTTTTGGCAATAACACATCCCTCTGCTGCAGTGATCCCTGAATAAAATTTAAGTAATCACCCTGATAGTTTGCTAGACTATGCTGGATATGCATACAAGAATATGAAAAGCTACTTTTGTGGAACAAATCTTGCTCCATTCTAACTAAACAACAATGGGGAGGGTAGAGAAATGGGAGAAAGGTTGCTGTTGTGGGAGAGGCAAAGGGACCTATTATTTCACTTAAATGCAGTTGTCTCTGTTGATGGCTTCGATGCAGCTCCTTCTAATTTACATTAGTGTAAGTGAAATCAAATAAAAACCATTATGCCCCTGAACCCCAGTAGGTGATCGATGTAATGCAGACTTTTACAACCCCAATTTCTTTCAGTAATAGCAAAGGAACAATATGGGTTTACAGAAGGGCCGGGCCAAAGATAAACTTCCCCTCCCTTCTGTTTGTTAGGCTGCAATCAGAAGAATCTAAATGGCCATTTGAGTGTGAAGACCAAGGTCAAGAAGGACAACAAAAGATCAAATGAGAGCCTGGGAGCTGAACCTGGAGGTAAAACTGAAACTGGAAAAAGCTCAGTGTACAGAAGATCATCTACCAGTTATGCAAAGATACAGAAAATCAGGATATTAATTAAGATTACGTTATTACTTTATTAATAATTTAGTTGAATTGAGTTATAATGATTTAGACTATGATGATTAATTTTTCTGTATTTCTAAATGAACTTGTTTCAATTTTACTGCTTCAGAATTGCAGTATAAAATGTATTTTAAGAAGAATAAGATACATTTATATGAATCATAGGATAGGGGAACACTCAAAGCACCCTTAAAATAACACACTCCTTAGACTTGTTTCAGCATTTCTTCTCTCTGCCTCTTTTTCTGTAGTTCTCCTTTCCTAGTGCTGTCATCTTCACAGTAAGTTGGCAAAACTCCCACCATTTCTGGTGCCAAAACCTCCTCTGCAATTCTGCAAGTTAAAATTGTCTGTAACTCCCTATTTCAGCATTTTTCTGATGTCCTAAGGAAAAAAATTAGTAAGATGGATTCTTGGCTGGGGAATCTGCAACAGGACTCAAGTTACCTCCATGAGTTTCAGTGCCGCTAACTGCCAGTTTATCCCAGATAAATACTGCCATTCTGTATTCTCTTTTCTTCCTCACTCCTACCTTCTTTTGTCATTTTTCACTTTGCTGCTCTATTTAAAGCAAGAAGTGCTGCAGGGACATTGTACGAATTACAGGATGTATGCTAAACAGTCAAGAGAATGACAATGCACTTCCTTCCATACATACTCCTGAGTCAGTGGAACTAACTATAATACAGAGTATTCTAAAGTCAGTTCTATGATGCAATAGCAGTTCACTTGTGTTGACAGCCAGAGATCGAGCTCTCTGGGGCTGGGAGTGACTTGTCTTACTTTGTGAACTGAAATGAGATGAAGATATCTTAAAAGTAGTGACATTCACTGACAGCTTGGAGTGTCCTTTTTGATGATGCAGCATGGAGCATCTTAGATGAAGTGCTCTGCCCCAGCAAGGGGAGAAGGTACCTCCGATGAAGAAAAGGGGGTAGCATTGCAAAGGTTTTCCTCAGTCCACAATTTTACCTGCAGAAATGGAGAGAGAAAAATCCAGCTCCCCAACAATGAGACCCAAGCACTCTGAGGAAAGAGATTTCCTAATTCCCTGTCTTGAATTTCTTCCAAAATTAAAGACTTTCTGCTCTCCCAGTCTCCTGCTTCAGCTGTTGCATTTCATTGCAGGTATTGAAATCACCATTCTCTTTTGACACTCAAAGATGCTCTAATCAATATCAGTGGAAATGTCATTTAACTTTTCACTTGGACAAAAGGTGACGCTGACATTCTACTTTTCCTGAGTTTCCCAGGAGAACATTTAATCTCTCTGACCTTGCAGATATTTAAGGAACAATTCACAAGATAATATTGCATCGTGGCAGCCAGCAGGGACTTTCTCACAGACAGAATTTTGCCTACAAAGACCACAGAAAACATCTGGATTCAGATAGAAATTAATAATTTAAAAGAACATATTATTGTTGTTCTTCAGTATTACTCAGTGATATATTATTAATTCTGCCCACTGGAAACAATGCTGTTGTTTATTTAAAGCAAAATGACTTTGACCTATGAATCTGACAATGAGAAACTGTGGTGATAAAAGCAATACGGGTGAAATTTACATGTTGCTGAATGCAGACTAGCCCCTACCATCAGTGCTCGATTCCTCTTCATGGTTTCCATACCTTTGCAGGGAAGGTGAATATACTATATAGACATGGAGTCAGATTCAGGGCTCAACAGGGAGGGCAATCAATGGCAGATACACCTAAAGAGCTCTGGCATAAGCCTCAGGGGAAAGTTGTTTGCTTTGGAAAGCAGGGGTGAAATAGTTGACATCAGTGAGACCCTAGTGAAGCTTCTTTGGTCGGTCAGGTGTGGGCACAGCAGAAAGCAAAATAAATTAAACTCCTCCAGCTGGAAAATAAATATGAAACAGCAAGTGAATTTGGGCACTTCATGACTGAGAGAGCAAAGCTTAATTCTCTAATTATTACCTCTATTCTACCCACTGAGATAAAGAGCAAGTTAGGAGAGATAATCAGGTTCTAAAATACTGTGCCCTCTTGAATTCAGCCTAAATGTAACAGTCAGCAATCATTCCAAAACTGATGTAGTCTCTTGAAAGATCTATAATAATACAATATTTGCTATTTTGCAATTTTATATGTCAGTAGCAAGTGAAGAAAGCTTGGTTCATATGTATTTTTAACCCACTTTTCATTGCTTATTCAAATGATTGAACTGCAGCATCATGCATTTATTGCACAAGAGGCTAGTTAAGTATTCTACACTACATTATTCTAAATATTCATATTCTTCTAATTTAATATAAATTCTGCTAATACCACCTAGATGTCATCTTGCATTCACAGTCTTCAGTTACGTCAATGGCATATCATGTTAGGATTGATCACAGGATTCCTTGGTTTCACAAACACACTCTGCATGTAGCTACTCTACAACAAAGAAGGGAGGAGGTTCTTTTTTAGTTTCCACAATATGAAAAGAATAAAAGATATCAGTAGAATAATTCAAAATGCTACTTGCAGTCAGATTATGCATGAATTGTCCCATGACCCTTAAGAGTTCCCAATAGCTAAATAACACTCTAATCATTTGCTTCGGCACTTCATGATTAAATTTTATTCATTCAATACCTGCGCTACATAAAAGCAAAATATGCAAGAGATTTTATTTGGGTCTATACAATTAAGAAGGGTATCAAGGGAGCTGATCAGTTCTGCCTTCTTATCTTGTCCCTTTCTCCATGAAAAAGAAAAGAACAGTTAAGAAATAAAGGTCTGACTGAATAGCAACTAAACTTAACACAAAAAGGGAGTCAGGTGAGTTCATGCAGGAGGTAGTTAGTCAGCCATCAAAGTTAGCTGGAAGAGCTCAGCTTTGAAGAGATGACGCATTTCTGTGCATAGACAAACTTGCTACCACAGTAGACCCATTAGTCATTACCATGTGTTGCATGTAGGGAAAGTGAACAGGGGAGGAAAATGTAGCCTCACTAACCATAGGTGACTGGAAGTATGACTGCCACTCTTCCAAGTGATGGCCATAGCAAGGGGACAGTGTCACCAGCTTCCTCAGCAAAGCCATGACAAATATTGGTGTTCAGGGTAGTACAAGGAGCTTCTTGATAAGCTGTCTGCGGGAAGAATGTCTTTATGAGCACAACAGCAGTGGATCTGTAAAGCAAATTGCTCATTGGTGTGCAATGCACAGCTCAGTGTCTTTCACAGCTCTAGGCTGACCCTGTATGTTCAGCTTAAGCATGAAAATGGGCAAAGCATGCTTCTGAAGACCACCTCCCAGTTTAGTTTCATTTCAAACCTACCAAACACAAAGTCAAAAGTAAAATACAGAGGAAAACAGCACAATGTCAACCACCAGCCCACCCTGTTACGTTTATCCTGTTGTCTGGGATTACAATCCATAAGCCTGGAGCTAAATGTTTCTACCTCATTTGAAAAAAAAAAAGCGAGGGAAGTTCCACCTCACAGGATCTGATAATCCAATTAGAGCATTCCTGCAATGTCAAAGAGCCAGGTTCAAACCACTCTTCTGGATGATTTGAATTTTGCCTCTTCTATACTGGGGATCCCTCCTGTGGGAGCTATTCATTGTTCACAAATCATTAAACATTTAGCAGGGACTGAGACCTCATCTTCATAGATCTCAGCTGAGTGCTCTTAGCAGAGGAGTACAGACTCCATCAGGCCAATTAGTATTTAACTTAGAATTGCCCTGAATCAAAGCTAACCAAACAGCTCCAACAGGAGGAATACTCCTGGAGAATGGCTGGTAGTAATTTTTCTGGCATGTGAGACACCAAAGCCTGCCTCAAAACTAGAAATTTCAGTCTGCATTCATCTGGCGCAGATCAGTGGCAGAGAAAGTAAATTCTGCAACTGAGCATTAGATCAAAGCAGACAGGTGGCCCCTGGAGCGAAGAAACTCCTAGCAAGTAGTAGAGGAAGGAAATACCCAAATCCTGGAAGTGGCAATTCTCATGAGGGCGGCTGATGAGGAGGGGCCATTCCTGGAAGCTTCCACAGGAGATTTAAATGATCCCTAGGCAACTGAAGTGACCAGGAGCACTGCAGCCAGGTGCAGACAAAGAAAACTCCCAGCTCTAGTCAGGCCCATGGATTATTATCCACTATTGATTTTCTGAGTAGGCAGTACTGAAACCCCAACAAGAAACCTGCTGGCAATTAAAAGGGTCTTCAGGACATGCTCAGCCAACTGAACACTCACAAGTGTATAGGGCTAGATAGGATCCACCCAAGGCTATCGAGGGAGCTGGCAGAGGTGTTCACCGAAACCCTCTCCATCATCTACCAGCAGTCCTGGCTGACTGGGAAAGTTCCACTTGACTGGAGGTTGGCAAAGGTTACGCACATTTACAAGAAGGGCCAGAGGGAGGATGCAGGAAACTACAGGCCTGTCCATCTGACCTTGGTGCCTGGGAAGGTCATAGAGCAGACCATGACTGCTATCACACAGCACACACAGGACAATGGGGTGATCAGGCCCAGTCAATATGGTTTTATGAAACGCAGGTCCTGCCAAACTAACATGATCACCTTCTATGACAATGTTATGTGCTTAGTGGATAAGGGAAAGGATGTGAATGTAGTGTACCTGGACTTTAGTAAAGCCTTTGACACCATTTCTCACAGTATTCTGCTCGAGAGACTGGCTGCCACTGCCCTGGACAGGTGCACCCTCTGCTGGTTTAAAAACTGGTTGGGTGGCCAAGCCCAGAGAGTTGTGGTAAATGGAGTTAAATCCAGCTGGATGCTGGTCACAAGAGTTGTGACCCAGGGCTTGGTACTGAGTCCAGTTCTGTTCAATATCTTTATCAATGATCTGGATGAAAGAATTGAGTGCACCCATAGTAAGTTTGCAAATACCACTGAGCTGGCCAGAAGCACCAATCTGCTTGAGGGGAGGGAGGGTCTGCAGAGGGGTCTGAACAGGCTGGATTGATGGGCTGAGACCACTGGGATGAGATTCAACAAGGCTAAGTTCTGGGTCCTGCACAAAAATACCATGCAGCACTATTGGCTTGGGGAAGAGTGGCTTGAAAGCTGCCTGACAGAGAAAGACCACGGGTGTTGGTTGACAGCTGACTGAACATGAGCCAGCAGTGTGCCCAGGTGGCCAAGAAGGCCAATGGCATCTTGGCTTGTATCAGAAACAGTGTGACCAGCAGGTCCAGGGAGGTGATTCTGCCCCTGTACTCAGCGCTGATGAGACCGCTCCTTGAACCTTCTGTTCAGTTCTGAGCCCCTCACCACAAGAAGAATGTTGAGGCTCTGGAGCAAGTCCAGAGAAGAGCAATGAAGCTGGTGAAGGGGCTGGAGAACAAGCCTTACGAGAGGCAGCTGAGGGAGCTTGGGTTGTTTAGTCTGGAGAAGAGGACGCTGAGGGGAGACCATATTGTTTTCTGCAACTACCTGAAAAGAGGTTGTAGAGAGGTGGGTGCTGACTTCTCCCAAGTAACTACTGGTAGAATGAGAGGGAATGGCCTCAACTTGCACCAGGGGAGGTTCAGATTTTATTTCAGGAAAAAATTCTTCACCGAAAGGATTATCAGACACCAAACAGGATGCCCAGGGAGGTGGTGGAGTCACCATCCCTGGAGGTATTTAAAAAACAGGTCAATGAAGTGCTCAGAGATATGGTTTAGCAGGGTACAGGGACAGCTGGACTCAGTCTCAAAGACCTTTTCCAATCAAACATTTCTATGATTCCATGATTCTGGGACTTCCCCGTTCTCAGAAGGCATGAAGTAATTTTGGGAGCCAAGGACTGTAATCCATAGGTTACAGGTGATCTTCAAACCCTTAACATCTCAGGTCACGTTGTTAAAAAGTGTGTGGTAATTATTGTTCTGAAAAAATAACTCTGGGCCTGCATGATATGAGAATGGGCTCCAGGTGAAGCAATGGAATATCTGCACCCAAGTTCACTCTCCCCTTCCACATTTTGGGTCAATCTAGTCCTTCTATACAATCTAGACCAGTCCATTGCTTGACAAATCCAGTGAAATGGACAAAAATTTAATTCTTGCCTCAGTGATGATACAATTCCCAAAGGTTTCTCATGCTGTCACTCATTTCAAGATTACAGGCTTTCAGGACAAAGCAGGTGGATGATTATGACATCAGTGCAAAAACATTGGTATACTTTCCCTGCTGTATTGTTGCAGTGACAGATGCATTTCTGCCATAAGAAGAGTTACAGAAACAGACAGGTTGTGCTGAAGGATAATACATATATTTTATAAGAGAAGCTAACAATGACAAAAAAACCCTGCTATTTCTTTAAATTTGAGTGATTACACAGATGACCTTATGTCTCTTTGAATCACAGTTTACAGGTCCTCACTGAATCATTTAATCTCAGCAGGCACTGTGTTGTTCTAGCATCCTGATGGGCATTTTTTTTTTTGGCATATGTTGAAATTGAAATTTAGATTCAGTCCCTTCCCTGTGCCAAAAAAAATTATCTAGATTGTGAACTGAAGCTGTTTATTTCTCATTATCATCTGACATTTGAGGCATGTTAAGAAGTTTCATTGTATAGAGTATAACTATACACTCACATGTCAGCTCTGCAGTAGAGACAAAGCCATTGTGCAAAAATAAAAGTTTTCCAAATATTTGCTCTATAAACATAAACTTTCTCTTCAATCTACATTTTGTTATTTTAACATTTTTTGGTTTTCCATTTCTTTTCCAATTTGGGAGAGAAAATGATGAATTCACAGGAGGCTGGTACTTCAGAAACTGGGAAATCTCAGCAGCTTAAAGGCAGAGCTTCTCTGGGTGACGTATTGAGCCTCACTTTTAGACTGAGAATCTGAAACAGCATGGAACTTCTGTGGACTTCTGAGTGCTACTCATTAAAACTTAGTATAAACTTTGTCCTATTTTGAGATTCTTCTGTATTAGTGCTGACTAAAGCATTAAGCAGACATAAAATCTGCTGTATAAAATTCTGAGTAATATAAACTACTAGCATATAAAAACTCACATTAATGCAACATTCAGGTTACAAACAGTAATGCTTAAAAGTCAAGAAAGAGCAAATTTATGGCAAAATCAGCCATTAATTCTCTTTCTTTTGCTCCATTATATGGATTATTACACAGGATTTTTCTGCCTGTTATTTTATTCCATCTTTATTCCCATTGATTGTTATAAAATAAGAGCTTTACAGCAAATTATCTGTAATCATAAAACTACCTATTTTTCCCCTCAAAAAAATAGTATAATCCCATAAATGTAGCTGGGCATGCACTGGATTTCTCTTATATAGACAACAGTTTAATTAAAAAAATTATAATCCAAGATAGACTGAAAACCAAAGTGAGAAGAGAAATTAAATTCGGTGGGGGGAGGGGTGGGAATCAACTAGCATGGTCTTTTAGCATTAAAATTAAACCATTTTATTGGAAGTTTGACTTGATGCAGGATGTTACAGTTGCTGGAAGTTTGTATGAGTACACTCACAGAAGAATAATTTTTGGGGGCCCATTCAAGACAGAGATCCCTACTCTGCCTCACAAAGCTTCTGAGCAGAAAACTGTTAGAGGCTGCTAAACTGTTTTCTGAAAGCATACCAAAGTGTATCCTGGAAGTAGAACACTTACTTAATTATTTTTTCTCTAGGTATCTGACACAAAGCTGTAGCGTCCCTGCATGGGATAGGCCCGGTTGTCCCTTGGAACCACTAATGCTGGTCTACCATAATTTGGCATTTCATTAAAATAAAGCTGTAAGTGGGTAAAAACAATCAGAACATAGAAGTGAGGTGTTCTGTGCTGAGAAGATCTCAATTAGCTTTCCAGAGCAGAATGACAAAGCACTTTCCAAAGCAAAAAGGTTACACCAGAGAGCATCTTAAACTCAATGTTCTCTATCAATCAGATTTTGTTTCATAAGCCTGGTAACTAGCAATACAGAAACTCTTGTAGGGAGACAAAAAAAAAATCACTTTTTTTTGCACAGGACTGTATTTCCTTTGATCAATGTTTGTAAATGTTTGAAGATGATATAGTAAAGAGAGCAAACTGTAAATCTTTATAAATTTTACATGCTAGGGCCAAACTTAAAACTTAATATGTCTTTCAAGAAAAGAATGCCCAAATTTAAGACTCTACTTTCATAGTCTCCTAAACCTGAGGACTCATTTTGCTAAGGTGCTCTAGCTGCCATTCATCTGCATATACATTCTGAAAGATGAAACTGGAGACCACAGGCAGAAGTACGTGCACACAAGCTTGCATGTTTTGCAGGAGCTGTTTCATTTGTAGTTATTGTCTATTAGAAAAAAACGATAAAGAAAGGAAAGAAAGAAAGAAAGGAAAGGAAGGAAGGAAGGAAGGAAGGAAGGAAGGAAGGAAGGAAGGAAGGAAGGAAGGAAGGAAGGAAGGAAGGAAGGAAGGAAGGAAGGAAGGAAGGGAAGAAGGAAAGAAGGAAAGAAGGAAGGAAAGAAGGAAAGAAAGAAGGAAAGAAGGAAAGAAAGAAAGAAGGAAAGAAGGAAAGAAGGAAAGAAGGAAAGAAAGAAGGAAAGAAGGAAAGAAAGAAGGAAAGAAAGAAGGAAAGAAAGAAGGAAAGAAAGAAGGAAAGAAGGAAAGAAGGAAAGAAGGAAAGAAGGAAAGAAGGAAAGAAAGAAAGAAAGAAAGAAAGAAAGAAGGAAAGAAGGAAAGAAGGAAAGAAAGAAAGAAAGAAAGAAAGAAAGAAAGAAAGAAAGAAAGAAAGAAAGAAAGAAAGAAAGAAAGAAAGAAAGAAAGAAAGAAAGAAAGAAAGAAAGAAAGAAAGAAAGAAAGAAAGAAAGAAAGAAAGAAAGAAAGAAAGAAAGAAAGAAAGAAAGAAAGAAAGAAAGATCCAAAAGGTCTTAGAGTATGAAAACTAGGATACATTCAGCATCCTAAATAGAGAAACTATTTGCAGCATTTTCATTTTATTCTTAGTACTTTTAGTCTTGTGGACTCTATAGAAGATGTCAGTGTTTAGAGGTCTCTAGTATTATGCTTTAGTCATTATTGATCAGTGTAAATGGTTTTCCAGGTGGAAAGAAAATACTAGACACTAGCCAGCACCACTGTCATATCACTTGATAAGATATTTTCCATCTCCAGAATTCTAAAGCACTACAAATGGATAACAGCCCAACCTTCCAGAGGCAGAAATTTAAGAACTTGCAAAATATGCTGGGTTTTCTCAATGACAAATAATTCCATTATAGCTAATGGAGAAGTAGAATGATTTGTTAGAACTATTGTGAAAATAATTTCAGCTGTAAATGTTGAAGGAAAAAATACAGGAACTAATGAATGTAAAACTGTCTATGCAATTAGAGTCATGCCTCATAGTGGCAGTGGCTTGGCCCTAGCAGATGCCACCTTCAAGAGAGAAATTTACACTCAGTTGCCCACCTATTTTCCTCCAGTACATGCTGATGAAAGAATAGAAAGTAATCAGGCTGTAATCAAAACTTTACTCACATGCCCACCTTAAAGAGTTCCTGCTGCGAAATAAAAGAACAAAACAAAATGAAGTTGTTTTCCATTTCAGCCATATCTTGCACACTGATTCTGGGCCTGTTTTACTCTGACTGTTTCATATTAAATGTATTTTTTTAATTCTTTCAAAGAGGAACAGGTGCACAGGATTCCAGAAGACAGATAAGTTAGAAGGAGAATTCAGAAATCAAGATGAACCTAGGATTTTGGACTCTGGAAGCAAGTGATGACTCTGGATCTGAAGAATACGATATGTAGAGCCTTGTAAAGCAAGGAGTTGAGAAGGAAAAGCTTCTTCAGGCTTAAAAAATAAGTGATACACTAAAGAGGGGGGAAAATGGTTCATTTATGCCGCCAAGTCCCATACCTCAAGTAAGACTAGTAAGAACAAAATAAATTAGCAGTTGACCTTTTACACTTTTGTGGGTGAATTCCCATATATGAAGTACCCACAAATAAAAGCTTCACGTCCATTTTTAACTTCATTTTTTTAGGTGCTAAAACTTACTGAGGCAAAAATAAAGCAATGAACGCTAAAGCATAAAGAGGCAGACTTGAACTTGTTAACGGGCTAACAGCATGGCCATTGCCTAGGGCCAGAAATAGCTGATGGATGATACAAAAACAGTCAACAGACAAATCCTCATTACAACTGGGTCCCAAACAATTTACTCTCTTTGCTATCATCCCTACACTCACTTTTTGCAGCAGCTGCAATACCACCTTTCAGTGCTGGCATGGCTTGCTTATTCTGTATCCCTGGCACAAACCATAAGCTTAGAGTTTGCCAGAGATTGCCACTGTCAAAGTAAAATGATGGTTCTGGAGGAACATTGTGGCAGAAGGACCAGAGATAAAGTCCATGTGTATGCTGGCCAGCCTACAGCACACTGACAAGAATGGTTGCCCAGTGAGGAATTTTCTGGGGAAAATAAATGGTTGAAGGGAGCACCCGCCCATGAGCAGATGCAGCACACAATTCATATCATGTGCCAGAGAGAGGATACACAGCCACAGTGTGTCTGGTGGAACTGTACTCTCATGTCCTCAGTTCACAGGGAAAATAGTCCTCCAAAGAACACAATAGCATTTGAGCAGAAAAATGATGGAAAAATAAAGAATGCTTTTTATATGTAGGACTGGTATTGCTCACATTACAAATACATGAAACGGAACACATGCAGAGCTGTCTTCCAGTCTGCTGTAAATTCACCAGAGTCACTAGACTAACACAGGTTGCACACATGGTCTGGTGTATAAAAAAAGTCTTTTCCTTGACTCATGTATATTAGGGTTGAGGATGGAAACAGGACAGATCTAGAAAACTTAACTAATTTCCTTTAAAAGTAAAGTGGTAAGGGTAACTAGCTAGCTGCTTGATCGATGAAAATAGTCTTCACTGTGAAGACTATGACCAACATGTTCAATACATCTCTCTACTGATAAATTACCATATATCTCCAAGCATGCTATAATTAGATAATAGGGCAGAACTGTAAATCTAATTCAATTTTTATTGATGTACCTCAGCTCCATATCTCATCCTGTGGGACCACTGGAAAACTAAAAGGCTGGTATTATAACTTTCTAATTTCAGAGAAATACATCCACTACACTCATAGAAATCTTCTGGTGACAAGTTGTTGCTGAGGGCATTAAATGGGGAACTCATTACTCCTGCACCATCATTTGTTAATTCTTCACCTCTTTCTGTTTGTTCCTGCCTTCTAAGTTCACATGAAACAGAGACAAAATGGGAAGGTACCTTCTCACTGCTTTGATGTTGCTGCCTTAGATTCTGAATCCTTTTATATTTGAGCTTGGAGTCAGCTCACCTATAAATTCATTGGCCTGTTGAATCTGCCTGAAACATTGAGAAGTATCTGTGAAAGAATGAGCTATCTCAGTGTACTGAGATCCTAAAGAAAAAAAGGTATCAGCCTCCCTGTTTCAGCTGAAAGGATTGTTTTTCCTTCTTTTGTTTTGGGTTATTAGCTCTTGGTTTATAGGAAATGCTGCAGTTTGCTCAGGTGCTCAGCAAAGTAACCTGAAAAGAATTAAAATTTGCTGCTGGCTTTTAATTATCTCATCCTGTATGTCATTTTGCAAAATCTGGGAAGAAAAGAATAAATAAACATCAAAATTTGCCCATTGGAATAGGACAGTTACTGATCCAGATACCCCTCAGCTTATTTCATATAGAAGAACTAATGACCTTAATAATTTTAAAGGTGAAATTCAAAGATGAAGCAAACTTTTGGCTAATCCTAGATTTACATATTTCTCCAGCCCATGTACCAAATTATGTTTGCTGTCAGGATCACTCTCCCAATAGCAGAGTTTCAACTAACAAACATTTTGTTCTTTATACTATCGCTCTTTTGCCTTTTACAATAGCCTGATCTTCTTCCTAGGTTGTTCTGCAGCTATTTAAGTCAGACATCTAGGTAATGTAACGTGATTTATTCCACAGACTTGGAAGAAGCCAAGACAACACCACACACCTACCAGCTGAGAACCTGGGCTGCTCTATACATCTCTTTGTCTCAAGCACTATCATCCTCTAGCACATGAGGATTTGGGGGTAATAAGTACCAAGGGAAACATCAAAAATGTAGTTTGACTGAATTAGCTTCTCAAATGCTACAATATATTGATATTTCCTTGCAAAGGCAGATTTCAAAATTTAATTTCTGAATGTCGAAGTTCCCCCTGAGAATTTGGGGGAAATAACTTTAATCTCTTATATGAGTGCAAAGAGGTGATTTTAGCAAAGTTTGTAACACCAAATATTTATCTGCTCCTTCATATGACAGTGAATTCTTTAACAATCTATAGTTAGTCTGCTACTATTTCAGTCCAAATATTGATTTCTTTCTTTTTTTCAAACGTTTGTTTCCATTATTTCTTGCTTATACTTTTAAAGGGAATTCTATGTATTTTTTCCAACAATCATTTTAGTTTAAGGGCTGATTTACAGATAAGTCAGACTTTTCAATAGCTGTGGCTGTTGGCCATCAAACTGTCTTCCTCAGAGCTTCTGAAACTGTGTTCCCTTCTGTTGCTATGTCTAATTACTTGTGCACAGAAATATATGTTCCCCTAAGTTATGAGATGTTGGAAAGCATCAAAGAAAGGGATTATAGGTTTTAATAAGAAGCTGCTGACAAGATAGCCATTGGCAAAAAAAAAAAAAATCACCTTTTTATATAACACAGGAAGCTGAGATTTTATGTGTCGGATAGAAAGTCATATCATAGATAGGAAATAATCTTTATTTGCCATTTTATGGTCTGGTTTCTATTATTTCAATACTTGTAAACTGATAAACAATGGCAATAAGAGAGGACTGTGCATTTTGAATATTACTGCAGGGCTTACGTTATGGCTTTCTTAGTTTGTAGAAATGTGTCACACTTTCATCATGAAGCAAATTTCAGTCTTTGTCTAATTTACGGAAACATAAAAACATCACTGGTTAGAACTAGAAAGCTTCTTCAGAACACAGTACATCCACAGAAGTCCATCCTTTTCAATTTACAATACAAGATCATTTGGGGAAAAATGGCTGTTTCCATCTGGCCAGCATCTGTCTAGATGTCACTACAGAACATGTAAGATTTCTTTCCTCTAGTGTTTGCTAAATTTGACCCAATTTAATTTCAAGAATCAAGCAGATGCATATCTTAGAGATATGAGAGAGAGTAAAGATCTTCTTTATTCCTGCCTTCAAAAATACTTTTATTGATCATCTCTTATTAAATACAGCTAAATTACTTGGCCCCTTTCACATGCTGATCCCAACTCTATTATAGTTAGGATGTTGTCTTTTAATAAAAACTGCTATGGAATAGAAGATATTTCATATCCTTTACTCATTATTAGTTGACTTCATTGGCCAGTAACTATGTAAAATACATAATAATTTCTTTGGTAAAAGACAGCTTCCTAAACTTGTAGGACAAATGAGGTGGCATGGGAAAATCGCATCTAACTCAGTCTGTCCCTGTGTCCCTGCTCAGTCCTTTGTCCCCTCACCTAGGATCTCTGCTTGTGGTGAGGCACAAGTGGTCAGCTTACAAACCATACTCACTGATCTTGTATCTCTCATAATAACCATGAGGCATTTTTGTGATTTATATCTTGCTCTTCACACGAAAGCTAATCACAGCAGTGAACAATATCCATTGGCACCATTTGATTTTCCTCTAGCTTAGTCTTTCGTCACTTCAAGTTTTGTAGAATTCCCTCTTTGATAAAATATAGGTGACAGATATACATGTGAAGTACATGTCTGCTGTATTAAACACAGCATAATTTTTGACATCAGTGAGTTATCAGCATGGCAAAGCAGTAAATCTTCTGTTTATATGAAACACATTTTCATCCAAAATACCTTATTATCCATATTGGGTCACTTTTCTTACTTTATACCATTGTTATTCCCCTTTCCCCAGGGAAACACAACTGCTTTGAAGCAGTGTTGGGTAAACATGAGGCTCTAACATACCTCAGAATGACTTCAAGTTTCCTTTAGTTTGTGAAAGGTTGATTTATCATTAGATTAAGCATCTCTTGAGATCTTTTCATAAAATCGAAACTTACTGAAATATTATGTTTTGAAATCATCACATGCTTTAGAAGTCACCGATTATGTGTATTATGTAAGATATTGAACCTGACAAGATATTGTTTTTACTATGTCTTTTAGTTAAGACTATATCTTGACATGAATTATTCCTACCATAGTTTCTCACACATTGGTTCAGCAAGCAATCATCCACTGCATCCATCATTTCTGATGCTCTCTCACCATATGTCTCAGAGAGGGTGGAGGGGGGAAGATTCCAGTAAATCATTTTTCTACGTTTGGTATGAAAATTATTTAAAATTGAATGATGTAGCAATTTCAAATAGTATTGTTCTCAGAAAGACTGAAGTCTTAGTACTGACTTAAGTAGGGTATGTTTACTGGGCGGAGGTTTTATTCCTTGCATCTTAACAAAATTTAAACAGCTAGAAAAAAAAATCTCACAATAATCTCCTCAGAAAGATGTTTGCGAAAATTTGTGTTATATTATCTTAACAAGAAGTTTCTTCTTGCAATATTTTGAATCATCATTTGTCCTTGGCTGCCATGACATTCACCTACCTGACAAAATGGGGGAAAAAAAGTGCTAGCCAACAAATTAATGCTCCTTTAAGTAAATCTGTTAGCCAGGCATAAAGGGTACTGTGCTCACTGAGGCTGTATTGGCAGCCACATCCAAAGGTCTTGTAACTCCTACAGACAATGGGTAATACAGGACAGCAAGACTCACAATGGGACATTTGAACAATAGAGCTTTTGCTTTTAAGAACAATCTGTTTTCATCAGCCGTGAATTAATCAACAGAACAGTGGCACTGCGTAGGTTGCTCTTGGCTCTCTGAAGATGCATTTAATGAGATAAACAATGGTTTGTTAAGTTTTGGATTCATTTTCTAACCTCATGAAAAGCTCTGCATGTTGTTTCTCAATACTTGGGAATTGTCTAGCCATAAATGAACATCAGTAAAGCACAGAAGGCTCAAATTCAGGAAACAGAGCACAGCCTGTAGAAAATTTTTGTACAAAACCAGCAAGGCACTGAGATCTCAATTTCTCAGCTGTATAAGCCATTATGTCTGTGCAGTCAGGCCTCAGCTGGACACAGAACAAGTTAGAGACAGGGAGAAGGGACATTATGATTTCTTATACTGAGTTGTGTGCTGTGATGAACTAGCAGGTAGTGTCTCAGGCTGCCTGCACTTTATTTCTCTACAGATAGCAGCAGGGATCCAAAGAAGCTATCACCATCAACAACAACTGGTTTTGATTTCATACTTTCTCTTCAATTAAGATTTATTTTAAAAGCAGTTCTTTGTTTTATGGGATCACCAGGTCAGCTTAGAGCTTAGCTCGTGAGATAGATACAGCAGCTTACTGAGCATTTTTCCATCTTTTCATTCAGCAAGAAAAGCTTCAGATTTCTGATAAGGGTTCCTCCTACACAGAGCACTTAGGCAAAGTACAATTAAAGCAAAAGTGGAAACAAAGAAACATACGGTCAGGTGGGGGTTTTTAATGTTATTCAATGGTTTTTCCATATGAAAGCATGTGGATATGCGTAGGAGCAAGGATGGTATGCTGATTTCCTTCTGTCAGGTGACTATGCAACCTTCTAGATGATACAGATGTATTTCCTCTTGTTCCTTCTTTGATCCATTGAAGGTTTTTCTGTGTAGTCAGATATACAACAGGTACTCTCTGCCCCTTTACGGACCACTCCAGCTCCTGTACCAGCATTGTAATGGCTGAGCCTCTCATATGAGGGAGAGATGAGAGATTTGGGGTTGAATAATCTCCAGTGAAGCTGAGATGGAGTCTCTAAGATTATTCACAAGTCATCCAATTTTCACTGTAAAATAAAAAAAAAAAAAAAATCAAACCATTTCAGGCAGCTGTGAAGTTTAGGTTCCTCCACAAGTAAGTGAGAACTGAGAAAATTACTTCAAAACTATATTTTCAGTTTATGAACTTTCATTTTGCCTATTTTAGGTACCTAGATAATTTTTGAAGGGAATTCTTATTCTGTCCTGTAAAGCAGCCTCATTAATTCCTGAGCAGAAGAGTTACAAAAGTTACATCTCCTGCTATTGACAAATTTCTCAGCTGAGAGTATTTCAGAACTATTCAGTATATTCAGAAACAGGAGGTCTTGCAGTTTAGTGCATGTGAGGGCAATTGCGTCCAGTATAAAGTAGTTCTTTGAACCTTAGCTGTGTTATTGTGCCCAGCAATTATTAAGGTATTTCCCTCGCACAACAGTACTTTGAATCTGAGCCTCAATGATACTGATTATGGAGCTCCAAACCTCTGAATCTTCATTAAAATATTACCTTCTGTTTCACGCACAAAGATACCTGTCTAGGTCCTCCCACATACACTATACTGCCACTAACAGTCCCATTAGTGAACTGAAGCTCAAAAATTGACAGTCAAAAGCTCTGCAGGTCATGCTGGTATTCGGGTCTCAAAGTATTTGTCTTTCAGGCGTAGAGTAAGTAGATGCAGAGCAGCCTGAGAGAGGTGGTTGCTCTCCCACACCATATCTGTGCTACGAGCAGAAGGAGAATAGACCCTCTGTCTTAGATAATTTTCCTCATTGGAAAGTTACTATCTTGCTTCCTCCTAAAGTATGGTTCTCTTTATTTTACTCAGAGTAGGGCCTGCATGGAACAGGTCAAAGAGTTTTTGGCCAGGAACCTCAGCTGAGGAAAGCCTCGGGAGGGCTCCATTTCACAGTGCTCCCTAAGGGAAAGGGCACATCTTTAGCTGAAAAAAAAAATAATGACCGCCCTCTGGAAACTATATATTTTATTTTCCCTGGGTAACTCACAGACATTTTACAATGGCAATAAAGTTTTAATTTAAAGCATCAATGATGCTTTACCTTTCAAGAGGTAATGCTTGGTTTAGCCTCTGGCAGGTCTTTGGTCCAAATCTCTTGGTCTTCACTTTTCATGGGCCATTAATGAAGAGATGAACTGAAGAACAGAAACTTGATCCATTAAACCCATTCCATTAGTTCTTTTGTCCTCCTTATCATTTGTATCCAGATTCAGGTAGTGACTGGAATTTTCCACAAACGCCTCTTGCTTTTTCTCTATTTTTTCCTCTTTATACAGTTGTCATTTTAGTCTAAGCATAACCTTTGCCTACAATATCTCTTGCACAGAAAGGAAACTTGTTATGAGTACTGATATTTTATTGACTCATTTTATTTCTCAAAAAATATCATGGTTTTGCATAAGTTTTGATCTGGAATGCATTGTTCTGTTGCCTAAAGAAACATTAATCATAAATTCAAGAAAGACAGGGAAACAGAAATAACAAAGACTAAACTGGAACAAAAAATGCATAAAACATTGGAAAGATGTAAATAAATTCACAAAACATGCCTTTTAAATCCTATGAATATCAATGATTTTATAGATATAATTGCTTACATGCTAAAGCAAAACATTTCTGATCATGACTGTTGCACTCTGTTTTGATAGCCCAACATGTTCCACTGTCTAATGCATCTGAAGTATTCAAGTAATTTTCCTTTCAATGTAAAAGGAAATATCAGATACATAAATAGAACTAACAATAAAGGATTTTTGCTACCAAAAAAAGGCCCAGTCAGAACAATTTTTAGTAAGTTATCTTAAAGAAAAGTAATGAAACTAGATTTTCAATTATTCTAAAAAAATAATATTTTTAGCATAAATATTAATTTTAAAATTTATTTATTTGACATGCTATTTTCATTGAAAGATTAATAAAAAAATTCTCTATTATTTGAGTACCTGAGATCCTAAAAGGCAATAACTTTTGCTTAGTAGCAATTTCTCTGTGAGAGCCATTTTGCTATTTATAATACTCTGTCAGTCAAAACTGGCACTCCTCTTTCTTCACCTCCTGACAGGGTAAAGACCAATTGACCCTGATGTTATCCACCCAAGGGTGGTAAGAGAGCTGGCAGGTGTCATTGTGAGGCTGCTCTCCATAATCTTTGAGAAGTGGAGATCAGGGGACATCTCAGAAGACTGAAAAATGGCTAATGTCATCTCCATCTACTAGAAGATCTTAAAGGAGCAAAGGAAATAATAAGTCCTATCAGTCTTACTTCAGTCTCTGGGAAAGTTATGAAATTACTCCTCCTAGGGGATACCACAAGTCAAATGAAGCACATGACTGGGAAAACCCAGCATGGATTCATCAAAGTTGAATTGTGCTTGACAAGCCTGATGACCTTCTATGACAAGGTAACCTGCCCAGTTGATGTGGGGTGAGCAGTGGATATTGTCTACCTGGTTCTCTTCAAGGCTTTTGAAACAGTTTCCCACAGCCTCCTCCCAAAGAAACCGATGTTTTATGGTCTAGATGAGTGGTCTGTGCAGTGAGTGGCAAATTGAGTGACAGCCTGTACTCATAATGTGGAGGTAAATAGTTCCTTTTCAAACTGGCAACCAGTCACAAGTGGAGTCCCCTATGTGTACTGCTATGTGTACTGTTTTATCTGGAACTTCTCACATTATTATTATCAGTAGAATTGTGCTGTGCTATTCTTAATGGATAAGAGTGGGAGAAAATACATCATAGTTGCGTTATCAGTAGAAATGGGCTGTGCCACCTTAGTTGTAGCTTGTCCAGCATATACAGAACAAGAAACAGAGCATCAAAAACCTGGCTAACCAATCAGCATTAGCGTGAACGCCATGTGAAAGGACAACTATGCAGGAATGCTGTACCTCAACAGGACCTCTAGCTCAAAGATAAGAGATACCCACCTGCCTCCTTATCTCCTTTCTTGGGGCCTTGGCTACGCTCTGGCAGGGAAGGAAAAGGCAGCAATCAGCAGTTGAGACCAGAGATCCTGCATGTTTAGAATGATGTAAGTTGTTTATTTAACAATATAAAAGTTGGACCTTTTTGCAATGAACTTTGGAAACCCCATTTACAAGCGGATGCATTGCATTGGACTCCCCACTTGTCTGGAACAGGGTCTCCCAATCTTCACTGCAAAAGGGGCTTCTGACATACTGTAGGTACAGATGATAATAGGACAATTCATAGAATCGAATCATAGAATCATAGGATCACCAGGTTGGAAGACACCCACCGAATCATCGAGTCCAACCATCCCTATCAAACACTAAACCATGTCCCTCAGCACCTCGTCCACCCGTGCCTTAAACCCCTCCAGGGAAGGTGACTCAACCACCTCCCTGGGCAGCCTCTGCCAGTGCCCAATGACCCTTTCCATGAAAAATGTTTTCCTAATGTTCAGCCTAAATCTCCCCTGGAGTTAGGCATATGGGAGAGGGATTTGGAGCCACAATCATGGCCAGAGTATGATGCAAAAGTAACTCTTCCAGGCAGATGGCTCCCTAGGTCAACTGCTGACGTAGATATCTGTGATTGAACCTGGTCTGGATTTAGCTGAGAGAAATCTAAAGGCATTTTCTGCCTTACTACAAGCATAGAGAAGAGCAGATCGGCCTCCCCCACCACTCAGGTCAGTTGTGCTGAGCCCTGCAGTGCCACTGCTATACTGGAAATGGTTTCTGAGCTGCATGGCTCAAAGTGCTGTCAAAGTTGAAGCTTTCCATACCAGGAGTCAAACTCCGGCTGCCTGGGTGAAAACCAGGAATCCTAACAGCTAGACAATTACAATTGGTAATGTATCGTTCTTAATTACTATATGTATTCTCTTGTAGTAATTATTAGGTGCACTGCCTTTAAAGCTGTTACTATTAACTTCTTGTTAATCACTACTAATCATTTGTTACCTTTCTTGTTTTAATAAGTTACATAAAACTTAATTTCATAGAATATTCAAGAGTTTGGGCTCTTATGCTGATCACACTTTGTAAAGCAGTCACTTTTAGAGGATTTGGATGGATATTAGCTAGAGGGTTACCTATTCTGACTCTGTATACCTGCACAAACAGGTTTAGTCTCCATTCAGATAATACAATCAACTTGTTATTTCCTTCCATTACACAGCAGCACCAGAGGCAAATGTTGTCTCAGTTTGCCACACACCCTACCTGCTTCCATGATTAATCCAACACCCTTCCTCTGTAGGAAATTAAGACCACAGTCTTCTTTGGCATATGGATTTTCTTCTTTTCAAGGGCTGCTGACATCTCATCAGTTAAGTCAGGATGCTAAAGAAAAAGCAGTAAGTTTTTTTCTGAAGCCAAAGGGAAAAAATCCATCAGTATGGAAACTTAAATGAAGCATTTTATCCCATTTATTAACTGCTAAATTCCATTGTAAAGAAGCTCCTAGTCTGTGTCACTGTTTCTCAGTGTTTTCTTTCTTACCTACAAAGCCAAGAGTAACTCACATCCATTTAATGTGACACTGACCTCTAAAGAAAACACAAAAAACTTTTGACAGAAAGGAGAGAAATATTAAACAAATATTCATTTATTTTGTTTGTCTCTAGAAAATACACAAACACACACAGAGTTTTTGATGCTGTTTACTAAAACAAATCTTCAGACCCCCCCCAGCAACAGCCAGTCCCTTATTAGTAAGAATCCAGATGGATATTACAGAGCCTGACTACTTGTGCTTTTGAGATGTAAAATATCAAAATTGCTTTTTGAAGAAGTAAAATGTAAAAGCAGTTAAAGTTCAGGATTCGATTTTTTCCTCTTCTTTTGATAAATGCATTTACATTTTAATTTTCAGTGTTTTCAATTTTCATCAGTGAAAGGCTGTATTTCTGGATGAAAAGCACAATAATAAAATGTTCTCCAGTCCATAATTTTCTTGTAATTCACAGAAATGATCTGAGGGCATACAGCTCACAACAAGATATATTACAGTGTTCAGTGCAGAGAACTCAGTTGTTAGGGCTGCAATTTCAAACATATGTATATTAATGAACTGACTGTGGCTTCATTAGAAATTCCTGTAGAGTTTTTTGCTGACATAGGCTCATCACTGCTGTAATCTTACAAATCTGCAAAGATTGTCAGAACTGTGCATGTTATTTCATTTATTCAATCAATATAAGTGTCAATGTCAATTACACTGCGGAAATCTATATAATAGTGCTATGTTTTTAAGTCCATATGGCACCATGGATTATGAAAGGAATAGAACAATGCAACATGCCAAGTCTTACATAATTTGGCAAAGTAGCATGGCTTTATTTATCAGAAGAACATAGCATAAATCGTTTTCTGCTTTCATTGCAATAAGTTCCCTTCCTATGCTCGAAATGATAAAGTGATGCTGGAAATATTATTGGTCTTTATCCATAGCGTGGAATAGATTTTAGCTACACACCTTAATCACTCTAGTTACTACAAACTGAAGAACAAATTATTGTAAGTTGCCAGGCAGACAACAGCATCTACAGTTAACAACTGTTCAATGTGGTACCCACTATAAAATGCAAGATTGGTGTGCAGAGCTATAAGAAACGTACAGACTCTATTCTCAAAAAAACCCTGTTACATCAATACATAAGTTGAGAAACCAGAAGATAAGGCAAAATACATAGGAGGTCAAAAAAAGTCTGGTAGATAAAGCTCAGAAATAAGCCTGAAAAACAGCACAGAATGGAGAATGTATTCAGCATGCTGCTGAGGAATAGAGACAGGCTGCAAGTAATAACAGGCTTCCTTGGGGGAGCCTACAATTTTATCTCAGCACAGAGAGCTTGTTGCCTTAAGGATGTGTCCCTCTGCCCATGTTAAGGAAGACCAGGGAGACATTTTGAAGGCTTGCTTTTTGGGGAGACAGCATTCTTCTTCATTGCAGATACCACAACAGAAGGAGTGTTCTGCTTGCAGCACACCTTCAATTGCTCACATTCATTTCTCTTCCCCTCTCTAAAGCTTCATATTCTCCCTGCTTAGATTTACAGAAGCTCCCAACAGCATTCCTTGCACCTAATTTATTTATGTCTTCTTATCAAGTTTCATTTTTCAGGTTTGGTCTGCGTTCTTCTCTCCACATGGCTGTCAGGTCTGTTATCCTCTTTCAGCACAGAGAGACGGGACTAAGATGAACCCATAGGCCTGCCTCTTTCAGCTCTGGTGCTGTTAAAGGCACCTTCCATAAGTATCCTCCTCCACCTCCATATCATCCCATTTAGGGAGCAGAGAGCCTCTTTTAGAATAGCAGGTGAAAAGGCCTGACATTAGCAGGTCAGATCTGGAAATACCTCTAAAAACATGCATTGGGAATACTTATTTAGGCTAAAATTTAGGATAGGCACTAAAATCGTGGTTGATCAGATGAAAAGAAAAGTATACTTTACAAGCACAAAGGAATCACACTCACTTCTACAATAATTATACCTTATTATATCTATGTAATTATATGTACTATTCTAAATATAATATACATGTATTTATTGACAGAGTGATGTTATCAATATATTTTTTTTCTGAGAAAGTGTCTGCTGAACCAGTGCTGCAATCCGATTATTTTAGTGGAATTGAATGTGTCCTACTTGTTGTCTTACAAGATCATGTCCTTCACATTTTTGGAAACTTAGTCAAGATTGTCGTGTTCACTCATCCTGAATTTATTTGACCTTAATCCATGCTTGAGGATGCTGAGAAAGCCAAAAGGGACATCGCATAATAAGAGATATGCCTCACGGCAGGAAGCAGTTTATTCTAATGATTATTTATAAATCCCTTCAGTCCCAAAGATGTGATTTAGCAGTTAATTATAGTTTTGTTTCAGCATTTTAAAAATGGTTCTTAATAATATGACAGAATTTTCTAGCTGTTAGAATTGAGTTTCTGATTAATTTTGTCTCAGTTATGATACTAATAGGAGATACTTGCCTATAGTCACAGCCCATATAGCCAATGAAAGAGAACTTTCCTGCTGAACATCTATGCCAATACAAGCAGGCAGTCAAAAGGCTCTCTAAATAAAACTCCCTTTGATTTCTCCAGGTATTTTTTTCACAAGTTAAGGCTGCAGGACTTGGCTGTGAGTTTGCAAGTGCCAAGGAACTGAACTGAGTTTTACTACTCCATTACTCATGTGTCTCTCTTTTTCCCCAAACTATATAGCTGCCACAGTTCCTCTGTACCTTGCAAGAGATGGATGAGCCAAGAAACACCTCCTTAGCAATACCTGTAGCACTTGCCAAGTGCCGAGTCATCTATTTTATGCAGGATATAAGCAGTAGCTCTGTGTGCTAGACTGCAGGCCAACTGTCCTGTAAATAAATCCTGGTCTTTCCAAGTTGACCCTCTGCATACATTTAAACACTTCATCCTGCGGGATTCAGAGCTGCACCGTGATACAGTGGCTACAAGAAGGAGTCTGCAGCCACAGACGGCCCTGCAGAAAAGTACTGGGTACACCAGCAGAGATGGCTCCCCAGAGAAGTTAATTACAGAAGTCAGGATTAGAATTTCATCACCTCTGCCTCTGACTAGGAGGTTGCTGCTCTCTCCCCTTACCCAACTATGAACCTGGGATTACAAGAGCTGAGGTTTCCCTCACTGTCCTTCTTGGCAGTTGGACACAATGGTCAGTGAGTCCGCAGTGGGGTAGAGAGGACTAGGGAAATAAATAATTGGGCAAACCAAGGCTTGTTGTTACCTGTATTGTACTCTCCACTACAAATGTTTGGCAGAGATGTTTGTTTCTTAGAACTACTGAAGCTATTTGCACGCTGCTTGTACCTCAAAATGACTGATTGTTTCTATTCATAGGCAGGACTAATTTACCTTCCTGCCATGGCAGTTTTCACGGAAAATAGAGTTTTAGACAACAACTGAAAAAACTACCTTCTTTATAGAAAGACACAACCCACACGCAGTAACATCCCTGATCCCAGTCCAAAAATGTACCTTTTTTGCAGGACACCAAGCATTCAACTTACAAAATCCAGGAGAAATTTATAATTTTGTTTCATTACTGGCCTTGCAGCATCTTTCTTCCAAGATCAGGTTCTACCACACTTGGGCAAATCTATGCCACAGCAAGCTGCAGGAAAGGGCTTACAACAGGGAAATAACCACCGTAGCCAAAGTACAGTCCTGCACTTGCTGCAGTTGACTGCAAAACTACCTGAGTTGAGCAATGTGGGCATATTCAGGACTGAATTAAGCCCACTATCTTTTCTGCAGTGCAGTCACTTCCCCCGTATCCTCCCCTGCTTCAATTTGAGCACAGGTACAGAAGCTTCTCACTCAGCTAAGGACAGTCTCCTGAACCCACAGCCTGTGCAGAGCATCCCAGCACATCCGAGCTATGATTGCCTGCCCTCCCCATGACCTTCTGCAGCCCACAGTACCATACCCTGGCTTATCCAAGGTACAAAGTAGAAAAAAAAATACTTAGAGTGGGCTTTGGTTTTCTTAGTCTGTAGCTTCTGGATTTTGTAGGCTTTTCTGCTTGCAGTTGAGCTGACTTTCACAGCAAATAGCATAGATTAAGTTCTGTGCTCTGAGCAGGGATTTCTCATTTCATACATCATTTATAACTTGCTGCAGTGATTCCACAAAGTCAGTATGTCTCCATAACACAAAGATGAGAAGGATGGAAAATACAGCTGAAAAAGTGACAAACCTGCAAATTGCATTTATGTAGAGTGCTGGTGCCACAAAGCTTCTACAGTAATTTTATGGAAACCTAGCAAATTCAGTATAAACAAATTTGCAGTTTAGGAAAGTTATGCATTTATGGATTTCAGCACAGTGCCATATTACAGCTTAGCAGAAATGCTAAATATCTCTCACACAAAATGGAAAATAAATCTGCTCTTCTATTTTGTCAGATCAGGTCTTTGCCTATGGTACACTGGGCAGAGATTTCACTACTCTTCCCTCACAGAAGCTGTGGTAGCAGTGAAAAATCACACAAACAAAACCCACTTTTGCAAAGGTTGCAAACACTAAGCACATCAGATTGCTCTATAACTGGAAAGTGATGCTTTTTCTCATTTTCTGTTTCTCTGGGATATTCCATCTATCACTCATTACCAGAATGAGAACAGAGGTTACTGCAGAAGAACCCAGTACATTTTGGTGACATTCTGATTCCAGTGAAGCAAGCAGCAAAAATCCCACAGGTTTTATTAGAGGCCCAAACTGCCTCTTTGTACTGAGTGCTTGTTATCATAGTTAGAGTCAGTTGCCAAAATGATGGTCCTGATCCTGTTTCCATAGCTGGATAATCAGGATTTACTATGACCTAAATTAGAGAAGTTAAAATGGTGCAAATGAGAGGAGAACTGGGGCCATCTGGTATGAATTTCCATACACCAAAAAGGGAATTGAAGAAGTGAGAGATTTTCTCTCTAGGCTTCAATTCTTAATAGGCAAAGGCTTACAAAGAAAAGTCCTGCCTGTCACCCATATTTAACTGTACCTCAAGTCAGTAGGAAATAATGTCAATAGTACAAATACTCACAAACACACACGTATGAAAACATAAAATTGAATTCAGGTTGAAATGCTTTTCCTTTCAGTACATCATATTGCAATCAGATAAAGAAAAATTATATATTATTCTCTGTCTAGCTCTTCCAAAGGAAATAATACCAAAGGTTTAAGAACATGCATTGGCTTCCTTCCTGATAGGATTTAAAATGTTCTTTTCCAGTGTAAGTGCAAAACCAAACATTAAGGTTGAAAATCAAGCACAGTAGTCACGTACATTCAAAACTGATGTGAAAAACCTGGACCTGCTGAAGCCAATGGCACAACTCCCATTAACTTCCATACAGCCAAGATTCCATCCAGGGTACCTAAGAGAACATTAAATTGGTCACATTATGTAAGTAATTTAATGGGCTATGGTAAGGCACAATTTATTAAGATCTACATTCAACAAAGAAATCAATTCAATTGTGGAAAGCATTTGAATTATGTATCCAAAACAATTGGAACTCTAAGGTAGCGTTCAAAGTTGTATTTTTGATACTACTTGACTTCTTGTTTTACAAAGAAGCATTGCGGTGAGATAATTTTAAACTTGATTTCCAATTTTTGCCACCTTAATATTACCTTACATAGGAGTTTTATCAAAAGCTTCCTTAAAAATGAAATGAAAAACCCCCTTCAAATCACAATGCACAAAATGTAGAGACATGAGTAAATTATTTTGTTCTTATTTTCCCCAAATTGATTCCCTGCTTATGCTTAACCCAATTACGAGTCTACTGGCTGCCAGCAAAATTTGAATCCAAATTTCTCTGCTAACCAAGTGAAATTGTTTGAATAGTAAAGTCATAATTTCTAACATTTTAATAAGGTTGCTTTCTGACTTTTTGAATAGAGAAAGTAATTGAGTACATTAAAACTTCAATTCTTTAAAGTCCAAGACAAACATCACAATAAAATATGTTTCTTTAGGGAAATTCCTAGTATAAGAATGAAGCCAATAGATTTTATTGAAATTACTTCTGAAAACTATAGCAGTTAACAGATTCATCTATTCTCTGTAAGTTTTGCTGCATCTTACGTAGTTTTAGAGGAGGACCTTAATTTGGCCTTAAGCATCTCAGTAAGGGAGAGACTAAGCTGTCATTCCCCACCAGTCAGTCATACACAAGCTGGCCACTGCAAGAGCAGTTAATGGGCTATTAAAGGGTGAGCAGGTGATAACAGCACCCTTCGTGCTAGAAACCGTGGGAGAAAACAGTTGAAACAACACCTTTCCTGCACATTCTAGGTATGGGATGCCACTAATATGCAGGGAAACACTGAGCCACACTGCAGGCCAGGGGTGATGCTTCTGAGTTCAGTCAGGGGTTCATGCAGCAGCAGAACAGCCCTAAGTGACAATGCACAGCACCGGACACAAGGCACCACAGCACCCAGGTAGGGTAGGAACTCCTCTCTGACCTCAAAACTGCCTGTCAGACAGACTGTGAGCATGTGGCACAAACCAATAACTGAGAATGATTTTAAGTTCCAAGAGCAAATAATTGCCACCCCTACTCAGCACCCCCAAAAAGTATTTCCAGGAAAGTCTGTACTGGAAGGGAATAAACTCTGACCACTGCAGGCAACTGTCAGAAACTCTAAATAATGAGATTGGATTACAGGCATTTCTTAATGTAGAACAGCAGTAGCAATGAATATACTGGGACAACATAGGTGTTTTTATTCTCTTTCTGTGCAAGAAAATAAATGGGGAACTTCATACATTCACTGACTCCAAAGCCAAGAAAAAGTAATCGCAACCACCTAGTGTAGCCCATTGCACAAGTAAGTTGTATAACTTCTAAGCGTTTGATTAAGTACTCTCCTAAAAGATGTTCTTTACTTTTGCCATAAACACGTCAAGAGATGTGTAATTCGCCACATTCCTTGATAAATTATTCCTTTTCTCTCTCTAAAAGAAGTGCATCTTCATTCAGGATTCATTTTATCTAACTTCAATTTGCTACCATCTTGTTATGCCTTTCTCAGGAAGATTAGAAAATCCTCAGCAAGAGCCTTGCTGAAAAAGCGCGCTGCATTTTTGTTATGCACTAGGCACCCTTCTTTCCAGCCATCTCTCAACTTTCCCTTTCATAAGGAGATCAGTCTGTTCACAGCTTCTCATATCACGATGCTTTACATTCAACCACTGGATCTTGTTGGCAACCTTTTTTTGCTTCTTAGCCCTTGCAGTTCTGCCCTTTAAATAATATCCCTGTTCTGTCTTGCAGACAGTCTCTCATTAGTGCAGACCAAGGGCCTCCCAAACACGCCATCAATATCCTTTCTCCAGCAAAATTTTCATGGAAACTCAGCTGTTAACCTCTGGAATATGATCTTCTGTGCCTCTCATGCCCTACAAAATGGCATGATAACAATAAACTTTTACAGCAATTTCAGTACCAAGACTGAAACAGTCATCTTGTTTTAAGCCTCATCTCATGAACATGCTGTGCCTTGGATCTCCCCTTGAATCATTATGGGAAATACAGACCATCACCATAGTTACTTAGATTTCTTTCTCCTTTCCTTCCAGTTACTTTTCCCAACAATGACAGTTTTCCTCCTCCAACACCCCAAAGCTTCGCATGCCCACCAATATTTAATATCTTGCCTCATACTGTAATTTTAATTCATTTATGATTTTTTTTCAGAGCGGAAAGAGAATGTAGTTTATTAGTTGGATCTTGTGGGTTTTTCTCAATATTACTAGAAGAAGCCAATATTTTACTGACTAAAGAAAATGTATAAACAGCCAATTTCTAAATGAAACA
Organism: Coccyzus lansbergi; assembly: GCA_033558105.1. Classification (NCBI taxonomy): domain Eukaryota; kingdom Metazoa; phylum Chordata; class Aves; order Cuculiformes; family Coccyzidae; genus Coccyzus; species Coccyzus lansbergi. The sequence continues at coordinate 770,296 of JAUMJK010000128.1, forward strand.
GATGGCTTATTAAAAATGAGCAGTCACTTCCTTGGCATACAAAAGCAGGTTTAACTCTTTTTGTATTATAATATTATTGGCTTTGTGTATGTTACAAGTAAGAGGAGTGACAGTTGTCATAGACCCACCGTGTTAAACAAAACCAAAAATTGCCATGGTCCTATTTCCTTCATATATATGTAACAGAAGTAAGTGAAAAATCAAGCTAGTACTGAATTCATGAAAAATAACAGCTTCAGCTATTACCAAATGTTTGCAAAATTGATCTAGCCCTGCTAGACAGAAAAAATCACCGTACTGGATTGCTGAAGTGACTGCTGATTCCATAGAGATGCTGGTGCCCCTTCTTTAACTAACTAGGGATTACATAGCCTACGTAGGATGTGGGTAATCTAAGATAGCTTGAGATGTAGAGACCTTTTTTTCCTTCTTAGAAAATGAACAAAAACCTCAGTAATTCAGACAGCCTAAACATGTAGCCTAAACAAACAATCTAGTATGAGACGGTCTTAACCTCAGAACTGCAAAAATTAATAAAGACAATTTTCTCACAGCTCTGGACAAAAATATGGAGAACTTTATTTCACTTTTCGTGAAAACTCTTCCAAGAAAAGCTTCACACAAGTTTCATGTATATATCTGGACAGATAGGTATTCAAAAGCTGTAGATGTGATATTAGAATACAGCATTAATTTCTAAGCAGCTAGAGGACTTGGTTTCTTCTCATCTTATCAGAAGACTGGAAAGAGCACACTAGTCTGAGTCAAAACCTGACATGCTCAATATTCCCTAAAAGATAAAAACAAATTAAAGGAAGACAAGCTTGCCTATTCCTCATCCAAAGACTGTGTCTGTTCATCTGAACCAAACTCCTGAGCAAAATCCTAAAACTTGTGAGGTTTTCTTTTCTTCGTCAGTGTACTGTACGATACAGCAGCTTTGAAAATATTTGTTTGAAGCTGAAGAATATTATTCCCTTAGAATATTAATAAAACTAAAGAATATTAATGCATCTATATGTAGGTGAGATGTATGATACTTCATCATCTGAAATCACTATTTGGATGTGTTTCACAGATAGAGAGTAAGCAAGCGTTGACCTCTAGAATTATTTTTGGTAGAAAAAGGGGATCATTGCAAAAACTGCACTCACTCCAGCAGGCTAGCATTTTTTATGGCCAAGTATTTGCATTTTTTTGTTTATCTAGTGTCTGCAGCTTCTAGAAACTTTAATCAAGAACTCACCATTGCAGAGGAAAGAGTTATCACCTTAGTCACAAATATATTCCCATAACAGTTATCTTCCCCAAATTTCACAAGTTACCATGCACTGTACTTTTGTAGAATGATGTTGCTGACACTATCAGGAGATATTGGTATATTTAAGCCAAGACCAAGGATTTCAAAATGCTTTCAAAGAAAGAAATCCCATGACTTTCTACAACTGGGTCTTGATGCTATGAATAATTAATTTGCAGTAATTTCATTGAGAGAGAAGCAGAGAAAAAGGTCAGTTCAGGCACGGGAAATTAGGCAATGTTATTCTATCAAAAATCATGTTGAAAGGATTCAAGGGCTGGAGCACCTCTCGTACAAGGACAGGCTGAGAGCTGGGGTTGTTCAGCCTGGTAAAAAGAAGGCTCTGAGAAGATCTTATAGCAACCTTCCAATACCTGAAGGGACCCTACAAGAAAGCTGGGGAGGGACTGTTTACAAAGGCTTGTAGTGATAGGACTAGGGGGAATGGCTATAAACTAGACAGTAGGAGGGAATTCTTCACAATGAGGGTGGTGAGGCACTGGAACAGGTTGCCCAGAGAACCTGTGGTTGCCCCATCCCTGGAGGTGTTCAAGGCCAGGTTGGATGGGGCCTTGGGCTGCTCGATCTAGTAGGAGGTGTCCCTGTCCATGGCAGGAGGGTTGGAACTGGATGATCTTTTAAGGTCCCTTCCAACAAAAGCCATTCTATGATTCATTTCTTCAAAGACAAAATAAAAGAGAAGCTAAAAATATTATCTTGTTCCACAGATATTTGATAGAAAAGAACATATAAAAAAACCCAACCTGTAACAGATACACTGCCACATTCAGTCTATGATTCAATTAGACAAAGAAAACATTTATACATAGGCTGTATTTTAATTCAGTTGTCACCTCCCATTTATAGGGTCTTACATGTTGGAAACACTGCAGCTGTTCAGTGCCCCACTGAAGGAAACAGCATGGGCTCCCACTGCTGAAGGATTTTGTCCAGAATAGCTAAAGACACTGGGGCATTATCTTGCCACTTTTTCCAGGCATTAGCAGAATAGCACAGGGAAACAGAGTACAAGAAGTCATCACACATACAGTGATTTTATTTTTGAACTGCCTTTAGCCAGTAGGACAGCAATTCAGGGCATTTCTAATATCCCATGTTTTATCAGATCATCCTTTTTGACCAAGAGTAGTTTTAGAACCTGATGTGTGTCTGCACATCCCTTAGTAGTTGGCTTCTCCTGTGATAAAACATGGTATTATCTCCCTTATAGCTACTCTCTATCCTAAAATGTTGTCATTTATACATTGTCCATACTCAATAACAGTTATCCAGAGTAACAGTGATTGATATTTTTAAGCCTTACAATATTAGCAATGTGGTAAACATCTAATTGCTGTATTTGGTCCAAAACCAGAAATAGCATCCAGTCTGAGATGAATTAAAAGCCAGACAGTGATAAAACCAAGAGGATTTGTGTGTGTGACAGTGTACTTGATTTATTGCCTGAGATTGCAAGCAGTAAAAGGCAGTGTCAGTTCTCATTTTCAGGTGACAAAAGGTATAAAGAGGTTATTATAATGACTCCAACAAGTTTCTATAGGTCTGATCCAGGAGAAGATTGTGATATTAGGTGTAACATAGGGACAGTGCAGAAACATGAGACTAAGAATTACTGGCTATAGAGGAGTTCAATCAATTCAACACAAGAAAAGAGACACTTGCAAGGGACAATTTAACCCACACACCTAAGACACCGACCTTAGGATCAGGCAGCTCACTGCCTGGAGGGGTCTCTTTCTTGTAGTGATTTGAGGTGTATCTGTACTGCAAGACAGATTCCTGGTGTGTCCTATGCTCCACGTCACTCTGTTATCAGCCCAGAGAAACATCGGGATTCCTGGGTCTTCCTGCTAGCCTTTGGGCTCAGGTTTTCCTGTAGAAACACACAGGACATGCAAAGGGAGAGCAAAAAATCTGGCTTTATCCTAAGATGTAGTTGGATTGGAGTTGGAGTAGACATCTGAGGATGACAACCATGGAGGGCATTGCAGTGCTATATACTGTAATATAAATACAGCCTAGATTTATAGCTTGGGTAAGGGCCTTTTTAGCTAGATAATTAGGGGAGATGAATCTCAAATTTAATGATACATATCTTAATGATACATTTAATGACACTTAAGGAGCAAAACTGGGCAGAATAAAACTTGAGCGCGTGCTCTCTCCGAATATCTTTCAGACTGAATTTATGCTAATGTGAAATACATTTTAAAGTATGTCAAATACTTCTTTTAATTTCATATATTACACTAGATTCTAGACAAATATAGTGCTGGATTTGAAATAACCATTTTGCAAAGACATATTTATTGAAATTTCACTCTAAGAGAACTTTACATAAATAAGAAAAAAGCTGGTCCTGTTTGGTGCAACTACTTTTATTTTCCAACTAGCATTGGCCAAAACAGAGATGAAGTTTCTTTCCTATTCCATTTTACTCCCTCCTAAAAATAATGCCTTAACTGAGGTTAATTTTCAGAACTATGACATGAAATTACATCAGAACGAGAGTAAGAACCTGCTGCCTTCAGATATATACCATTAAAATAGTAACATTTAATTTGACAGTTGTGAGGTACCTTTAGCAGTGCTTTGTTTGCCATGATTAAGTCTTTAACACTATGCTACTCTACTGTTTTGGAGATTCTACACAAAATGAATGTTATTTTGCTAATTCTTTTCTGAGCATCACAAAGAGGTGGACTAGGTAATGACTGGTCTTCTAACCATAGGTTTCTTTTAATTCTCTGTAGGATTTGTGAACTTAGGCATGGAACTATCAGTATGATACAGGGTAAATGAAAGACAAGACATGCACCATCAAAAAGCATTATTTTCACTTACAAATGCTCGATAAATAAAATGCTTCAAAAGGTACTAGAATAGCTACGTTGTTGCAAAACAGGAATTTAACTAATGTGCTTTGGTTTTTAAGTGTACAAGATGAAACAAATGTATGTCTGACATAAAACAAACAATGAAATATGGGCTAAAAGCCAACTTTTCTGAGCAAGTGAAAAACATTCTCTTGGAACTGTCTTCTGCAATTCCAGTTTATCTTACTAAAGTAAATTAGAACTTTCGTGGCCTCTCAGACAACTGAAGTACTTGTGCAGCTTCTTCATCTAGCCCATTTTCTAGGTACAGCACTCTCACTGAGATCCTGACCTTGGATAATCTCTGTGTCTGTACCACCAAAACACTATCCTAGTAGTTTTTTTTGCCTAACAGCTATAGGAGTTTCATACCAGGTTAACAAAGAGAATAAGCAAACTTGAAGATCTTTGGTTTTCAGATACTACCAAACTTTACCTTTTGAGAAAAATCAGGCAGCAATGGGAGCCCTTATTTCTGCCCTCATTTGGGGGCTGGTGACACTTTTGGACTGCATGGTCTCCTCCTCACCAGATGCCTGACTACTAATCAATAGAACTGCCATGCACACAGGAGAAAAAGAAAAAAGAAAAAAGAAAAAAAAGTAGTTTGATAAATGCCTGACAACTGCAGTCAGTAGTGGTAGGATTTCCTGAAAAAAATGCAAATTTCTGCTACAGGAGTGTTCTGGTTTGAGGGCTAAACCATGACAATGGGTTGACTATACAGGGTCTGCACAGAAAGCTTGACATTTCTTGGCTTTGTTGCTTATATCCACTGTCTTTGCTGCACTGGACATTCTGCACACATACCTGGATTGCAATGTCACTGTCCTCAACACATTAACAGATGTAGGTATGAAGAATCAGATTCTGTTTCCAAAAGTTTCTGCAACTAAATGCTGTACACAAGCTTTAGAACTTAGTATGAACATTAAATAGTAAAAGAAAGGAAACTTCGTAGTGATACAGTCACAATATGATTTGGGATAATTATAGCATTTAAATTAAATTTAAAAAAAGAGAGGAGGGAGCTGGCCTCTTCTCCCAAGTGACAGGGGACAGGACAAGAGGGAATGGCCTCAAGCTCCGCCAGGGAAGATTTAGGCTAGAGATTAGGAGGAAGTTCTTCACAGAAAGGGTCATTGAGCATTGGAATAGGCTGCCCAGGGAGGTGATTGAGTCACCTTCCCTGGAGGTGTTTAAGGCACGGGTGGATGAGGTCTTGAGGGACTTGGTTTAGTGTTTGATAGGAATGGTTGGACTACAAGATCCGATGGGTCCCTTCCAACCTGGTTGTTCTATGATTCTATGTAAAACACCTATTATTTGCAATAATAATTGTGTACATGCTACATGGCATGTATACACATAGTCTTGCCCAAAGAGAAGTCCAGCTTCTATGGGGCTGAGCCTCTTAGAAAATACTGACTATGAAACAAACAGGTAGGAAGACAATTGGTTTAAGGCTCAAAGGCTTAAGGTCTAGGGCTTAAGGAAAGGAGCAAAATAGGTGCATATGCTGCCATTACAGTTTTAAGAGAACATTTTCTCTTCTGGGAATGCAAACAGGACAGAGCCTTGCAGTCCTGCACCTGGACTGGCCTCACTATCAGTTCATCTATTTGAACCTTTGTCTGGAAGATTATGTATGAAAAAAACCCAGGTTTGCACCATCTACCTACAGCATGTGCCATGATGAGTTCACTAGAGCAGTTCTGATTTATCGTGTCTGGTCAGTGAACGGTGCACTGAGCTGGGCAGACCTTTGCAGTCAGGTGAGAAGCAAGACAGACAGAAACCTGGTGAGGCAGATCATTCTCAACAACAGCCTCTAATGCAGAACGAAGTGGGAGAAACAGTACATTATGGTTATTATCATCATTATCTCTTGCTACCTCTAATAGGTTTTTATATCATTTTGCTCATTTTTATAGCTTGCTGGCACAGAGCAGACATTCTTAGCAATTCACTAGAAGAAATGCTTGATTTCAGCACCGCTTGTTCTAGTCATCCACAGAATGGATGAAATAGGGATGTGATCGCTGAGGTAGAACAGCCCTTTCTTGCATAATTCAAACTAAGACATTTCTAAAACATGGTATTTTTTATACACCAAGGGATAAAGGGAACTTCCTCTCACATTTCTTTTGGGCTAGATTCTCTTTTTCATTTCTTTATGCTGATGAAAAAAACACAGGAAGGTGCAAACTGGGCAAAGCGCAGTCCTCATGCAGCTGCAAGGAGGGATTCAACTGTGAAAAAAAAAATCTCAAAAGACCAAGTAGAATGGTTATAAAACCCCTGAATGAATATCTGGAGGATTTTCCTAGAAGAGAATTGATAGTCTCTCTTTCAAACTACCTCAGGATGTGGAAAAGAATGATACTTCATTATGGAAATACCATAAGTTGTTCCAGCATTTTCTATCATCTGAAAATGAAATCTCTCTGACATGCATGCTAGCAACCAGTTAGCAAACCATGTTATGGGAGAAACACCCCTGTAAAAATGAAATAATTTGAAGTCATCACTATACTGAAGGTCTGCCAAGAGTCCACACTGGGGCAGCTCTGGGAAGCAGGTAATCCATGCTACTTTTTACCTCTTCCTTCAGCAGTTTATTGTTTTTCTCATGTATTTGCTGATATAAGCAATGCCCTGCGTTTCTGCACACTCTGAAGGGACGTGCACTGTGAGGGGAGGGCACAGGGAAAGCAGGAAGGATCTGATTCAGAGACATAGAGGCAATAACGGACAAGTGGGTATTTTAAAGCATGGGAGAAAAAGTAGAAGCAGTGTGGCTGCAGAGTGGGAGTTGGACTGAGAGGAACGTGACAGCAGAGAGAGGCATGACCATTGCTTCCTGGGAGATGAAAGCCAGGTCTGGAAATATGAGAGTTCCGTAGGAAAATACCATTCTGCACGAAGCATCTGAGAGGAGTAGGAGGTCTGAGATGAAAGAGAAGAAGGCTGCCATAGGTACAGGAGAAAGCAGAGACACAACCCCCAGCAACACACTTGAATGCTAATGGACATCTGCAGCGTGGGGATTAGTTGCTTGCAAAATAAAATAAAATTTAGCTACGGAGTGTCATTAGTGAAAGAGGCAGTTCCAGGTGTCACATACACTGCAGTTTCACACTTGTCTTTATTAGCCTGTCCACACATTTGCCTTGTATACCCCACTCATACTGTTATTGCTGAGTGTTTTGCTGGCCCTGTTCTCATTACATTCCGTAAGTACTTTTCAAAATGGTGGATGTTTGGCCTGTTGTGAGAAAGGAACAAGAACTCACTGGAGAATGCAGCTGAGTTTTCTGCCCCACTTGCTCTGTATTCTTTTCTAGACTATGCATTGTTCTCTTAATGTTTTTTTCTTATTTTTAAGGTAAGTACAGACAATTCATATAATGTCTCTTCTTTAGAAATGTTTCTTATGCTCTTTGTTATCCAAACAATTCTTATGCTCTTTGTTATATATGTTCAGTGTTCAGTCTTGGTAGGACTTTATACATCATCTCTGAATGTTATTATGTCACTTAGACAAGCACAAAGACTTGCACTTGAGGAGCAAGAGAGTAGATTTGGGATTATCCTCATTTGCTGTAGGTGTCCAATCTAATCTTAGACAGGTTGCCAAGAAAATCTCTGTTCCCAACACAGTCAGATGTAGCTTTATCTGTAGGAGTTCTTCTATGCCAGAGACGCAGAAACCTTGAGCACAGTCTTTATCATAATGCTTTAGCTAACATTTTATGTAAACTGACCACAGCCACCAGCGGTCTGAAGCACAAGCTCCAAACCCTTGAATTTATTTTGTGGCTCTGTGGGTTGGTCTAGGGAAGAGGAAAGATACAAGTTCTGTGGGCACATGCTGTTTTCTGCACTTGCTGGAATACCTGGAGTGTCAAGCTTTTCCATGCAGGTTTAGGGGATTGCCACTACCTGCAGCAAAACAGTCACAGGGACTGGGTTGATTTTTCTGAGGGTGAAGTAGAATAGCTAGAGAAAGTAAAAATGATTCTATACCATTATACTGCTATACAAGAGCTTGTTTGAAATCTATGTTTTTGGCTGGCACTTGAGTGTCTATTGTGTAACCTCTTGTCTAGTGGTTAAAAATACAAGTTTAAAAAGGCAGAAAGAAAGAATTAATCCTCCAGGGACTCTGCAAGTGAAAGAATGTCATGGCGAACACTGAAATCTCCCATATATAGTCCCCAGGGATTATGCTGTAAAATTCTGTACACAGTACATGCTCGTACTCAATGTTTTTTTAAGGAGGTCTGAAATGTATACAGTTTATTATCCTTCTTTGGCAACTGGTGCTACTATAATGCTTCCTACATATTTCTCAAGCTATCATTTTACTACATAGTGCTGCTTTTATTCCAGATTACCACTACGCAAATGAAACCCTCAGCACCAAGGAAGAAACAGATATACCAGCCAAATACAATCCTTCTCTGAGTTCTGGACAAAGTTGTATTTGATGAACAAGTATTTATATGATTATCATGTCAGGATCTTCTATTTCATTTAAGAGCTGAAAGTTTAGATAGGAGTGTATTTAAGATCCATATTTGACTGTGGGTTTTTTTCCTGCATGTAACCATATTTTTCAGAGAGAGCGAACACCTCATCTTTTCCCTTTAAGTTGTCCCTGTTAAAGCAGATGCTGAAGGTTTGGTGTCAGTTGTTGAAATCAGTATTGACAATATATTAAGGCCACACACAACTGGTAGTTTGCTCACAAATACCACAAAACCAGGAGAAGCATGATTTTAAACTGGTGGCTTCTCACACCCTTGGTTTTCTTTTCTAAAACTGAGAATTCACTTTGATGAAAGGGATGTACATATGCAATTGCTAGACATGAGCTCTCACATACACAAAACAATGGACCTATGCCCACAGATTTCTTCCAGATGCTAGTGAAAGCACCAGTCTATATGTATTTTTCTTAGAGTTACTGCTACAGTATCTTTCATAAATGGAAATGCCTGTGAATCCTGTTTATAAATCAGTCATCTATGATTTTCAGCCTCAATAGTGGTATGGTGTGATACATACAATATGTTGCCAATCCAATTTCTTAATCACAGTTGACTGTATAGGATAATTCTGTGAGTAGTAAGAAAATAAAGCATTTCTGTTTCATAGTTGTACCATGGTATTTAAATGACAGTGAAGATTGTTGCTGAGAATCCTGCTTATAAAATTGACTTCATACAGCACCATCCTAGAATACATTTTTCAAGTTATAATTATCTAATCATACCTTCATTCAACATGAACTTTGTTTTCACAAGGAATGATACAATATTATACAGTTTAAAATAAAAAGTAGAACTGCAACCGTGCACTTTAGTTTTGCTTGCAATGCAAGAGTACACACAGTCATGCTAGCTTTTGAAAGGAAGCACAAATTAAAAATGTGTGCATTTCATGTGAATAAACATCAAAATGGCATAGTTTTACGCCTTGACTAAGCTAAAGAACTCTTTTCAGATATTAAAATGCAACTATGTAGATTACAACAGAGAAAATACTAGCAGAGTATCGAATCCAGATTATTATTACCTGCTATCCTACAGAGACTGTCTAAAACTGAAGGCTTCCATTTTCTTGTTTTTCTACTTCAACCCACCATACATCCTGTTCACTTTTAGTATTCATATAGTTTGAGAAAGCTGTACTGGGGTGGCAGATAGAGCCCGCACATGCTTATGGGTGAGCTAGTAATGCAGAGTTGTTAAATCAAGCTAGCGGATCTTAGCAGCAACACTGCGCATTACAACCTCTGCATCACACAGCCCAGTGCCGTGACTGCAGGAGTACTGCAGGGTGAGAGCATGCCAAAGGTACATCCCTGTTTATGAGCCCTTGACCGTACTTTGCTAATAAAAACTATGGTTAGATAGAAAGGAAAGCAAAAATATGTATTACCTTGTGCCATGTTAACAAAATTTCCCACAATAACGTTGAAATATCCTTTTTTCAAGGATAAGCAGAATCTGAAATCTGCTACGCTTTTTAAATCAAGGAGAAATAGTTAAAGCATCTGCAAACACACAGCAGGTACACGTGCTCTCCTTTTCCCTACCTGTATCTGGAAAAGACAGACGTAGGTGTTCACAGGAGAAACCCCACTTTGGAAACTTTTTCCACACAAATGAAGCATGTCACAACAGTATTTCATGGACACAAAACACACAAATGAGATGTGAAGAAGCTAGAGAAAATAGATTGATTAGTTAGGAAAGCATACTGAGTTTATCCATTCCCTGCGTGACCCTGAATCCTGTCCAGTCCGTTAGGTAAGAGCACAATTACACAACAGCACTTACTGAAGCCTCAGGTGCTGAGCTTGCTCAGGGGTGATATGGGAGAAACTATCTAGCCAACAGTCATTTATGCCTGCCTCCTGATCTACTCACTGACATATTTTTCCCCACTGATAATGGCAGTTAGGCATAATTTTTCATGCACCTGCTTTGGGGACTTCCACAGCACTGTAACCAGTTCAGCTGCACAGGGAAAAGGTAGTGAAACTTGGGTTTCATTGTTTAAATTTTTAAAGCATTCATTGCAGTAGGTGAGATCAGATCTCATCCTAAGGGAGAATGAAACCAAGCAATAGTTGCTAAAAGATACGAGTACTTCGGAAGAATAGATTTCTTTCGTACAAAGAGGAAATGATAAAGGTAGAAACTGCTTTCTGCTGGAAAAAAATACACCACATATGCAAAACTGGAAGATGCCTAAGGGAAAAGGCAAAGTTGATATCAGTGTGAGTGGCATCTTGGGGAAAACCCCAGCTGACAGAAGGAGGCTGCATAGAGGGAGCAGTGCTGGTAACTACTAGACAACTGACTGGCACATATGTGGTTTCTGGTGATTAAAATAAGCCATTTAAAAACATATCTGCTTGAAAAGCAAAAAAAATAAATGACATTATACTGGATAGAACAGCTACCAGATGGTCCAGTTACCAGCAGCTACTAGATTTCGGTTTTGTTTTTTTTAAATACAGACATGAACTCACTCGAGCAAATGCTCATGGGCCAAACTGGACTGTAAAAGCCATCTGGCATTGTCTGCGAAAGTTTACTGCACTGCAAAACCTCATTCTCTCTGTCATTATTTGTGGCTAGAGGACTAATTCCAGTTACAGCTGGGCTGCAATCTGAAGCATGAGAATCAGAGGGCATGGAAAGAAAGCAGGGAGCCATAGGGTAGACTGTCAGCTATGAAGAGACACCTTCCAAAAGAAAAATGAACTTCACTTTCTCTGTTCTTAACATGATTAATGGGATGGTAATAAAAAATTCTCTTTATTCCTTGCTATAAATTAACACCTGTAAAAGCCTCCCCTTACCTCTTAAACACAGCAGAGCTCTACAGTCCATCACAGAATTAGTCCCTTATATTTTCCAATTAGGATTTAGTTTTTTACAGTCATTCACTGCTTTCGTTTGTCTTCTCCAACTCCTGTCCATTAGGACATCACAGCACTTGATGCGGTTTTATTCTCCATTCACTCCTTTACTCCCAGTTCAATTCCTCCTCCCTGCTCTGGCACATTAAGCAGGTTGTGATCATTTCCAGGTGTAACTTAAAAATGAAGAAGTATCTGCCACTATGCACATCTTGACAAGGCATTCAGAAAATATGCTTATAGCACTCACATTAACATCTCCTGTATGCCTTTTTCTTAACTTTTAAGTAAGATGTTTAACAACGTGTATTCCTAAAGGATCTGATTCTGGTAGTAACTGGGCATTATTTAAAAAAATTATCAAAGCATTCAAAACAAAAAGTTGAACACCTACTTATCATTGTACTAGAGACAATGTCCTTGCCCTGAGATCTAATCTGGTGACTCAATACAATCAAAATTCAGTTTAGTTTCATTAAATATTCTCCTTGGTTGCAATGCAGATCTGAGGTTTGGTGTAAAAAAAAAAAAAACCCAAATGTGAAAAACAAATTTCAGATCTATAAATGTGCAGCAACAATCAGTGTATAGCTAGTTTTCTAGCATATTGAAACCTACATCGGCATCATATACGTTGTACAAGAAAGTTGGAGAGGGACTGTTCACAAAGGCAACTAGTGACAGGACATGGGGGAACAGCTTTAAACTGGAGAGGGGTAGACTTAGACTAGGCATAAGGAGGAATTTCTTCACAATGAGGGTGGTGAGACACTGGAATGGGTTGCCCAGGGAAGCTGTGGCTGTCCCATTCCTGGAGATGTTCAAGGCCAGGTTGGATGGGGCCTTAGGCAGCCTGATCTACTGGGAGGTATCCCTGCCCATGGCAGCGGGAGTGGAACTAGATGACCTTAAGATCCCTTCCAACTCAAACCATTCTACGATTCTAAGAAGTACCTATACCCTCCAGACAACACTTGTCTCCGAATACATAACAATAGCATTTCAACACTGTTCCTGTACCAAAATCCAGAGCTCAGACTGGGGCTTAACACATGGTACAAACACAGACCTAAATAAACGCAGTTTTACCCTATAGTCCCTGAAATTCACTGGCAGAGCTTTGAATAGCGTGAACATCCAAAAGGCATCTTGGAATCATAGAATCATAGAATAACCAGGTTGGAAGAGACCCCTCGGATCATCGAGTCCAACCATTCCTATTAAACGCTAAACCATGTCCCTCAGCACCTCATCCACCCATGCCTTAAACAGCTCCAGGGAAAGTGAATCAATCACCTCTCTCAGCAGCCTGTTGTAGTGCCCAATGACCCTTTCTTTGAAAAATTTTTTCCTAATGTCCAGTTTGAATCTTCCCTGGTGGAGCCTGAGGCCATTCCCTCTTGTCCTGTCCCCTGCCACTTGGGAAAAGAAGCCCGCTCCCTCCTCTCCACAACCTCCTTTCAGGTAGTTGTAGAGAACAATGAGGTCTCCCCTCAGCCTCCTCTTCTCCAGGCTAAACAACCTGGTCATCCAGGTCAGTGATGAAGACATTGAACAGGGCTGGACCCAGCACTGAGCGCTGGGGAACACCACTTGTCACTGGCCTCCAGCTGGATTTAACACCATATCCCACCACTCTCTGGGCCCGGCCAGCCAGCCAGTTTTCCACCCAGGAGAGTGTGCACCTGTACAGGCCAGAGGCTGACAGTTTCCGAAGCAGAATGCTGTGAGAAACTGTGTCCAAGGCTTTACTGAAGTCCAGGAAGACCACATCCACAGCCTTTCCCTCATCCAGCAGCCAAGTCACTTTGTCATAGAAGGCAATGAGGTTAGTTTGGCAAGCTTAGAGCACTTGACAAAACTTAAGGCACTGCAATCAGCATCCAGGCTAACGATGCCATATAGTCCCCTAGTAAGGGTAGGCAAGGTCAGATTAAGTGAATTTATCTACGTAGACTTACCCTTGCTGTACTTCACTGAGAGAATTCAACTCACTTAAATTGTGGTTCAAAGGATTTACACAGGTGGTTCAGTTTGGTTTCAGTATTCTGGGATGGCAAGTTAGAATTCTGAATTAGGAGGTTACAAGTCTTCAGTAGAATGGGAATGTTTGTGAAGGACATAGCGGAAGCTGCAAGCTCCCCTCTGCTAACACTTTGTCACCAATTCTACCCAAAATGTTCCTAGGAGAGTAGCAAGGCAGGGAAAATGTTATAAAGGGTCTATTATCACTATATGACCTATTCTAAAATTAATTAAAGTTGCAGATACAACCTAGAAATACTCTGATCATAAAAGATGACACCAGCAATGCTTCTTCGACATTTCTCCAAGGAAACATTCAGGAAAAGTAAACCAAATAATCTAATGTAAAAGCTATGATAGTTCACTGGGATTTTCATAATCCCTTTTCCTCTCTACCCTGTCTTAAAAACATAGTTCTCATGCTTGAAAACGCATGTCAAGGAGGCTGATCCACAGAGCTTCAACCCAATTCTCCTCAGAGGTCAGGGACGATGTCTCAGCCCCACTTCCATATATATTTTACAATTTAGATATTGACTATATATTTTAGACTAACTTTTAAAAGTAGAAATATCAGCATTTTTATGACAGTCATTTGATTGATTATAACCAGGCTGTCAGAGTTTCATTTTCAGTAGTGGAAACACTAAGCTTCTGTTATAATAATTCTGTGGAATTTACAGAAGAAAATCCATCCCCTAAGGACCTATGTATCTCTACTGAATGTTAGAGCAGACCTCTTAACTCTGTAGGACAAGCCCACAAACCTTTCACGCTTACTTATGATGATTTTAAAGAAATTAGACTGATGGAAGACAGCTTTTTCAAAACTTCTTGTTACAGGACTAGAGGATGACAAATGTATTTCTTTGCCTTAATTTCTAAGACACTCTATACAAAAAAGTTCATGAGTCGGACTGGAATTACTCAGCCCATTCCCAATCCTATTACAACAAAAATTAGGCTGGAGGTTGCATTTCTTCAACTTGTAATAAATATTTTACTTAAAAGCAGTGTCAGTGTATCAAATTTGGTATATTTTAATAATTAAATTTAATTTACTTTTTAAATTTAATAATTTAACTTAATGTTTGGTATATTTTAATCATTTCTGGTTCATTTGGACTCAGATGGAAAAATGCAACATTGATGATGGCACTGTTGCATGCAGCTGGTCACACAAACTAACAGGCATTCCTTGGATTTTTAAGTTTTGGACTGCATTGTTAGACATAAATCATTGGCAAACCCTACCAAAAGATGAGATCTGCGAGGGTCTTCCCAAGAAGAACATAACCTGATGTGCCACAGCACTGCATGCTCTGTTCCTGTTGTGGCAGGTTGACCCAGCCACCCAACAAAGCTGCTCTATCACTCCCCCTTTTCAGAGGAGAGAAAATACAGTGAGGTGTCCATGGGTCAAGATAAGGAGAGGGAAAGATCATTCAGTCATTACCATTATGGGCAAAACATACTGACGTTAATACTCACTTAGTTCCATTTTTTACCAATGAAATCAGACTAGAATAACAAGAAAAATAAAAACTACATTTTCAAGCAACTTTCTCTCTACCCCTCCTTTTTTCCTTGGCTCAACTTCACTCCTGAATTCTTTACCTCCCCCCACCAAGCACTGCAGGTGGATGGAGAACAGGTGTTGCAGTCAGTTCATCAAACATTGCCTCTGTTGCTCATTTCTCTTCATGGGGAGGACTCCTTACACTATTCCCATGGGAGAGAGTCCTTCACAAACTTTTCCAGCTTGAGTCCCTCCCACAGGCTGCAGTTCATCATTAAATGCTCCAGCATGGGTCCCTCCCACAGGGTGCAGTCTTTCAGTAGAACAAACTGCTCCAGCGTGGGTGCCCCATGGGAGTCAAAATTCCTGCATACAAACCGGCTACAGCATGGACTCCTCTCTCTATGGGTCCAAAGGTCCATGCAGGAGCCTGATCCAGCACATGCTGTCCACAGAGTTACAGCCTTCACAGGCATCTACCTGCTGTGTGGGGTCTTCCATGGGCTGTAGGTGGATATATGCTCCATTATTAACCTCCATCTGCTGCAGAGGGAGAGCCTGGTCTTCACCATGGACTGCAGGAGAATCTCTGCTCTGACAAATGAGGCATCTCCTCCCCCTTCTTCACTGACCTTAGTGTCTGCAGGGCTGTTTCACATATCCTCACTCCCTTCTCTGGCTGCAATTGTCATTGTGTAGTTCAGGGCTGGGGGTGGGTCCCCTTCCTGCCTATGTTTTCTCAGAGGTGCTTCCACCAACACTGATGGGCTCAGCCTTGCACAAAACCAGGTCTGTCCTGGACCCAGTTGGCATTGACTTTATTGCCCAGAGGGGAAGCTTCTAGCAGTTTCTCACAGAAGCCACCCCTTGTATGAACTCCACTACCAAAACCTTGCCACCTGTGCTCCTGGAATCCCAGGTTACTTGATATGACACTTCCTATTTACAACCAAGCACTCCCACTACAAGAAAATATACACATCCATCCCTCTGAAGACAGCTGCCTTGCCTTTTCTGTTCATGGATACCAGACATTTTCTGGAGGGAGAAGAAAGGGTTAAAAGAAAAACAGCCTAATCTCCACTCACACATTTGTCACCTTTCCTAAAATAGATGAAGAATTTGACCATCATATACCATTTTCCTCCCTTACAGGTTAATCCGTTTATTATTCATCCGTTTAATGAAAATATTGTGTCTCCATGCTAAGAACAAAATAAAACCTCCAACAACACTTGTTCTTTCTAAACCATATCCATAATGTTGCACAATTTGATTTGTCTTTGAATTCAGCTTTATTTTTTAACTACAAGTTAGAAGCAGAAAACCTATTTCTTCAGATTTCGCACTGTTGCCTCTAGCCACATTTATGGAATGTTTTCTGCCTTTTGCAAAATTATCAGCATTTCATTACCTGCTTCTGCAGCAGTCATGTATCTACTGTGAAAAGGTCACCCAAAAGTTAATGAACCTCTCGCACAGCCAAACTGCTCTTCTCTTGTGAGACAAAAATTTTCATGGAACTCTGCAAGGCTCATCTTGCAAAGTTTCCTGAACATGCTCAAAAAAAGCCACTTAGCAAGTCATGGAGCAAATCTGTTCCCATCTTGGAGGCAAATGGCTCCATTAGGCTTTCTGCAAAAACATGGGGCTCTGTTTCTCAATGGCATCATATCTAAAAGAAAACTACAGCAGTGTTTCAAATGTCTCACAGAAGTATTACAATCATACAGCTACACAGAACAATCATTTTCTCTTCCAGGCTTTAATTCTTCTGGAGTATTCCCTATCTCCACTGGAAGTACCTCTTTTGATACTCAACATGTGGGGTTTTTTTCACAGATTCATCCAATTAGAAGCCTGGATGTGTGACCCATTCAGGTAGTATCACTAGATCTTTCTCTTCCTAAGGCAATTCCTCATAATGACTACTTTGGACACAAAAGAAGTATGTAATATTACATTACCTACTGAATTTCATACCCCTCCTCTTACTCCAGTCCTCATTTCCACCTTAGAACCTAGCCTTTTTCTGTATGAACTGCAACTCCCAACTCCAGACAGCCAGTGTTTTCCATATGCAAAGAAAGAAATGACGAAGCTAACAGGAAAAAGAAACAACAACAGGTAATAGGAAACAGGAAAAAAAGCCCCATGAGCAATATTTGGTTCTCTCTCTGATAATTCCTTTTCCAGCTGTGATGATTGTTGCCATGTTCTCTGCCTTCCAGTTCCCTCAGGTGGCCTCTACTCTAGCAGTTTCCACTTTAGGACCATACCAACTGTTTGCTTTTGTCAAGGAGTGACATTAGAGAAGTCCAGCAGAATCTATTCTTTGTGAGCGTGTTTTATTATACCCCAACTTTCTCAGGTCTGAATATCTGTGAAAAATCTGTGGGCATTTATTGCACATTTAGCTGGAGTGCCCAGCACCCTGAAATACCTTTGTGGAACCCAATGTTTCTTCAAAAATGAAACGCTGCAGTTAGGGTTTGAATAACTGCATGAACAAATTGCTGGAAAGAGATGACTAAATGATTATTTTCTTTTCATTTTATTTTTGGAGGGAATGTGCCTGCGCAAGGAGTACATACAAAAGGAAAATATACTTTTAAAAAAGTGTAAAAGACATGGGCAGTTGTTTAGGGGTTGTTCTGCTCACACTGCAGGCAAACTGTTTTGTCTTTTTACTCTTAAAGGAAATGGTTACAGCATTAAATGTCTTCAGGTGAACTGGAAACAGAGCAAGCCTTGAGTTTAAGGGATGTTAATTTAACTGAATGCAAAATCTTCTAGACTCTGTGTTGCCTGGATTTCACTCACTGATAAGCGAGGTTGCTACTTCAAGTGAACCGTGATTTCCACCTACATCAGCCACTCAGTTCAGACAATGCTGTTCTCAAAAGGAAGGAACTACATTGTCTAATGCTTTAAAGCCATGATTAGGAGCTTTGTTTCCCAATGTAGTTAGGGAATTTAATAAACAATATGTTCTGGTAAAAAGCCAGGTTGGCAACAAGGAAAAAATTTAATAGGGCTATATTATTTTGAGGGGAGGAACCCAAAGAAGATTGTAGAATCCATAAAAATTTCTGGTAACCACTAGGGAACCCCAGAATACCTAAAGATCAAAAGATCTGTGGTATGCCTCGTTGGCCCAGAGATGTTAACTTTGTCTCTTATATCAGCCGTAAGTGCCTTTCCCAGTTGGTTATTGGTTATTCTTAACTCTGGAAAAAAGATCTTTCTCTTTACCTTTCATTTAAAATGTCCTGGTTTTACCCTAGCACAAATCAGGAAAGGAATTTGGAGTGGGAAAACAGTTTTTTCTCCAGCTGTGTTACTAAATTCTGATCTCATCCCTTGTGGATGCCTCCCTGAGGCTTCAGCCAAGGTCACCTTTTCCATGGTTTCCCTAACAGTAAAAAGAGATAACAGCTCACAGAACTACTAAAGGTTAACTGTTCTTTAAAGCACACCTTCCAGAGGTGTAACTCTTAGGGCCAGGACTTGTATAGGCAGAACAGGCTTGACCAGGTTCCCGCCTTGAGGCAGTGAAGCAGTTCAGGTTCGTGATCACAACCACTCAGGCTGGAAGTGACCTCCAGAGGGCTCCAGCCCAACCTCTTTATCAAAGCTGGCTCAGCTGTGAAATCAGACTAGGTTGCTCAATGCTTTATCTAGTTCAGCCCTGAAAATGTCCAAGGACAGAGACTGCACAACCTCTTCAGCCAAACCATGCATTTTAAAACATTTGTTGTTCTTGTAGTGCCTAATAACAGCAGTTTCTCTAGCCCTTAATACCCCATTGGTTTTAAAGCAGCAACCATTCCTACTTATCTATCTTAACAGAAGTTATCACCATGGCATCCAAGAAGCTGGAACAATTATCCAAGAGACAATCAGGAAACTGCAAGGCAGCTTGAGTACAGCAAAGATGACTCAAGGGTGATGCAATGCCCAGTGCATCTGCAGGCTGCCAGGGGCTACAGGTGTGCTCTTACCTCACCCTTAACCTGTATGATTCTGCTCCAGCATGAAACCTTCAGCTGAAAGCAAACAACATTTCCCAAGCTGTCAGCGGATGCTCAGGTATCATCACAAGCAAGCACATAAATACACCTGGGCATAAGTGGAGTGACAAGGCAGGTCACAAACAAAGCAAATGAGGTTCTTAAAAACAGCAACCCTTTTTGAGAGATTATGCTTGAAAATGTAATGGCCTGCACTATTTTTGTAATTTCTTACTATAACTACACAGACTCCATAAAACCATCACTGTAGTTCTTTAATTGAAAAAAAAAAATCATCTTTCATACTCTGCTTTCAACTAGCAGACGTAAGGAATGGTTTGTTTAATGTGTAGGTTCATTTGTTCTGCTGGACTGCATGCCCTTAGCACAATTGTTTAACTTAGAATCATAGAATCATAGAATAACCAGGTTGGAAGAGACCCATCGGATCATCGAGTCCAACTATTCCTATCAAACACTAAACCATGTCCCTCAGCACCTCGTCCACCCGTACCTTAAACACCTCCAGGGAAAGTGAATCAATCACCTCCCTGGGCAGCCTCTGCCAGTGCCCAATGACCCTTTCTGTGAAAAACTTCCTCCTAATCTCTAGCCTAAATCTCCCCTGGTGGAGCTTGAAGCCATTCCTTCTTGTCCTGTCCCCTGTCACTTGGGAGAAGAGGCCAGCTCCCTCCTCTCTACAACATCCTTTCAGGTACTTATAGAGATTAATGAGGTCTCCTCTCAGCCTCCTCTTCTCCAGGCTAAACAACCCCAGCTCTCTCAGCCGCTCCTCATAGGGCCTGTTCTCCAGCCCCTTCACCAGCTTTGTTGCTCTTCTCTGGACTCACTCCAGAGCCTCAACATTCTTCTTGTGGTGAGGGGCCCAGAAATGAACACAGGGAGTACAGAGTAGAGAGAATCACCTCCCTGGACCTGCTGGTCACACCATTTCTGATACAAGCCAAGATGCCACTGGCCTTCTTGGCCACCTGGGCACACTGCTGGCTCATGTTCACTCAGCTGTCAACCAACACCCCCAGGTCCCTCTCCTCCTGGCAGCTTTCTAGACAGATTTCTCCCAGTCTGTAGCTCTGCATAGGGTTGTTGTGCCCCAAGTGCAGGACCTGACATTTGGCCGTGTTGAACTTCATGCCGTTGGACTCAGCCCAGCAGTCCAGCCTGTTCAGATCCCTTTGCAGAGCCTCCCTACCCTCCGGCAGATCCACACTTTCACTCAGCTTAGTGTCATCTGCAGACTTGCTAAGGGTGCACTCAATGCCTTCATGCAGATCATTGATGAAGACATTGAACAGGGCTGGACCCAGCACTGAGTGCTGGGGAACACCACTTGTCACTGGCCTCCAGCTGGATTTAACACCATTTCCCACCACTCTCTGGGCCCGGCCAGCCAACCAGTTTTCCACCCAGGAGAGTGTGTGCCTGTCCAGGCCAGAGGCTGACAGTTCCCGTAGCAGAATGCTGTGAGAAACTGTGTCCAAGGCTTTACTGAAGTCCAGGAAGACCACATCCACAGCCTTTCCCTCATCCAGCAGCCGAGTCACTTTGTCATAGAAGGCGATCAGGTCAGTTTGGCAGGACCTGCCTTTTGTGAACCCATGTTGACTGGGCCTGTTCACCCAGTTCTCTTGCATGTGCTTCATGACAGCACTCAAGATCACCTGTTCCATGACTTTCCCTGGCACTGAGGTCAGACTGACAGGCCTGTAGTTCCCTGGATCCTCCCTGTGACCCTTCTTGTAGATGGGCACAACATCAGCCTCCAGTCCAGTGGAACTTCTCCAGTCTTCCAGGACTGTTGGAAGATGATGGAAAGGGGTTTGGCCAATACATCCACCAGCTCCCTCAATACCCTAGGGTGAATCCCATCTGGCCCCATAGACTTGTGGGTGTCTAGTTGGGCAAGCAAGGCTCTGACCACCTCCTCTTGGACCACAGGAGCCTCGTTTTGCAACTCCAGCTCCTGGGTTTGTACACAGAGGGAACAACTTTCTTTACAATTAAACTCTCTTAACTGTAACTTAACTTAATTTCCTAATAATCTTCATTACATTTCCTCAAGCTGTCAGAATACATACTTAAACAGCAGATTCTATGTATTATTAGTCCAGAGCGAATGGCAGTTAGATAACAAAAAACTTTTTTTTCTTGCTGCTGCCGACAAGCAACTAAGAAGGTATTTTAGCTTGCTTGTGTCTCTCAGACAGCAAGGCTAAAATCAAACTACCCTTTGTGAAAAGACTTACATTTGTCTCTCAGTTTCAAAGAGAATTAAAATTTTCCATGAAGCTTAGGCAAAAAAATCAATATGCATTCATTTTCATATGAAACCACGCGGTGCTGTATATTTTGATAGGCAAACGAGATCTCAGAATGGGGCAGAAAGAGGAGATTTCAATACTGGAATAGCCTTAGATAGTGCTGATTTATGAGACTGGCAAAGCCCTAGGACTTGCTGACCTTGGCTATGTTATTGGCCAATAGTTCCACAAAGAAAGAACACTGGATTGCTTGGACCTAATAATAGAGTCAAATGACAACAGGCATGTAAATACCTGTATTTTTCTCTCATTCCATCATCTGTTTACAAGATTAATTTTAAATATTAATAAATGATATTAAGTCCAGATACTAGAACACGTAAGCTTATGTGGTGTGAGTACTGGCATATTAATTAATGTCTATGGTTCACAGTAAAAGATATGATACACAAAATTTAATTGATACGGCTCAGTTTTGAGTTGTGGGGGTTCCTGTCTGTAATTGAGAACTGGGGACAGGAAAGGAAAAGCTCTGACTTGTAAATAGGCTTTCTAAGTTCTCCTTTTACAAATCTTTGATGACTAAGCAAGCGTTTAAATGTTAAGAGAGATTTGGAATGAGATCTCACCCAGCTCCCAGTCAGAACGCCCAATGCAAAACAGAAACAGCTACGTGGATAAAAAAGAAGTTTGTGTTGTGCACGCCGAACTTTCCTAAAGTTCAGATGAAAAGTAGAGATTGCCACCTGCTGACCAAAGGGAGAGTAACAACGGAGGTGAGAAAAAGCAGCACTTGCAGTGAAATCCAAGCTCTGCCAAAATCAACGGGGATTTTGCCGCTGACTTCAGCAGAATCTGGATTCCACCCTTGCACTTAATATGCCTTTCAGCCAAACCAAGACCTGTATTCATAAAACTCCAAAGCATTCTACTTTATCTGCGGAAGAAAGCAGCTGACAGAATAAGAAACATACTCAGCAGGTCTCTGGTTCTGTCATCTTCAGCTGATGAGCTCATAGTATCATAGTCATGGAATCACAGCATTACAGAATCATAGACTGATTTGAGGTGGAAGGGACCTTAAACATCATCCAGCTCCAGCCTCCCTCCCATGGGCAGGGACACCTTCTACTACATCAGGTTGCTCAAAGCCTCATCCAGCCTGACCTGGAACGCTTTCACAGACAGGGCACCCACAATGTCTCTGGGCAACCCATTCCGGTGCCTCATCAGCCTCATAGTGAAGAATTTCTTCCTTGTGTCTGGTCTAAATCAACCCTCTTTCAGTTTAAAACCATTTCCCCTTGTCCTGTCTTTACAGGCCTTGGCAACAGTCTCTATCTTCCTTATAAGCCCCCTTTTTATACTGAAAGGCCTCAATAGGGTCACTCCAGAGCCTTCTTTCAGCCTTTCTTCATATGAGACATGTTCCAGCCCTCTGACCATCTTCATCACTCCTGGTGTTTCTCTGGACCTCACTAACAGCAACATGTCTTTCCTGTGCTGGGGACTCCAGAACTGGATACAGTACTCCAGGTGGGGGTCTCAGAGTGGGGTAGAAGGTGAGAATCACTTGCTTCAACTTTTTTTATGCAGGGAAGGGTATGTGGCTTTCTGGGCTGCAAGAGCACATTGTTGGCTCATGTCCACTTTTTTCATCCACCAACTGATTAAGTCAATGAGAATCTCTGATCAAAGGAGTCTCGCAGCAGTGTGAGTGCTCCATACAAAGTGGCTGGTGGAGATGGGAGGCAGTGCTGGACTACAGCCAGGGGCACACCACTGTTCATCTCCAACGAGTGTGGAGGCTCCACACGGCAACAGAAAGAGGGCTATAAATACACCCATTGTGGCCATAACCACCTGGAAGCATAAGGCCTGGACTGCACCACATTTCACAATAAACAGAGGATGAGAGGGGGGAAAGAGGGACATCCTTCATGCTTTAAGAGGGGTTGCAGCTTGTCACCCCACATGAGCTACTAGACAGTCCATATAGAATGGGGACCTTATAAATGCCTCAACAGAAGCAGCTTCAAACCAGAGCTTACACCTTCTTAAACACAAAGGTAATCATTTCTGGATACATCTGCAGAAAATCAGACTATACCCAGGCAGTGCATGAAAAGAACATCTTACATTACCGGCATCATTAGGCATCATCATGTTATGCTGCTAATTCTTGTCCATACTGACAAGAGAGAATAAACAATCAAGAAAGCATTTGCTTTGTTTTCTTTCTGAAACTCAACAGTCTATTTCAACAAGACATGCACTGCACGCACTACTAGAGACATGTAAAAATACAAACTCTAAAATATAAGTTTCAGCATGCTTTTTTTCAGATTTCAGAAAGGTATTTGCATTCATGGTTAAATTGAAAGCAAAATGTCTCAGTTTTCTGCAAAGCTGAAAGTCCAGCCTGATGTGCTCAGGGATAACTGGAAGAGTGACCAGACACAGAATTGGGTTCATATGAGTTTGCCTGGCACGTTGCACACAGCAAAAGCTACACAAAGAAAGTTAGAGCACGCCCAGAGAGAGATTACTTTTGTACAGCACCAAAAGACCTTGCGTGGAGTAGTACCATGTTATTAGCACCTAACCTCTTCCTTAAACCATGCTGGAGGTACTGTGCTGAACTCCTAGCCACCCTAAGGTGTCTCCCCCTTTTTCCCATCTCTCAGTCATATGTATTTGATACAAGAAGTACTTACTATTACAAAAGGTGGAATAATTTTTATTTAAGCTAAAGTAGAGTTAAAGTAGAGTACCCCTCTACTGGCACCACAACAGAGTTTTGCCTGGTGCCGATCCATACTGTAAACTGATTCAAAACGTTGATCCAGGCTTCTTTTCTGCAGAGAAAGAGGAGACCTTTTTAATATGTCCCAGTTCAGTGATTTGGCTTACATCAAAGACCTACTAGTAGTCATGTGATCACAGGTAAAACAACGATGCAGTTATAAGAACGAGCAAGCTGCTTTGGCATGGACTGTTTAAATTCCTTAAGTCAAATACATCACCAAAGTCAGAATATCACAGAAGTACAGGATCAAAAAGTTATGGCTGGTGTCCAATAATCTAGAGCAACATCAACACATTTGCCGCTCATTTCAATCAGGAGCACAGAGAGGTAGAGGCTACTAACAAATTCTTTCAGCAACATACTTTTAGGTTGCATATAAGGTAAATTGGATCAAGTTTCCATTAGTTACATCAAAATATACATCTTAAAACCAAAGGGAAGAGAACAAGGCATTGCAGTGACATGAGCTTCACATGTGCGTTAAGTAAACCCAGGAGTCCCCAAATTGTCAGAAAACAATTATTCTTGTGGAAAGAAAGTTGTTCCAGTAATACTCCTAGAGCAAGTAACTTTTCTGTGCTGTAGGCACCCGTAGGTTTCCCAGTGCCAACTTGTGTTCATGACTTTTAAGCAACTAATTTATTTTGGATAGGTATGTGTTAGTCATTCACTCATCTACTCTCTTGCTTCCTCCTGCCCCTCCAAACAATGGACTTACCACCCATTAACAAGCTGCTGATGCTTGTCTTGGAATGTAGAAAGCGGCACACAAAGCCCAAATTGGCTATTTTACACGGATTTCATGAGAGTCCAAAAATTCTGCTTGCTTGAGACAGTCCAGCCAAAATGAGCCAGTCACACACTACTGCACAAACAGAGCACTTTGTCACGGAGGTGAATTTTGAGCTAAGGAAGTTTGGATGGATTACTGCCTGCCTCTTATTACAGGAAATGTAGAAGCACTCCTCAAACACAAATTTAAGTTTTCTGGCCACAGGTGGGAATGTGACCCTTTATATAAACACTGGAGAACTTCTTCCTCTGAAAACCTAAGAAATGACATTCAAATATGCCTAGCTATTGAGTTGACATGAGTGTTTTCAAGGGAAGACTTTGACACAGCATCTTGGAGAAGACATAAGAATGACAACCATAGGGGAAATGTCATCCTGGAAAAAAAGTTATGACCATTGTTACAGACCAGAAGAAATAGACCTTGTTTGGAAGAGTAAAATATTAGATTGGGGAAAAAAGCCCATCAGATCTAAGCCTATATGTTAGCAGAAGAAATAAATATGCTTTTGATAAATAGACATGTAAATATTAATATTATCAGTATAGACCACAGCATATCTGAATTGTTTAAAGTTTGTTACTTTATATCAAACTGAGGAAACTGTGAAAGGAGGGATAAATGAGAAAGTACAAGGAAATAAACAATTGTGAAGTTTAATGAGTTTTGCAGTCCTTTAAAAAACATGAAAGACTGCTGGAGATTTAACAAAGAACAAAGGCAAGACAGAAAAGGAAATCAGGTGCATGTTAGCAGAGATAAGAGCAGCATGCAGCCAAATACCACATACTTAACAAAAATTTTCATTTCATTATATTTAAACCTTGAAGGGAAACCCCACTCTTTTACACTGTCACAATATGAAGCCTACAAGTAAAATTGTGCTTTGAGATTTTAAATAGATCGTGTCTCCCTGGCAATTTTAATTAGCATGGTAGTGTTTTTACAAATGTGTCTGGGGAGCTGGTTTTAAGAAAAGAAGAACAGGCCTAGATGAGTATATGGAATAATTTCAGTATCCATAATTTAAGTGTCCTTTGGCAAAAGGATCCAGGAAAAGCATAAAAATAATATTGTAAACTTATCAAAAAATCTCTGTTCATTTAATGCACTATTTACATTTTCCTAGCTTGCTCATATGCTAGTGCAAATAGCCACCTCAAAGAGTATCACGGTTACAGAATAGCATTTAAATAAAACATAACTGCAAGAAGGAAGTTCTAAATGTGGTTAAACTGAAGTTATACAAGGCAGAGGAGGGAGCGACAGTAAAGAAAGGGGAGGAAGGGAGGGAGGGAAGGAGGGAGGGAGGGAAGAAGGGAGGAAGGAAGGAAGGAAGGAAGGAAGGAAGGAAGGAAGGGAGGGAGGGAGGGAGGAAGGAAGGAAGGAAGGAAGGAAGGAAGGAAGGAAGGAAGGAAGGAAGGAAGGAAGGAAGGAAGGAAGGAAGGAAGGAAGGAAGGAAGGAAGGAAGGAAGGAAGGAAGGAAGGAAGGAAGGAAGGAAGGAAGGAAGGAAGGAAGGAAGGGAGGGAGGGAGGGAGGGAGGGAGGGAGGGAGGGAGGGAGGGAGGGAGGGAGGGAGGGAGGGAGGGAGGGAGGGAGGGAGGAAGGAAGGAAGGAAGGAAGGAAGGAAGGAAGGAAGGAAGGAAGGAAGGAAGGAAGGAAGGAAGGAAGGAAGGAAGGAAGGAAGGAAGGAAGGAAGGAAGGAAGGAAGGAAGGAAGGAAGGAAGGAAGGAAGGAAGGAAGGAAGGAAGGAAGGAAGGAAGGAAGGAAGGAAGGAAGGAAGGAAGGAAGGAAGGAAGGAAGGAAGGAAGGAAGGAAGGAAGGAAGGAAGGAAGGAAGGAAGGAAGGAAGGAAGGAAGGAAGGAAGGAAGGAAGGAAGGAAGGAAGGAAGGAAGGAAGGAAGGAAGGAAGGAAGGAAGGAATATTTAGAAGACTCTCTGCTATTTTGTGACAGAAAGAGAATTTGAGAATAGGTCTATAGAGAAAACAGATGTAGGAAGACATGTTACCCTCCTATCCCCCCATTTACTCTGAGTGATTTAATATCAAAGGAGTAATCTGTAAAACACACCTCAGGAGACTCTAAAATACTTTCACCTGCCCCAGAGGTTTGGATTACTCGTCTAATAAATTATTTTAATCTGTCCTTCAGGTAAACTGAGAAAAGAACATATGGCAACTCTGTCCTTCCTTCCTCAGCTCTATATAAGGTAAAATCCCACTCTGATTTATGTGCTGTATTGTACCACTGCAATTAATGGAACTGCGGCAGGAACAGTCAAGGCATAATCTAGTGCTAAAGATGGTTTTCGGGAAAGGTAGATTTCACAAACTTTCACTATCGCCAGCCTTTATTGAGTTCTGAAAGTTCACACATCTTTCTCACCATTCCTTTCACTCCTCGAGATATTTTATTGCAGGCTTGTAAAGAAAGTTCTGTTATGCTGTATAGGATTTTGGTTTATGGGAAGTGTGTGCACATTGCATTTGTGATAATCTTGTCTCTTCAGACTCTTTTCAACAAGCAATAAATCACAATTTGGCTGAAACTAGCAAGTACAAGAGGATATTTTGAATTACAAAATGATTTCCAGACATTTCTAGGAAGATGTTTGTATTAGTTTTTAAATAAAGCTCATTGTAACAATCACTCCATAATCAAGACTGCATAAAATACCTTCTAAACTCATGCCAGGAGGGACACACAGATCAGGACAGAAAGTTGACAAGCAGTGGGGCAGTCTAAGAAATAAAGTCAGAGGAAGGACTTTGTAACAGCAGTCCTAAGAAGCTCCGTTCCTTGACAGCTACACAGCTTGATACTCTCCCTCCTCTTTACTTTAGGAAGCAAGAAAAAGGAGATTAAAGTATCCTTGTCCAATGTGGACAATCCCGTCTCAGTGGAGGGAGAGGTGGAAGCTGGTGCTTTTTTCATTAATGGACAGAAGGAGATACAATCAAAACTCTGGAAAACTTTGGACTTTGTTCTTTCACAAAATAAATCAAACAGCCCTGGGAAAGGACTTCAGATATATGAGGAGTCAAAGAAATAAATTTCCATCCATACTCAATGTGCAGACTGAGAAAACCATAATCACTTCAGATCAATTATTACCTTTGATGTCAGCAGCCTTTGTAGGATCAGAATATTTTGGTTTCAGTGATAAACACCATAAAACATCCTACTGTTTGTATCACTTGTTGGCAGCAGAGCAGTCTGAGATCCAAGTAGAGCTGTCCTCCTTTCTCAGGCTAACTGCTCTATCCACCAGCCTCTGAACCTGACACACATCTTTTCAGCAGGCCAAAAACCACCTTTACCCACTGCAGTATGCAGAAGCACTTCCTTACCTCTACAAAAACACCTACTGGCACCAGTTGGAGACACTGGTGTTACCACAATGGCAAAAGACAGAGAGACAGAGTATGTTCTTGCTCTGCCTTTCTTGGTGTTTAAACTGCAAGACATTTGGTAGAATCCTGAGTAATTAGGTACTTCAGATGCTTAAATTTTGTTTCACTGACCCACTGTCACATAATAACATACGGGAGAGAAAGGCATTGCCCAAAATTTTCCCAGCACCTTACTGATAGAAGTGAAGGATATGCCTTTTAAGCTAGTGCATAATAAAAGAGAAATTAAAACTTTCTTTACATAAAACATACCATACAGCTGGTTAAAAGAGCCTGCAGCAAATGGAGATAGCTTCAAGACATTTTTAACTACAAAATAAATCTGCTGAAAAGTGATGCTGCTGTCTTAAGCAGTACTCTTGGAAAACGAGCTGTAGGACATTAACAAGCCAGTCAGGTGATGACAATTAACACACAGCAACAACGACTATGGGGTAAAATAAAAGAAGGGCAGGTTCGTGATACCTAAGGCAACACCTGCAGAGGCTGCAGACAAAGCACGCTTGCCCTCTGTGCCTGGACATGGCTGCAGAGAAGCCAGCTGGATCCAGGCTGCGCTTCCGCTGCCCATCCTCCTTCCAACCAGCATACTCTTAAAACAGGAGAAAAAGGCTCTTGAAAAATTGTCTTCCTCCTTTACAGCCTCAATAGTTCCATTTTACTAGGCACAAAAAATGTTCAATGTTGTTTTTACAAATACCATTCCTGGAATAAACTAACACTTCTCCATTTCAGGAAGGTTTCAAATAAAGGAGCAAATATAAGCTACAAATACTAATATGCTCAGCTTTCTTACTCTCATACACATTTAAAAATGGCTTCTTCTTACTGTAGGATAAAACTCAGAATGCTTGAATGTTTGGGATTGGCACTGGTAATACTGTTAATATTTTCTCCCTTCCATTTTCCTCTAGATAAACAAATGAAATTGAAAACCTTGTATTTCTCATACTCCCCAGCATCAGTGAGCAGGCACACTAGTCTGGAATTGTTTCCTCTTGTCTGACTCCTACATCAGTTCCTATTCAGAAAGCAGCCAGTCTCTGAATATGTTCAGAGCTGTTTTTCTCCATATACAATATATCCTAGCAGATCCAGGCTGCTATTATTTTTTTTTTTGCCCCAGGAAACCATTATTTTGCTATTTGTCAGTCTTTCTCTAACCCCAGCCCAATAACTTTCGAAACGGTTGGCCGATTTTAATGAAATCTGGCAGAAAAGCACAAATCTTAAAGACATTAAATTCCCATCATCTTTGTGCAAATCAATAGGTGAGGAGGAAGGATTTCGAACAAGCATTATTATTTCTGCTGTTTCACTTAAGATTGTTTTCACCCATGTCCCACCTTCTTCCGAATAAGTACTGAGAGATGCCCTTGGCCTTGAAGTGCAATAGTCTGGAGTATTTCTCTGGGTAGGTGGGAAATCTCTGGGCTCCCATTTAGGCAGGCCGCCTAGATTTACAGTGGGACCAGCCTCAGGTGAGCAACAGTCTCCTCCACTCTCCCTGCTCAATGGACAGCCAGGCAAGGATGTGGGGCATGCTGCTGGGGCATCCAGTGGGGTCTGCAGTAGACTGGGAATGAGGGAACGCTCTTGACTACACCCAACCCACAGCATGGATTCACAGCTGGGCCCGCCAGGGTGAGGCATTCCCTTCATACCAGCTCCTTTGCTGCACACTCCCGTCTTACCAATGACTTCAGATAGAGCTCTTTTAATTGCCCAGCGGTACAGGGAAACAAGCACAGCAAGTAGGTCAAGAGCAACAAAACTACCAGTCTTCCTCCCTCAACCACACCTTTGCTAAAGGAATGCTTTTGGAAGGTGACTCATGTCCCTTTTCCTCTGCATGTGCGGCATCTCCAACACAAAATAACAAGTCAAAAGCCCAAGTTAATTGTTTCCCCTTTTAAATTTTTTTTTCTTAACATTTTCAGTTTTTACCATGAAAAATACTGGCTTTCTACTAGGTAAAAAAACCTCTAATTTATACTTGAGGATTACAACCAAAGTTGCAAAAATGATGGCATGAGCAATTTTGACCACCCTGTTATTTAGCAGCAAAGTCCTGCTTTGATCCATCTCCCTGCTGACTTCAATGAAAATACACTAGGTATAAATTAAAGCAAAATTCAGTCCATCAGCTCTACTTTAGGCTTCCTGCACCCCATTTAAGCAATTCCTCCACCTTGATTTCACCTTGCTGCAGTCAGCAAAGAATGCTGATATAAAAGGCTTCATGCTTTCATGTATCTACTCACTCCGCTTTCATGTTTAAGCTCTACCATTTTACCTTACCATTAAAATTACATTTAGGCAAAAGTGAAAGAGTGTATAATCTCTTGTGCTGTCTCTGGAGAACAAGCCTCCATTAAGTTTTTCTCCATCTCCCTGTACACAAATAGCAAAAACATGTATTTTTCAGTCAAAAACTTAGAGTAAATTAAAAAGTCTACTAAAGGGAGCAGAGTCACTCGTTCTAACATTTTTCACCTGAATTGAGAAACAAAGTGGTATTTCTCCAGCAGGCAAAAATCTGTATTTCAAAAAATAAAAAAAAAAAAAATCCAAAAAGTTATGTTGAGATAGCCAGTCACATTTGTGGGAATTACAGGTCCAGTCCCTTAGATGCCAATAACAATCCCAACCCTATTGCATCAATTTGTCATCAATTATCTGTTAAAGAAGTAAGAAAGATTTAGTGCCTCTCACCTTTCCTTCATTACCATGGAAAAGTGCATCACAAAGAGCCATACCTGAGTCACAACCACGGCCACATGAATGGGCTTTGCTCTCACAGGCAGGACCAGGTTCAATCTGCAAGTGAAGTGCTCTTTCTGGTTACAGAAAAAAAGAATCAAAGAAACCTCTGGATTAAAGCTATTTGTGACAGCAATCTTTTTTTGCTTTCAAATGTCATCCACTAAGCAGAGCCTACTTATCTTCTTGCAAAACTTGGGGATCCAGGAACTCATACTTTGGCCCTGACAGAGACATGAATAGAGAACAAAGGGAAGAGGGGCATCGCTGTAACTTCAAAAAAAAAAAGTGCTTTAAAAGCATCATCTACAAACTAGGCATCGTGATGATGTTCTCAAACTGGAAAAAATAATCTTAACCTTTCAGATAAAAGTTCTACTCAGAAGCATAACTTTTAATCACTTTTACATGTTAAAGCTAGATAAATAAAAGTAGGTTCATTTCTCCATACATCAATGAAAAAGTATTAGACAATGCAGTTAGTTGAAATGTGACTTAGAAAAGTTTACCAGTTGGGGGTTTTTTCCCAAACTTTAGCCAGTCAATCTTTCCAGCAAAGACAACCAAAAGTATTACCACCAAACACAAAAACCTTAGTATTTTTAAAGAACACTTAAATCTGTCAAATGGCTTGCCCCTTTGAGGAACCATCACATGCCATCTCCATTGAACTACCGCTCACTGACAACAAGCACTCTGCTCAGCTTCAGTGAGAAACCCAGGATCTCACAGTAGTTCTAGTTTTGCTCAAGCAATCTCTTTAGAAGTGACTGAGAAAAGGTGTTAGCACGAGGTCATGACAGACTAGTTTAAATCATAGAATCATCAGGTTGGGAAAAGCCTCTTGGATCATAAAGTCCAAACATTCCTATCTGTCCCTAAACCATGTGTCTGAGCACTGCATCTACCCGTCTTTTAAATACCTTCAGGGATGGTGACTCAACCACCTCTCTGGGAAGCTTGTTCCAGTGCCAAATGACCCTTTCTGTGAATTTTTTTTTCTGATATCCAGTCTGAACCCCCTGGCGTAGCTTGAGGCCAGTCACCTCATAAAAGCATTCCTTTCATCACTTTAGGACATGTTGTGCGGTCACTGTTTTAATTTCTGTCAAGTCTTTCTCTTGCCAAAGATTGACCTGTGGAAACCCCTTAGGACAGGCAGCCTCCTGCGGAATCAAAACAGACCTGTCATTCCACTGGATAATACACTTAGGCCATCACACATCACCTTTAACATAGGTGATGCTTACCAGTGCCAAATGAAAACCAAATATGAGTATGCATATATGTGTTTAAACAAACAACACTAGCAACACATAGAAAGAAACATGGGTGTAAAGCCAGAAAGAGCACTTAGGCATGCTTTATCAGTGGATAAACAATTTTTCCAAAGGTTATTTATCCAGAAAAGATTACAAAATCACATCCATCAGTCTTCGAAGTCCAAGAGTATTTCACCCAATGCGACTGCTGCCATGTAAGGATATGACACACTGATCACATCACAACTGAAGGCATAGTCCAAGTCTTTGCGATGTTTTAGTCCTGCAGCTAGAGCATTTCATGCCGCAGTTCAGCTGAAGCCACATTTGCTGTTATTGACAAAGCATAAAACCTCAGCAATGCTGGCACCTTTTCTCTGCTGTTCAAAACAGGGGGAACTAAACTGTGATTTCTGCTATTGCTCCCCAAAATACTATTTTTGCCTTTTTTCTTAAAAAATCCTGTATCAGCAAGCATCCGAAAATCTGACATTCTCTTTAACTAGAGGCGATCATAAAATAGATTGTTTATACATAACGAAATCAGGAAATGCATCCTTATACAACAAATCAATTCACCTCTGATGCTTCTGGCTTTATTGTAGTACAATAAACAGTACATAAGCTACACAGCAAAAGAAAATAAGTCTCAGAGAATGGAGCAACAATGGCAACACGGGTAGTGCGAGACACAGACATATTACCCCATCCATACAGAAAGAATCGAGCAATCCACCTGGGGCAGATTTCTAGCTGGCATTAGGCAGCTTTAGACCTTTTACTATCCAAGAATCTGCTCAGGCATTTCAGTTATTCCTGGTGAAAAGTCTTTGCTTTTTCCTAGAAAAATCAAATTGCTTCTAAACTGGTCCCCTTTCTGTGTACCCTCGTTTGTAAAAGGCCAGCCTTGTAAGTTTAACAACGCCAGCAACATTTTATCTACAGACGCTGCAGAAGATGGATCTTATCAGGGAGAAAGGGCATCTCTTGAAAAGCCAGATTTCTTCAGATTGGTACTTCACTCCTATGCAGAGGATTTTTACCTTTCTATCGTCATTTTACCTTCTTAATCCAGCAGTCACCTGGACGTCAAATACTTCACAAAGGAAGATTCATTATCAGCACACATTGCACAAACAAAGCTTTTGAGATAGAGGGGAAAAATGCACAAAAAAATATTGAAAAAAAAATAACAGAAAACATCAGCTAGCCTGCTAAGTACTGTTAACACTTTTATCAGTTATGGTATGAACTTACTTCAAGAGACTTTCATTTTATTAACAGACATGAAATCAGTCTGGCATATTGGCCACTGAATTTGATGCTTGTGGTAGGTACTCACTGAATAAGATTTCTACAACATTTTCTAAAAAGGAAAGAGCTATTTCAGGTGGTTTATTTTATCTTATACTACCACCAGTAAAGTATATCCAGATACAAGATACTAGTTTATTATGGTTTAGGAGTATATTTTCTGCTTCAAAGGTGGCATAGTTATTCCATTTATGTCCCCAATCACTCAGCTGTAACACAAGACAAAAAGGTGCTAGCCTGAAATGACAAGTGGTGTGGCTTGCTGCCATAACAGACATGGCTGAAGTGGATCTGTCCAGCCTTACAGACGCGTGTCCAATTCTGAGAGATCAAAAGCAAGACTGCAACTAGAAGGAGAACGAAGCACTCTCTAAGCCCCGAGCAGCACACAGAGCAGGTATATCCTGAGCCAGAAGTACTTTCCCTGAATTTTGTGACTTGTCTTACTTTCTTGTACTTCTCCAATCTCCTCTTGCAGTCACATAAACTTCTTGTTCCCATATGAACCTCCTTTTTGTCTTGTATCTTGGTATTTCTTCAGTATTTTAAATGCTGCCTAAACTACAGCTGGAACTAAGAAATATATGCTCTACTTTATTAAGTAAAAAGATATTAAGATTCTTGCTGAGAATTTTTACATTAAATATATGTCAAAAATATTTTAAAATGAGACTCTTTCCCTAGAAAATAATAGAAAAACAATTGTAGTTGTTACTAGCTTGTGAATACCCATAGCAAGGGCTAGGGGCTGCAAGATATGGAAAAAAAAAACCCAAATAACAGTAAAGTGAATTTTTAAAGAAAAAGAAACATTTCACTAGAAGTTCCAGTTAAACTAAAATGCAACACAGTAAGAATCCAGAGTATAAAGTGAAGTTTCTCATACTGTGGTTAGGGACCACAGATGTTAACTCCAGACATATTCCAAATTACTTTAGAAAAAGTCTAATTCAATGTACAGAAAATCTCCAGTGCAAAGATAAACATGATATGTAGTTCAACTGTTTACATAAGTTAAAATTGAATAAAGAGGTAAAGAAAAAGTTACGGAAAGGTACTCTTAGGACTATCTGACAAAAGAATTGTTCCAAGCATAAGGGGAGATATGAAGCATGTGGAAACCCAAGTGACATCAGAAATATAGGTTAGGAAAATTAACTGGGTCTGTAAAAGTAAACAAAGAGATTACTGAACCCAGAACAACAAAATACTGAAAAAACCAAATCCCTTGTATTCACTCCAAACTGTTTCTGTTAATTACCTGACAAGTCTTTTTCAATCTGTTCTCTCACAAATAAAAACATTTCCTAGTACTGGATATCAGGAATCGCTAAGTGACTACATCAAATGACAGTAACCACTACAGTAAACTACAAAGATAAATACAGAGTACAAAATCAACAACTACAAGTACTGATCTGTTATGGAATAACTGAAACAATTACACTTAAACATACAAGTTCATTTTGAGCTCTCTGAAAACAGTAAGATAGTTTAATATTTATAATTCTTTGTGTAGCTATACTATAGTGCAACAACAAATACTATATCTTTTAATTAGCATCCAAGACTTCAAATAACCATATCTCAGTTAATAAAAAACTATAAAGCATCCTTAAAACAAACAAACAACAGAGGGCTGAGTTTCACCTAATTCAACTTCATATTTTTATTTTCAGGAGGTTTCCAGTTACTTCCACAGCATCTTCCTGTAGAACTATGTACAGTTGGGTCCAGACAACAAAAAAAGACATTTTCATCCAGCATTTATGATAAAGGCATTTTATTTGATAAATAAGACATCTGATGAGACTGAAACAGTCGTTAAGTTGCATGAAACCTGGGACGGTATACAGTTTATAGCACAGAACAATTTTTTACATTCAGGTGTCGAATCAATTAGAGCATAGATGATTGTTGCAACAGTTTCAGACTACTGAGCATACCTGATATCCAAATATCATTAATGGATTCTGGTTCCCTAGCATGTACCCTTCATAGCACATTCATTGACATAGTCTGAGATAAAAAGCCACAGATATTCCAGGCTGTCTGTGATATCTTGTGTGTGAATGACATACCATTCTGTGAGGCACACTTAAAATACTGTTAAAATAAATAAGGGGGGATGTGTCCCATTTTCTGCACCCCCCTTGGATGGAGGAGCAACACAAAAAAAAAATTTAAAAAAAAAAACAGAAGAAAAAACCAAGAAGTTGCAGTGCCTTTTCTTAACACAAAATTCTGAAAACATTAACTTCCCAGAAAAGTGTGAAATTTTCATTTACTATTGTAGTAAGTCACACAATATTTCTAAAATTAGTAGATGCATTTACTAGAACAACACCCTTCACTTCTGTCCTTTCTTGGTTACTGCTACATGAACTTTAGTCAATGGTGAAGAAACATTTTTTTTATTGAGATGTAACAGAGACATTAGACCACACAGCTGGATATACAAACAGGGGCTGTACCAGGCTCTCAGCTGCAGAATCTCCACCCCTCTTAAACTCTGGTGCTTTAATTCTTCTAGAGGTCCATGTTAAAAATATGATACTACACAAACAGAGGTCAGATCTTTAAATTACTCCATATCCAAAGATAAATATCTCACAATACTTATAAATACTTGCCAGACTTGTTTCCTTATGTGGAGTTTTGAATAGCCTAGAAGTACTTAGGTTTTGGTAGGAAATCTAGGAACAAGTTTTAGAATTCTGCTTTTATGCCTGCAGTAACAATCCTGACACTCCTACTTTTACAATCAAACTGATTTTTAACTGCAGAGGATGATTTCCCATATTTGTAGCTGAATACTATCTCTCTCACAATAGACCACAAAAGTCATGTAATCAAAACACTATTGCTGCCAGTCTTTTTTGCTGTAAGCCAGTCACTCTTTCTATTTTTAACTACATTTATGTACTTGTTTTCATCCTTACTCATCTTGGTTAGGACAGGAGCTCAGCCACCCAGGCGGGAACAAACTGAAGAGCTAAACCATACCCAGTAAGACCACACCGTCCCTCAGTTATTGTCTAAGGATAATGAAATTAACTTCTCTGTTATCAGATTTTTCTGGCCTCTAGGGTACTCTTCAAGTCATAACAGGTCAGTCTGGGAACTACGAGCCTTCAGTCTGTGTAGAATTCTGCCTTGAATGTGGAAACAGTAGGTACTTGGAACAATGACAATAGCAATTAGAGTCGAGATTCCAGGACAGTGTATTTAACAGTTATGACCATAACTCAGAGAGAGATCAGAAAAGGTGTAATAACATAACATGCAAACAAGAAACAACCTGAGAGCACCTGTATTAGAATAGCAAGCAGTAAGGCACTGAAATACAAATGGAACAAGCTCAAACTTCAGTATATATTTCCAGTACCTGAAGGGAGCCACAAGAAAGCCGGGGAGGGACTGTTTACCAGGTCTTATAGTGATAGGACAAGGGGCAATGGCTATGAACTGGACAGAGGCAGATTTAGACTAGACATAAGGAGGAATTTCTTCACTATGAGAGTGGTGAGGCACTGGAACAGGTTGCCCAGGGAAGCTGTGGCTGCCCCATCCCTGGAGGTGTTCAAGATCAGGCTGGATGCGCCCTTGGGCAGCCTGATCCAGTGGGACGTGTCCCTGTCCATGGCCGGGGTTCGGAACTGGGTGATCTTTTAAGGTCCCTTCCAACTCAAACCATTCTGATTCTGTATTTAATGCCCCCTGCCAGCAGCCTCACACAGGCCTCTCACAGCTGCAGAAGACCTGAGGAAACCTAAGCCAGGTTCCCACCTCTAAGCCTAAAGCCTTCAGCTACCCCCGGGAGGACGACACCACAGTGCCCTGCAACAGCAGAAGGACGAGGTGCAGGGAAGACCCAAGGCCCCGCCCCCCGTCCGAGGCCCCGCCCCGAAGAGGAAGCGCGCGGCGCTGCCCCCACCATGATGGCGGCCAGAGCAGGAAGGGGCGGGATGCGAGGCGGAGTTGCGGGAGCGCCGCCGGGGAGCGCGGAGGCGGCGCGGCGCCGGGCGGCGGCTGGACGGGGCCGCAGGCGTCCCCGCGCTGCCCGCAGCGCCCGGGCGCGGCCACGCGGCTCGTGGGGACACGCCGCCGGCGAGACGGGCGGGGGAGCCGAGGGCCGTTGCCCCCTTCTTCCCCCTCCCCCCTCCATTTCCCCCCTCCTCTCCGGGTCGCGCCCCCCCCCCCCGTGGCGGCGCGCGCGCGCGGCCCCGCCCACTCCAACCCCTTAAAGGGCCCGCGGCCCCC
The DNA here is from genome assembly GCA_033558105.1 of Coccyzus lansbergi. Classification (NCBI taxonomy): domain Eukaryota; kingdom Metazoa; phylum Chordata; class Aves; order Cuculiformes; family Coccyzidae; genus Coccyzus; species Coccyzus lansbergi. The sequence goes on from JAUMJK010000128.1 coordinate 808,391, forward strand.
GCGCGCGGCCCTGCCAGTGCCCGCCCGGCGCCGATGGCGCCGCTGCCGGCGGCCCCGCTTCCCGTCCCGTCACACGGCGCTTCCTCCCCGCGTTCCCTTTCGCTTCCGGGGTCAGCGCCACCGCCGCCGCCGCTCGGGAGCCAGCGCTGTCGCGGGGCCCGGCCGGGGCAGCCATGGCAAGCAACCCGCCGCCGCCACCGCCGCCTCCCCAGCAGCCGCCGCCGCCGCCGGGGGCCGGGGCCGGCGCGGCCGAGCCGGAGCTGGTCTCCATGATCGTCAACCACCTCAAGAGCCAGGGGCTCTTCGACCAGTTCCGCCGCGACTGCCTGGCCGACGTGGACACCAAGGTGGGCGGCGGGCGGCTCGCCGGCGCGGGGGAATCGCTCGTGGCTGTCCGTGGGGCGTTACCGGCCGTGCAAACGCGGCTCGCTGGCCCCGAGCGCCTCTGGCCCCCCAATCCCCTGTCCAACCTCTCCCCTGTTACTTTTCCAGCCTGCCTACCAGAACCTGAGACAGCGCGTTGACAACTTTGTATCCAACCACTTGGCAACTCATACCTGGAGTCCTCATCTCAACAAGAACCAGCTGAGAAATAACATTAGGCAGCAGGTTCTCAAGTAAGTGATGGCTCTAGGGCTTCTCTATTTGAACGTGTTTGTGTACTGCGACAGGTGACAGATGTTTTAGGTCAAGGAAACTTCAGAAGAAGCTTTTTTTTTATTGTTGTTATTTTAGCATTTAAAACATTATTTCAGATAGCCGCTCGCCATCAGAATTGTACTGCAAGGATTTTGCCTGCTGCAGGAGTGTAAAGCTTGTTTCTGACTTGGTATGTAACACCCTAGCTAATGTCTATCTTTACGGTTTGTTTTAAAGGAAGTATGAGTAAAGCTGCTACTGTTATTAGGTTTTGAGCTAAAGAAAATTGAAAAGATTTGACAAACTAAGCTCTCGGACTGCAAGACCAGGTTCACTAAACAAAGTGGATGTAAGTCTAGCTAGACAGAGAAGAGGTTTTTCAGAACTGCTGTTATGTCAAAATGGTGTTAAATACTTACCTGATGGTACATTATTTCTTTAGGGCTTCTCTAGTTTTCCTTGTCAAAACTCAGGGTGGTAAGAAATGTTAGGAAATTTCTTCAAACCAGAGTGAGTTTGGTCTCTAAACAGGGTCAAACAGGGGTTTTGAGAAGAAATTGTTATGTTATGTTATGTTATGTTGATGCCACGTATAACTGTTACTTAGGAACTGTTTTCCTTGGGGGGAAGTGGAGTGGTTATTTGATTTTAGTGAATATTAAGGGTGTTCTGTAGAGCTGCAGAACTCCGTGGTGTCACACCGTATGGGGCAGAAGGTAACCTAGGGTGGTGATGACTGGCCTAGTAGGCGTCTGTCCCTTGTGTCTTCTATAGTTCATCTATTTTATGTCATGGGAATTGATAATGTCAGGCTTCTTGATTTTTTTTCACAAATGTTACTTCTACAGTTAAGTAGCATTTGTAGGCATAACCAGTAATGACATAACAATAGGCTGCTTGCTGTGTTAATTTGTTTTTCTAGCATTTTCTTTCTTAGTTTATATGTTATGGAGAGAGCTGTTGGAAGTACAGACAACTGGCTATATACATGGCTGCAGTGATGATCAGGAAACGTAAATTCTTCTTTGGAAGCTTTTAAGAGTGTTTACATTGCATCTAAATGAGCATATTTCAGTAAGATGTTTTTGAAAAGCTGTTGTTCTTATGGAGTATTTATGTAACTTTGTTGCAGGTCTGGAATGTTGGAATCTGGAATTGACAGAATTATTTCTCAGGTTGTGGACCCAAAGATTAACCACACATTCAGACCTCAGGTGGAAAAAGCTGTCCATGAATTTTTAGCCACATTGAATCACAAAGAAGAGGCAGGCCCCAGTACAGCTCCAAGTGAGGAGAAAACAGATGCTTCTGTTGCAGTACAAGGTATTCTACCATGTCTCTTTGGAAGAAAATGTGTCTTTCGAAAGAGCAGAAACATTGACTGCATTTGCTGCTAGCAAAAAACTGTTAGCATCAGTATTAACAAGCTGAGCTCCAGGCGTGGTACCGTAATACTTGTCTCTTATTGCTTGTATGAATGTAGAAGTCAAGAGAGATGTACAATGTAGCACCCTGTCACTCTGTCACTTCTGCTTGAGGTTACAAGGGATCACTTTGCTGCAGGAAAATAAGTTGGTTTCACAGTTTGTCCCCCTTAGTATTATAGGATCAGATGAGGGATAGCTGTAAGAGGAGAAAGACTCAATTTTTTTTTTTTTTTTAATGCATTGGTAGATCATGAAAAAAAATTATCTGTGAGACATCTGTCTTAATGCAGTTGCTGTGTGCCGTAAAATTTGAATGGCTAAGGTCCTCTCAGGTGCTTAAGTTCTGCTGTAAGTCAGCCAATCTTTAGTATCCGTATAAACATGGTGCTTTTTCTTTACAGTTTTCTTTTATGTTGCCTAGTATTGACTTTTAACTGCTCCTGCGGGTAATTGTCCATTCTTTCCCTTCCACAGCCATCCATCTATCTGTAACCAAGCCCTGTTTTTAAATCCTAGCCCTTTTCCTGTGAGGCCCTTTACTTCCTTTAAAGTAAGTAGGTTAACAAGCCAGATGCAGTTCTTAGTGCTAGTCCAGTTAACTCTTTCTCATCCATCTTCAGAGCTGCTTCAAAGAAGATGGGAAAGTGATAGGGTATTTCAGATAGTCCTATTATATAATTAATATGCCAAGTCCTTTTTCCATGTCACTTACAGAGATATCTGAGGTATGAAATCCAGACTATCTGCTGCAAGATTCTATGTTGTGCTTATCTAGAGTAACCATCCCGTTTGGGATGATGGTGAAGTCGAACAAGAATTGTGTTCGGGATATCCTTCCTATAGACAACCCCTGCTTTCCTAGACAACCCCTGCTTTTCTGCTGATCTCAGTAACAGTCACTGACTAAGCTAAATCTCTGGTAATGAGATCATAATTGCTACAAGAATACTACTTCTTGGGGGTTTTATTTTTGTTTTTTTAAAAAACAAAAATCTGCAGATGTTAAATTAGTCAAAACTTTCAGTTAATTTTACTTTTTTTTCCTTTTGCTTGCTTAAATTCTATCTCAGTGAAATTACAGAAACTAAGATGAGCTAAAACCATTTTCTTTCTTACTACTCAAGGTGTTTCTACTACAGGTTCCAGTGGCAATGTAGCTAGTGATGCAATGTCCATTTTGGAAACAATAACTTCTCTTAACCAAGAAGCAAGTGCTGCGAGGGCTTCAACAGAGAACTCAAATACCAAGAACAATGACAAAGTTGCAAAGAGACTCTCATCTCAGCAGAGTGTGGATGGTAGCACTGACAGAGAGAAAAATGCAGAGGACTTGCCAGACAGAGAGAAGGCAGTTTGTGATCCTTCTGGAGAAGGGGCTGAAACATTTGCAAAGTGTGAAGATTTAAATGAGCTTCCCTGCCAAAGTGAAGAAATAAAAAATTCCGCAAAGGATGCTAGTAATTTGACTTCTACAAGTAAAGATATGAGTAAAGAAATACAACAGGAAAGTGAAGATCAAAAGAGTAAATTAGATAAATATGACAAGAAAGCAGACAGCAGTGAAAAGGGTGAAAGGAGAAAAGAAAAGAAAGAAAAACCTGACAGGAAGTCTGACCATTCAAAGAAAAGTGAAGATACTTCAAAGTCAAAAGAAGAAAAGCAAGCAAGAGAGTCAGAAACAGTGAAACAGTTAGTTCCAGAAAAAAATAGCAATAAACATAAAACAACTGAAAGCACTAAAGAAGGTATGGTGTAGGTGCTGCTCTTCCTTAAAATGTGAATATGGGGATTTTTTAAGTGTATTTGAGTGGTGAGTCGAAGTGTGTTTGGAATGTAGCTTCCCCTCTAGTTCTGGCACATTTGCCTAGCTAGCCACAACTAGGTCTTGGATCATCTCCTTTAACTGAGGTACCAACATTAGCAATCAGATCAGCTTTGATTCTTCAGGTATGTGACTGGTAATCTGCCTTACTCTGGTAGCTTCTCTTGGAGATTCCAGTTTGCATTTGAAGTTTCTAATTGTACTTCAGGGTGATTTCTGTTTTGAGTAAACCAGACTTAGCATAATAATATTTCACTAAGGTATTACAAATGGGGGTTTATTTCTATTTTTTGTGCTTAAGATAATTTTGTTTTCAGTGGCAAGATCACTGTTTTCGTAAGAAAAGTTTTTTCAAATACAGTTTGCTCTATTACAGCCCTATTTCTCTTTTTTCCTTTGCAAGAAAATATGTCAATAGATTCAGATATGGATGTACTCAGTGACATAACGGTGAGCTCTGTCCATACCAGTGACCTTTCTTCCTTTGAAGAGGAGAGTGAAGAGGAGGCAGTAATTTCTGACAGTACTGAAGAGGGGGAGATTACATCAGATGGTAAATTAGATTAAGTAGCAAGACAGAAAATATAATGCTTTTGAATGCATCGTGTTATGAATTTGAGGTTTTGCAGCATGTTTTATTGTACTTGTTTATGGGAAAGAATATGAATGTGGAATGTATAGCATTTGTGCAATTACCAAAGGCAAGTGACGGACACATTTTGAATATTTTTTTGATAGCACAATGTATTCTAAAAATTGTAAGTCTTGTTTGTAATACAGTATTTCGTAGGCATAAAAACACTTAATTGTGATGGATATGTCACTTCCCTATGGTGCTTGATCCTTTTCCTTCTGCCATGAGTTTTGGTGTAACATTAGAGTGCTTTGTTTATGGTCCCAGGGTTGTAATTGTAGCTGACTTTGTGGATCAGCTGAGTTTTGGAGCTTAAGGATAGCAGGAGTTCCAGATTGTACCTGACCACGGTAGAAGGAACAGGAATGGATCTAACTTTAAGTGTTTGAAAACAGCAAATCTTTCCACTGACTGGGTTACCTTTTTGTGCTCTTGTCCAGAGCAGATCTGAGAGTGTGATTTCTGTGGATATGTGGCTTTGCAGTCAATAAGACTTTCCTCTTCATAATACAGTGTGCCTTGATACCTGAATTAGTTGTCTCTTGTGTGCTATGAGGTCATCTTTTCTGATCTGAAAATATTATTTAGAAGCACTGAATTACTTGCACATTCTCTGGCTTTGGTGTTACCTTTAAACGTGACAGATTGCATTCAGTGCTAACTAAATATTTGTGAAGTGACAACAAGCCTTAAATACATTTCAGGGATATAAAAAATTTGTATGGTGTGGAGCACGTTTTGCGCTATTTCTAATAACACTAATAAAACTGAAATACATTTATTAGTTTTTTTACTTGAATAATACTTAAATAAGTATTATTTGTGGTTTGTGTTTATATTTCAGTAAGCCTATTTAGATTTTTACATTCTCAAGTATTGTACAGTTTTTTTTGGTGTAGGGAAGAAACTTAATACATAGCAGAATTTCTTTTCTGACTTCTTTCACTGTTAACTACAAAATTCTGTGTGTAAAAAGGCAATGTGATTACAGGTAAGAGGGTAAGTCCAGTTTTAGCTCTCTTTTTAGAAGTAATCGTTGATACATTTTGAGTAGCTTTGCCTCTTTAGAAGTTATATTGAAAGAAAGCTCTGCCCTAATTTATCAACGTATCTCTATACTTCACTAATCTTTCTTCAGATGACAAGGAGAAAAACGGTCAAAATAAGACAAAGCCACATGCTAATGAGCTGAGTGATGGGAAAGCCAAGCCTGTTCGTCATGCTTATGTTCGCAAGCCTTTCTTGTACTCCAAATATTTCAGTGATTCAGATGATGAACGAACTGTAGAACAACGTCGTCAGTCCATTGTAAGTATAGATTTTGTTATTGCTTGCATTCTATGTCATTAAAGCTTTCAGCACAGAAATTCCACTTCTTCTTTGGTGGTGGTTTGTGAGGATGAGAAATGTTTCTTCGCACTTGATTTTTTTTAAAAAAAAAAAATTATTATTTTTCTTCACCCCTTGTGTTACAACTGACTCTCCTTCAGACTTCTGCTGATATTGCATGATCTGCTTTCCAGGGAAGCACTCTACTGGTTATGAAAGCTTCTAATGGTAAAAGCAGGGACACGCTTTTTGGTCTTTTTCCCCTAATCTAAAATAAATAGTCCTTTGATGTTGACTGTGGATTTACTAGTTACATGCAGTGTATTCTCAGTATTGCAGCAATTGGTGGATTCCTTCTGAACTGAGTGATTTGATAGGGAGAACAGGAACTGCTGTACATGTGAAAAATCTGATCTTCAATAGATATAATGTATGTAATGAAAATTTGGGTGGAAAAAGTAGGTCATATCTTCCTGCAGCATTGTGTAGTTAGGGCTTGATTTGACTACTGTAGGCCACTTCATTACATTCTTGCTGTTCATGAAATCAGGAGTTTGTTGCATGTCTGCAGCCATTGGAAATGGAAAGACACGTTTGAGCATGTTCGCTGTGTCTTGTGGGAGGACTAACCCACAGTAGAGGGAACAGCAATTCTTTCAGATATTTATTTCTTTGGCTAAATATACATTTTATTTAAATATGTTTGTATATTTAATGTATATACACTATGTATTTATTATATATATATCTCTCTGTGTGTTATAATTGAAAATAAGATCTGTTCTTTGAGAAGGTCTCATAGCTTCTGTCTGAAGAAATAAGTGATGATGAAACTATGGAACTAATGAATTTCACTTCACAGAAATATTAAAGGATTCTGTTAACATTCACGTAATGATTTCTAAAATCTGTTTATTTTTCAGTTTGCCTCAGCCTACAATGTTGTGTTTTATACGAGTTTTAGACATACATTTGTAGTGAAAGAATGCTCTTTCACCTTATGATAAATTATTTTCCTTGTTTTTGTATCTCAGGCCAAAGAAAAAGAAGAGAGACTCCTAAGAAGGCGAATTAACAGAGAGAAACTTGAAGAAAAACGTAAACAGAAGGCTGCAGAAAAAACAAAATCCTTAAAAACTGGAAATCAAAATCCTAAAGGTATGAGAAGTATAATACTAGTCCCAGCTGCCCTGATCTCGCTCCCATTCTCTGGGCAAAAAACATTCGGCTTAAAATATTTATAATAGGTCTGTAGTCACTTCCCTTAAATGTGAAGTTTTGACTGATATAACAGAAAAATGGATAATGTAAGTTGTTCATACAAAATTCCACATCTTCACTCTTTCGTATATCCTTTCATGTATCGTTATATTGCTTAAACGCAATGAATACCAATATACATTGGTAGTTCCCCACTGCATATTAGGTCTGTCTGTACTACTTTCAGTCACATATACAGTTGAAACAGTAATATGACATGCTTACATGTTTCACCATCTGTGTATTATTTTAGGAAAAAGTGGCTTGAACTTAGAAGAACATTCATCAAGAAGTCTTGAGTCAAAAGCTACTGGTACCAGCATTAAGGATGTGCTTAAAGAACAGAAATTTTTTGAAAAAAAAGTAGCCTTGAGCAGAAAAAGAAAAAGAGATTCAAGGTATTAATATATTTTCTCAAAAGGAATTAAGTTTTTGAGTGTTAATTTTTGCATATGGAAAAGGTTCGCTACAACTTTGTGGTTAGTCTTATCAATTTTAAACATTTCCTCTTAAAATATTGACATAATTTTGTTAACAATGAGCATGAAGTTCAGGCAGAAAATCAAGTTAAAGCTGCAGCTCAGACTGCAGTCGCAGGCTTCATGTGGTTTTTCAGACACAGAATGGTAATGAAGGCGTGAGAATGCACAGCTTTTGGATGTTTATGCATCTAATATCAGTCAGTCAACAACGTGGTTTAGTCTTTAAATTGATGTTTTACATAGATACATACATACTTCTCGGTCTACACACAGGAATGTATAAGGCAGGAATTTGCTTTACAGAGGTAACTGTCATACTAATATTCTCTGATTTAAAGCATTGATGTCCAGAGGATGTTTTTGAAATTGGTACATAAAATTTTGAAAGAGAAAAAGCTTGAACAAATTGGGTATTCAAAAGTTGTGTGACCATCTTCTGGTTTGATATTTTTAATGCACATTTCTCTCCTTCAACTGATACTGGTATTTTTCTCTTTTCTTAATTGTCCAAATACCTGTTTCAGGCATGCTGAAGATGGCTGCAAAAAGAAGTATGAGCCATCTGAAGAAGATTCTAAAGAAATACAAAAGTTAAATGAGGTATATATCTCTTAACATAAACCTTAGGATTTTCCTTTTTAATTGCAATAGTACTAGTTCATATACCCATACCAAAATCCATAATATTATATTCATTCTTACGATTGATTTTTTTTCCTGCTAGTTTTTTCACTCATGTTACTGACCTGATGATGCTGTAGTAATGTTTTCTGAATTCCAGTAGCCACTAGAATATACAGTCTGCATATTTGGTGCTGATACATGGTATAGTAGAACACAAGGTATATTTTAAGCTGTATTCTTTGAAACATGTTGCATTTTAAATAAGAACAAAGTATGTCTTATGTGCAAAGACTTGAGGAGCTTGATTTATTTTATGTTCTCGTTGTGGAGTTAGAGAAAAAACTAATGTGTCCGAATACTAAAGGAAAGAGAATTTTTATGGTGAGAGTTTTTACTAGCAATGTTATTAACAAAAAAAAAAAGAGCTAGTTGGAAGTTCAAGTGGAAGACTACGGTTTGGGGTTTTTTGTGGGTCTTGGGGTGCTGTGTGTGGTTTTGGTTTTTTGTTTGTTGTCTTTTTTTAAAGACAGCATAGTGGCTGTTTAAATAACTTACGGAGTACTTGAAATTGTGAATGTCCATTTAAAAATTCATTTAAATACTTTTAGAAAGGAAAATCACTTTATAAGGAAAGATACTCATGGTCAAACAGACCGCTTATGGTTAACAACTTTTTCTTTATCTTTTTCCTCAATGGTAGGTAGTTGGAATGAGAATAGCAGATTTCATTTTCTTACTTGCCTGTATTTTAAGTGAATTTTTGTTACAGTGTTAAGTGTATGCTTTGGTTTATTGTTTTTGTTGAGTTTGCCCTTAACAATTCTTTTTGATCATGTAGTGAAGGAACTGTGTAACATTTGCTTATACATGTAAAAACTTTCTTTTGTAGACTTGTGAAAAAAATACTACCAAAGAACTGAAGCATAATCATGGTAAAAGTGAAATCTCTAAACAGCTTAGAAGACTTTCAGAATTGGTGCATTCAACTGAGGAAAGCAAAAGTGATTCTAGGGTTGAAAAAGAACATAAAAGGAAAGCCTCTACCTCACTTCAGGCTGAAGGAGTCCAGCAGGAGAGTGAAACAAAGGATCCAAAAAGACAACTGGACAGAGCAGAAGTCAGTACTGAAGAACTACAGAAGCAGAAATCCATATTTAAAAATGAGAAACACCCCAAAAAAGATAGTGACATAGAAACTCAACATATGAGAAATTCTGCCAAAAAAGAAGCCAAGTCTCACAGAGATAAAAACGAAAAGGAAAGAACTACTTTAGAAGATAAACTTCCTTTAAAGCACAAATATAAGGGGGATGGTACTCACAAATCAAGTGAAGAAGTTGAAATCCATTCATTTGAGAGAAGTTTGAAAGGAGAGGATGGTGGTCAGAAACAACATAATCAACAAATAAAAGTTTCCTCAGATGACAAATCTGAAAGAAAAAGTAAACACCGAAGTGAACGGAAAATATCAGTAACAGGTAAAGATGGAAAAAATATTTCTGAATCAACATTAAAAGCTGAAGAATTGCTACGTAAGGAAAATAAAAAAGACAAGCATCTCTCAACTGAAAAGTCAAGAGCAGAGTACAAGTCCAAAAGGTCCCTGAGTGATTCTAGGCCACAAAAGGATTCCCTAAGTGCCTCAAAACAACTTGCTTCTGCATCACACAGAAGGAGCGAAAGCTACTCAGAAGATAAACATGAAATAGAATCAGCTAACTCTGATTGCAATTTGAAACAAGAAGATGGTGTTCATAAAGATAGACGTAGATCTAAGAGCCTTGTAGAAGACAAGGCTTCATTAAAGTCTAAGTCAAAAAGCCATACTAAGCAATTAAAAGCATCTGAAATAGAAATACAAGAACATTTAACAAAGCAAGAGACTGGTCAGAAACTAGATAAAGATAAAAGCATAGAAGAGAATGATTCAGATAAGCAACACAAATCCAAGAATGAAGACAAAGTTCATGAAGAGAGCGGTGCTGAGCTTGAGCCTTTAAGTGGCACGCAGTCAACTCAGGGATCACAAAAAGACTCCAGTCACAGAGTGAAGCTACATTCTGGAGAAAGAGGATCGGTAAAAGAGAAATGTAGAAGTGATAAAGATTTAAGCAATTCCAAACTAGAAAGAAAGTTATCTACTGAAGGTCACAAAAGCAGAAACTTAAAGCACAGCAACAAGGAAATAAAGAAGAAAGAAGAAAATATCAAATTGGAAGATAAAGATATTAAAGAAATGGATAGTGGGACTGAAAAGCCATTGAGCATCACAGTGGCAATAGATAAAAAACAAAGTAAGAAGATAGCCTCTGAAAATAGAAAAAGCAGTATATCAAACCAAGATTTACTTGGAGGGGAAAATCAATCAGCAAGCACAACTGAAAGCAGTCGTGCTCCAGCCCCTCAAGAGCCAAGTGTGAATAATGATGACTTGCGTTCTGGTCATGAGGAGGAGCTGATGGAACTTGATTTGAAACAAACAAAAGTACAGCAGTCATCTAACATCAAAGGAAAAAACATTGAAAACTCACTCCAAGCCACAGATACTGAGCATTCAGCTAAAGAAAAGATATCTCTCTCTATTTCAGATAAGGAATTAAAACACAGCTTGGCAGATCCTGAAGCTTGTGAGTCACAACTTGTGCCTGCAGCTGAAAAAACTGTTAAACAAGAAGATAATGCTAATAAACAAGTTGGTGCCTTAGACACTTTATTCAAAAAAGCTTCCATAGATCAAGAACCCAATAAACAAGGGGGTTATAAAATGAGCCCTGGATGTAAAAGAAGTGGTAGAATCTTACGGAAAGTTCCCAGTAAGGATCAAGCTCCAGAAGACAGCAGAAGACCAAAGAATTTAAAAACTGTGATAAATTCTAATTCAGATGATGTTCCTTTAGCAGTTAATTCTTCCAGAGAAGGTGCTGCTGATGCCAAGTCCATGGATGTGGATAGCTGTAATTTTACAGATTACTTGGATGGCACGTCTAAAGAATGCTGTAATTCAGATGGAACATCTTTATTTGAAGATACTTCCATTCTGAAGAATGATGCAGCACAGATTGTATGCATGGGACAACAAGATAGTGCAGTGATGAGTTCTGTCACAAAAGACAATGGTGACATTACCGTGACAGACAGTATAGAAAAAGGTAACAAGGTGCCCTTGACTGATGAAGAGGCAATGGAAGACAATACAGCTGGGTTATCTAGTCAAAATTATGATGAAGCAGCAAAATTGGAAAGTAGTCAACAAAATGAGTTGAAAATGAAGGAGGAAAGCTTGGTGACTGATATAACTAAAGATTGTGGAAATGTAACAACAGAAGAATTTCAAAAAAAGGAGAGAGAGTGCTTGAATACAGATGCTTCCACAGAGAGAGAAAGAAGCAGCACAACGATGGATGATGTGGAAAGTAACAAGATGCATGATAGTGATGATACAATACAATCTTCCTCTCTGTTAGTGCCTGAAAGAGTCCTTGAGGAGACAGTCAAAGACTCTGTTATAGCCAGCGGGCAAGAAAACAGTGATGTGATTGGCGTGGAAGATAAAAGTGAAAGCAATGCAGTAGACACCAGTGCGGGAAGTAGTAAACTTTGTTTGTTACACAGCAGCCTACAAACAACTCCTGCCACTGTAATAGGAACTAGCACAGAAAAGATCATTGAGAGCAATGGCAATGTATTGGCCACGAGTACAGGGGAAGAAAGAGCTGAGGGTGCATCACATTCTGAAAAGGACAGTGATGCTACAACCACTTGCTCAGAAGAAGAAAGTGAAGTGACAGTGATCTGCTCAACCATAGAAGCTGATGAAGGTTTCACAACAGGTGTATGGGTAAAAAGTAGTGAGAGTGGCAGTTTCATCACGGGAGCAGGTATTGGCGAGTGTACTGTTGCAGCAGCCGAAGAAGGTGGTGGTAGTGTTGTCACCGAAGGATTAGCAGAAAGTGAAAGTTACCTAACAAGTACAGGAGAACAAAATGGTGACTGTACCATGGTTGATGCAGAAGAAAGTAGTAAGGATTCAGTCAATGCGAGTGGAGTAGAAGTTGAAGACCGTGTGAATAGTGCTGGGGCAGAAGAAAAAGATGATGCTGTGACTAGTGCAGGCTCTGAAGAAAAGCGAAAACCCACAACTTGTGTAGATGCAGGCAGATATGAAAGTTCTGTATCCTGCTTAGGTGAAGTAGAGAGCGATGGTGCTGTAACTAGTGCAGGGACCGAAACAGGTGAGGGATCAACAAGTGGTGGCAGTTCAGGTGAATTTAGAGGCAGTGTGAGAGCTGCCCAAGTAAAAGAACATGAAGGTACTGTGACTTGCACAGGTGCAGAAGAAAGAGGTCATAATTTGATTATCTGCTCAGTGTCTGGTACAGATGCCCAAGGGGAAAGCACTGTAACTGGTGCCTGTGTTGCAGTGGTCACAAACGATGCCACAGCTGGAACTAGCGGTGACAAATCTGAGGATACTGTAAATGGTGAAAGTGCAGTGAGCAGCACAGGCATAACTCCAGAAGATGATGCTGAAGTTTCAGTAGTCTGTACAGGACTAGAAGACAGCAATGAGGGGTTTGCAGTTTGTTTAGAAACTGAAAAATGTGAAAGTCCAATGCACAGTACAAAGGAAGAAACCAGTATCACTATGGTTAGTGTAGGTCCATGTGATGATGAAGGTTGTGTGACTAGCACAGGCTCGAAAGAAGAGGATGAGGAAGATGAGGGCATTGTGACTAGTACAGGAAGAGGAAATGAAGAAAATGAACATGCTTCTACTTGTACAGGAATGGAAAGTGAAAATGCGCTGATTTGTATAGATGCAGAAGGTGAAAGTTCCATTATCTGCATAGTTGCTGCTGAACAAATGGAAGCTGAGTCAGAAGTGGCTGGCATGAATATAAATAAGCTTACTGTTGACAGCATGACAAGTGCAGAGAAAGAAGCTAATTGTGGCACAGACTGCAAAAACGTTAAAGGGACTGTTGAAAGCAGTGTAACCAGTGCAAGTGCTGCAGATGAGAGTGCCTTAATGGTACATGTAGGAAAGCATGAAGGTACCTTGATTCCTTTAGATATTGAAGAATGTGAGGGTCCCATGACTAGTGCTATGGCAGTGCAAGATAAAAGTCAGTCAGGCACTGAAGATGAACACGAGAGTGCCATGACTTCCTTTGACAGCAGAGAACCTGATGCCTCTGTAAGTAGTGCAGTTCCAACAGAAGTTGAGAATTGTCTTATTCCTACTGACAGAGAAGAAAAAGTCAAAGGTGATATCATCTCTACCAGTACAGTGGAAGAAAGTGATGCTGCCTTACATTCAGCTGTGGATGCTGAGGAAGGTCTGCTTGCTATTGCTAGACTAACTGAAAGTGGGGAAAGCTCTATGATATTAATAGACACTGGAGAGACAGAAGTACCTATGTCCAGTACAGCTACAAAGTTTAAAGACTGTGGGCATGCTTTTAGCAGTAAACAGGAGAAAGATGAGTGCACTATGATTTCCACTAGTATTGTGGAGGAATTCGAGACTCCCATGTCAAGTGCAGCTATTGCATATGATGGTCAGCTTCCCTCTGTGGAAACGGAAGAAATAAATGAGAATGCTATGGATTCTATAGATGTGGAAGTATATGAGGCTCCAATGCCTAGTGAATCCAGTGCAGGAGATGATGATGATGATGATGAAAGTCACCCAACTGCTAGCAGTAAGGAAGAAAAGGATGAGTGTGCTATGATTTCCACAAGTGTTATGGAAGAACAAATAATTCTTATGTCAGGTGAAGTCACAGGGGAGGCGATTCAACATATCCCAGACACAGAGTCAAAAAATGAAACAGTAATGATCTCTACAAGTACTGCAGAATGTTTTGAAGGTCCTATGTCTAGTGTAGCTATGCAAGGTGAAAACAGTCTCACTGCTTCAGAAACGGAAGGAAGATACGAAGCTGCTGTGATCACTACGAGCATGACAGAAGAATGTGAAATAGTTGTGATCAGTGCAGCACCACAAGCTGAAAGTCAGCTCATTGTAGCAGAAGGTGATGAAGATGCCATTATCTCTCCAAATGCATCAGAGGAATGCAAGATTGTGGAGACCACTGCAACTATAGAACAACAGTTAGGACTAGCTGCTTTCAATGCAGATGCAAAAAGCAAAGGATCTGTGATTTTTGTGGGAGAATGTGAAGCTCCTGTGCTTACAGTTGCCACCAACAGTGAAGATCAACATGCTGCTTCAAATCTAGCAGATAAGGAGGAGACAGTGATCACTCTGGGCACAGTGGAACAATGTGATAGTCTCTTCACCTTTACAGTCATAGAAGGAAGTCAACCTGCTGTTGAGAGTGCAGAAGTTGAAGACAAAAGTGAGGAAGTTTTTAATACTGCTAACCAGATTGGATCCATCTTACCAACTACAGGCCCAGAAAAAAGCAGTAATTCTTTGCTTTTCATTGGTAGAGAGAATGAGACCGATGAGAATGGGGTGAGGGGAGAATCAGCAGCATCTCAGACCACAGTAGACAGTGAAATTAGAGAAACGGATGAAAATTCAGTGAACCTCATGACTGTAGATGAAGCACTTTGTGTGGAGATTAGTACAGAAGCTGCTGTGAACCTGAGTCCTTCCTCAGAGGCAAGTGAGAAGAATAATCAAGCTGAAGATATTTTGCTTGAGGATGTAACATCACAACCCTCATGTATGATTTCAGAAACAGCAGTAGATAGTGAAACTCTAAGTAATGTAAAGTTTAACTCAAACTTGCTTTTAGAAAGTGACTTTTCTGAAATAAGGACTTCTCCACCTAGGGAACAGACTCTTTCATTAGTTTCTGTAGATGAAGTGACTGTAAATGCCGGCCCTGGTGAAGTGACAATAGAAGCAGAATTAGGAGAAAAAAGTGAACTTCATGGAATGCACATAGAAGAACTTCATGTTAGTGAAAACAAAACTAACTCAGTCAAAATAGATGATGCTAGAATTGAAGTTACTTTTCAAAAAAGTAATACAACTTCTAAATCAGGTGAGGAGTTCTTTTTTTATGTCTTTTTAGCTCTCCAGTTTATCAACTGTCGTAAATAGATATGTTTTACCATGATTATAGTTAGAAATAGCTTGCTCTGGGCAAATATAGCTGATTTCTTTGTTGGTTGCAAAATAACTATTCATAATGTATTTAAGGATTGGTAACATATTTGAATAAGCGTGTAATTCTGTGAGTATAGGTGTGACTGAACTCAGTTATCTGAGTTATCTTGGAAAATAAATGTTAGAGTGCAAAAATTTGTTAAAATATATTGACTTAAAATTGTGAGTTTACATGTGGAGTAGTTTGCAAGGGGCAGTTATTGTAGAGCTACAGATGGATTTTGATTTTTGTTTTGAAATTCAGAAATGCTTTTGTAGGAAGGAGGATGCATTTTATCTAGACATATGTTGACATTTTTTTAACGGTCACCTCTTAGTAATTTTGAAGATTAAGAGTGGCTATTCTTAATATGCAGATTTTTCTGTGTGGTTATTTAATGGTTGTATTCAGACGCACTCTCTTGGGCTGAATTTTGTGTTGTGAATACACTTGAAATGGTCCTACTTTGTACAACTTAAATGTTTTATACTTAAATATTTTAAGACAGCAATTATGATAGGTATCTGTTTTAAATGGAGTGGGGTTATGTTAGTATATGACATGTTTTATTTCCAGGTGCATTTTTCTGGAAGCTGACATTTGAAATCAACTTGCATGGTTGATAGTTCCTAAAATACCATGTAATGAATATCGTGCTATTTTCAGCCTTTCTTCTTTTGACTTTCCAGAGCACCAAGTGTATGAAAATTAATAAATTCTGTACATGCCATAGTAAAGTCAAAATTATTACTTCATTATGCATTTTGGAGATTAAAATGGTAGAAAAATATCCTTATCTTTCTTCATACCAAACAAAGTGGAATGGTGCTGGTCAAGTACTACTTTTAAAATCATTTTCCTTCTCATGTCTGTCTTTGCTAGTATTTAAAAAATATAGACTGACATTTTATAATGTGGGCTTAGATACAATTTCTCAAGATCTGGCTTTATTTGCCAATGTTATTGATATTTGAGATGAGAAAGTTCGCTCTGAAGATTTTGAGATCTTATCAGTTTGTCAAGGAAAGATGCCAGTCTTGAAAATTGTTATTCAGTATCTGTACAATAGAGACAAACATGAGCCATAAAAATGTAAACTGCCACATTTAGGTATTTTTATCTTGGTGCTTTGTTCAATCTTTGTCTATTGATGTAGCCTCTAAGTACTGGTGGTAATAGTAGTCTTATTCTGTGGACCACAACCACAATTTAATCACTTCACATGCATCATTGATGATTGATCACATTGTAACTATTCCTTTTTGTTTAGAAAAAGCTGTATAGACAGGCTTGTTAAACAGGTGCACTGAAAAGCTCTACATGCTGTGTGTGTGGCCTGTTCTTTAGATGTTATAAGCATACAGCTGTTGAAATGGGTGGGGTTTTAAGATTTTCTGGAACAGCATTGACATTAACAGGACTGAGCTTTCAGTCTCTATGGAAATTTTATATTTTCTGTGGTTGTAGTTTTAGAACTTAAGAGATTTAGATCTTATTATCATTTAAAGACAACGGTTGTTTAAAGAAAACTGCATTAATTAGTATAGAGGTAGTTTGCTGTTTGGAAGTTGGTCTGAAAATTTGTTGGTGTTTTTTTTAAAGGAAAAGCAAGAAAAAAGAGCCAAAGTCAGCATTCACAAATAAGTTGTGGTAAATCCTGGTAGCCCATATTTTCCAATCCTTTTGTACTTAAGGAAAATATAAAAGCACTTGTGTTCTTGCAACTGTGAAGTTGGGGGGTTTTTTTTGAGCTGGTTTGGTGCTGACAGACTTGCTATTGTTTCCATTACCTACAGGAAGGGATTAAATTCATGAGGTGGTACTGAGAAATAGCATGAGATAAATGCAGCTTAATGTAATCTAACAATCTTAACATATTTGTATTTCATTAGGCAATAATGCATCTTTACCAAAGTTGACAGAAGAACTAGAATTTGAAACTAACTTGAGAACTGAAGAGGTATTTATGTTGTTTTGAAAATTTTGACTATACTATTTCTTGTATAATTATACATCTTGCCAGGGCTTCTTACTATACCTTTTAATTTTTATACAGGAAAAAATGGCATTGAACTTAACCTTTCAAAGCATCACTTTTCAGATTATTCAGCTGTGCTTTTCTAAGCAGCTGGCATTTAATTTGTGGGCTGTCCATGTTATTCTGTGGTAGAACCAATCCCTGACCCCCTCCAGCCATGTTCTGCCCGTGACCATGACACTCAAGTTTCCTTTTTTTACAAGCTGATCATTCTGTGTGCATGTTGCTTGTGATAGTACTTGCAATAGCCATACATGCCTTAACGCTTACAGTTTTGAAATTGTAAATGTATGCTGCTGTTCATTTTGTTGTATCGCTTTCATGACAGTCTTCAGGCTCACACATTCTTTAGGCATTTGAGGAACTCTTGCTACTGTTCTGTACTGTGATAACTACAGCCCACTATCTGCTGTAACAGAAGAGTAGGGCGTCCTGAATGATCCAGGGTATTAAGGCTCATGGTAACTTAGCTTGTGTAAGACGAAATTGAGCCTGCCCAGTTTTGTATCTGTGCTGTGGTCTGTAGTAGGATCCAAAATGAATTCTTTGTTCAGACATAGGACTGGATCTTCCCAAACTCTGACAATAAGAATTTTGTCAGAGAACGTGGTTCAGAGACTCTTAAGCATCTATGAAAGGGTGGAACTGAACTAGGTTACAGGGTTCAGCTCCAGGGTGCACAGGTTGAGTGTTTGTGAACTACAGTTTTGATGCCTGAGATGCACTTCAGGAAAATCCAAAGCAACTTCAGCCTAGTGGGATTTATTGGTTTGAGTTGAGTTCTGCCTGCAAAGAGGTGCACTATTTGCCAGCATAATGCCAACGTTGTCATAGAGTCAATATAGCCATGTGCAAGTGGCACTTTATCTAAGCTTACAGTGTCCAGATCTGAGTTACTTTTCTGTGCAAGTGTACTTTTCTAAGTGTACTTTCTTGCTGATATGCAAGTTGAATTTAAAAAAAAAAAAAGAGAGTTGAAAAGAATTCGCTGTGTCTTGTTACACATTGCAGATACGTATTCTTTTGTATTTGTGAACACTTCTGGAATGTTGCTTATATATGGAACTCCTCTTTGAGTAGGCATTGCACCTTGACTTCCTGAGATTTCTCTTGAGATCTCTTTGTTAAACTGAACTCTGGTGCCAGTGTTAACTCCAAGGTCTGTGTTAAGGCACTGTAGTGTTCAACAGTAATGTCACTAAGCTCTATCAGTTTTCCTTATTAACATCTATACAACTGTCTTAATAGGAAAACTTTTATCATAGAATTATAGAATGGCTTGGGTTGTAAGGGACCTTAAAGATCACCTAATTCCTATCCCCTTGCCATGGGTAGGGACACCTCACACTAGACCAGGCTGGGCAAGACCCCAAGTTTACGTCTTTTTTTTTTTTTTTTAAGACTTACAGATCATCATAAGACAGTGTTCATCATGATATGAGGGAGGGAGGTATACTTATTCTGGATACAAGTGATATTTTTATTTCCTTTGATTTTGTGTTTAGCCACAACAGCCTGAAAATCCAAGAAGTGAAGAGGCGTATGTGGATCTTCATACTAAAGAGTGTCAAAAAGGTGACTTTTATACCAATAACAGTTTACTTTTCATACTGATTTGACTTTTTCTTATTATAAGGGTCATGTAGATTTGATGCATATAGATGGATAGAAGCAAACCCTGCAGAAATTTTGAAATGCTTCTAGGAGTTCATTTGGCTTTGCATTTGGTTGTGGGAAAGAATGAAGGGTGAGGAAATCCTTCCAATATGATATGCTTGGAAAGTATTTAGGATTTTAAACAAATAGACTACTAACATTTTATTTAAAAACAATAAACAAAAAAACCTTTTACTTGGAAAGGTACAGAAACGTCAAAGAATGACTTCCTTCCTTTTAAGCGCAGAACATCCTTATTGACTGTTGTGACAGGCCTTTTCAGGATATGGCAACAGTAAGTACTGTATGACTGTAAGTCAGACAGACTTAACAGAAAGTTTGTTTGGTGTTTGGTTTGAGTTTTTTTTGCTCTCTTGAAGCTTAAATTATTTCTGGCCATCTACTGATATTTGAAGAGCACTTAGAAGTAGGTAATCACCTAGCTAGGTATCTCAGTTAGTCACCTTGGATCTGTGCTCATTGATTCCTTTTCTGTATATTAAATTAATCTTAAATGGAAAAGGAGAAAAAAAAAATCCTTGTTTCCCAAAACCACACTATTTTAAAATGTGTTCCAGTTGTTTGGTTTTCCTATTAAAGCAAAAACAAACCCCTACTTTGTTCCCATTTGGTGCGTTTTGTGCTCCAGATGCATTACAGATATATTTACAACACTGCCAGATGAGAGTTAATCCTCAGTTAATGGAATAACAAGCAAAACTAAAGTGAATTACAAGGGTGCCAGTGATACTGCTGTGTATAGAATCCAAGATGTTGAAATGCATTTCCTCTTATGGAAAGTTGCAGCTGAAAGCTATGAAAGGGCACACTGTAAAACACACTTGCAGATTTTTAGGCACAGATGCAAAAATAACCATTTACCAAATAAAAGCAAAACTAGGAGTAAGGTTTGAGCTATAGACTGATATTAAACTTTGGATCCCTTTTTATTCTTGGAGTAGGTCAAATTCATACACCTGGTTTAATGGTGATGTGTATTCTTTTAAGTGATGAGGCCAGCTCTGCTTATGAGAAAGAAAATGGAAAACCCTGAGAATGGGCCAGAAGAATGTGGTCTTCCAAGTGGCAGATTCAAAACTGTAACCCATTTTTCTTTAGTGTGAGATTTCTTTGAGGTGTCAGAAAAGCTGTGCCACTTAACATCAATCAGTCACCCAAGCAGACAGTGCTTAAATTTTAAAACATGCAGATTAACCTAGCTGTGATAATCTTTTCCCACATAACATTTTTAATGAAAATCCATTTGTTGTGTAAATCACATTGGATACGACACACACTGAAGAATAATGCTTTGTAGCTCTTGGTAGAGGTTTTTTCTTTCTCTCCCACCACACAATAACCTCTCTTTATTTGTATATATACATGCATATGTACACATAACTCAACATACGTAAAAGGAAGTTGTTTAAAAGACAAGTGTGTGTCCTGTCATTAGTATGAACAGCAGACACAGTAGTTTAGTAGTCCAAGATTCCTTGGAATGTAAACAAATCATTGCTGCTTGAGTGGGTTGGATCTAGCTCTTCATATGACACTGCTTTAAAAATTGAAAATGTGCAACTAAACAGAATAACTGTGAAAGAATTGTTGCTAAAACGTGTAGATTTAAGAAATAGGCCACAATTTATACAAGATTCTACATAGAATAGAGTGGTTGTATTGAATCATACATTTATGTTCTTGCTGTAGCTGAAACTGCTTGGAATGCTTTAGCAGTTTTTTTAAAAATTTGAATATTCAGTGCCTTTACGAATTGCACTAGTGGTTTTGTAGAACATTCAATGAAGCAGCTTCTTTATTCTCTTTTTATAGCAGTATAAATCCAGAGCACTCATCAGTTCCCATAATTCATGATTATTTTCCACATTTTTTTCAATATAGCTGGCTAAGGCTCTACTTTATCTGAGGCAGAGTTAGAGTGCGGTAGGTCTGGCAATTAGGCAGTTTCCATATATGCACTGTATAAGCTACAGGTCTCACAAGCACAACTATGGAAGCACAATGTTACAGCAGAGTTTTCATTGCTTTTTTACTTCATTCCGTGGTCCAGCATCTAGAGTTGCAATGGGCCGAATTATACTTCATTCAACTGCTAGAAATGTGTTTGAAATATTTAAAAAATGCAAGCCCATGATTGGCTGTGTTTTAGCTATAAAGTGATTCTCAATTATCCTGTGCTTTAGAAATCTATATTATTTTTTTTATTATTGTTTGAATATTGTTAAAGAGAAGATTATTTCTTATTTCCAACACTGAAAGTAAGTTTTCTATAGTTTCAGGTGTTCTGGAATCTTTTCAGAGAGCTGAAGTAGAGGATGCTACAATACTTCACTCTTGCTTAGCTTTTCTGATTATATTTGTGATTATTTTTTAATAGACTTGCTGCAGAGGAATATCAATTTAGAAAGAGAAAGTTCTCACGTAAGTACTCGATTTTAAATTTACTGTCTTATGTCTGTGCTGGTTTTATTTCTTACTTGCATTTACTTCTATTTGCATTAAATATTCTCAAAAGGAAAATATTTTTTGTATGTGTAGAGCTTATGTGTATTGAGACTGTGCAGCTGTGTAAGTTGATGTCTAATTATTCTTTCAAATTTGCCAGTAAATAAATCTTCCTGTATTGTCATTACACAGTCTATGACTATTTCAAGACTGTTGTTATCTGGTGGAAAAGAGAAGCTTGGTTGCTCTCCCCCTGAATAGGGGACAAAAATAGGGATTATTCTTAGACCTTGGGACTAGAAACACATTCTTTTAATGCAGTCTACTTTTGTTCCACAAAAACTTAGAGCTTATGAGTTTAGAAGGAATGACTGGGAAAGTTACACATGTTAAGTGTTCCTTATGGAGCAGAAATAAGACATTTAACATAGATGACAAGCTAAAAAAATGTGGTTTTGTCTTCTTAAACTTGAGTAGTAAATTTATTATTATGTTGTAATGCTGACTGGTTGCATTTCTGGTGCTAGTGAGATGCTTCTTCCGTTCCTGCATGTAGGAGAGCGTCCTCCTCCTAAATCCAAAAATATTTTCTATGACTTGCCACGATAAATTGCTTTTAAAGCAAATTGTAGGGTGCTTAATTGAAACTGAGGCTTTTTTTCATTAAAACTATTGAATAGAAATTGTGAAAATACCACAAGTCAGAAGTTCTTTCATGGTGCTATCCTACAGCATTAACATAACTTGAGGTCTACAAGTAAATTGCTATTGTAATACTGCTGCTTTCAATTGTAATGCATGTTGTACTTGAAAGGAGCAAGCAGGAAAAACTTTCCCTTCTGTGTTTATAAACTTCATGGAAAAAAGAAAGTAAAGACTTATCTTTCTTTGTGTTTTAGATGGAAAACTTGGAAAACCAGACTACTGAAGAGCATAGAGCAATGCAGTGTAAATCTTCAGGAACAGTGGATAAAGAAAACCGTAAGTGATACAGGACTACACAAATTTCTGTAAAGCTTTTCTGCTGCAAAACAACATTCTTCTGGAGTTAAGCCGTAAAGTGGTATTTTTTAGGAAGAGTGCAACATGGGGAATTCCAGACTCCAAAGCAATTGTTCTTCCCAAAACAACTTTCAATGCTATCCTTAATATATTTGATAAAAATACAGTGGCAAATCTAATGCTGCACAGAAGAGTATTATAGTAGCTTTTTTGACTGTAAGTGAATGATTTTTTTTTGTTTAATCTTCTAAAATAATTACTAATCTTGTTCTTTTTAAATAAAACGTGAGGAAGGAATATTATAGAGTTGAGGAAAGCTGATCATCAGAGGAAATTCTAGCCGTTTGGTAGACTTCGAGGCTGGATGCTTCCTTCAGTTAGACTGGGAAGAACCAAGTTTTAGTGCAGCCTTTTCTCTGTCCAGAAACAGTCCATTGAATGACATAAACATTTCTAAGTTGAAGTTCTGTGAAGTTAAATTAGAATTAAGTTTTGACATTTAGTTAACATAATGAGACTGACTGTGTAATATCTATCCAAGCTCCTCTGTCAACTGCTTTTGTCTTTTCAAAATTAGGATAATTAATGATGTCAGGTTTTATGACAGTTTTTATCCTGCTTGTAAAAATTTTGATGTGATTAAATGAGCAATTACAAGTCATGCTGTATTCATTATAGTGTCCCACATAACATAAATTGTTATCTCTGTCTCTGGGTGAGTTGAGGTTAAGGTTGGTGTTTTGTCTCTTGATGAGGTACCTATCAAATTTCAATTTTGAGCTTATCTTTAAAACCAAAAAAAAAAAAAATCAAATTCCAACTGTAACTTAAAAGAGACATGGAGTTCTTTTTTGCAATTGTTTTATCTTCCCTTCTTGAATAGGAGTTAGCATAACTTTATGTTCATGTTTTTGTAAATAAGATGCTACTTTTCAGAATATTTTGAATCACACTAACAAGGAGCTGATATAAAAGTGGCATCAAAATCTGACAAATGCAGGAGGCATTTTTTTAACACTTAGTGTTGTTTGTTTTTCCAGATAACCAGCTGATTCCTCAGGATGTGAGAAAAGATGATGAACTAAGTCTGTGTTCCAAAATTAATCTTGATAACATCAAGGTATTTTCAAGAACATTGTTTTCTTTTAATGATCTGTAATTGTAACTTAAATAAGATAGACATTTAAGTTATTTTCGCAGCAGTTTATTTTGGGTGGTATGTTCATTATGAAGTGTAAAGCACTTTTACGTATTCTTAAATACAAAATAACCAGCTGTAGAATGATACTTGCTTTTAAAGGGGGAGACAGTTCCTGGGTTTTTTTAAAAAAAAGACAAGGGATTGTGTTATTGTTCACAGTACCTGAATCTCTTTGAGGTGTGCTGAACTGATCTGCGTGTAAGCTAGGATCTTAGGATAGCATTGAGCATTGCTGAATCCTGGCTGTCCACGCAGTGTAGCATCTTCATGGTCATACTGGTCTGAGTATCAGACTTTACCTGAGTTCTGGGTTTTCACTGATCCCTTTTAAGTCAAGATGGGAACTCCAGAGAAAATACATCTTCCTTTTAAGAGTACATGCAGAATACTTGGGACTATGACACCCATTGATTCTCATGAAGTTTCTCAGTATCAGAGTTCTTAAGAGACATTACAAAATCTAGATGAATTAAATAACTACTTGTATATTGAGGTGTGGGGGATTTTTAGTATAAGTAACAATGATCTTTAATTTGTAGTAAGATTCTCTTTTCTTTGTTGTTTCAAAATAATGTAGGAGGTTATTTCAGGTGATACAGCAAAAGTGTCCAAAGAAATTGATGTAATGCATACACCTCCTAAAAGCACTGTGGAAGAAAAAGGTAATGAAACTACCCATTCTGGGCAGTTTTCTGAACCCTTACTGAATGCTAATTTCTTTTCATTTGAATAATTCTGAGAGAAATTTGGAACTTGATCCCAGTATATACTTGCATATATTCTCTAGTTGCTGTGTGTTCTATTACTGCTATCAAATAATGCATTAATGCTTTAATGGTGAGAGCAGATCCAATGTTTTCGTTATTGCTTCAGTATGTTCCTTGGATAGGAAGGCTAATTGCAGATAAGCAGGTGGATTGGAAATAGCAAGATGGGGTTATGCAACAAGAACAACTTCTAGCTCTGACCAAAAATAAAATGTGCCTTTCCATAAAACAAAACCATGACATATTCACTATCAAAATCTGTCTGTTTGTTTCCGTAGAGAAACCAACCAGAAAAAGAGTGCACAAGTGCACTGTTATTGTTCACTTTCTAATTGCATTAAAATAAATAATAAAAGATGTTTTCATAGTGTTAATATTGGCTTTGCTGTAGCCTCAGGCTGTCTTTGTGTGAACACAGGGAATATCTTCCTTGTGTTAGTTTGACCTATTTATAGTTTTGTCTCTCCAATATGTAAACAAGTCTGAAACTATTCTCCAATGGGCTTGTATCTTTGCCTTCCTGCTTCATGGAATGCAGAAGAAAACAGAATACTGGCTTGTATTTATCTTACTATTTTACACTGGGTCACACTTTTAAGCTATTGTTTTTACCTTATACTAGCAGACGTGTATAGCTCATCTCATCTTAAGGAAGCATTCTGACAGACCAATATGTTGTTTCTACAAGGCAAATAGTGTTAATTTCTGTTGGGGTTTTCTAGGGTATAGGTGGTTTTGGGCTACAGAACGAAATAATACTTTTAGTGCAGAGATTGTAGCTTATACTTTTCTCTTTGTCTTATAAAACAAAGGTGTATAGTTTCTCTCGGTTTTTTGGGTTTTTTTGTATGTGTGAAGGTGAATTTACCATTGAAGAAGAAGTGGCTGAAAAGAAAAAGCATGGTCTAGAATCAAATGAAAGTTCTCCAGAGGTGAGTGGGCTTGTTCATGTTAACTAACTGAGATAATGCAGGTTCACACTGGAAAAAAGTACTTTGTCTTGTGTTTTGTTGACAGCAATATTAAAACTTTGATTTCACCAACACAGAAATACTGTAAAGTACCAAAGACTCACATAGTTCTGTGTCAGAAAGTATAAACTCACAGACCATAAGATATAAGTGGATGATTATTGAAGAGGAAGTAACAGCTTTCCTACATCTAACAGTACTTACGGATTGTATAGAAAGCAATTCTATAGAAATCATGTTTTCATCATTGATGTAGACAGTTTATAGTCTCTAGCAAATATTTCTTGGCTGTCACTCAACAATTCTCTTAAGCATGTGCTTGTGATAGTCTACAGTGGTGGTTGTAAACAAATGTCTGAACCCTGGAGATTAAAATTATTGCTGACCCTTAGAAGTAGACACAGTTCTTATAAAGACATTGGATTTTGTCATTTGCTTTTTTTTGCCTTTAATTTGGAAGTAGAAGAAAATTTCAAGAATAAACTATTAACATTTTTCACTCAAGGCTTGAGTCACTGAGATCCCTTGCAGACGGAGACATAGCTAGGCTTCAGTAAATGCTGAATGAGGCAGTTAACCTTATTCCTTGTGAAGAGGAGGAAGTCTTTTATTGGGGATTTTGTGAGCTGAGATTAAGGCTTTTTGTGATCTGAACATATTAATCACTTGAAGCTTTGAGTGACCATTCTAAAGTAAGGGACCTTTTATACCAAGTAGAGAACATCACCTATCAATGTATTGGGATAACTAGGCTATTGGCTGTTTAATAACCTTCACTCAACTGTTGGAAGATGCAGAATGTTCTAATGGCATCAGGAAAAAGGGCTCACAAAATACAAAGTTTGGAGTTATCATGAGTCTAAAAAGATGTGTCAGGATATATAGGGTAAGCCAGCAGCATTTGTGAGACCAAGCGATAAAGAGTTATTGCAGGGAAGGGGACAAAGTGTTGTTCTCAGGAATGCTTTGTACCTGAGGCCAGTCACAGAATCACAGAACAACCAGGTTGGAAGGGACCCATCGGATCTTCTAGTCCAACCATTCCTATCTAACACTAAACCAAGTCACAGGGAATTTGGTATAATTGGGAATTGTCTTGGTTCTTTCAATCACTTATATAAGTGGATTTCATAATAGGCAATGTCTCTTCATATGAAACCTGCCTCATCTATATTTTTTAACTGAGCGCTACTTATGCTACTATTACATTATGAAGTTAGGAACAATCTCTGTATTATATTGCTCAAGTGCTAAATGTCATTTACAGTAACTAAAATATTTTTGCCCTTTATTTTTAATAGGAAAATCAGCCTGTAATAGTGAAACGGAGAAGGGGAAGGCCTCGTAAATACCCTCTTGAAGCTGTACAGCCTGGTGGTAAGTAGCTCATAATACCTGTGTGGGAAGACAAGGAAAATACTGACGTTCAAGTTCTGAATTCATATTTCTTCCCTCAGGTGGGGAATCAAAAGCTGATTTGAGCACTGGGAATGTAAGTGCCTTTATTTTGTTTGGGTGCATTTAAACACAGTAATTAAAGAGCCATTTTTCTGTTTAACAGCTAATGGTATTTCAGGAACATCTTATGGAGAACTTGATAACTGAATTCAGCCTAAGTGAAAAAAAACCTAGTAATAGTATATCTTAATGTAATTGAACAGTGTAAGCAAAATATACTACTAAGTTGGAACACAGTGAGTATGCTGACAGGATCAAACTTAGTACAACACACTTACTACAAATCTACATGTCTTTGAAGTTGTGCTGAGAGTAATTTTGGCCTGAAGATCAAAGGTGATTTTGTTTCAAAAACTTGATATTTTTTTCTCTGTTGAACCTATCGTGATAATACCTCATAGAAACTTTTAGTATCTGTAAGTCAAAGTCTTGTGTAATGCAGTTGTGCTATCTAAATGTGTACAGTTCATTCAAAAGATAGGAAAATGCTGCTTAGTAACTTAATAGCTCATGAAACATACCTCTGTCTTTTAAAGCTCAGCAATACCTTAATTTCTTAGCCCACGTGATGTACGCTTCACTGCTAGGAATGTATGCTGTTGGGAGTGCTTCTGCAACCCAGTTTGATTAGAGTACAGAGTAGTAATGGATCAGGCATACTTGTGGAGTGTGACTAGTCAGATTTATTCTAGTCAAAGGCTTCTCTCTTGAGAATTCTTGTATGTCAGAATCAAAGTTATTGAATAGAAAAGATGTGATTTTAAAACTTAAGTTATACTGAAAGTCATGTTTTCTGCCTGCTTGCCTGGTGATGCGCTAGTTGGCACGGATGTCAGAAGTCTTGGGAATTTACCTAGACTGTAGATAGCAGTTCTTGTCCCTGCTTATTCTGTCCCTGGAGTGTTTCAGGCAACCTTTTAAGTCCCAATTTTTCTACAGATCTGGTAGAGTTTTGTTTCAGAATTCCTAATCAAAATGGTTTCCCCAAATATTAATTCAGTTAAATGTAATTTGCCACAATTGGTGTGGCATTTGATGTTTGGGTTTTTTTTTTTTTGTTTTGGTTTTTTGGTAGTGGTGATAGGTTGTTTTGAGCTTTTTCAAACAAGAATTAAAACTAACTTTAAAATTCCTTTCAAATTAGGGATGTACCTTGGCACCCTCAGTATTGGAACAGAATCATCTTGTTCTAATTCAAGTATTTTAAAGGTCTTGTACCTCTTAGCAATGACTGATTATTGGTCAGTCAGTTTCAGGCTGGCTCCAGGAGGAGGGGTATCTGCCCTCTGCGATAATGGTTCTGTAAAGTGAGATGTTCTCTTTGCATGACAGTTCCCTTTAGGCAGCTTTAACAACATGTTGCTACTTCAAAGGAACTGTAGGCATCCTAGTGTAGCCTTCCAATGCCAAGCAACTGGATTTTTTTGGACAGTCAGTATAGTAGATTATACATAGATCTTTCTACCTTCTGAGTAAATTGTGATTTACGAATCTGCAAATCTGTATGTTTGATTACATAAATTACTATCCTAAACCTTCTTTGTATTGTTGATAATTAAGTGTTCTGAAATGTATTTCACTGAAACTGTTTTTAATTGTCTTTTATTGTAATGATTTTTATGTCAATTAAATTACTGAAACTGCCATGACTTTTGTTTATGAGCTGATTTGACTGTTTCAAATTTTTGTCATAAGTGGAAAAATGCATGCAAGTGTTAAACTGAGCACAAATTTCATATGTGCTTATAACATGTGTTCATGTTTCCCATATTTCAAATATGTTCTACTATGAATGGAAGCAGATTTCTGTGTTTATGTAATACAACCCTAGATTTTTCTGATTTTCTTTAAAGAAAATTTTTCATTTCAGCTGCAGCTTCCTGTCCTTACAAGTAAAGAGAAAATACCTCAGACAGGTAAGCAAAACAAAAAAAAACTGAAGAAATAGGAGAGTGTTCAAGAAATCACATGGGTCTTTCTTAAATATCATCTTTGGTAGTTAGTATTATCAATGTGTGAAAATATCTGGGTAAACAGAACTGTGAAGACTCATCTCTAGTTCTTACTGAGTTTTTAATTTTTAAAAAAGAGCGTCTTGATAAGAGCTTATTTCAAATATGCAGCAGCATTGTTCAGTGCTGAGTAATGCACTATAGAACCCCAGATAATTTGTTTGTCTGGATAGGGACATGGCAGCTTTTCAGGACAAGTAGGTACCTCATCAAGCTTGGTTCTTAGTGACTGCTTCTTCCATGCAGTAATTATCAATCACACTTATTACATTAACTGCTCTAAAATCTCAGATTTTGTTCAATTAATTGGATTATCTGTGCATATGTATCTGAAGAGCTGAGTGGTAGTTTGAAGGGATAATTCTTCCCGTTTCACAACTGCTGCAAGACTTCTTTAGATTATGATCACTAAACTTTACTCAGAAATGTACTTTTTGTGCTTCAAATTAAAGTGAGATGCTTTTTACTATTCAAACATCTATGATTTGTAAGAGTTCAAACTTCGGTGACTCTTAGATGGCATAGATAATTTTTCACTTGTATGGAGTCTGAATTGTACTTGTTGTTTTAAAAGTGTCTTTTTAATTATGGCTATTCATAACATAGACTTCAGAATCCTCCCAGGAAGCAGATGAACCTGAAAGGCACATTAAAAAATGATTTGTCAACAAGTGCAAACATTCATGCAACAAATGTGACAAAACAAGTCTTTAGAACAATCTTCAGAAGCGTCCAGATTAATATCTCTACAGATATGTAAGCTTCACTGTACATATGGACTATTTATATTGACTATATATATAATATGGACTATTTTATATTGAGGCTCTGGAGCGCGTCCTGAGAAGAGCAACAAAACTGGTGAAGGGACTGGAGAACAAGTCTTACAAGGAGCAACTGAGAGAGCTGGGATTGTTTAGCCTGGAGAAGAGGAGGCTGAGGGGAGACCTCATTGCTCTCTACAACTACCTGAAGGGAGATTGTGTAGAGGAGGGAGCTGGCCTCTTCTCCCAAGTGACAGGGGACAGGACAAGAGGGAATGGCTGGACATAAGATAAAAATTCTTCACTGAAAGGGTCATTAGGCAATGGAACGGTCTGCCCAGGGAGGTGGTTGACTCACCTTCCATGGACGTGTTTAAGGCGTGGGTGGAGAAGGTTCTGAGGGGCATGGTTTAGTGTTTAATAGGAATGGTTGGACTCGATGATCTGGTGGGTCTTTTCCAACCTGGTTTTTCTACGATTCTGTTTCCTATTTTCTCCACATTTGTTAAAATGTCAGCTTTAATTCATATACTTGTATCTGGAGGGTTAGCTGGTTGTGTGGTACTTGGTTTCCATCAACCACAAAGAGAACAGACAAATGCAAGAAAGAAATAAAGTGAATTCTGGTTTGGTTTTTGTTGAAAAGAACAGACACCTGACTGTGTGCTTAAAGCTTGATCTAGTGTGTTACATGACATTTCTTTTTCCAAGTAAAAGGCTGTTGATATCTCAGTGATATTAAGAAGAGTGTATGAAATGGATGAAATATCCTGTTAAACACTTCATCATATGTTAGCATCTTTTGTGAGAAAGGGGGTTGAAAACCCCTTGGCAGTGAAAAGAAAACAAAATGGAATCCATCTGTGCATTTCACTTTATTCTGGTAATTTCTGGGTGTTCTGCACAAGGGTTTGTGACAGGGATAGATTTGTGTATAGAGTGGGAAGCTGAGTTTGTTTTCAGTCAGTACAACTCTTGCAGTTAAGAGACATCTGGTTTCTGAAGGCAGCATCCTCATGTAACACTGACACTGATCTTAAAACTAAAATTATTTTGCACTAATCAGTGGTTGCAGCTGTAAAGTTAGTAAGATTTTTAAGTACTCTACCTTGCTATTTTTATAGTTATTTTGCGGCAAAAGTACTACACTTTGAAATCCATAAGAGAGGGTTGAGCCTTTTAGGAAGGCATGTCTTGTACTTTAATGGAGTATCCTTCAATGAAAAACCATTTTGCTGCAAATGTGTCAAAACATACAAGAATTTTGAATTATTGATTTTATTGAATTATTCTGTTTGTTCTATCAATTTAATTGGTGATGGGTTTAGGGTGTGTGTTTTCTTTTGCGTAGCCTTCAGAAAACAAAAGTAGGCAGTAATTTTATGGCAGAAAAAAGAGCTAAAAATCCTTGCTTTTGTTTAGGTTGCTTCTTCTATTGCTAAAGATTTTTATGCTTGCGGTTTTGCAGATGATTACATTTGACAAAGCTCAAGAGCTTTGTAAAATAATGTTTCATAAAGCTGGTCAGGGTAGAAGGGGTAAGCACCTACCACAGAGGCCAGGTTGAGACATGAGTTGTAGAGTTATAAATGTATTTTAACCTGCACAGGCCAATCTGTAAGGAGTACTGTACTGGAAGTAAGAAGTACTTCAGTAGAGAAAGATACGTGATTTTCATGTCACATATTAGGCAAGTTTTTGATGTTATCTCTTTGACGTGCAGCCATTTTAGTGCTTCACAATGGACAGTTAGGCACTAGTACAGATTGCCTGGAGAGACCATGTTTTTCAAGACTTTCAAAATTGGATTGAAGGTGATATTGAGCAGTATGATCATATTAAAAAATTTAGCAGAGGAGGTTGGAGTAGGTGAACTACAGAGACCCCTACCAGGCTAAATTTTTCTGTGATTCTGTAATTGGTTGCCAGTAGTTAAAGGAGATAAATATCTTTTGCTCTTCCATTAGAAGAAAATAGCATATGCAATGTGCAATAAATAATGTCAATCATATAAAGCCTTACTACTTAAAAAAAAAAAAAAAGAAAAATTAATAGTTGTCCCAGTTTCTGTATATAACAAAATACAACAAAGCCATATTTTAAGTTAGAGACTTTAGAGACTTTAAATGTTTTCTTAGCTTCTGCAATGTTTATGCAAAATTGACAAGAGTTTGAAAGAACTTTCTAAACTGATTGGCAAGTGATTTGAAGTTCAGGATTAAGTTTTGTTCTTTCTTTTTAGGTACAGAAATATCTAGTAAGAAAGAAACAGCAAACGTAAGTGCACATTTTAATTTGTAAACTTATAACCAATATGCCATGAAATATGCTGTCTCTTATTTAAAATAAATTGTCCTTACCTTACTTGCTTCCATTTTATTTTTTCAGGAAGATGAAGCTGAGAAAGCAGAAATGATCATGCATAAAAGGGGAAGAAAGACCAGACGCACTCTGGCTCAATCAGAGGAAACTGGTAAAAGAATAAAACTATTAAGTGTAGCATAGAATGAGGTGATGTTACTGTGCCTTTCTGTTTACTAATAGCAGCAAGATAAGCTTTATTCATTTTTCCTTTATTGAGGAAAAATCATTGAGTTACAACTAGTGTAAATATTATGTAAATAGCTGTAATCACTTGTCAGAATTGCTACATCCCAGATGCTTCTATAAAGCCTTGTGAATTTTCTATGAATTCCGTCTGTGAGCTGCCTAAGTTAATAGGTGAACATGTTAGCAAGATTAAGTCATAGAATCATAGAATAACCAGTTGGAAGAGATCATTGAGTCCAACCATTCCTATCAAACGCTAAACCATGCCCCTTAGCACCTCATCCACCCGTGCCTTAAACACCTCCAGGGAAGGTGAACCAACCACCTCCCTGGGTAGCCCGTTCCAGTGCCCAGTGACCCTTTCTGTGAAAAATTTTTCCTTATGTCCAGCCTAAATCTACCCTGGTGGAGCTTGAGGCCATTTCCTCTTGTGCTGTCCCCTGTCACTTGGGAGAAGAGGCCAGCACCCTCCTCTCCACAACCTCCTTTCAGGTAGTTGTAGAGAGCAATGAGGTCTCCCCTCAGCCTCCTCTTCTCCAGGCTAAACAACCCCAGCTCTCTCACCCTCGTAAGGCCTGTTCTCCAGCCCCTTCACCAGCTTTGTTGCTCTTCTCTGGACTCGCTCCAGAGCCTCAACATTCTTCTTGTGGTGAGGGGCCCAGAAATGAACACAGGATTCAAGGAGTGGCCTCACCAGGGCTGAGTACAGAGGGAGAATCACCTCCCTGGACCTGCTGGTCACACTGCTTCTGATCCAAGCCAGGATGCCATTGGCCTTCTTGGCCACCTTGGGCACACTGCTGGCTCATGTTCAGTTGGCTGTCAACCAACACCCCCAGGTCCCTCTCCTCCTGGCAGCTTTCTAGACAGACTTCTCCCAGTCTGTAGCTCTGCATAGGGTTGTTGTGCCCCAAGTGCAGGACATGGCATTTGGCCTTGTTAAACCTCATGCTGTTGGACTCAGCCCAGTGGTCCAGCCTCTTCAGATCCCTTTGCAGAGCCTCCCTACCCTCCAGCAGATCGACACATCCATACAGCTTAGTGTCATCTGCAAACCTGCTAAGGGCGCACTCAATGCCTTCATCCAGGTCATTGATGAAGACATTGAACAGGGCTGGACCCAGCACTGAGCCCTGGGGAACCCCACTTGTCACTGGCCTCCAGCTGGATTTAACACCATTTCCCACCACTCTCTGGGCCCGGCCATCCAACCAGTTTTCCACCCAGGAGAGTGTGAACAGTCAAACAAGTGTGAATTGAAAATGTTGAAGCATGGAAAAATTACTCTCTTAAAATGAGATTTATGGATTGAATACCTTTTCTAAACTAAATGTCCATATCCTTTTGGAGGGATTTTGGAAAATTGTAGCATATGTGTAAATTTTTACATGGACAGAAACATTGGAGCAACCAGAAAGAAAACGCCGGAAATTAACGTCTTCTGAAGATGAACTAAAAGAGCAGGAGGAAGGTGAGGAAGATGAGGAGGAAGATGAAGAAGCACATTCTGGGGCCACAACTAGATCAGCCAGAAGATTGGAGGCTCAGAGGTAACTGTGTGTAAAGACATCGGTAGCAGAGCTTTTTCTACATTTTTCTCAGTTGTTGGTGTGATTAGTTTGGGGGGTTTGGTTGCTTGTGGGTTTTTTCTTCTCAAAATCAATGAGACCTTCCCAAATTTTATTTTGATTCTACTACCTGCAAAATAGTGGAGGTGGGTAAACTGTTAGGTTCTCAAAAGACATACTTGAATGCCTAAGAAGGTAAGAATTTATCCTGTTGGCAGTCTTCGTCCCTGTGATGTCTCAGAAGCTGGCTCTAAGGGCACTTAGTTCAGTAGGTAAAATGGGACCTCTGACTTAACTGTGCAATTTGCCATTTAGTATTTGGAGTTGGAACAGGGTGAAAATGTGGGTTTCCATGTTCATTTGTTTTTCCAAATATTGCCCATGTTATTAAAAATTTGAATCTGCAGCACGAGAGGATTTAACTTCTAGTATGGTGATCTGCAGGCTTGGAAAGACTAGTGTGGTAACGAGAGTTCTGTTTTTAAGAGGCCATTCTTCATCTCCCTTAGCATAGGTCTGCCTTTTTGTAGGCAAACTGAGTTATAGCAGAGCTCACCCACTTGATGCTGCTGTGCAAGCAAAGATAGGTATCAGCTTTAGGAAGTGTTGATTTATGTTGCTGCCTTCCAGAGCAGAGTTGGAGTCTAAGCCTTTGGTTTTATGTTCACGGTGAGATTTCTGTAAATTCACCGAATTTACTTCATTGCTAGGGATATGCTATAGGTTAGTCTTTGAGGCTTTTTTGAAGCACTGTTCACAGTGTAGATAATATTCAGCTGTTGAACAGCACCCCCAGGTCATTCTCTGCCAGGCAGCTTTTCAGCCACTCTTCCCCAAGCCTGTAGTGTTGCACAGGGTTGTTGCAATCGAAGTGCAGGACTTTGCACTTGACCTTGTTAAACCTCATACAACTGACCTGGGCCCATTGATCCAGCCTGTCCAAATCCCTCAGTGGAGCATTCCTACCCTCAACGAGATCAACACTCCTGCCCAGTTTGGTGTCGTGTGCAAACTTATGAGGGAGCACTCAATCCCAATTCCTAATTCCAGAGTTAAATCAGACAGTAGTTATGTAGTCTTTATTTAAATAAAAAATGTGAATTTTTACTATTCATACTTTGCAGACAACAGCTTTGTTTTAGTAAAGGCAAAAGGACTTCCTTTAGTCTCACTTAATTGTTAACTCCAAAACTGTAACAGAATGTTAGATATTGGTGTTTTCATTCTGATTGCTTGTGGAAACAACCACTTTTTTTATTTATGGTAGTGTGTGTTTGGTTTGTGCTATCTTTCTAGCTCTGACTGTAATAAAGCATCTCAATCTTCATGTGCTGCAAACAATCTGCATTTTATAAGTAGCATTTGGAAATAATACTGTGGAAAGTGCTGCTTTTTCATCTTCAGCGTTTTTAGCCAAAGCTAATATGATTTGTTCTTTACACTGAATAAGCAAATTCTCTTTTCTTGTACAGCCTGTTTGGCTTTGCTTCTTTTGGTTTTCCTGCTGATACCACAAGCTCTTTCTTTACAAATGGACATTTATGTACTAGATTCAGAGCTAAGATTTTTATTTAGTTAAATACTAAATATTGTCAATAAAGAAACCTTTTGGTTTTACTTTTGATATGAAAACACACGCTTGGCATTGCAGCTTGAGTCTCAAAGCGTGCAAATGTTTTTTTTCACAGTTTGTTTTGGCAACTTTGATTTACTTGTAGCAAATACTGGGCAGTCTTATTTTTTTGCACTTGAAATGCAAGAAGAAAGCAACTTGATAAAAGTATATATACATTCATAATTTCTTTGTATTGCAGAAAGCAGCCCAACAAGCCAACCACACGTGCATCTTCTAAAGGCAGCAGTCCAAGTTCAGTTTCCCCTAGAAAACAACAGAATCTAGCAGCAAAAAAAAGATCTCCAAGCGATATAAAACTTAATAAATCTCCTCCATTGACGCAGTAAGTATTAAAGTTGAAAACACTTCTGTTACTTGTTTTGGAAACCACTACATTGATCCTTTTCTTGTATGTAATATACTGCTTCAGAATCCAAACAGCAGTCTAGCTTCACTGTGTCCTATTCTTTTGTGATATATAAAAGCTTTTAAGGGATTTCCTTCTGTTTACATTTTTTTCTTCCTTTCTTTAACATTTGTGAGACTACAGGGTTTTTTTTCCTTTCCGTCCTCAGAAACTTCCTAAGAGAATCTGAAAATGCTATTAGACGATATTTTAACTCAAATTGCAATTTTCTCCTGAAGGGGAGGAAGAGCAGCTGTAGTTCAGGTTAAAGCAGCATATGATGACATGATTCTCACGCTTCTAAGATCTTTTTAAGCTGATAAGAGGAGAAACTGCAAAAGTCCTTATATCAAGTCTTGAAAATATTTCCCTTTCCCTGGTATGCCTTTTAATTTCTAATGCTGAGGTCACAGTGTAAAATCCCATGGGAGTAATAAATACAATGCACGGTTGCTGTTCATCATGTAGTTTACCTGTGAAATGGGACATATGCCAAATACATGCAATTGTCATCCACTCTGAAATGTGGCAGTGTCTTCATGCTGAACCTTAGGAACATGTGTATCATGCGTGGAATCACATTCACGTCTTGTTAATTGTATTGATTGACTAAGTTTAAGCCACACTTAATTGCAGATTAAATGAGATGGGCTTATATATGGATGTTTAAATAGAGATAAAGGTACATGATGTTGCCCTTTACTCCCTCTTGCATGTGTGAAACTTAAGCTGCTAGTGTTGTTCTTCTGTCTTTGTGAGAGAGGGCACAAGATAACGGGGTTCGTTATTTTCCTCACTGGAGGAAGGAGAAGAACTCTAGCCCCAGATTCTACATCAAGAGCATTCATCAACATGCAGAATTAGCATGCAGTACCCTGTGAGGTAATGAGACCGTGCAAGGTCTGCTTATGGCCTGTGCTAGAATATAATGTTTTAGTAGTAAGCTTTTACATAATACATCCTGGTAATTCATCAGAGATGGGCCATTAAGTTCCATCCTCTAAATAGGCTTGTACCTGACCACCCCTTTTGTTTTACAGGTCCTACTGTTGTTAAAATAATTATTAATAATGCTTTTCAGGTTAAAGGCGCAGTCTGCTAGGCGTAAAAGGGAAGACAGCCCAACAGCGGTACGGAGAAAAGGCCAGCAAAAACCAGAGGAAATGCCAGTAAAGAAAGCAAAACGATAATCTTTACCAGCTAGTACTGTCCATGGAAGAGACAAAAGGAAAAAAAAAATGTGCTTCTATTTTTTTTTTTCTTTAAGCAAAGGGATTTGCACGTGCTTGTTTCAGAGCTCTAAGTTTATCAATGCAGTACTTTTAAGTTACATTTTAAACAGCTTTATAAACTACTGTTTATACAGAATATTATGTACATTTATTTCAGATGAAAAATAAGTTTACTTTGTATCTGAATGAAAAACAAAGTAGTTATATATTTTATCACTGACTTGGAAAGTTGGGGTTTCCCAATGTGACGTGCTAATGCAGATGCTTCCAACCCATGAGGCACCCCTGGGCCTACTAATACGCTTTGTATATAAACTTGTAAAAATAGGTTGTATTTTACTCTGTGTATGAATTTAATCAACAATGGACATTTTATTTATTATATGGAAAGCATTGGTCTGTAAACTTTAGTATATACCTTAGGGTTTTTTAATTATATATTTTACATTCTATGCAGATGTCAGTAGGAAACTTCCCCTCTGCTCTCCCAGCGCTGTCTAAAAACCTGAAGTTCTCCAAAATCTGCTCAGACAGTTGGTACTTTTCTCGCATGCATTTAAGTAGTTTAGCGTAGTGAAAGGGATTTGGCTCCTTTCTGTTCGCATTTGTGACAAAGTATAAAATTTAAAATGTAATCTGACTAGATTATATTTTCACTTGTGAATTTACTACCAACCTCAAGAAATAAATAGTATTAGGTTAGATTTATTCTGTCATCCCACACTACCCTGAAATGAAACAGTTTTATTTTGCAACTAAACACCCATTCTTTCAGTATTTGTCTTTTTCAACAAAGAGGGACCCATTGGAATCAAATGTCACTTCTCCTAACTTTAGAGCTTCAGCATTTTATGTTACATTTTATACACAGGTATTAAAAATAGAACCTGGTATTATTGCCAGAATCTTTTTTTAATGTATATTAACTCTGGTAAGAGCAAATGTTCAAGTGAAGTTGTATATAAAGTTAAACTTTTCTTATGATCAAATGTGTCTCTTGTTATGATGTGATGAGTTGCCAAACAATCTGAGATTATTTTAAGTGTTTTGTTGATATTCTCGTTTATAATTAAAAAAGGATTCTGGGGGGTGGAATTTTACTTTTTTTTTTCCTCTTTTTTCTTTTGTGGGTTTGTTTGGGGTTTTGTTTTGGGGTTTTTTTTGAATTTGTTGTAAGGCAGATGTTTCCGTCAGATATTCTGCTTGATTTCTTACTGAGATTTTTATATAAAAATTATAAAATGTTTGCCAAAAGTCTGAGTGGCCATATTTTATTATCCTTTAATTGTATTGCTGTGGAACTTGTTTTTACAGATGTATTTATTGGAGCAATATCTATAAGCTCTACCTGATTAGTGTCTTTTAAACATTTACAGGTATAGGAACAGTAGGGAAAGGACCTAACCGTTTACCTGTCATAGTACACACAACTGTTTTCCTAAGAAAACTTGAGACTGAAAAAAAAAAACGTTTTTGCTATGAAAATTAACTTTTTTTGATTTCTACCTTAACTCTACTGTCATACTAATATATGCCTTGCTAAAGTACTACTGTTCTATACTGCTCTATAATAACACTAATGTTTATGCACTTCATATGAGGTTGTAGGATAAGTTGGATCTTTTCCTTTTCTTTTTTCCCTTTTTTTCCCTTTTCTCCTTTTCCCTTTGCAGTATGCATAGATCAAAAGTGCAAACATATTCTGTAAGGCTTAGCAAGCTGAACTGTTGCTTTTCCAACTGGTGCTTTTTAGACTTTTGATTTGGAATCTTTCTGTGCATTTGATCTGGTTTTGTTTCCCTACACCTGAATTCACTAGTGAGATTGCACAGGAAGTTCCTAGGGAAACTCCCCCCCACACTGTTCATTTCTTCTCCCCACCCCCTCTCTCTCTCTCTCTCTCTGGAGGTAGTACCTTTCCTACCACAGCACAGTTTATGTTTGCA
Organism: Coccyzus lansbergi; assembly: GCA_033558105.1. NCBI lineage: Eukaryota > Metazoa > Chordata > Aves > Cuculiformes > Coccyzidae > Coccyzus > Coccyzus lansbergi. Next base: position 847,387 of record JAUMJK010000128.1, read on the forward strand.
CATTTCACAGACACATCTCTCCTGAGGGATTATGATGATTGACAAAGCTCCTACCAGTAAGCATCAGATCCTCTTGGCTGTAGGTTGTCTAATGAACTCAGCAGAGAAATACAACCATGAAGATCAATAACAGCCTCCCAGTTAATCTGCTTAGGAGGTTTACTGCTCATTCCCCTAACAATGGGTAACATTTATCTCTCTAGACCGATGCCTCTCGTTCTTGCGGGAGACTTCAATCTTCCCAATATCTGCTGGAAGTACTATAGAGCAGAAAGGAAGCAGTCTAGTCGGTTCATGGAGTTGCATGGAAGACAACTTCCTTGCACAGCTGGTGAATGAACCAACAAGGGAAGGTGCCCTCCTGGACTTGCTGTTTGTGAACAGAGAAGGCCTTGTGGGGGATGTGGCGGTAGGAGGACACCTAGGACTAAGGGATCATGAGATGATAGGGTTTTCTGTTCTAGGCGAAGTGAAGAGAGTGCTAAGCAGGACAGTAACATTAAATTTCCAGAGGGCAGACTTTGAACTCTGCAGAAGGCTGGTTGGCAAAGTCTCATGGGAGAAATTACTTAAGGGCAAGGGAGCCCATGAGGGCCGGCAGCTCTTCAAAACGGAGATCCTAGCAGCTCAGGAGAAAGCCATCCCCATGTTCCAGAAAAAAAGCTAGCAGGGGCTATAAACAGCTTGGTTGAACAGAGAGATCTTGAGTGATATCAAGAAGAAAAGAAATGTTTATGGGCTCTGGAAGAGGGGACAGGCCTCTTGGGTGAACTACAGGAGGGAGGTGAGGTTGTGTAGGGAAAAAATCAGAAGGGCTAAGGCTGAACTAGAAATCAGATTGCAAAGTCTGTGAAAGATAACAAAAAATCTTTCTATAAATAATAAAAGGAGGACTAGGGAGACCATACAGTCGCTATTGGACACAGAAGGAATAACAGTGACATGAGATGAGGAAAAGGCTGAGGTACTTAATGCCTTCTTTGCCTCAGTCTTTAGTTGTAAATAAAGTTGTTCCCTCTGTGTACAAACCCAGGAGCTAGAGGAGCAAAATGAGGCTCCCGTCATCCAAGAGGAAGTGGTCAGAGCCTTGCTTGCCCGAATAGACACCCACAAGTCTATGGGGCCAGACGGGATTCACCCTAGGGTATTGAAGGAGCTGGCGGATGTACTGACCAAACCCCTTTCCATCATCTTCCAACAGTCCTGGAAGACTGGGGAAGTTCCACTGGACTGGAGGCTGCCTGATGTAGTGCCCATCTACAAGAAGGGTCGCAGGGAGGATCCGGGGAACTACAAGCCAGTCAGGCTGACCTCAGTGCCAGGGAAAGTCATGGAACAGGTGATCTTGAGTGCTATCACAAAGCACATGCAAGAGAACCGGGTAATCAGGCCCAGTCAACATGGGTTCACAAAAGGCAGGTCCTGCCAAACCAACCTGATCACCTTCTATGACAAAGTGGATGAGGGAAAGCCTTTGACACAGTTTCTCACAGCATTCTGCTATGGAAACTGTCAGCCTCTAGCCTGGACAGGCGCACACTCTCCTGGGTGGAAAACTGGCTGGATGGCCAGGCCCAGAGAGTGGTGGGAAATGGTGTTAAATCCAGCTGGAGACCAGTGACAAGTGGGGTTCCCTAGGGCTCAGTGCTGGGTCCAGACCTGGTCTTCATCAATGCATGAAGGCATTGAGTGCACCCTTAGCAAGTTTGCAGATGACACTAAGCTGAGTGAAAGTGTGGATCTGCTGGAGGGTAGGGAGGCTCTGCAATGAGATCTAAACAGGCTGGACTGCTGGGCTGAGTCCAGCGACATGAGGTTTAATAAGGCCAAAGGCCGGGTCCTGCACTTGGGGCACAACAACCCTATGCAGAGCTACAGACTAGAAGTCCGTCTAGAAAGCTGCCAGGAGGAGAGGGACCTGGGGGTGTTGGTTGACAGCTGACTGAACATGAGCCAGCAGTGTGCCCAGGTGGCCAAGAAGGCCAGTGGCATCTTGGCTTGTATCAGAAATGGTGTGACCAGCAGATCCAGGGAGGTGATTCTCCCTCTGTACTCAGCTCTGGTGAGGCCACTCCTTGCATCCTGTGTTCAGTTCTGGGCCCCTCACCACAAGAAGGATGTTGAGGCTCTGGAGCGAGTCCAGAGAAGAGCAACAAAGCTGGTGAAGGGGCTGGAGAACAGGTCTTATGAGGAACGGCTGAGAGAGCTGGGGTTGTTTAGCCTGGAGAAGAGGAAGCTGAGAGGAGACCTCATTGCTCTCTACAACTACCTGAAAGGAGGTTGTGGAGAGGAGGGAGCTGGGCTCATCTTCCAAGTGACAGGGGACAGGACAGGAGAGAATGGCCTCAAGCTCTGACGGGGAAATTTAGGTTGGACATTAGGAGAAAATTTTTCACAGAAAGGGTCATTGGGCATTGGAATAGGCTGCCCAGGGAGGTGTTTGATTCACCTTCCCTGGAGGTGTTTAAGGGACGGGTCGATGAGGTGCTGAGGGACATAGTTTAGTGTTTGATAGGAATGGTTGGGCTTAATGGTCTGCTGGGTCTCTTCCAACCTGGATATTCTATGATTCTATGATTTAAGAAAATCCTCTTAGTTATGAAATGTATCTTGGATCATTCCTTAAATTATTACAAGGAAGATATTAAAGAAAGTGTCTTCCCCTGAGAGAGCAACTTATACTTAGTGATGAGGGGAGAGGTGCCAATTCCACAAACTATTTTATCTTACGTGCATTCCATTCATTGCGTGTTGGTATGAGTATGCCATCTTGTTCCTTTTCAACAAAACAGACATTTCTACCAGACGCCAGATGCTCAAGGAGGCACGTCCATCTTGTTCAGAAGTTCATCCCCTAGTCCAACTTGAACCTTGACATGTCCCTACCCCATGCAAATTCAGGAATAAAAAATTCAGCGATAAAGTATTGGTCTGTACTGTGATGAAACAGGATGTCCTAGAGGCAGTTTGTTGCCACTTTTAGTGCAAAAACATGACTATCCTGCTACACAATCTTGTAAACCACATGGCTATGTTACATTGGCTGGTTTTTCTTCCAGTTCCTTCTCTTGGAATTGCTTCATTTCTCTGAATATTAAAATACTTAGTGAATCAGAGACATCCTGGTGGAAGGTGGAGTTCCAGTCCACCTGCTGAGTTCTACAGAAAAAGAGCTTGAATTCTGCTTCTGCTACCTCAGCTGCCTTTGTTAACAGCTGACTGTCTGCTGGTTGTTAGTATCACTTCACATTTTCTTACGCATTCTACTTGAAGGTTATTTACATCTCTTTACTGTCTCCAACCTGAAATATTATTTACTTTATAGATTTTAAATCACACAAATAGATTTTGTTTGCTTGGGATTTTTTGTAGGTTTTTGGGTTTTTTTTTTAAACCATCTAAAGGGTCATCCAGAAACTCAGTGAAGATTTGTCCCATAAGGTTTGGCAACCAAGAGCAGCAAGTGCTCCTGGTCCTAGTGATTATCAACAGACATCCACTACGATCCAAGTCCAATGCAGGCTCAGGTGTCAACACTAAAAGTGCTCTAAGTGTGATACTAGTATCAAGTTCTGCATTTGGAAAAGGTCCTTTGCCAACACAAACTCTTGTCACTCCTCACTTTTGGAAGAGTTATTGGGACCACTGTGATGCTGCGAGTCACTGATCTGAAGTGATTTGCTGCCCTGAAGCCAGGATACGCTGAATAACTTCTACATACCCTTCCAAAGCAGCATTTGATTTCCTTGGAGCTGAACTTGTTTATATTGCAAAGAGTGAATTGAACTGGTGGATTTTTGTTCTCTTCCTATTAAAGCTATTCCATGTGAAATGTTTTAAGATTTAATGTGAGTACCTTAACAAAGGTGACTGTACATTCATCTAGCATAGACTTACTCCGAGCCCTTGATAACTTCAGTATTCCCAGCATCGCCCACTCGGTCATTTCACATACCAGCTCAGAAGACTGTTATCTTCACAACTTCAATAGCTTTCTATCTGTTTGCAGCCTCAGCTCAGAGGAAATTGCCCATATCAATCTTTTGCTGGTTTTGCCAATTTCTGAAAGGTGCTCTGCTTGCTCCTTCCAGTAGATTCCTTGTCCCAGCTATGTATGTCACACTCCATTACTTCCATCATCTTCTCAAAAATCCTGGATCTGTTTCAAGCAGGGTGGAGGATTTTCTCTACAAAAATATGGAAGTTTAAACACCAAGGAAATTCTATCTACAATCTAGTTTTTGTGTCCAGATTCTGACATTTCACCACAGTTCCCTGAAATGCAATTTCTTATCTCATTTCCCTTCTCCTTTCAAATCCCAGGTTTTTAGCTCTTATCCTTGCTGGGTTTGTGAATAACATCAAGAAAAGCATAATGAAAATTAATTTCTCCCTGGGAGTCTCTAGATAGCTGAATTTAAAGCTAGGAATATAATAGTCTTGCCAAACAACCAGGGAAGAAAAATATGGTTTCAAACAGCTGCTAACTTAGTGGGACAGGAGTAGATTTTTGGCACTGACCATGCAATTAATCAGCCCAGGGTGTTAGGGTCAGGCTGTGACTGCAACGCACCTTTCACCTTCCCTCTTCTGCCCCTTGGCTGGTGCCTTCCTCCCTGCCAGCTCTGAGTTGTACAGTCACAGCCTGCTGCATCGGGAAGCCTGAAATTTCCTCTACAAAACCAAATCAAAATGTGCTCAGTTTACTGAACCAACTGCTGATGGGGTTGTGGAAGTGCTGCTGCCCACACAAAGAAGAGGGTCCTGTGACAGAGAGGGGATGTGGAATCACCCTTCCATCGTACTAGGGGTTTGGGTACACTTAAGTTGGTCATCTAGGTGCACCACTAGCTCTCACATGCATTTTTGGTGTCTCTGCATCAAGTAATTATGCATATAGGTACAGGGAGCTGATTTGTGGGTTTTGTCTTTTCCTGGTGACAAAACAAGGAGGCTTCTTGCAAGAAGCAGTGATTATTCAGCTAGTCAGGAATCCTTGCTGTTTATCATGTACCAAGGAAAGATCATGCAGTTTTGAAAGCTGAAGCCAGACAAATTTAGATTGGCTACAATAAATGTCCTGCATCACTTCTCAGCCATGCAGGTAGTTTAACAGTGAAATGATTTGCAAGGATGCAATGAGTTCTCCCCTAGATGGATGCTTTAAATTCTTACATGAGACAAGATATTTCAGGGTTGTTTAGGAACTGAGGCTTCATTTCTAAAACTGATTGAAAGGTTGGGGTTGTACTCAAAGATTAAATTCGATTTAATGTTGAAATATCTGAATTCAAGCCAGCTGGATCTCTGAAGAATTAGGAATCCAAATGAAGCATCAAAGCTTCCTATATTGGGAGACAAGGTCCTCAGATGTGGTCCACAAAGCTAAGCCACCCAAATTAGGCGTTAAAACAGATTTTGAAGGGTCATCTGTCCAGCTCAGGCATCTTATCAGGTGCCTGGCTAGCCTGGCTGGTTCTCCGAGCTCTGTGCAGGATTCCTGCTGAGGTGGTGAGACACCCAGTGAGTACCTACCTCCAAGGAAGATACCACAATATTAATTATTATTAATGTAAATCCTCTTATAATCATAGGCTTCCTGTTTCCCTGTGGCCTCAATCTTGTGGAAAGGCTGGATTACCCCACTGATCCCTGCTAGCACCTAGATCTATGCTAGCACAACGTAAAAATCCTGTACTATGCAGGGTATGATGGGTAGAGCAGACACAGACTAGAAAGCAGAGGTGAAAAGCAAGTGCAGAAAAATTATTACAAGTACTTTTCTGGGACTGGTGGCTATAATGTGACCCCTGTGCTTGCTGTTAGCTTCACCTTTATTTACTGAGCATTCACAGGCACTAACATAACTGCTGAAAGTTAACAGTGATTGTAAAACACGGGTGTACTGTGAGTTTGCATCTCTCTCCTCACCAGCAATATCTCCTATCAGCAAGCTAATGTACTATGTCATACGGAAAAGCTGTCCAAGAGCCCTGATCTCTAATGTCACCAAATACATTGAAAATAAATATGATTTTAACTTGTCAGTTGTGTGTTCAGTTTGGAGAACCGAACCTGATACCTGCTGTAGTCACGGCAAGCTCTGCTTGGGGCTTTTCCTCACGGAAGGACAAAGTTTATACACAGCTTCAGCTAGCCACACTCAAAGTGCAGCTCTCACCTGGCTTAATTGGTCCATGAGAATGAGCTGAAATATAAAAAGTTCTACCACATATTTCAGCATAATTTGGGCCTTCCCTCATTAGGGAACCACATGAATGGACCAAAATTGAGCAATATTTCTTAAAGACATTTCCTTTGCTGATCACAGAGCCAGGCAGCACAAGCACTGGCTGCACCTCTATGCTTGCACTGAGGATGTAATTGAGAATAGCAGGGGAACACCAAAGCTATCACTTGTCTTGTCAGCCAGACGACTTAGCCCTCTAATGATGTCTCTTCCTTTTCTAGATAATCTTGTTAAAGGTATGTGTGCTGTGCAATGATTTATATAAGCCATCGTATATTAAGATGAATAAATAAAGAGGAACATATAAAAGAAAAATGCTCAGTGATCCCATTCATGGTGCTCCAGCACCAGTTCCAGTATATAAACTCAAAAATGTTAAAATTAAATAGTCGTTCCTGCCTCAGTGCCCAAAGCAAGCAGGGATCTGGAATTTGACTTTCCTTTCAGACAATGATAGGCTCATTTTTCTCTTTTTATATAAACAAAACCAAAGAATTGCACAGTAATACAGTGCTTATTTAACTCTATTCAACCAGGATTTTTCAGGCTAAGTAAACAGGCAATATATAAGACCACTTAAATATATATATATATATATATATATATATATATATATATAAATATAAAATTTTGAACTTAGAACTCCATTCAACTCTCAAGCACAGGAAATATTCTTTTGGGGAAGCTTTAATCAAAGTAAAATGGAACTCCTGTGCTCTTGGATGTACTTCTGATGAGATGCTAGTTCTTTTTCTGGATCAGACCCAGGCTGTGTGACAGGAACCGAGCATGAAAGAGGAATAGAGAAGCCATTAGGAATATGCATAAAGGGCTGTTGGGCTCAGGGAAGATGCTAGGAGGTTGCACCTTCCACTTCCTTATTCCCTGCAGTGACAGGCTTGATGGGACTGCCAAGGTGGGGGCTGGAGGTCGTTATTAGTTCATTTCTCTATGAGGGTCCAGCACCCTAAGATCTGGAAGTCAACCACCTGGAAGCCACTCTCTTGAGAGGAGGCAAAGACAGGCTGATCCATCAGCCAGGTTGATCCAGGTTGTTCCAAACATGTGAGATTTCTAAGCAGACCCTACATATCTCCAGCAACGGTGTCCCCCATGCCACCTAACGCTTGGTGATGATCAGTTTTAAAACACTTTTTCAAAAAGGGTTTCTGAAATGCTCTATTCCTATTCATGGCTATTATTTCCTACATGACCTTCAGGCAGGGGGCAAACCCCTAGAAGACTTTGATTTTGCATAACCTATTTTTGTCACATTTTGTTTTCAAAAATCAAAAATGTTTTTGTTCCCAGCATTCAATATTTCACATATTTTATTTCTCTTTTTCACCACTGAAAAAGAAAAAAAATAAGACAAAGAAAACAAGGAACAGCATGAAATCTTCAATGTAGAAGGAAGCATAGGGCAAAGTTTTCTTCTCTTTTGAAATAAACAAGGAAAGTGTTCTCCATTTAAAAAAAAACAGGGGTTTTTTTCCACTGTTAAGACATTTATAATTTTTCTCCGATTTTTTTTTCACATGAAGGCCCTAGACTTTTGCCCTGCAGTCAAGCTTTGCAGGTATACATAAGCTTGCTTTAGTCTAGAGCTACAAGACCAAGAATCCTCTTCCAGCATAGCCAAGAAAGGAGACAGCTGTGCCATATAATATATTCACAAAGCTTTACTGTTACAGACATATTGCTAGCTTAATTTTTCTTGCACAAGCAAAAACACTGTCCAGTTAGTATTGCAACTTTGTAATAGATGTTCATATGATTTTATTGTATTTTCGGAACTGGGCAAATTTTTCTGACAAAACAGCAATAGGCTCAGGGTGTAAATGCTAAGTACTTAAAGTACAATTGGATAATATTTGCTTCTATGATTATGTACTACAATGGCAATAATCCAAATGAAATAATCCATCACAAGTGAACACAGGCAAGCAAATTCTACCCCAGTGCTCGATGCGTTGTGCTGAGGCACTCTATGAGAAGGAAAATTCTTCCATTTCTTCATAGCAATCTCCCTTTTAAGAAAATAATTAAATGGGGAGTTTTTATATTTTGCTTTCTAGGTGCACCCAAATCTTACCTTGGGATTTGCCTATTTGATTTCTTGAGATGATGGGATTGTACAAAGACACCAATGAACATAGGGCATCTTTCCCAGATCTCGTTCCTTCCCTCCTTGGAACATTACATGTGAAAGGTGAAGATTTGGGTACTGCAGAACTCCATGGAAGTGTTGCTGTTTCACCAGCCTTACCCCAGCAGGGCTTGGTTCTCATCCAGCTCATTCTGAAACTTTCCCACCTTTTCCCTCTTACAAAATCCACACCTAGAAGGCAGGTGAGTAACCTCCTGATTGCAAAGCAAGGCCAAACGCTGTGCATGCTACGGAAAGGTAATATCATGCTGTGTTGCTTGCATCAGATCCATTGTTTCCATTGTTTCCATTGTTTCCATTGGAGTGGCTCAGGAGGCTTTTTTTTTTTTTTTTTAATTTGGTGAGTAGTGGGAGCAAATCCTGCAAATCTTCTCCAGGAAAGCAATTTCTGGGCTGCTGGTTGGTTGGGAAAAAAAATGGTTTTGCACAGACAGTCCTAAAATAGCCACTAGATGGCAACTGGTGCCTGCCAGGTAGCAGGGCGCAAGCAGGACCCCTCTCTCGCTCCTGACCGGGGCAGAGGGGATTGGACCAGACCAATAATGACACTAGAGAGTAGCAAGGAGGTTCTACCATGCGACAGTCCTGGTGCCACGGCTGCCTGGGCATCATGACCTACCCATCTGCCAGCTCCTCCCGAGCTGCTGCATAGTACAGATCAGCATAGCCAGGTTGCCACCAGTTTTGGCAGGAGTACCTATTTCCTACTCTAGATTCCTTAATATGATGCATGGCATACCGTGTACAGGTTTAATTCCATCTAGCATTATGTTTATAGATGTAATATAAATTCCATGTAAAAGGTTCTGTGTTTATAGGCACACCAAATTTCTTGAGGAGCGATGCATTTAATAATTTTTGTAAGAGTAACAAGTTAGATTTGAAGGTTTAATAGAAGCTGTCCTCTCCAGCCACAGGTACTTTGAACAGACCTTTTGGTTTCCCTCATTTTCCAGCCCCTGTTCCTATCACTTTGCTGATCTAATTCCCTCCATCCTCACTTCTCATCCTACCTTTCTTTCGCTGATCAATGTCCACTTGTTCCCACCCCTCACAGGGTCCCTCTCAGCTCTCAGTTCTCCCTTCCTTTCTTCTGCCCCTTTCCTTTTCCTTTTCCTCATCAGTTTGGTGTATACTCTTGGATCAAGCAGCTCTGACCTCTCCCTCTGCCCTTGTCCTCCTTTTATTTTTTAAAATGTCCTTCCTTCAGCTCCATTTCTCTTGCTATGACCAAGAACTTTTGAGGATTGCAAAAGTACATGGACATGCTGACATTCAGACGGGTTAGAGACAGGCTAAGGTGCCTTTATAGTTATTCTTATCAGCCACAGAGAGTAAAGTTGATAAGAGAAGCTGTGAAAATATCAGAAGTTGTGAAAATAGTTGGCACCATTACAATCCTCTTTTCATAACCCATCCTTATTCCTCATTTCTTTTGCAGTTAAGTCTGGTATGACTGGAATCACTTTTCAGGACCCAGCAAGTGAGAACTGGGACAGCATCAACATCACACACCATCGGAGCCAGTAGGTTGGAAAACAATACCCATTCTTGAAGGAAACGATCAAGCACCCTCTGCATCTTCTACAAAATGCACAGAGGAGGTCTGTATGTCAGCTGGGTCCCAGATACTGGAACGTAAGGGATGCATAGCAACGCTAGCTGCATCGAGTAACATCCCAAACGTTTAATGAACTGCTCTTATCATGGGGTCCAGAATCAACACTTTCTGAAAATGAGTTTATTAAATGCAAGGATATGGCTCTGAGATGTTCATGAGAAATATCACTACTGCACACCATGTCCAAAGGGCTACAGCTATTGAATTGAAGCAATGGGCAGCTTCCTCCCATGACATTCATTCCTGAATGACAGGTAACTTTTCAGCTCAAAAGCTGGTAGTCTTGTCTTCTCCTGAAAGGACCTCACTATCTCATTATCCAGGTGTTCTGACACTTAATATGTTCTCCGTAAAAGCAGTTGCTACCTTATACCAAAGCAGTTACATGACCTGTCTAGGCCTGCTTTTGAAGTCACCACGTGTTAGAAAGCAGCTGTAGGGGCTGTAACAGTGCCTCTGGCCAAATGCAGACCAAGGAGCAAGGCATTTGGGATTGGAAGGTGAAAGTTCTTCTGTGTCAGGTATTGCCATAGCCCACATAGACTCCAGGGACGTCAGCTATTCTCTACAAGGGTGCTACCACTCTTCCAGAGTCTGCCAGTGGTTCCAGGGCTTCAAGGTCAACACACCTTATGGCTAGAGATTTCCTCTGTTTATCTCTTGGGGAGTCACTAAAATATCTGAATTAAATCCTGTGAATGAAATATGTCAAGGTCCTTTGCCTTTGAATTACTTTTGTCCCCTCCATGACAACTATAAGAAAAGTCAGAGATATGAATGTCGACAGAAGCACAAGTGGTTGGTATGCACATAAGCCATTCCTGTTTGGGATAGTCAGTCGACCAGACAATCATCATGACATCACAAGGAGGCAAGACTACAAGGACTTGCATATTTTGCAGAAGACTATACTGCAGATGTATTTTTGGAGCTATGAAGTATAACACTTTGCTTTGTTAAGAGTTGTATTTCCTGGTGAGGGAGCATACCTAGTGCAAAATAGCACATTCACCTGCACAACCCTTCTCAAAAGGAGTCTCTTTGACACAGAAGCATTGTACAAAGTGTGCACTGTGTGAAATAAATACAGCCACATCAGAAGTCCTCGAGATACAAAAGGACAGTTGATAATAATATTTTTGGCTGAAAACTGGGTTTTTCTGCCTCCTACAAGCAGCAGTCTATGGGGTCCTATATGGGGTTGGAGTGCTGAGAGCTTATACAGGGGAAAGTGTGGGGGTTTTAATCAGCTTTCATAAAATATGGACAACACTATAAAGCACCAGAAGTCTACACCACGCGTTACCCTCTTCCCAAGCAGGGAGAGCAGAAAGCTCTCATTCATCCTGCCAACAATAACCTCATCTATAGTGCAGGAAATCAGAACTTACCATCTTGAAAGTATTACCAAAATGTCCTGCCAGCCAGCACTCCTCTGCCTTTCTCATTTCACTCGCAGGCAGATTTCTGTGTCTCTTTGTTGTAAAAAACCTCCTGGAGAAGTAAAAGGACTTTTTTTTGTTTTCCAAGGGATTCGTAATTGACATTTTGTGTACCTACATGTCTGGTTCCTCTCATAAGTTAAGATTTTTTAGTACCGGAAACTTCTTCAACCAATCCATTTACTCTTGTTAGTGTAATGGGCAGGGTGCAAACTCTTTTAATTATATTACAAATTTTTATTTTGTCATCTCTCACCTGCTTATTTTTTTTTTTACCTTCTCTTAGGTAAATCCCAAAATGTGCACGGCTAATAAATTACAGAAATAGCTACTCGTATGACAGGAATACCCTGAAAACCCACTCAGGCTGTGCTCCCCTCAACACCACAGAAATGTTCAGGAGACAATTCTCTACATTTAGGCAAAGGCAACACAAATGAAAGTATGAATTCTGAGAGACAAAGATCGTCATAAAGACAAGACAGGGTGTGTGTTTACAGTTATCCATTCTTGCCATGCTCAAAGTCTCTGTCCTCCAAGATACATACGGGAAACATGAGCAATATCTATACTGCCTATTGTGTTATGTTTGCTGATTTTCAGGCATCCGATGAAATTTGCATGTGAACAGAACAAAACAGAGTCACTCATTTATTTGTGAGATTTATGTAAGTATTTGTATTCTCATTGGGCAAGCCAAAAGTATTAGTGATTCAATGTAAAAGCTGTGTTCAGATGAAAAGTACAGTCACTGTACATACCAAAGCGTTGCCAGTGGAAACAATTCACACAGCGAACCTGCTAATTTCCCTAACTTCATAAACCCAACACTGGATCCAAGGTCTCTGTGCTCAAATATCTTGGCCTGGCTGCTCCACCATGGATTATAGGGCATGGATCCCAGCAAGGCCAACACTGGGGCTGCACAAAGCAGCGGCAGTCATGGACTCACCTATCACACAGCATAAAGAGTGGAGGACCTTGTTTTCCACGAGAAATATCAAAAAGCTCTCAGAGAGGCTGGAGTCCCTTCAGAGAGTGGAGATACTATAGAGTGAGATGCTTGGTCTAAGCTGCCTGGCTTTCCTTCCTGGCTCTCCCAGGGACCAGACTGACCACCCTGTGCAATTACATGGTGAACTCACACCTCTGATTTCTCTTCAGACAGATGAATTCAAGCACATAGGCCTGGATCCAAAATGCGACAGATGTATCGCAATTCTCATCTCTGCAACACATCATGTTTGAGGCACTCAAGTCCTGTACTGGAGCTCCTGAGTGAGATCTGCTTCTCCGAGCAGGCATCCAACACCCAGCACCACACACAAGGGACATTCCCAAGACATGCAGAGAAGTGCCCTGTCCATTCTCCACAGCTTAGGTTTCCTATTCAGTGTGAAAACGACGTGTAACAAAAGAGTCCTTGATCTCAAATTCTGACATTTTTAACTGACTGGTGATCTGTGTAAATTTGTAACTATTAAGTCCCAACACTGCCATTGACGGGTGCTGACACAAATAATAAAGAGATCCAAAAATTCATATAAAATGACTATTGACCTGCTATTAATAAAGATGTGACTCTTAGACAAAAATACAAAATCGCTTTACAAATGTAAACAGTTCCAGTATTCTGAGATGCCAGCAGGCTTACTTGATTTACCTAAGCATCAGAAGCAGTGAAAATATTTAAATGTTATCCCAATGTAGTTGTTGAATTAATCACCAAGTTAGTCCATCACACACAAAAAGTGAGCTCAACTATTTCAAACAAAAAGTAGGAAAGGTTATTAGTTATTTACTGATTGAGGAACAACAGTAAGGGAAACTTAGACTTCATATGATGTTGTTCTAAATAAACATCAAATGATTTATCTGCACTATGAGTCTTTTTAAAAGCTTAGAGACTTGCAGACAGCAAATGCATCTACTGTAATATGGTGAATGTTCATTAAAATGTTCTAGTAAATGCTAAGGAATAATTCAGAGCAAGTAGACCAGATACTGTATGGACGACTCACACATATATTGCTTTGCCATAGGTCATTCACTCTGTTTCTACTCCAGTTCTTCTATCAGAGATTGCAAATAAATAGGCTACCTCCTCCCTTTTCATCACTGCTTGAAACAGATAAAAGCTAAATACAGGGGCTAAATATTACAATGTTTATATCACAGAAAAAAATCATAAATCAATTAATGATTATGAGATTCATCTGGCCATTTGCATATACTGGCTTGATTTTTATTAGTAAATCAAGTTAGTCTTGCCCAGGTTGTATTTCTGTCCTACAGAAAAAATACTTCAGTAGATGAGGAATATTTATAGCCATTTACTGTGGTGGTAGAAAACCTAGTGTAAAAATAAGGAAAGAGTCAAAGAGAAGATTTATTTCAAAAGAACGTCTCACCTGAGCACAGTTGTAGGATGGGGCTCTCAGTGTGTACTCCTGGCACCAAGCAGAGGAAACAACTGTATATCCTCAACCCTTCTCAGGAATATGCTTATATAGTCGGTACGTGTGTTCCTTTTCAGGGTCTCGCAAGGAGAAATAAAGCAAGGGAAACACTGCCAAACTGTGAAATGAAATGTGGGTAGCTTTGGTTTCAGGCTTTCACTCTTTTATTGCAAAGATGAAGGAACAAGAGGGAGATTTGGGTTGGTTTTCTGAGAAATAGCAGCTCTGAGCAGCAAAACTGGGCCAAATTGTGCCACAGCACATACACAGGCAGCAAGATTCAAGCGTCCCTTTCGGTTTGGTTGTAAACTCCCATAGGAGTGTTTGTGTTCGAGCTTCCCAGCCTTAAAGGACGTGGACTTTTTCCCATATAAGGAATATGAGCAGAGAAGGGGATTGCAAACCAGCTATTAAAACCTACTGAGCTAATTTGCTAAGAGATTATCAAGTCAGTAAGATCGAAGTTCTCATTGTCAGCATTATATTTGCATGTTATCCAAGTTTAATATCCAGTTTGATTCTAAAAGTCATTCAGATTTTTCTTTTAATTGTAGGTGGCAAGTTCTGCTATCACTGAGGTTCTGAACCATCTTACAGCTGACGTCTCAGCAGCAACACAGGATCCTGATGTCAACTGCAAGAAGCAATTAGAAGGTCAAGTGTTGCAGCAGTTGCTTACAGGATCTCCCTCATGAAATCCATGGAGAAATCCTGCTAGAAACTTGTTTTAGAGTTGTACAACTGTCACCTACTGTGCAGCTACAGTTGCATTTGTCCAGAAATAAATTGTTACCCCTTAAGACATCGAGTCAAAACCTATTCAGAAGCAGATTACCTGGGATTTTCCTGCAAAACCAACAAGCTGTCCGGGGCAGTTTTGTGTGCCTCTGCCGCACACCCAGAGAGGAGCACGGTCGAGACTAAATCTATGAATGAAATCTTCCCTATCACCAACAGCATCACAGGGGATTAAAATCCCTTGTAGAAGGAAGCACTTTGTAGCATTTCCATTTTCCACCTAAGCCCCTGGAAGACCTAGCAGGAGTGCAAGGATTTGCGGTGTTCGTTTGTATATCAGGCGGCAAACTGTGAGTGAGTTTGGGGAGACAGTTTCTGTCTAGGAAAAAAAAAACAAAAAAAAACCACTTTTTAATTAGGTATATCAAAGGTGTTCCCTCCCACTGTGCAGGCTTTGGGGCTGCTGACAAGGGCTACCGTGCGGGGTAGCCCTTGGCCCATAAAAATCTTTGACCTGCCCTGAGAGGGGTTCAGGGGCAGATAGTCGGGACAAAGGTGGGATTGAGCCAGCCTTGCTCTGAGGGTGAATGGAGGCTACATCACTAATTAATTTCCCGTATTGTGCAATTCCCACCCCGAAAGAAAGATTCTAGCATTTCATTTTCCCAGCACGAGCAGTTGTCACCCAGGAGACCGTCTGAGTCTTTCTATATTATATATTGTATTAAAAGCGTGTGCTCTTTCCGAAGGCGTTTTTAAGATTTATTTTCTTTTTTTTTCAGTCCCCTCCGTGGGTGCGAGCGCCGTCTTTCACACGTTTATCTGATGCTCTCCGAGAGGCCGGTGAGCCGGTGCCTCCTTCCTTCCCCGTTTCATCCCTCACGCACTGTGTGCGGAGCTTCTCCGAGCGGGTCCCCTCACACCTGGGAGGTGAAAAGCACCAGGTGACTGCAAGGAGCCACCTCACGCGAAAAAAAAAAAAAAAAAAAAAAAAAGCAGCCTTCGAGATGAGGGTGCCCAGCCCCGGGGACACTGGGAAGGGGCCACCCAGCGCGGGGACAGACGGTGCGAACCACGGGGAAGGGCTGGCGAAGCGGGGAGCTACCCCCGAGCCTCTCCCTGCGGGGAGGGGTCTCTCCCCGTCGCGCTCGGAGGGTCCAGCCGGGAGCCAGCTGCGAGCCCCACATCCATCCATCCATCCATCCATCCATCCATCCATCCATCCATCCATCCCGCTGCCCCGACCACCCAGCCGGCCACGCCGCTCGCTTTCCTCCCGGCCTCCTCCCCGGGCAGTTCCTTCCCCAAAAACTGTAGTGGTTTTTTAAATATTTCTTTCATTTTTTTTTTAATTTTTTTTTTTTTTTTTTTTTTTTTTGGTCGGGACGGAGGCTCGGAGATGGTCCCGGGAGGCGAGAGAGGGAGAAAGAACAAAACAATACATAACAAAACATAACAAAACATAACAAAACATAACAAAAGAAAGGGGGGGAAAAAAGAGGGATATGGGGGGCAAGGAGGGAGCTAGGTATATTAGCAAAGAATTACAGCCGTTGTAAACTAACCACAGGTATTTCCAAGAGCTTGGACGCGAAATCTTGTAAATCGGGGACTTGGCGAGCTGGAAGGTGGCTGTGCCGGAGCCGGTGGGAGGGAGGGAGGGAGGCAGGGAGGCTGCCCCTCGGAGCGCCTCTGCCTGCTCCCCTCCGCCTCCCGGCCCCGCGGCTGCCGCACCTGAGCGGAGCCCCGAAGCAGGAGCAGGGGCAGGAGAGCTGCCCGAACCCCCGCAGAGCTCCCACAACCCGCACCTCCAGCCTCTCTCCCCCTTGGAAGCGCGGAGCCCTCCCTCTCTCCCCTGCTCTCCATCCACGCGGCTCCTCTGACCTCCTAAAGTTCGCCTCTAGGCTATTTAGAACCCCC
Source organism: Coccyzus lansbergi (assembly GCA_033558105.1). Classification (NCBI taxonomy): domain Eukaryota; kingdom Metazoa; phylum Chordata; class Aves; order Cuculiformes; family Coccyzidae; genus Coccyzus; species Coccyzus lansbergi. The sequence continues at coordinate 863,987 of JAUMJK010000128.1, forward strand.
TAAAAACTCTTCCCACACCTCCTCTACATCCCCTCGGAAATGGATTTCTCGCAGCTTCCCCATACGCCTCGTATTTTGTCCAGCTCTTAAAAAAAAAATCCCCTTCACAGAATCACAGAATCACAGAGCAACCAGGTTGGAAGAGACCCACCGGATCATCGAGTCCAACCATTCCTATCTAACACTAAACCAAGTCCCTCAAGACCTCATCCACCCGTGTCTTAAACACCTCCAGGGAAGGTGACTCAACCACCTCCCTGGGCAGCCTATTCCAACGCCCAATGACCCTTTCTGTGAAATTCCCTTTGGATATTCCCTGAGTGTCTCGTGGCACCGAAATCTTGGGTGACCAGAAGCGATGGTTACCCCGGGAAATACCTGAGAGGCAGAAAGGGATTACGAGTGAGTCGAAGCGAGGTTATTGATAGGACCTGAATTAGTTGAGGAACACAGAGCCTGTGCCCATGCAGGCAGGGAAAGTCGCTCTCCGGTTTCGTGCCGCGTAAGAAAGCGGCGTTATTTATTTTCTTCGTATGATTTCAGGCTAAGAATGACGATTGAAAACATTTAATTTGTGCCGGAGTCGTTGATAACTAATTGTCGCGGCTTCGTGGTGCGTGGCGAGCGGGAGTTCCTCCCTCCCGGCGGGATTCGGCAGCCAAACGCTGGAGGTGGAAACGTGGCCGTGAGGAGGCAGGTGAACTCCCCGCGGATGCGGCTCCCGAAGCGAAGCCGAGTCTGGGGGCATCTCCTGGAGCCGCTCCAGCTCCTTTCACAGCGGCGTCTCCCCAGCACCGAGCAAATGGGGGCCGCGGAGGGCTTGGCACTTCGGTCCTCTCCTAACCGCTTGCTACCCCCGCCAGGATTTTTCTGTCGGCTTTGAGAATGTCTGACACAAAGTACAGCCTGAGGGTTGGGGTCGCGTGGCTGTTGTGGGAACGAGTGGCCACTCGCGCAGCTCGAGTGCGTGGAATTGTTTGGTAAAGCTGCTCGTTCGGAGCCGGTTTCTTTCAGGGAGAGCGAAGAGGTCTTCAGTTTGCAAGAAGCTGCCCCCGTAAAACGCTCTTTAAGAGCCTCGTCGGCTGAAGACCGTCCCTGGCATAGAACCGACCCCTCTTTTAAACAACAACAACGAAAAAAAAACCTGCTAAAAGTCCTAATTTTTTGACCGCGTTCCGGTCGCGGCCGTTTTACACTCGCCCCCGAGGCGAGCGGCCGCCGGTCGGGGCGCTCCCCGCAGCGCAGGCGGCCCCAGCCCCGCCGGCCCCGGCCGCTCCCCGAGCGGCGCTTCGCTCCCCTTCCCCGCTGCGGGGCCGCCGGAGCTCGCCGGACTCGGCGGGAGGAGAAGCGCCCCGAAGCCGTCGCCCGTCGCTCCCGGCCGGCGGGGAGGGAGGGACCTTCCGCGCGGGGGGTCGCCCCGGCGGGAGCCCCGCGGGCCGCAAGGGGTTAAGGCGCGGCTCGCCCCGGCGCGCGCCCCGCGGAGCCGCGTCGCCCCGCGGCGGGAGCCAATGGCCGCGCGGGCCGCGCGGAGCCGCCCAATGGGGAGGCGGCGGGGCCGGCGCCGTCGGCGGCCGCGAGGGGACGGCGGCGCCGCCGGGAGAAAAAGGAGAGGGCGGGCGCGGGGCGGGACAGAGCGGGGCGGAGGCAGCGCCCGCGCCGCAGGCACCCGCGGCGGCGGCCCCGGCGGAGCGCGGCGCGGCGGCCCTATGGGCGGGCGGCCCGGCGGCGGCGCACACGGGTTGCCGCGGCTGGCGCCCGCCCTCCCGGCGGCAGAGAGGGGCCCGGCACCGGCGCGGCCGCGGCCGGCGATGCGGTCGCCCAGCTGAACGGCGGCGGCGGCGGCGCGGTCCCCCCCTACCCCAGCAGCCGCCGCTCACCCCGCGGGCCATGGCCGGCCGCGGCGGCGACGCCCTGACGCCTTTCTCCATCCAGGCCATCCTCAACAAGAAGGAGGAGCGCGCCCGCCACGCGGCGGGGAGGCCCCCGGGGGCGGCGGGCGGCTGGCGGCCGTGCGGCCCCGCGGAGGTCCCGCCGCGTCCCGCGCCCCGCGCTCCGCCGCCCTGCGACTCGGACTCGGCGCTCGGCGAAGGTCCCGAGGGCGAGCGGCGCCCCGGGGACGACGAGGAGGAGGAGGAAGAGGGCGCCGGCGGCAGCGGCCGCCCCGCCGAACCCGCCGCCAAGGGCGCGGAGCGGGACGCCGGCGGCCTCAGCGACAGCGAGGGCTCGGCCGCCGTGTCAGGTACGGGGGGGGCCGGGGCCGGGGGGCGCTCCGGGCTCTCCGCGGGCGGCGCTGGAGCGGGGGGAGGGAGCCCCCGGAACGCGGACCCGGCGGCGGCGGCGGCGGGAGGGCGTTCGGCGCTTCGAGGAGAGCGAGAGCCACCCCCCCTCGGCGGGGCCTCCGCCAGCCCCGCGGCGGCGCGGGGGGTGCGGGTGTCCCGGCGCCCTGACCGGCTGTCCCCCTGCCCGCAGATCGCAGCCCCCCGGAGGAGGAGGACGGAGCGGGCAAGCGCTCCAAGCTGCTGCCGGCCGAGGAGGAGGCGGCGGCGCCGAAGCCGCGGAAGAAGCGCTCCCGCGCGGCCTTTTCCCACGCGCAGGTCTTCGAGCTGGAGCGGCGCTTCAACCACCAGCGGTACCTGTCCGGGCCCGAACGGGCCGACCTGGCCGCCTCGCTCAAGCTCACCGAGACGCAGGTGAAGATCTGGTTCCAGAACCGGCGCTACAAGACGAAGCGGCGGCAAATGGCCGCAGACCTCCTGTCCGCCGCCCCCGCCGCCAAGAAAGTGGCCGTCAAGGTGTTGGTGCGCGACGACCAGAGACAGTATCACCCGGGCGAGGTGCTGCGGCCGCCCTCGCTGCTCTCCCTCCAGCCCTCCTACTACTACCCCTACTACTGCCTGCCCGGTTGGGCTCTGTCCACCTGCGCCGCGGCCGCCGGCACCCAGTGAGGGGACACGCGCGGCCCCCTCCCGGCCCCTCCGCCACCCACGCCGGCAGCCGGGAAGCCCGTCTCGCCTCCGCCACCTCTCCGTCCGTCCGGCCACCTTCTAAAATCCAGAGCCTCAGCTGCAGCTCTCAGCGCCTCGGACAGTATTTATTATTATTATTTTATTGTTATTTTTATTATTAATATTATTTGGACGGTTCCTCGCCCTCTCCTCTTTCGACGTAGGATTTCTTGGCCACCCGCACCCCGACCCTCGCCCCGTCCCCAACCCCGCCAGCCGAGGACTCTCACGATTCGGTACAACTAGTTCATGGTATCCATGTTGTCAGTCTGTTTGGTGTAGACTTTTTGTTTGTTTGTTTGATTTCACTTTGAATTGGTAGAGACTCGATCTTGTGTGGGAGAGAGAAAAAAAAAAAAAAAAAAGGGAGAGGGGAAAAAAAAATGAAACCACACCAACCCTCAAAACCAAATGCAGCTCAAAACAGATCAAGGACTCCTTCAGTGGATTGTAAGGATTATTTTTGACGTCTGTTTGAGTCCTTGGTCTTCCAACTCGTTGCAAACCGAGTGTGCCTTGTATGGTGCTGAATGTAAGAAACCCTCTTTCAGATTCCCCTTGCTCTCGTTGCCTATGTTATTCCCGTACTCCATGATCCCTGGCAAAGACTAGATATGTCATAAAAGGGTGAGACTTATATCAAAGCTACAGACTTCTTCCTTTCCCTTTTTCCTGAGATCTTTCCATGTTTGGGAGGGGAAAATTAACGGATTTTTTCGCACTTTCCAGTTGTATTAAAGTTGTTGTCGTTATTATTTTTATATTCAATGTGAATATTTCTAGTCAGGCTTTTTAAGAAATCGATGTAACGGGAAATTGTAATGCCATCAGTGCCTTTTACAGTTTTTCTGCAGCCCTCTCCTTCAGGGGCGGGAATTTCTGATGTGCTCAGCGATGTAATTACAGTCTCTTTCTTTCAAGGTAACTCATGGCTTTTTTTTCTTCTCTTCCCCCCCCCCCTTCTCTTTTAATGGCACTGTGCACTCAACTAGATTATTTACTTCAAATGAATTGTGAATGTTTGTAAGCTACCCGCTGTATTTTTTTTTCTTTTTTTTTTTTTAATTTATAAACTTCAGTTTAACACTTAGCTCTGCCGCTTGTGTCGTTTCTGAGAGCGGACACGGATTTCCCCAGCGACTTCTTCCTCGCAGCAGAGTTGGAGCTGCAGTTGGGAGCGCGTCCCTCCTTTTCGTCGCCGGCCCGGCTGCTGCTGGCTCTGCCGGCGGCTCCCGCCGCGGGGACCAAGGGGTCCGGAGGGGGCAAAGGGGCTCGGGACGGGAGCCTCGCGGAATTCCGTGATAATGCGTGTCCGGCACGAAGGGACACCCCCCACCCCCCCCACCCCCGTCTGCCGGAGAGATGGGTGGCTGGTTTAATTGCCGGGTTACGGTGAGGACGCGGTGAAAGGAGCCCCGTGGCCATCGCCCCGGTTTCCCCGGGCGAGGGCGGTCTCGCCGTGCGCGGTTTCCGCGGCCCGTGTGGGTTTAAAACCTCGGCGGCTGCCGGGAAAAGCGCCCGGGGCGCCGCCTTCTCCTCTCTCCGCCGGAGCCCGGGGCCGCGGGAGGGGGCTTCTCGGTCCCCGGCGAAGCGGCCGAGGCCGTTCGTATCCCGGCAGGGCCTCGCCGACCGCTTGGGGCAGCCGCCCGCCCCGCCCCGAACCCCCCGCCGGCCTCGGCGGGAGCCCGGGCGGGCGACCCCTGCCCGCGGCGCGTCCCGACGCCGGCCCCGCGCCGCCCCCCCGGTGCCCGACGGGGCGGGCGGCTCCTCCGGGCTCGGGGGGACCCGGCCGTGGCCGCTACGGTTCGCCCGCGCCGAAGGAGCCCGGCCCGGGCCTCTCTCGCGGGCAGCCCGGGCGCGGCCGATTCTTCGTGGCCACCGGCTTCTTTCTCTCCCTGCTGGGTCTTTCCTCGGGCTGCCGAGCTCGGAGAGGCTCGGAGGAAGCCCCCGTCCCCGCATCGCCCCCCGGCCCCGGCCGCCGTCCCCGCAAGCCGTCCCCGAGGCGGCCGGGATGCTCCTTCCCCAGCCCCTCGGCCCGGGCCCTCCCGGCGGCGTTCGCCGTGCGGGGCAGAGGCGGCGGAGAGGGGAGCGTGGGCCGCAGCTCCCCGGGGTGCTCCGGCGCCGGATCGGAGCGAGCTCCCTGCTCCTAGAGCTGCGGGAGTCGTGGCACCGCGGGGAAGGCTCTGGCTCTGGGTTTGTTGGCCGGGAGGGTGGGCGATGCGGCCGGTGAAGGGAGCGGCCTGGGTGCAGCGGGAGCGGCGACAAGCGCTCCGCACACTCTTCTTGGCAGATGCGGGAGGACATTTATTAAGCTCGATCCCGAAAGCCTTTTAATTTTTTGTTCTATACCCACCCACCCCCGCTTTAATCTGTTTCCTTTCACCTTTCCCACCGCTTTTCCTTGTGGGAAAATACAAGGTTTGGGTGGCAGGCGCAGAGCCCCCAGGCAGACACCTGAATTTGCTCCTTTTCTTCCCTCCGAGGCCGTTTCTCCCTCCTCGTGGCCCTGTCCGACTCTCGCAACCCCTCGACACGGTCCCAGATCCGCTGACGGAGACGGCTTCAAGCGGATAACTTACCCCAGCGGAGCGCTTGGCCCCGGCGGGGAAGGGGGGGTTGGGGGGGGGGGCAAGGCGGCAGGGGGGGCTTTCGGCAAAACTCCTTATTCGAGCGAGGAGATTATTTCGAAGACTTCTTCGTTTTCCATAGCTCACCCCATTTTATAATTTTGCTCCGCGCTTGCTTTTTGCTGCAGAGAAGGTGACCTGAAAAGCAAGAGCCGCTCCCTAGGGCTCCCCCGGGGCTCCCCGGCTGTGACGCTGGGGAACAGGCGCAGGAGAGAGTTAAACTATTAAACTCTTTCTCTTCGAATCCGGTAAAACTAAGATGCATTTCAGTCGCGAGAGAAACTGCTGAAAAAGAAGAACCGACTGAAGTTAGTGTTTGATGGGAACGGTTGGACTCGATGATCCGGTGGGTCTCTTCCAACCTGGTTGTTCTACGATTCTGTGAATTCTACGATTGTGAGTCATATCGAATATTTACACACCGAGTGTGTCTTCGTTTGACGTTAAAATATTCCGATATCTGATAAACATCGGTGTTTTGCGCAGGGGAAATTTAGTAGAGAAATTAATGGAATTTCGCCGGAACTTTGAGGCGTTTCTATTTTTTGTTTTTATCGATAATTTTACGGTTTGAAATACAGAGAAAACGCTCTGATTCCTTTTGTCTTTTCTTAATGGCAAACCCCCTGGTATCCAGCTTTGTAACTGCTCCAAGGCCAAAAGAATCAGTCTGGATTTTCGGCGTTGAAGTTGTCAGTGAAACCTGGGCTCTAACAGGCTCTCTCCACATTCCCCCCCCCCCCAACCCCAGCCTCGGAACGCACAGCCGCATCCACGGCCGCAACGTGAAAATCATCTCCCTAACGATACATCCCGACTTCGGCCTCTCTCCCAAACCCCCGATCTCCACGGGAGCCGTGGGAATAATTTTCCATCCGGCCGCGGACAAGCTCCAGCCTTAAAGAAGATAAAACAGCTGCGACAGAAAGAGGGGGAGAGAGAGGGAGAGAGAGAGAGAGAAACTACCGCAGCTACGAGACGTTCGATTGTTGAAATGTAATGTAAATTGTGTACATCTCCGCATATGTCTCCATAGACGCTCGTGTTCGTGTATGAACCGCTCGCACAGGGGCGGAGAGCGGCCTGCGGCGGGGAGGCTGCCCGCGTTCGGATACCTCCCGGTCTCTCGCAGGGCGAGAAAACGGGGAAGCGGGGCGGCTTCTCTCGGAGCTCGCTCGCTCGCGGACGCACACGTCGGAAGGAGCGCGGGAGCCGCCCGAGCGCAGGCGGCGCCCCCGGCACCAGCCCGGCCCCCCCGGCGCTCCCGGGAGCGGGGGCAAAGGTGCCCGGAGGTTAAGGGCCTCTCCGCGGCCGGCTCGGGGCACCCGCGGGCGCTTTTCCGCTCCGCCGCTCCCGTCGGCGGGAGGGCCGCGCGCCCCGACGGCGGCTCCCGGGAGTCCCCGGGGCTGCGGCACCCGACTCCCCGCGCTCCGCCGGTTTATCGCCGGGTGACGGAGAAACTAAAGGCGTCTTTTCGGCCCGGCCGCGTCCTCGGGGACGCTTTCGCTCCTCGCCCGTCCGAGAGCCACCGCGACGTTCGCCGCTGCGGGCGACGGAGAAGACGGGAAACAAAGGAGCTATTTCCCGGCCGAGCCCCGCGGCGGACACCACCGGGCCCCGCGCCGCTCGGGGCCGGGACGGCCCGCCCGGAGCGAGCAGGGGCTCTGCCCGCAGGGGCCCTCCCCAGGGAGCCGCATCCCCCTCCCCGGGCAGCTGGAGGGACCACCGGCCGGGGGGACTCTCGCCTGCGGGTGGGACTCGTCCTTTGGGCTGTGCTTTTGGGGTTTTTTTTTTTGTGGGTTGTTTTTTTTGTCGTCGTTGTTTTACTTAGTTTGTAAGTTTAAAAATGATTGCGCTTGTTAAAGGCAAGTAGAGAATTTCTGCCATGCGCGCGCAAACCTCTCTCCCGAGGGATGAAGGGGACCGGGAGGGCGATCTCACTCCCAGGATGTGGCGGTGGCCGTCGAGGCTCGGTGGGCATCGGCCCGGGGTAGCCCTGCCCTCCTCCCCACGCTCCAGCCCCTAGGCTGATCCCGAGAGGAAAGAGCTGCCCGGAGGATGAGAGTTGGGACTCCGGAGCCCTCGGAGCTGCCGAAGAACCATCCCCGTCTTTCCCCGACCGTTTTCCCAGCTCTGTAGCCACAAGGCTGCTCCCAAGTGATGCCGGCGATGAGTGAAATTGCCGGGGCGTTCTTTGGAATAATAATAGTGACGAGCGGCGGCTGCGGAGTCGCAGGTTATGCCCTTTTGGGGCTCTCAGGTGCGCCCACGGCTTTTTACCTAAAATCTGACTCAGTAGTAAAGCGTCTGGAGCTCGGGCTCCCGAAGGACACTGTTGGCGGCCAGCAGAGGATCCTCTGCTGCGACAAACCCGCATCTGAGCCAGGGAAACCTCTGAGAGTGGCGAGTGAGGGACGGCAGGGGGGCTGCCCGGCGCTAGCCACGGGCCTGTGGCGACCTGCAGGGGCCACCTGCTGCCTCCAAAGGGCTGCAAGTCGTCACCAGTATCGGTGACTGATGCTCTCCCCATCAGAGCAGGGACACGGTTTTTTAATAAAAATAGATGTCAGGGTAATAATAGTGCTCGTAGGTATTTCAAACTTTTCCCCCTCCTTTCATTTATAAAAAAACCACCAAACCCTAGAGCAAAACCAGAAGAAAAACCCAAACAAACATGGGAAATTAAAATGCAACACGCGGCCTTTTCATTCACGGCCGAAGCAGTGCTTTCACATAGAGGGAAAACGGCCAGAAAATCATAACAAGGATGGAAAGGTAGAGAAGGGGCTGATGCTGAGCGTCCCGGGGCCGGACGGTATCACCGCCTGGGCAGGGACCGGCTGCTGGGGGGGGGGCTGAGGTTCCTGCTCTGTTTCCTAAATTGTTCTGCGGGGAAAGCGAACCCTGCGAAGTGGAATGGCTCAGGAAGGCGCTGTTTGCCCTGCTCGCCGCTTCACAGCCCCGACCCTGCCTTCCAGCAATAGCGGTTTGAGGACCCAGCGCTGCTCCGGGGAGTTTTCCCCCGTTAAAGCTGCCCGACGGCGAGACCACCCAGCCCCCCCACCCCGCTCCGTGCTCTCCCGGGTGGGAGCAAAACACTTCGCTCGTGGATCTGCGGCTCAACTCGGTGGAGGAAGCTCTTTACGCCACAAAGGACTCGAGCGATAATTAGGGATGAAATGTGCGTGGAGAAGACTAATATTATTTTTGGCTTGTGCGGCGATAATAGGGATTTGCAAGCTGCCTGAATAAAGCCGGGAGGCTGGAAGGGAGGCGGTTCTGCAGCCGCCGGCAGCGCTTGGGCTCGGGGGGGGGGGGAGGTTTGTGCCGTTCTCCTCCACTCGGGACGGGGAAAACGAGGGGTCGGTGGGGTCCGGGAGCTGATTTTCAGGACACGGGTGCGGTAGCGGGGGGGAGGGGGGGTGCCCAGCCCGAAGGGCATAGCCGAGGAGCTGGAGGTGGGGGGGAAAGTCCGGTGGTGGCACAGGGCTGCTAAAAAAACAGAGCAAATATATTACTAGAATAGCAATTATTATAGTAGTAATAATTAGAAAAAGTATAATAACTATATAATAATAATAATAATTAGAATAGTAATAATTAGGAAAAAAAACAATAACAAGAAACGGACGATTCGCTGTTATCTTTATTCAATTAAGACAATTAATCCAAAACGGATTTAATGGCCTCAAGCTCCGCCAGGGGAGATTTAGGCTGGACGTTAGGAGGAGGTTTTTCACACAGAGGGTCATTGGGCATTGGAATGGGCTGCCCAGGGAGGTGGTTGATTCACCTTCCCTGGAGGTGTTTAAGGCACGGGTGGATGAGGTCCTGAGGGACATGGTTTAGTGTTTGATAGGAATGGTTGGACATGATGATCCGATGGGTCCCTTCCAACCTGGTTGTTCTGTGATTCTGTGATTCTGTGGGTGAATTCCTGGGGACATTTTCCTAGTACTAACAAGAAAAGAATATCTGCGCCCATTCGCTGGCTACACACACACACCACTCTGGAGGCACAACTGTAGTTTTGTCAAGTGGCCCTGAGGTTCCTTTCATTTATCTGAAATCCGACTAACTAAAATTAAAATACCTAGAAGAAACGGGCGGGTTCCTCTCTCTTGGATAAAAGCTTTTCCGTGGTGCTTTAAAAAGTGCGGTCTGCCTGGTGGCTTCGCGGACCCTGGGAAGCTGAGCTTCGATGCCCGTGTCAGGGGATCGCAACGGCTTAACTTTACCAAAATTCCCTCAAAACATACTGAAATATCCGCTTCGTTTTAGCGAACAAATGATTTCTCCCAAGAGGGACCAGAAACGAAGGGAGAAGGTGCAGGAAGAAAAAGACCTATCTCAAGCTTTCCTTGAAACAGGAATAGGCTGCCCAGGGAGGTGGTTGATTCCCCTTCCCTGGGGGTGTTTAAGGCACGGGTGGATGAGGTATTGAGGGACTTGGTTTAGTGTTTGATAGGAATGGTTGGACTCGATGATCCGATGGGTCCCTTCCAACCTGGTTGTTCTGTGACTCCGTGATTCTGTGAACGGAGAGAGCTTTAAAAGGAGAAAACGACATTTTCTCGTGGGGAAAAAAAAAAATGCAACCTTGTGCAAAGCGGAAATGACTTGTCAGCAGAGCTGGCGGCGAGAGGAGGCTCGAGTCAGAGAGGTGGCAAAGCCTTTTTCAGAGGAGAGAGCGAGGGCTGCCCACGCCGCAGAACAGGGCAAGGGGCACCTCGGACGTCCCCAGGCGCCCAGGACCGAGTGAGTGCGGGAGATGGAGCGGCGCTCCTAGCAGAGGGCACCCTTCGGAGCCCCTTCCCAGCCTTCCCCTCCTGCCCTCTCTTTCCGGGAGGCTCCCGCTGGCTGCTCGGGACGACCGCCCGTCGGCTCCGCATCCCTCCCGGCCCTCGCCTCCCTCTCCCCGCACAACCCGCTCCGCGCCCCGCAGGGCTGCTCCCGCCCCCACCCCGGCCTCGAGGGGAGGGTCCCCCCAGTGCCAGGCCTGTGTATTTGTAGTTTGATTTCGCACGTCAAGGATAATTTCTTCATACAACTTAATGGACGCGGCCTGACATCCATAATGATCGCTAATCATTCAAATTATTTTTGCTAGCGCCCAGACATGTTCCAGTTGTTGTGATAGATCGCGTTTCACCCATAATGACGGACAATTACCATTTCTAATTCGCCGGCTTTTGACACCTAAATCCACGGGCCATATGTGGCTGAAACGCACCCTGCTCGGCTGCCAGGCCCTGACGGCATTTGCAGCGAACCCTCCTCCTCCGAGAGAGAGGCACCTGGAGTGCCTCCCCCCAACCCGGCCCTTCCCGGCCCGCGGCGGCCCCGGCCATTCCCTTCCCGCAGCCCCTAGCGCCGATAAGTCGGGGAAAGCCGGGCGGTTATTCGTGCTCAGCACAGGCGAAAAGAGAAGCGTCCGGGGGATGCCGCAGGGCTCCGGACGGGGAGGATTCAGGGATGCAGCCGGGGATGCTGCGGGGATCCTCCCCGACGACGTCCAACCTTGAAGGGTCGTCTACACGGGAGGGACAGAAAAGGGCGGAGGGGAGTTTCAGCTGTCAAAAGGGCGCGTAGTGCCTTTCCATGCTATCCATCGGCTTTCCTGGGGCATCCGCCTCCGCGGTTCCCCTGGAAATCCGATGCACTGGATGGAAGGTCTCCCTGCGGGATCCGGTGCATCCGACCGAGGTGGGACCGGCAGCTCCGACCCCCCCCCAGGCCGGAACGAGCTTTGTCAAAAGCAACCGGGTGAGGATTTGCCCTGAGCGATTCCTTTTTGTTTATTTAGTTCGTTATTTTTAATGAGCGAACGAACGAAGCCCCGGCGTTTGGTTTTAACCCCCGCGGGATGCAAATTTCGCCGCAAGTGACACTACACAACACCACGTCCCGTTCGAGAGCCGCAAGGTGAGAAACCTGGCGTTTCGATAGGTCACAGAATCACAGAACAACCAGGTTGGAAGGGACCCATAGGATCTTCTAGTCCAACCATTCCTATCAAACACTAAACCAAGTCCCTCAATACCTCATCCACCCGTGTCTTAAACACCTCCAGGGAAGGTGAATCAACCACCTCCCTGGGCAGCCTATTCCAATGCCCAATGACCCTCTGTGTGAAAAACCTCCTCCTAATCTCCAGCCTAAATCTCCCCTGGTGGAGCTCGAGGCCATTCCCTCTTGTCCTGTCCCCTGTCACTTGGGAGAAGAGGCCAGCTCCCTCCTCTCCACAACCTCCTTTCAGGTACTTGTAGAGAGTAATGAGGTCTCCTCTCAGCCTTCTCTCCTCCCCAGGCTAAACAACCCCAGCTCTCTCAGTCGTTCCTCATAGGGTCTGTTCTCCAGCCCCTTCACCAGCTTTGTCGCTCTTCTCTGGACTTGCTCCAGAGCCTCAACATCCTTCTTGTGCTGAGGGGCCCAGAACTGGACACAATATTCAAGGAGCGGCGGGCATCGCTTTCTTTTTAAGCCCTAAAGATCTCTGCCGCACTTTAGTTTAAACACGCGGAACGTTCCCTTCGGTAGGAATAATTGTGGATATCCCGGTCCCAGCTGCAAGGAAGGGTTCAGAGGGAGCACACGAGGTCAGGTCCTGCCGCTGCTGCTCCTGCAGCGCGATGCTCACCGATGCAGTCCGGGGCCTAGTGAGAGCCACAGAGAAGCACAAACAGGGTCATGCGTGTTTCCAGAGGGGCAGGCAGGTACGACCGAGGGCTGACGATCGCCGTGGCATCACCCGGGCTTTCTCAGTGCCCTCGTCCCCTCGCGGCACCCCCTGAGCGCCTCTACAAACCCCATACGCCAATTCAAGCCTCCCCGCACACAGCCCGTCCCCTGCCGCCTTGAGCTTCTCTTTCCTTCATCCCAAAGGCTTAAAACCCACCCAAACCCCACAGCTCCGGATAGCATAATGATGATGAAGACGATGATGCCGGGGAGGAAAGCAGAGGGGCTGCCGGGAGCCGCGGGCAGGCCAGGGGAGCGCGGGTGAAGCAGCCGGGGATGCTGCAGGGAGGAATTGAGGAGACCTCATTACTCTCTACAAGTACCTGAAAGGAGGTTGTAGAGAGGAGGGAACTGGCCTCTTCTCCCAAGTGACAGGGGACAGGACGAGAGGCAATGGCCTCAAGCTCCACCAGGGGAGATTTAGGCTGGAGATTAGGAGGAGGTTTTTCACACAGAGGGTCATTGGGCATTGGAATAGGCTGCCCAGGGAGGTGGTTGATTCACCTTCCCTGGAGGTGTTTAAGGCACGGGTGGATGAGGTCCTGAGGGACATGGTTTAGTGTTAGATAGGAATGGTTGGACTCGATGATCCCAATGGGTCCCTTCCAACCTGGTTGTTCTATGATTCTATGATTCTATGAAGCCGGGGTTGTGGCAGGAGTGCAGCCGGGGATGCTGCAGGGATGCAGCCGGGGATGTTTCAGGGATGCAGCCGGGGATGCTGCAGTGATGCATGCGGGGATGCTACAGGGATGTATCCAGGAGTGCTGCAGGGATGCAGCCGGGGATGCCGCAGGGTTGCAGGCTGGGGTGCCGCAGGGGTGCAGGGGGGTTGAGGGCCGCCGAGCCGGCCGTGCCGCCGAATCCCATCCCGGGGCAGCGTTTGGGAACTGTCATCGGCGGCAAAGTGCTGAAGTCGGCCTGGCGGCGGCCCCGGCCCCGCTCCTCGGCGAGAGGGAGATCGCCCTCCCTGCTCCCTCCTGCGCCCCCAGCCTTCCCCGGGACCCGGCGAAGCGGCTCCGCCAGGAGCCAACGCACCGAACGCCGCTTTGGGCAGCCGCGGGGGAGCGCGTGTGGCTCCGACAGGCTCGCTAACGGAGAGAACGGAGGGATTTCTCCATCGATTTGCTTTAAAATCGGGACTAGAGGGACTGCCTATCTGAGAGTTCTCCGTTCCCGGTGAAGTATTTTGACTAGGAAGTTTATTTCTAGTTCAACTTCCACTGCGTGTCTGAGGCATTACTAGTTTCCCTCGGAACTAAACAAAATACTTTCCTAGCCCTTGATTTCGCGGTAAAGACGATGGAAAAAAAACCCACCAGCCCCCCTACAAGTCAACAACGAGGCCACCGCCGTCCCAACTGACTACAGGGAGCAAGGTAAGGGCTGGTCTCAAACGCCCTGGTCCAAAGACACCGCAGGGAAAGGCAACGAAGAGGACAGGGAATTACGGAGCCGGATCCCTCCCCTGTGTCCTCGCCCTCTCTCCAGCATGTGCCTTATCCCACTAGCCCTTACTTCTGCATGACTCCCAGTACCACTGAGCAACCCCACCACCTCCTCCTCCCTTCCCTGGCCCCAAGGGGACCTGCCGGCTTTATGCCAACGGCAGAAGTGCTCGACTGGAGTGTCCTTGCTCAAGTGATGACAGGCAGTGGAAATTCTTCTTGGTTGCACTTGGGAGGCTGGGGGGGTCCAGAACTGCATCATGCGAAGGAATGAATGTCCCTCAGTAGGAGCAGGACTGGGGTCAGGTTCTTGCTAGCACTAGGAAAATCATCAAGGATGCTCCAGTAAGAATCCCCCAAGCAATAATTTTTAATTACCTTCTCTGGGTTTGGACACACTAGTGTGATTAAAGGGTCTTGAAAGTTTATTTCTCCACAGAGACTCCGGCAAATGCCTGGACTCTAGGAAGCTCTGTTGCTGACTTCTTTGGTCTGGGTTTTTTGCCATGTTTTAGATCATATTCACACTCTCTCCATTCTCACCCTCACACGCTCACCCTCGTTGGTTACAGTGAACTTCCTAGAACAAGCAACAAGACAAACTCAAGCATTTAAGAACTAATAAATACATTTTCATGTATGTCTTTGACAAAGATTAGATTCTTACTGTATATGTCACTGTAGCCCTCTATAGAGACTGATGTTATATGAATTTGCAAACAAAACACCAACAACACCCACCCCCAAATCTATATCTTTATTTTTTTGTTAGAATAACTCCAAGGAAAGAAAAGTAACGTTCCAGTGACCAAAGATCTGTTTTCCTTGACAACTTTGCACGATACCTATTATTTTATTTTTATACACCAACCTGGAGATCTCAGAGATCAGTGTGGGAGCAAGACCTGTACAGCAGGGAGTACTGTTTATTTAGTCCCCCTGAAAGGTATTTAATAGGTGTTGTTGGAACTGAAAGTTCTGGTAGCTTTCTAGCAAGAGCTCCACCGCCGTATCAAGGAAAGCACCAAGTCCTCAACGCTCCTTTCTTCTGTTCCCCCTCCCAAGAGATCCAGCTGAACCAGCCTCTACTCCCCATCCCAACTTCGTACGTGGTGTCTGACACTGCCATCTTGTGTTCTAGAGTTTCACCTATTGTTTACAAAACCAAACCCAGAGTCTCTGTCACTAAGTTTCAATGAAAAAATAAAAAAGATGTCATTTGCAAACAGAAAGGTTCATCTAAGTCTTTAGGCAGTTTAACAAGTGCTCTCAAAGAGAGCTACCAAGTGCTTGTTCTAGTTAAGATATTAAACTTCAACATTTTAGCTTTTAGATAAAGTGTAAATTTAAGCACAATTGAGCCTATTGGATCTTCTCAAAGGAGGAGCGTTTTCCTCTGTGCCTACTATGGTGCAATTCAGGCTTTACTCAGGTCTCTCGAGTGACATATTTCTTCTAGTCATCTTTACCATTCTCTAGGAACAAACTAGCAGACTTTATTTATCCTTTCTGGACACAAACACGAAGACCATGTCAATAGTTTCCTGCATATTTTCTGCCTTTGTTACCGCTACTGTAATCTCGGACAAATCTCTTCAGGTTCACTATGCAGTTTTGGTGAACAGCTTCAACAGGTAAGACTGCACACAAGAAAAAAAAGCTAAGGAAAATAATTCAGATGAAGCAAGATAAGGAAGTTTTACCCTAGCTTAATAATTCGAACTGACTGGCACAGACATCTGGACAGCAAGGACAACTGAGGATGATGTAACTATTTTTATCCAATAATAAACATAAAAACACTTTTGAGAGCTGGAAAGGGAAGAGTAAAATGGAGGCAACAGAGGCATCTGTGGAAATGCAGATGGGCTGTCAAACAATTTCTTTACTTTTAAATTATCTAATATTTTTTTCTTACTGAGAAAATTTAGTGGCATGCTAAATAAATGACTCAAAGTTTATTTAATGTTTCCTGACTCTTTTCATTTTTTTGGTACGTTATAATCTAGATTACTTAAACACAGTTTTCCTTTTTTTAAAAAAAATTAAAGTAAGTATAAATTGCAAATTACTGTATCCTTTTAAAAGTATTAAAGTCATATAAGAATGGTGTAATTAGAATAAGTGATGAAAACTTTTGGTCAGGACTTCAAAACCTGTCAAATTAATAATGAACAAGTTGAGCAAGGTGTTGCAAAAAACGTTAATTAAAAATGTCCACGTGCAGTTCCTTTCAGGTCATGTGAATAAATATCTACAGCTTCTATAGGGGTCTCAGTTTATACTGAAAATGAGGAAGTCTTTATAATTCATAACTATTACAGAGTCTTTATAAATGTTCTTTCTCATATTTCCCACTGGAAACCATTAGATAATCTGTTTTTATTATACAGAGCCAAACATTTGGCTTAATATTTTTGTTTAAGTACAGACCACAGAATTGTGGGGATATTAGCCATCTCATAATTTCTAGGGGTGCCTTAAAACCATGTACATTTATTCCTGTCTTGAGAGTTTCTTAGTTGCAATCTTTGATCCTTGTTCTCCTAAAAATGTTACCCAAGATACACATAAAAAAAGCATTAAAGGAGTTTCCTACTCTCTTCATTAACCATCTACCTTACCACCCACCAATCCTGTGGATTTAAGAGTCTACATAATTGAGTCCGTAAATTAACCCAAAAACGCAGACAGCTGGAACAGCCAAGCAGTAGATGGTCTTAATGTTTTCATATTAACACATTAAACAAGCAGACACATGGCTTTTAATTATGTCCCCCCCGCCCTCCTTTTTTCATGACAACAAGATACATGTCTTTCCCTGACCTTCCTGCAAAGTCAATATATTTTTGGGCCAAAGTTGAATTAATAGAGATAATAAAAGTCTGTGGAGTGAAGGATTATTCTGAGTATCTGAGAAAGATTGTAAGTAGGAAGCAATGAACTTCAAGCACAATCCAAACTGGTGTTCAGTTTTCTAAACCATGAGTTAGTCAGCATTTCAGACCGACAGCTTGTAAGTGTAAATTTTATTAAATGCAGAGCAATAAATTTTTGTAAGTTTCTGTCATTTTAAATTTTAGTGGCTTAGATTGAACCCTCCAGCCTTTTAAATCACAACTTGTATGAGCACAGCTCTAAAGCGTTCACCATTCTCAAATGTGTGCTTTTCAAAACCTTACTATTACTTACAAAATATCCTTGTCAGGATCCAGGTATGCATGACTCCCGTCAAAGATAGGGTGACAGGCACAAGCCCTCTTTCGTGTTTACTTTGTATTTTGTATAAATCTTTCTTCTCTTCATTCTCACTAGGCAGAAAATAAAATGGAGTTAGCAGTGATATGACCCTTCAGACCAGCCAGATTTTCTCCTTTGATCTCCAAAAATTTCTTTGCATGTGCATGGCAAGAGGCTGGCTCCAGGTATCATTGTGTTGCACTTGAGACAGGCACGAAATGATACAGGGCAAACGAAAACATGCTAACACCTATCAGTTAAAGCTGAAATGTAGCAGGGAATATTTTGGAAAAGTTCTTGCATGACAAAGTGAGATCAGTGGAGATCACTTGTAATGTTTTAATGGATAACAGAGCTCGAGAGGAAGGCAGTTTTGTGTAGGCAAAGGACCATAGAAATTTGGCCAAACAGCTCAGACATTTATGAGATCATTTTTTTCCCCGAAGATTACAGCTGCCACTGAAACACCAAAGTAAAGTGACAGAATTGCACAGCATCCAACAGGTTTGTGTTTGCCAGGGACCCAACCACTTCAATTGATGTGCTCCAGCAGTCACAGATATATATGCCAGTGTGTGGGGCTGTGGGAATAAGTGTGTGTTTGTTCATTTAGAGGAACATTATGAAGGCAAATATCATATTGTCTTCTAAACACATGAACTTCAGTTGCAAAGAGCCATATAAAATCACTTATCATAGAATCACCAGGTTGAAAAAGACCTCGTGGATCAACTTCAAACATTTTGAATTGTGGTATAGAGTAAGCAAGATTAAAGAGCCAGCACATCCAGCACATCTAATTGTAGGTCTGAATCTTGGTTCTCATAGCACTTTAGATGTGTATTTTTCATAATATTTCATCAAGTCATAGAATCAGAGACTCATAGAATAACCAGGTTGGAAGAGACCCACCGGATCATCGAGTTCAACAATTCCTATCAAACACTAGACCATGCCCCTTAGCACCTCATCCACCCGTGCCTTAAAAACCTCCAGGGAAGGTGAATCAACCACCTCCCTGAGTAGCCCGTTCCAGTACCCAATGACCCTTTCAGTGAAATTTTTTTTCCTTATGTCCAGCCTAAATCTCCCCTGGTGGAGATTGAGGCCATTCCCTCTTGTCCTGTCCCCTGTCACTTGGGAGAAGAGGCCAGCTCCCTCCCCTCTACAACCTCCTTTCAGGTACTTGTAGAGAGCAATGAGGTCTCCCCTCAGCCTCCTCTTCTCCAGGCTAAACAACCCCAGCTCTCTCAGCCACTCCTCATAAGACCTGTTCTCCAGCCCCTTCACCAGCTTTGTTGCTCTTCTCTGGACTTGCTCCAGAGCCTCAACATCCTTCTTGTGGTGAGGGTCCAGAACTGAACACAGGATTCAAGGAGCGGTCTCACCAGAACTGAGTACAGAGGGACAATAACCTCCCTGGACCTGCTGGTCACACTGCTTCTGATCCAAGCCAGGATGCCATTGGCCTTCTTGGCCACCTTGGGCACACTGCTGGCTCATGTTCAGTCAGCTGTCAACCAACACCCCCAGGTCCCTCTCCTCCTGGCAGTTCTCTAGACAGATTTCTCCTAGTCTGTAGCTCTGCATAGGGTTGTTGTGCCCCAAGTGCAGGACCCGGCATTTGGCCGTGTTAAACCTCATGCCGTTGGACTCAGCCCAGCAGTCCAGCCTCTTGAGATCCCTTTGCAGAGCCTCCCTACACTTCAGCAGATCCACACTTCCACCCATCTTAGTGTCATCTGCAAACTTGCTAAGGGAGCACTTAATGCCTTCATCCAGGTCACTGAAGAATACATTGAACAGGGCTGGACCCAACACTGAGCCCTGGGGAATCCCACTTGTAAGTGGCCTCCAACTGGACTTAACACCATTTACCACCACTCTCTCGGCCCAGCCATCCAGCCAGTTTTCTACCCAGGAGAGTGTGCGCCTGTCCAGACCAGAGGCTGACAGTTTCTGTAGCAGGATGCTGTGAGAAACTGTGTCAAAGGCTTTACTGAAGTCCAGGAAGACCACATCCACAGCCTTTCTCTCATCCAGTAGCCGAGTCACTTTGTCATAGAAGGTGATCAGGTTAGTCCGTGTACTGGAGCACACAATCAGGAATGCAAATTCTATCACAGTCGTTGCTTTTCATTTTTTTCTGTTGTGCTTCTCCTAACTGTCTCTTCCTTACCAGGTTTCTAGTACATCTCTGTAGTTTTGCTAAACATAGATCTGAGATAATCATGCCATAAAGACACTCCAATTCTGACAAGAATGCCTATAGTTTTGGCAGTGTTAAATGAACTGCTCTCAAAGATGTAAAATTTCCTGGGAAGAAATTAGTCTGGAAGCACATAGGCTACCATTGAGTGAAAGCATTTTGGGTGAGTCATAACTTTTGACACCACATCAGAAGAAAATCAATATAAAGTAGGGTTTTGAAAATCAGTTATCCCAGATACATAACTTTGCTGGTCATACACCCTTACAGAGTATCAGCAGTCAGTTACGATTTCAGTTCATCATGTGTAATAAGAAATATGGACACGAAAATTATCTGAAAACTTGGTCCTTTTGTCACACAAGCTGAGATACATCACCACTGAGCTGTGAGCTTTACTCTGCTAAATAATATTATTAATATCCAAGAATTTATTAGCATTACAATGGGCCAACTGCTGAATAGGGGTGTGATGCCAGGCTGCCCGGCCAGGACATCGGCTCTCCCATTCCCTGGGTGTCACAGTAGCTGAAGTGGCAGAGGGATTTGTGCCTGGCCTCACTCCTCATGTCATACCTCAAGTCAATGATGAAGACGAGTTCACTTGAAGGCACGAGTCTGTGGTGAGGTTTGAGCACACATTTATTTTTGCTAAATCTCTTCTTGTGGCGGTAACTGTGGGCAGAGGGTGTGGTGGCAAGTAACAGAGGGGGTGGGAATAATAACATCGTGAACTGCTGCAGCTGTTTACTTTCTGAACATGAGTCAGAGCCCTCTGCCACACTGGGAAGTGACATGAATGCCTGTCGGGCACAACAGATATTTCAAAGCTGATTAAGACATGTTACATTTATTTATTCAAATGGGGATAATTTTCTGGCAGAGTACACTGGGGTAGTTATTATTTCAGTCATGTTTGCCTTCCTTTGCTGACACGTTGTACTGAAATGGCACAGCTGATGAATAACTGCACAGTTTGTAGAGGTAACACTAGGCTTCATCCTCTCTTGCCCTATATCTTATAAAGTCTCTAACTGCAGTATATAGCTGAGTAGGAGGCTACTAAATGGTACTTTACAGACATTTCAGATTCATTTTGGACTGGGATATTTGCTTACTAAAGAAAATCAGGCTTGAATGTCTGCAGTCACTGCAAACCAACCTCTCCCATGAAAGTTTCGTAGGAAATTGTGCATCTAGCTGAATAATTCCAGACTGAGTCATACACCTGACAGCATTGCTTGCATAGTCAGAGCAGCTAAAATCTGTAGCTGGGCATAAGAATCACAGTTCACTAGGTGATGTACATAGGTATAGCCTATAGATAAAGAAATGGAAAATTGCCATAGTCATGGGGGAGAAAAAAGAAACAATGAGACAATTTTATTCGATATGACAGACATTCGTACCTGATCATCAGTACCTTCAAACTGCTGAGGTCCTTACAGACAAGGAGGCTGAGTAGTGAAGGAGTGGAGGAGTAAGGTCTCATCTCCTTACATATAGCTCCTTGTGTAATTTGACTGGTAATGTTTTTTTTCCCATACAGTACAGGAGTTTCTTGAAGAGTTACGCAGACGCATAACCAAAATAATTCAAAGTCTAGAGAGCTCTCTTTCTGGAAAAGAGCTCCTGGATTCAAGTTTTGCCAAGGGGATCACAACCCAGAATATTTTTCTATGCTATAACAGACACTAGTAAAATAAAGCCTAGGAGTCTGGGGAACTAATTAGGTTTGAGCACACTGAAAGCATGGTAGGTATGTGCTGCAGCGAACACAGAACTGCATGTTTAAGCATAGCAGTAATGACTCTAACACCTACAGTTTAGTGTGGGAGATAAATGTGGTTTTGGAGACACTGAGGTAGGAAACCACAAAGCTTTAATTTTTGCCTTTTAGACTGACATCATATATGACTTTGAACAGGTCAGCTAGACTTGGAAGAAGGGATTGTAGTGGGTTTCCCATGTCAAGACTCATTCCACTCGTGTACGTACCGATGTCCTTGGATGGAGATAAATAGCAAATGACTATTGTTGGAGGGTCTGATCATAAAAATGCTGAAAGGGATATATTCACTTTTGTGGAAGTCCCAACAATGATTTGCAACTAATAATTTATTCAGAAATTTGAGTTTGTCTTCTCGTGAATTGTTCACAAGTAGATCATAACTTCACAGACTGATGTAACGTATAAAGGCATTTACTGATTTACTGTGAAGTGTCAAGGGATTTCACTTGGCATAAGTTTTAGTGTGAAAGAAAGAATATTTAATAAGGGCCTCCAGGCAAGTGGAAAATAGGATACATCGCACCACAGGTTTACTTCATATGTCAGATTAATGCGACAGTTTTCTTTGCTGAAAGATTTTTTAGACAAGGGCAATACAGTAGACATCATCTATGTGGACTTTGATAGAAAGAAGCTGTTCATTAAGTCAGAAAGGTGGAAATGAATAGATAAAGTGAAGACGGGAGAGCCAGCTAAAGAGAAAATGATGATGGATGTTACTGAAAGAAGTATCAAGTTGCAGGGGATGGGCTATCTAAACTCTAATCTTCAGTTACAATCTTGTGTAATGCATTTCTTAATAAGCTGCCCACAAAAAGGATTGGGCTGATGAACCAGTAAGAAGTTGTTGGGAAGCTATAGAGGACACTCAAGATACTGGGCTGAAAGGACTGGATATGTCTGTGGTCAGAAACACTTGATGCAGTATGCTACAAGTTAAGATTCAGCCGTACAAAATGCAAATTCATGCACTTGGAAACTAAATCTTTAGAGGAAAATACGACATTATAGCTAACAATTTAAGAGGAGAACGAGATGGCTGCTAGATCTACTGGAAATGTGATTTATTTGTGAAAAAAAGCAAATGCAATTATAGAGCTCAGCAATAACAGCTGAGGGAAAGGAGGAGGAAGAAGGACATTTGAGGTTATGGCATTTGTCTTCCCAAGTAACCATCATGCATGCTGAGGCTCTACCTCTCAGGAAGCATCTAAAGATCCAGTAGCAGATGGGTAATAGAGAAAGAATTCTCGTTTTGGCTTTGCTTGCATGTTTTACTTTTTTTCACTTGTTAAACTGTTACTATCTCACTCTTTCTTGCTCCCTTTTGCCCCTCTGATTCTCTCCCTCATCCTGCTGAGGGAGAGTGAGAAAGTAGCTGCGGGAAAAGTTAGCTGCCAGGGGCGTCCCACCCCCCATAGAGTCACACCACTAAGCTCTAGAACAAACTTCCAGCAGGAGCTGTGGGGGCAAATGGCTTTCCTGCTTTTGTGATAGAATTTAATGGTTTCCTTCAGGAATTCAACAAGAAGACATCAGTGATTCAGGTGGCCCCTTCCAAACATGAAAAAATCTATCTAGAAAATAGTCCTAGAGTTATTTTCGATGTTGTTATAAGAGGAAGAAAAAATTAATGGATTTTCATTGGACTGGTAACAGCTCAACACTATAAGACAGCTTTCTTCTCCATTCCAACAAGCACTGAAGCTTGGAGACAAGGAGCAAGATTTCCAAGTGATCCTCTCTATTCAGGTGGGAAATTTGAAATTTGTGCAGAATTTAAATATACTTTGTGTGAATTCCAGTTGCCTCTCCTATAAATTAGTTCTTGCTCTGAAGGTCTTTTTGACCCCTTCCCTTTATCTAGCTGTGGTTGTTACTTAGCCTGACTCTTGCTAGATTTTCTACTCTGACTTGGCCAGCATTCTTTCCTTCAATGGTCAGAGAAAGTGTTTACTACACTGAAAATGTGGTGAGACTTTACTAGTAAATTCAGCTAGTGGAAAGACCAGAGAACTTGTTTGTGCATTCATACAACTGGAGCAAGTTTCCAGTGTGAGTTTTTCATGTTAGCTGCGGCCAGAATTACTGTTTATGTCTTCAGTACTAGCCAGGTGTTAGTTAGCTATTTCCCTTTCCACAATGCAAGGAAAATTTAGCACCTTACACAAAGGAAAAGCTACTGCTTGCTCTACTCTCCTCTCCCCAGAACAGACGGTGCAGAAGGATATAACTCTATTTGGGACTACACGACTTGGTCACTTTAGTGGGAGGGAGGTTGAGGTTAGCCTTCAACATTTAGCTTGGCCTCTGGAGTCTCATGCTTTGGCGAACCTCACAGGTCCCATTTTACCAGGTAGTTTGTGGGGAACAGCTGGCTAGTGGTTCTTCCCTGTTTTATTAGGCAATGTAGTTCATAAAAGCTGCGGCCTTCAGTTTAACCATATTCCTATGCGGAAAGTCTTGTTCACTGCAGTGTCTGTGCCAGAGACGTTTACATCACCATAATCAACAAGCACTTAAAGCAGTTACTCCTTAAATGACCTTAGGTTAGCAGGAAGCAAGATGGAAGAATGCCCTTCCAAAAGGAAGGACTTCCAACTTGAGTAGGAGCTGGTTTTTTACATGTATAAAAACAAGTGATTATTTACCATTTCCACTCAGTTGTCAGTCTAGTCAACCACATTAATCACTGAGTCTGACTCAAGGCACAGTAATCAAGCAACACAGAAAAGACAATCTGGTAAAGACATTAAAGATGATACTGGTGGAGAAGGAACAGTTGGGGTCTTATTTGCAAAATTCTAGTGCAATTAAAAGTAACAGCTGCTTTCTATTCTGCTCCAGACTTGAACAGTAAAATCAATATGCAAATATATATTTTTTTAAATTGATGCACACTACACTTCTGCAGCAATTCCACTTTTTTCTCAAGGACACTTTCCTCATTCAAACAGATGTAATAGAAATTCCCACCTTGAAGATGAGTAACGTCTATGAATCCTAGCCACAGATTCTTGAAATAGAAAAACTTATGTGAATGAAATACAGAAGTAAATGCATGCATTTGTGTAAGCACTGGAAGAAACAGCACAGCAAAAGTTAAAAGAATGGCTGGTGTTGGTAACAGAGGACACAGCTCCTGTCAATCACTCTGAGAGATGTTTTTTCCATCAAGCCCTGAAGACAACAGCACAGATCACTTGATAACTAACGACCCTATATTCCTGATAGGGATTGCAAAAAGATTGCAGGCTCTCACACATGCTGTTCCCTTTTCTCTCAGCTCAGAATTCCATCTCA
This sequence comes from Coccyzus lansbergi, assembly GCA_033558105.1. NCBI lineage: Eukaryota > Metazoa > Chordata > Aves > Cuculiformes > Coccyzidae > Coccyzus > Coccyzus lansbergi. The sequence goes on from JAUMJK010000128.1 coordinate 888,352, forward strand.
TTCAGCTTGATTTACAACTTTTCCCAGAGTCTGGGATAAGCATATGGCTCTGACATAGGGAAAGATGACACAAATTATTCTTATTATAGCTATTTCCTATGTAGGTAGTGATTTCTGGCTCTTTTTTAAGGACTTGCACTTGCATAAGGAAACACAACCTTATACTGCATCTTAATAAAATCATTCATTCACAAAGGTCTAGCTTGCATTTGTACAGGCAGCATTTGCAGACATAGTAGGCTGTGCAGACTAACTATTTAGTTGGGGTAACTTAAGAACAAGGGGGCAAAGGAACTAAAACAGGAACTGTGCTATTTCTTCTTCAAACTGAAACTCATAACCAACAATTGTTTTCTAATTAAACTGGAACAAAATGTTGAGCAAAAAAAAAAAGAGTGTTTCTGATTACCAGCTCAAAACAGGAGCAGAAATGAAAAGCAATGTCTTGTACTGAAAATATGGCCAGGAGGGTGTAGGGGAAGATGCAAGGGAGAGAACCAGTGGCATCCAAGAAAGGAAGAGATAAATAGGTGCCAGAAAACAAAGCTCCTTTTGACCCAGATGAGGAGTAAGCAGAGTACATGGGGAAGAATGATGTTGCACAGCAGGGGCGGATTGTGGAGGATGAATAAGAGACTCCTATACTTGTCTTAACCCTCAGAAATTCCCATATACCAGCACCAGCTTCCTACAACACATGCTCAACTCTTCGGGTCCTTCTTCCCTACCTACATAAAACCACTGACTCCTTCACTGCTGCCTGTCTCCTTTCCTAAACCTTTCTGGCCTCTCCTGTACTCTCTGTCCCCCAAAACCTCATTGAGCAGTTGTGGCAATCCCACTTAGGGAGAGCAGCCAAGCCTACAAATATTCGAGCCTTTTCAGCTAAAACTGAACTGGAACCACTTCAGTGAAAATGTGAAGATGAAGAACCAAACCAAGTATAAACATTTATTAAACTCACTGCCCAGCCAATAAAAGTGGAAGATTTAGTAGTGGAACAGAGCAGAAGAAATAGTCAGTCTTACAGACTCTCAAAAGTCCTCAAGTGAAAGTGAAAATCTATGTAGGCTAAAATTTAAGCGTTCTGTGATTGCTTTTCTCAGCAACTTTCCACAGAATCCTGTGAGATGTCCTCAAACACCTAAGGCTTCCTTTTTCTGAAGTACATAGATAGGAAACTAGAAATTTGGTTTCACATATTAAAGTGAATTTAATTCTATAGCAAATGCTTAAGCCAAGACATAGGCCAAAACTCGAGAGACAATATAAATTACTTTCTTATTTGAAACCTAAAAGAAATATGGGAATTTTTAAATAGTTGCCATCTCACTTATCATTGACAACATGCTCAGTTGCCAGTGGATTATCAGTAAAATTTTATCATAAAGAAATAATGTAAAGTATATAGAAATTATGGTGAAAAACAAAAAGAGTAAATATCAAAATACTCACTGCATGTCCACTAAACAATATATACTTATTTTCTGTGCCTTTTGGTGACCCAGGCATTTTTTAGTGAAAATTCTACTGAGAGGCACTGCTTAAGGATTTTTTTTTTCTTACTGTTCTTAAAATGTAGAGGTTTCAAATTATTTGCATACTACCATCAATGAAAAAAAAGGTGACTGTGGTGTGTTCTGCTTGTTAATTCCAGTCCTTTTCAACATGCTTAATGTATTTCCTTTATCTGTGAAGTATCAAGCAGTTCAAGCCTAGCTTCCTCTCATGTATAAAATGTTGTTCATATTTAGCAAATAACAAAGTAGTTGAAATTGCAATGACAAAAACATTTCAATGTGAAAATTGCCCTAGAGGGGATGTGCTTGTACCAACAATCCATACCACTTCAAAAAAATAACCACACCACACCACTAAAGTGCTTGCTGAACATCAACAAATAAGATGTATAAAGATTTGTAGTTGGACTGTTTGCTCCATTATGCTAGTGTGAAGCGAAATAATGGTATGCAACACACTAGTTTTATTGTTAATTTAAATATTAACCACACCAGGCAGCTTTAATCTTGTAACATCGATTTTTTTACATAGTAAGGAAAGGATTTTAGTAAATCCCTGTCATCCATACACTTAACAACTGCATGGAGGCTCAGTTGCACTACTGTGTTCTCTCTTGTGGTAGATTCCATTCATCCTTCTTGGTAGTCAATGGCAAACATGCATGCTTACTCATATCAAGTATCATTGAATTTCCAAAATTATATACAAATGCTTATTTAAATAGATCAGATAGACAGCGAGAAGACAACATAAAGCCCATGAACACCATATTCAAGATAGGAGAATTCTTTTTATATTGTTTAATCATTTAGATGAGAATGCTAACTTTTAATATGCTTAGATGATTTGTGGAGGAAAAGTGTATATAATCTAAGAAGAAAATTAAAATTGCAGATGTGTATTATGACACACACACACTTCATTGCATTTAAAATGAGAATACCTATACCTGGGAGACCTGGAGTACCTTCCTCTCTGATCACCTTGCTTTTGCATGTGCAGAGTGACCACCCTCTTATTCTCATCTTGGGGATTGAATAGAGCCCTGTTTCTCCCCAAAAATGCCAGGAAGCTTTGAATTCAACTTACTGTTCTTTCTTAAGGTGACTGAGGCAGAACTGGCAGAAATATGAACAGTTATATCAACAGTGGCTAATCAGCCACGTGTCTGCCTTGATGAGAGATATGGAGCTTTTAAACGTCTAATGCCAATTGTACAATTGTTCAGTATGTCAGAAATCACAAAGGAAAATTCCATGTTTGTCCCTTTTGCTCTTACAAGAAATGCTATTCAGCTGAGCCCTGGTGCTGAGCTTGCTGAAGTTTCTAGTTAAGAGAACTTGCAGCATAATTAGGCTAAAAGAAGATTTGAAGTGGAAAACAGTTGATGAGTAACATGTTTAATTTGTTTTGAAGTTTGAAGAAAGTGACAAAGATCTGTGTCTGGTTTTCCATTAGAAATTAAGGTCTTGTCTGCTTCCCCCCTTATTTTTTTTTTTTCAGAATGTCACTAGGAAAGCATCTGGCCTCAATTCTGCAGACATTTGAATATATGAGTAATAAGGAATCTTCTTGATCCTACTGAGGATTGAGTAAAACTGTACTTGTAGTATTGGAAACTTATGACATACATTTCAAGAAGAAAACTTGAAAGAGACTGAAACCAGAATGATTTCTATTCAGGCACTACACAAAGATGTTCTAAAAAATATTAGCTTGATATTGAATCCAGTAAAGCACATCAGTGCTTTAAATAGCTTTTACCTGCTCCTTTTTTTTTCAAATTGTTGTATGAACTATGACCAAAGAATTGTTATCGCTCCTCATATTGGAAGAATACATCAAACAGGGACTTGCAGAGGTCTAGTACTGAGTATCTTTATTAGTGACTTTGGAATAGAGAATATGATTCTTACAGTTGCAGATATAATCAAGTTGGAATGGATAGCATGCATGTTGGGGGACAAGGTTAGAAATAAAATTATATTGAAAATTGTGTGAGTAGTCTGAAATATAGGATGAAATTCAATGGGGACGTGCAGAGCACACTACAGTTAAACAGGAAGAAAACCTCGAAGTGTATACATTTTGATAAGAAGAGGGGATTTGGAAGATTCTTTTTAGTAAATCAGGAACAGTATGAGTCAGCAACGTCATACTGTGAAGAAAGCAAACATCATACTGGGATATATAAACAGGAGTCTCATATATAAGACACATGAAGTAATATGTCCACTCTGCTCAGTACTCCTAAGGCCTCAACCAAAGTACTGTACCAGTATTTGGCACATCACTTTGAAAAGTGGAGAGGGGCCAAAGGAAAGCAACAAGAATAATCAGAAGCCTAGAAGAGACAACCAAGGGAAAGACTGCATGAAGAGGAGTTGTTTAGTCTACAGAAGACAGACTTAAGTCATGTTAACAGTTTGCAAATATGTGGGAGGCTGCTGCAAAAAAAGGTTATTAACTGTTCTCCATGGTTATTGCACACAATGAAATAATGGTCTAAAATTCAGTTAGGGTTGTACAGGCAAGTTGCCTGCATAGACAGAAAAATGCTAAGTAGAAAGCATAAGAACGCAAAAGAAAGTGGTGTTGCCCCTCTGCCTTGTGCTTAGGTGATGCAAAGGGCTGTCCAGCATGGCTGAGCTGCAACACAGTGAAGTGAGGCACGACTCGATGAGGTGTTAGCTATTTCCCTTGCTTTCCATGCTAGCATACAGAATCATAGAATGGTTTGGGATTGGAAGGGACCTTAAATATAATCTAGTTACAATTCCCTTTTCCTAAAAAATACTGGCTTCAAGCTGCACAAGGGAAGGTTCAGACTGGATAGCAGGAAAAAAAATTTCACAGAAAAGGTCATTCGTCACTAGAACAGGCTGCCCAGGGAGGTGGTTGAGTCACCATCCCTGGAGGTATTTAAAAGATGAGTGAACGAGGTGCTCAGGGACATGGTTTTGTGGCAGATAGGAATGTTTGGACTTGATTATCTAAGACGTCTTTTCCAACCTGGCGATTCTATGATTCTATGACCCTGCTGCCGTGAGGAAGCCCCACTCAGACAGGGACCTGGCCATGCAGGTGGATGGACTCACAACGCAGTCCCTTGGTCCATATGGATCACCTCTGCTAGGAGCACTGCAGTCTGCTGCTTCACTGCTCCCAACAGACACCTCTTAGTGAATTGACGTGAGAAGTAGCTACTATTACAAGAGGTGGATTGTTTTTATTTAAGCAAAAGTAGAGTTAATTATATTGTTTTGAAAGTTAGACAGAATGTCCCTCTGACAGCATGTTCTCTTTCACAGAAAACTGGAGGATGCTGAGGGGAGACCTTATCACTGCCTGCAACTGCCTGAAAGGAGGTCGTTGAGAGGTGGGTGTTGTTCTCTCCCAAGTGTGATAGGACAAGGGGGGACGGTCTCAAGCTATACCAGGAGAAATTCAGATTGGACACTACAAAATATTTTTTCACAGAAAGGATCATTAGGCACTGGAACAGGCTACCCAGGCAGGTGGTCGAATCACCATCCCTACAGGTAGATAAACAATGGGTAGTTGAAGTGCTTAAGGATATGGTTTAGCGGCAGATAGGAATGGTTGGACTCATGATCTCAGAGGACTTCCCCAGCCTGGTGATTCTGTGATTCTATGATTCAGAGGGTGTTTCTCCAGACACTGTTCATCCTTTGGGGATGATAACATCTCATGTGAGGTGTGATCCGTGCCGAACCGATGCACTTTCTGTAACCACCTGTTAGGACTTTCTCCCTGTCTCAAAGGCGAGGCCAGGCAGAGAGGTTTGCAAGAGGCTTCACTGTTGCCAAGTGCACACCAACACTATAGGTAGTCTTCGGAAAAAAACCAGAATAGGCGTAAGATTTCTGGGAAAATGTATCCATATGCCTGTAAGTGGGAAACAATGCTGTCCCCAGCTCTAGTCTCGGGGTACACGACCGACGGAGATCGTTCTCTCGTGCTGCCGAAGGCTCGTAAGGGCTGCTCGCTTTCTAAGCCTCCGAAAGGAGTCCCGAGCAGTTGCCCCTGCCCGGCCGCTCGCTGCCAGCCCCGCCAAGGCCCGGGCCCCGCGGCCCCGCCCACCGCGCCGAGCGTCACTCCGCACCGCTAACGCGCCGGCTGCGCTTAGCCGGGAGCTGGGCTGAACCATCTGCCCGGCCGCCGGGGGGAGCGGAAGTGAGGGCGTGCGGGTGCCCCCCCGCGACCGTTGGCCTTGTTGCCGCAGTGCCTTCCCGCGAGCTCCCGTCTCCCCCTTGCTCCCGCCTGTCGTTGGTTCCGTCCCTCGCGGGCCATAGCGACGGCAGGCGCCCAGAGGGAAGATGGCGGTTCCGGCCTCGGCGCCGCCGGCGGCTCCGTGATCGCGGCGCTCGCTCCTTTTCCCCCCTTCCCCCTCCTCACTCCCGCGCCCGGTCCCTCCCGGCTGCCCTCCGCTTCCTCGCCGGGGCCGGAGGGACGATGTCGGACTCGGAGGAGGAGGAGAGTCCGGACCGCCAGCTCAAGCTGGTGGTGCTGGGGGACGGCACCACCGGCAAGGTCAGTGCCGGCCTCCGCTCCTCCGCCGCGCCGCTCCGGGCCCCGCCTGGCGTCCCCCGGCTCCTCGCTCCCCTCCGCCCCGGCCCCGCGGCCTTTGGGGCGGGCGGCCGGGCCCCGCCGGCACCCGGGGAGGCTTGGGCAGCAAAACAGCCGCGCGCGGCTTTAATCCGGTTTTCTTAATGAAACGAGCGGCTGAAAACGTTCTCGCCGCCTCCCGTGCGATGGCTGCAGTGGCTGCGATGGCCCGAGGGGGCTCTGGCTACCCCCCCGCGACGCTAATTCGCGGTTCCCGACGAAGCGACGAGCAGGGAAGGTTCCTTAGCGGGTGTCCAGCCTCTCTTCGTTTCGCCTTCGGAGCCGATAAACTTATGAGGTCGTTGGAACAGTTTGCATCTTTTTGAGCTACAGTTTGAGAGTTTAGGAAGACACTGGATGGATTTAGTTTTTTGTTTGTGACTTTTTATCTACATCTCTTTTTTCCTATCTGTAATCAATGCAATTAAGTGCTGTTTATAAACAGTTTGTTTATAAACGACTTATATGTGTCTTTTTAAAAGAGGAATTATCACAAATAGAGACTGAAGAAGGCACTAAAGAGGCAGCTTTCTTAACCACGGGAGTAGCCACTTATCTTTACTTATATCACACGTGACAAACTGCAATATGTAGCCTGAATCTGTGAGATTGTGCTGAAATAGCAATTTCATTGTGTATTTGAAGAATACAGTTTTTCCTCTACCTTGAAAACGTGGGGAGGTAGAAAGTCTGCCTGCCTGAGAAGGCAGTGAGAAGTAGAAATATTCTTAGAGGTGATTTACATGAACTACCTGCCATTAATAGAAATAAGCTTTTGGTGGAAACACATGTATGGTTTTGCTCACCTACTTATTCAGAGCTCTGTGAAGAAACAAAACATATATATTTTTTAATATTTGTGGTTATAAACCCAGTCTGAAGTGATATTGTATTCATGTGAGTTAGTAGATGGGCAATTCCAAGTGGCTATGTGATGAGAACATAATAAATGCACAGGACTGACAGCTGAAGTGCTGTTTCATTGGTAGCTTTCCCCAGGAGCTTTCCACTCAAACTGAGGGATCCTCTCACTGCTGCTGTTCAGCACATTGTGGCAAGACCTCTTGCCTAACATGGATGTTGAAGTGTTCTCTAAGTTTTGATGTGTATCCCCGCTGGTTCCTACCTCTCACATGGGAGCTGCCACTCACTGAATCTCCTGCTGGCTCTAGGAATTCTGTGCTTCAAGTGCAGTTTATTTTGCATGAACAGCAGCTATGCTGTGGTGGGCTGCTTTTCCTCCTGTTCCCCCTAGATGATGCTGTAATAGAGGCTTCTTCTAGCCATCCTGCTGGCCTAGCAGCACACACTTGCAACAATAGATTTATTGTAAGATCTTGTAAAAATAAAGCAGTGATTGGGTGATGGAGTGGAGGGATAAAATGTACCTGGTGCTATTTCCAACATCTTAGAAGACGAAATTGTTCGGGTTCCTCTCCTTTGTTGACTACTTGTTCTGCTTGCTTGTTGAAACATGTATGTCTGTGTTTTCAGCTCTAAATACCCTGCCTCTCACATCTGGTTTACAGCTGGTCTTTACACACGTGCATACTCAGCTTCTCATTTACTGTGTCAGACATTGTTTTTTTCTCTGGCTGGGATCATCGTACAGGAGTAGTGTAGGGAAATAATGGAATACATCTTTGAAATCTCGTGTCTTGTGTTTAGTGTGAGATGTTCACATTTGACTTCTCTCCATTGTCCCCCTCCTGCCAAGAAAAAAGATTTTATTCCCTTTCTCTTGGCCATCTGGGGCTGTCTGGTCTTCAGTTCTCCTGGGTAAAAAATATGTGTCTTTGCGAGTCAGCTGGCTGAAGGTGTAAACCTTTCTTTTCGCTCGCCCATTGCATAGAAGCAGTGTGATTCAGGTTCTGTGCAAGAGTTGATAGTTTAAAAACTAATCAGTGTCAATTCAAGTTAAGGTTTACTTTACGTTTGTGTTTCCAGTTAGGAATTACTCTATTCACGAGGCAAGGGAGGAATATTGTGCTTCTGTTCATTAATTTTGTGGTGTTTCAATGGATAATTGGATACTTAAAATTTTAAGACTAGGAATAAGCACTGCTGGAGAAAGCTCCAAGGAGAGTAAAGTAAAAAGGGAAGAAAGAATGAGGAGTGGGAGACAAAGTAGAATCTGAAGAAGTGTTACAGTAAAATGGAGGTGGTAAGGAAATGGTAAATTGTTGAAAAGAGAAATTGAGGAAGGCAAAATTGGTTAAGAAGATAACAGAGAATTATTTTAATGAAATAGACAACTTAGAAAAGTGATCTGAAAAGAAATTAGAAGTAAGGACAATGTAAGATGAAAATAAACAGCGGTTATTAGAAGAGGATGGCTCATTGATTTGTATTACAGGTGGGAACATGCATGTGCATAGCAACCTTGTGTATCTAGATTTTAAATGAACCTGCTCTTCCTGGACTAAAATTATTTTCCATTAAAATAAACCATCAGTGCTAGTATGGTTTGAAAAAAAAAGGCATTATGATCCTTATATTTCCACTCTTGCTATGTACAGATTGGCTGAATATTGAAGTATACAATGATGCTGATTTGAACTAGGATCATCTCTGATTTGCTACTGTTGAAGAATGTTTTGAGCCTCTGGAAGCAAATCTTGGAGCTATTCCTGGGAAGAGAGGTCCTGAAAAATAGGTGTATGGGAGGAACAAAGCAGCTGAGGATCAATTTTTCTGCCTTCTGTTGCAACTGAGACTGGAGTGTGGTAGCAGAAACATTCATCCTTTTCCTTCTTTTAGCTGTGGACAATGAAAATGAAAAAGCAAATGCTTGACTGCTGTGGGAATTTGCAGAAGCTAAAACATAGACTGGAATACAGAGTGGTGTGCTGCTTGCTCTGGGTTTTTTTTAGGATGCCAAATGTTTAAGCATTGTGGTGATTCTGGATCTTCTTGTTACACACGGGCTAAAAAAACTTCATCGGTGTTCACGAAAACATGGTTGTTACTATTCAGTCTTGCTAGTGGAAAAATCTCATCAGGTGTCCTGTGCAGTTTGACTGAGCTTCATATCTAGTGATAAAAAAATCTCGATAATTTTTTCATTTTCACTGAAAAAGGTCTCATCAGTCGGTAGGAGAGGAATGGAAAGACATCATCTCCAGATGACAGGGCTACTTCCTTTGTCTACAAAATACTCCCTTTCTTCCCTTAAGCTACTCTGTTCTCCATGACAAATTCTGTCTTGGACAGTTAGGTGGTTTTATGCTAGTAAAAGCATTTCATTATAGAGCTTAGCGTTTCTTTTCATTTTGACTGTCATAAAATCCCTGCCAGTAGCGATAGGGCATGACTGAGGAATGAATGTGACTGTGATTGGAGAAAGGTGTTGATGTTCTAGAAGAGAGTAGGGGAAGGAGTAGATACGTGCATGCTTTTTGGAAAGTGGGTTCTCAGTTGGCTGGTAAAGTTCGTATGGAAATTAGAACAGTAAGCTTGCATCTCATTGATATTTGGTTTTAGTTTTAACTTCTTACAACTACGATGCTACACTTTGGCATTGCTTTCTGAAAACTTCTATCAGATTTTATGCTAAGTGTTGTCATTGGCAGGGTTTTCTCGACAAGTTTCTGTGCTGTCCTGGTGAGTAGGCAATCTCAGGTATAGGTGGCTACCATTGCTTGTTCTGTTTTGACTTGTCTGGTAGTACTTCATAAGTATTGTTTGCCTTTTTTTCTCTTTACTCATTATGTAGGTATTTAGGACCAGCTTGTCAGCCGTTGGTTCTGTGAGTTGTTGACATTGAAAAATAGAAGCAAAAAATTCTTACCTCACTTGTGAAATTTAATTACTTTTTCATTTGTGTTCAAAAAACCTTCCCACATATCCAATTGTATTTTGCACTTAGAATACTCTTATTTTTATCTATTATTTTTTCTGTTTTAATTGCTGTATGTTAGAACCCAAAGACTTTTTTTTTTTTTTTTGTCTGTAAGAAGGGAATTTGTGACACCAGCCTTCGATAGGCTATTGCTCTTCAGAATAGCATTATAAACATTTGCTTTGACGTATTTAAGGCAAATGTAGGAACCTGCCAAACTGTGTCTAATGGGAAATCTGCTATGAAAGTTGGTGGTCTGGTTGACTTACTAGAGATGTGAAGGAAGAAGGCTACTTTGATATCATTCTGTCCTCTGATCTATAGAATAATGTCTGAAATGTCATGAATGGAGCATGATCTTTTTTAAAATGTCACTGATAACTTTTTATAGCTACAGTTCTACTGTACAGTTACTTAACTTTGGTTGTTTTTAACATAGATTTTACTCAGTATATCCTTACAGACAAAAGTATCCCATGGAATCTTTTATGGCAAGTATGACAGGGAATTATTTTAGCTTTGAAGGGAGTATTTGCATTGTAGAGGTATTTGAATGTGCATTGACTTAACTTTTGTGTTTACTGTTGTGGAGAAGTTTGAATGTTGCTCTTAGTATTTTATGGATAAGCACTTGTTCTGTGACAAATAGAGTACTCTAGTCTGGTAATCCAACAGCTTCCTTGAACTCTAACATTTATTAGAAAAAAATTAAAAAAAGGAGTTAGTCAATGATTTTCTGCTATAAATTCCTTGTCATTCAAGAGCACAGTAGAGGAAAACTGTTTAAGAGAACTTTGCCATGCTCTTGATTACTTGCTGCTCTTACTGGTTGGCTTTTAATTGAATGTATGTTGTTTATTTTTACTAACACCCCTAGAAGCCCTCAGGGCATATTAAGTGTCACAGAGTGATAAAGCTAATATTTACTGAGCCCTTAAAACAAGAAGGGAGTGGTTGCTTATTTAATGGGGATCTAAATTAGTGCGTTGGAGAACATAGAATACTATGATATAGTCAGATGACATTTTAATCTGTACTCTGGGTACTGGTTATTTTTCGAAAAGTTAAAAGGAATGCCTTTATAATCTTGACAGGCTAACCACTGTTATTAAAAAAATCAGTTCTACTGTTTTTTAGTACTACAGTCTAAATCTGTATTGAATTTTATTTTGTGTATGTTGTAGGCAGAAGAATCTTCTCATGCTTCATCCTCTCTGATCTTAACTCGTTACACCCTGATATAAATATATAAGCATTCTTATGCCAATTTTAGATTACTTGTTCCCCCCCCCCCCCCCCACATTGATTTATTTATTTAAAATCCTCTTGGGGCTTGACTTCAGTGAAGTAAATGAAAATATTGCCATAGTCTTTAATTGATTTTTTGGATTAGTGCCTAAACATATCTTCTGATATAAAACCCCCATATGTATATATACACACACACACATTTATTATGTATGTATATGTGACAGTCATAGGAATATAAATGGGATATAGAAACAAGAAAATGGTAAATATTGTGTTGTTTACTTCACAGATAATCTAATGGTTGAATAAATGTTTGCCTATTCATACCAGAGCTTTAATGCTGAAGCTCTGGTGATCATGTTTTCATGTAGAAAAAGAGTAAGTTACCTTTTCTTCCTGTTTACATTTGACATTATTAGCATAATTTATAAGGTCTTTGCTATGTTCATTCTATTAATAGGATTTTCCTAATCTCATTTTTCAGAAATAATGGCATTGTTTTGCTTTTGCATTTTTTACTACATGTTCTCCAACAGCAATGTCTAATAACAACTGAAGTGACTCATCTCTTAAGATCTTGATAAATGGAAAACTGGCAAAGAAATTTCCTTCTTGCCCATTTTGAGATTTCTCAGACAGTGTAAGGGTTTGGTGAGGCTGTTAGGCCTCTAAGTATGTAATATCTTGGGGTTTTTTCCTGCAGTTACTTTGGTTTTGTATTTCCAGATGTCATGTCAACAAGAGATTTGTAAGTGTGTGCCATTAATTTGATGTAGGATGTATTTTGTCTATATCACATTAATTTTTAATATAGTGTTTATTTTTTTCCATAATGCAAATATTTTGTCTTTATTATTGCACATCTGTTTCCTCTCTTTTTTTTTATTTTTTCAAACCTTAGATTGTGGGGTTTGCTTTCTTTCTTTCCCTCTTATTTTTTTTCCTTCCATGAAGAATGTAAATTTTGAAAGAATATAAATGCCTTGCTTTATTACTTTATGTAAGGTTTTTTGTGTATTATTTTAGCAGTATATAGTAAAAGCTGATTCTTTTAGGTCAATAGTGTATTGGTCTGCTTTTTTAAATCCCCAAAATATAAACTGAAAAAAAAATTCCAAAATTCTGATTAAAGGAATGATACTGCAAGTGTGCATTCCTAGTATGAGTTTAGTGTTTTCTTTGCACAAAAAAAATATTCTTCCTATCTTGGACTTAATGTAATGCCTGATACTGAAACTTTGATGTACACTGGCAGTTCCCTGTGGGACTCTACACTGTGCAGTCTGGAATCACGGTGTTCTGTACCAGGGAAGGGCCCTTGTTTTTGGAAATTAATGATTTTTAAAAACAGGAAACTCTTCAGATATGGTTAGTGTCACTTAAAGTTGTGTCAGTTTGAGTGTACTGATTATACTTCATTCACATCCGTTTAATGTTTTGTAACCTGACTATCACAGTGTATTTGAAATACAAAGGACGTGTACACTTTGCTTCTCTTGGCAGAAATTAGTAGCCTTTGCTGCCTCCTCTTATTATGTTTAAGTTGACTGGAATGCTTGTCAATCCAGATCCAAGGAACACTGTCAGCACACACTGATTTAAAAAGTGCTTAACTGTATTTCATACTTCTGGTTTAACTTCAAGTTTTTTTGCCATTTAAAATGACAAGTTGTTATTGTTCTGTTTTAGACATCCATAGCTACACGTTTTGCCCAAGAGACATTTGGAAAACAGTACAAACAAACCATAGGACTGGACTTCTTCTTGAAAAGGATAATATTGCCAGGTAAGAGAATAAGAACTAGCACTGAAAGGCTAGGCAGCAGGAAGATTTGCAGAAACTTATTCTTCAAATAATGGTATACTAAAAAAGCTTCATGCAGTTTTTTTATGGCAAAGTAAATTAAGTTATTCAGAGAAAATTTTGTTAGTATGTTCCTGCCAAGTGACAAAGAGTTATGCATTTGCATCTTATATCTTTAAGTTAAACACCAAATTAAAATAAAAGGAATGCTGTCTATGTTCATGATTTATTATCTGTACTTGAGTGTACTTGCTGCCCATGTATTTAATTCCACAACAATGGAATGGAGCTTCAGATGTATTAATTGAAAAAGTATGTGTGTTTTGAAAGAAATGTTTTGTTTTTTTTTTTTTTTTTTAAAAAATGAAATACACAACTAGTATTTGAGTTTTGTAGGGAAGCATAATGCAGCTATGGAATCGCGGTGCTCTAATATGTGAATGCTGTTTTATGTAAGGCAGCGTGAAATTGCTGGCATTTAATAGACCACTAAAATTTAGGGTCCCTTGGCGCTCATAAAAATACAGTTTGAGCATTCAAGATGTTTCACTTCACGACTGCAAAGAAACTATTTAGATGCCAGTTGCAGCACGCTGCATGGAAAATGCAAAGAAATCCTTATAAAAAGAATAGTTGGTGGTAGACATCTGCCTCTGAACAATTGGGGGTTTGAAATAAATCTTTCCATTGATCTGTGGTTGCTCAATTTCAAGTATGAAAGTATTTTATAAAGTGCATTTTCATCCGACCTCAGAATAATAATCAGAAGAAACAGTATGTGTAGTTATTAAAAGTTGTAATGAAATTTGATAAAGTTGATGCAAACTCTGTAGTTTTGTCTTTTTTGCTTGTGGAGTGTGGTAAGTGAAGCAAACCCATAAATAAATCATTTTAGCTATAACCTGAAGTCATAAGAATATATATAAAATTCTTGAAGTTATTTTGTTAATATTATATTGCCAGTAATTTCTTGATTATGTTTATATATTTTCTTAAGTGAAACAGAATAATCTTTTCAGACTATTGCTATATTCACTGTTTTGGTTTGACTGTTTTAGTATCTGGTGAGTGATAAAGTACCAAATTTCAGTGCTTATTTCTCTATAAAATCAAGAGAATAATTTTTTTATTGTCCTGCGCATGCCTCTAAAAATACCAGTGAGCCAACAGTACTTGCAAGTAGAATGCATACACAGATCATGCAGTGTGCATGCTGAGAACTTGTATTTTGCAATTTTTTTTCCAGCTTTTAAGTATGCAGAAACTATTAGTACGTTACTAGGGTTCTGAATATTCTTCTTGGGTAGAAAATTTGGAAAATTATCAGCTATCGATACATTCATGTTTTCCTTTCTTCTGATTTATTTTGTAATAAAATCACAATGTAGATCAAAATAGCAATAAAATCTGTAAATCTATTTTCCTCCTTTATCATTAACAAAGTGCTAACATTTGTGGAATGCATTTGTATTCAGGAAGAACCATTTTTCTGTAGGTTGTCATTCTGGTTACACCTATATATGTTTTTAGGTATGCATGGATTTTTGTGTTTTATAGGTTAAGCTGAACTGGTGGTGGGGTGTGAGTGGGAAGGAAGAGGAGAGGGAGGTAAAATTTCTAAATACTGGAATGGGAAACATTACTTAAATAAGCGGATTTTTCCAATTTCTTGATTAGTTCTGGATTTGCAGAGGTGCTGTGTTCACTTGAAAGGTTAATTCATACTGCTGCACAGAAGTCGTAACATCTATATCAGTAGGAAAAAACCCCTTCCATTTCTCTTAGTTGGTATTTGATTTTTTTTCCTTCTTTAAATGTAAGCAAAAATGTCAGAAGTTAAAATTACTGATTTCTAGAATTGTACTTAAGTTTACACTAGGCCACATTAGAAATGCATTTTAGCTTTTCAAATAAAGTACTATTTTTCTGGATTTCTTTTTTAAAATAAAAGCTGTATTTGTCTCCAGTTGTTTTAGTAACTGATGCAGTTTTTCAATGAAAAATCAATATTTTCAATATTTTATATGGTAGACCAGTATGGATTAATACAAATAACGCATGCTTTAAATAATTTTGAACAATATGACTTTTAGTGTTTGGCTGTTGACAAATTCTTTTCATGCAGTTTGCTCAATATATTTTTTTCAAATTCAAATAAATTTCAGTATATTTATTGATACAGGCTCTTGTGTAGTCTGGGTGCAACCATGGTGTAGATTTTACTGCTTAAATAGTGTATCTGTTAGAGGTTCTGCTGATAGAGATTCTTAAGAGCAATAGTCAGATACCTTTAGGAAGGTTGTGGGTGCAGTCCTGTAAACAGTATTCTTCTGTTAAAAGGATTTTTTAACATTGTCAAAGCAAAAAGTGAGCAGACTCATGTTTTTAATTTTATCTTGACCTTGCATCTCTTTTAAGTAAGATTAACCAGTGCACCAAGGACACTTCTTCAGGATTGGTACTGACTCAGACCAGTAGCTTGAGGTTGTACCTGTAGCCCAGGTACCTGCACTGTGTTGCCTCAGATTTTGCACTTGTGGGTATTTTCTGCAGAGTAAAGCAGTGTTAGTGTTTCTTTGTTCTTTATCTGTGTATTACATATTATTATTATTATTATGGCATTATTTTTATTGGTTTGTTAATATTCTTTCTATGAACTATCTTATTATGCTTGTTTTCTTATAGTTCTGTAGTCATTTTCCAGTTTGTATATTCTTCATAAGTCTATGAAAAAAAAATTGATTTCAAACATTCTGCAGAAAATGTCAAATGCTACTGTGCTAGGCTAATTGTCTGGAATTCTGTCAATCAGAATAATCCTAACAATCTTCTTCCTCCCCTACAATCTGAACACAAAGCCTTACTCAACACAAGACCTTAATGAAAGTGTTCTGCACTGAAGATGATCAGCATGAATTTCAGCAGTTAGTGAACTGGTTCTTAATTGAGACCTCACCTTAACCTCACATTCCAACTTTTTCCCTGGTCTCTTTTTCTGTTGTTTTTAAAGGAAAGTAAATAATTCATAATAGTAGATTTCTGAGTTGAACAGTCACTATCGGACCATTTAATTTAACTTAGAATCATAGAATAACCAGGTTGAAAGAGACCCACCGGATCATCGAGTCCAACCGTTCCTATCAAACACTAAACCATGCCCCTTAGCACCTTGTCCACCCATCCCTTAAACACCTCCAAGGAAGGTAAATCAGCCACCTCCCTGGGCAGCCTGTTCCAGTGCCAAATGACCCTTTCTGTGAAAACATAAAGCAGTTATAAAGGTATTCAGCTTTCTTAGATAATTTCATACAGTTATCCAGACACTAAGCCCAGTGTTCTGTGCGTGATTAAGTGTCTTATGGGTGAAATATGAAGTTAGACATTTTTTAAAGCATTTTGAACACAAAATTGGGCATCTGAAAATTATTGAGTTTGAAAGTGTTAATGTTATAAGGTTTTTTCCCCAAATAGCTGGCATGGTAAATTTCCAGTAGAATACATAGAACTAGGTTAGGGGTGGACTACTGCAGCATGCTGAGCCTTTGTGTGCGTTTAGTTTATTTATCTGCTGAGGATGCATAGTTGTTTCAGACTGGATTCATCAGTTTATTCATGCCAGTTACAGTATGGAAGACTTTCCTGTGTTGTTTACAGTCATGCTAAGCTTTAATTAATTAATTCATAGTATCTACAGAATCAAAACGAATAAACTTTTTACTCAATGAAAGGATGTCTTTATTGAACTGGAATGTTTGTGCTGTATTTACTAAGCTTTGTGTGGAAATGCTTTATCGTACTATTAGATAAAACTCAGTGTAGTTTAAACTCGGTGTAGTTTAAAAGCACTGGATAGATTTTCTCACATTCATCTCTGTACATTTGGCACCAAAGCAGGAGGATAGGAAATCTTGCTTTTAACCAGATTAAAGCAAGATGTGTCATAAAAATGTAGTGTGTTATGCTGGGTTATATTTCCACGGAGCATACTCACTTGCATAACTAATGCGAGCATTATGAGTTGATGGCTGAATAGATCACATTGTGTAAAATAAGGTTACTAATTACATTAAATAGTTGAATAAAGATTTTTATATTTTTCAGCCAAAAATATTGTATTAGTTTTCACTCAACTCTCAATTATTGTGATGTGGAATTCGTTGCAACTTTTTTAAATCTGGGAATAAAATTAATAAGAAGTTATGATTATTTGTGAGTGTGTAGAATTGTTCTTGATTTGTATATAAATCAGAATTTCTTTTTTTATGAGACCTTACTCTATTAAGAGTTTGGTGCTTCCAGGTAGTCAGTACAGTTTTGAACAGTTCTCACCATGTAAAATGAGGAGCGAAATTATAGTGTAATATGTTTGCATGCATATGGTGACATACAGTGCTCTGTGTGTATATGTTTAGTCTGTGGGTTTCTGACTTGTTAGCTTGCAGAATATGTATCACTTGTAGGATTTTAAGTATTCTGTATTTACATTGATTTTTTTATTGTTTTGTTACTGTGCTTTAGAAAAGCTGTTAGTTTCAGCATAGCTTAGGGACTGCTTAAAGCAGGAAAGAAGAAATATTCTTGGTGTAGATTCTTCAAAGATGAAATTATACAATTCATGTCCAGTTTGGTTACTTATTTTGGGGTGGTGGGAATAACCGTAGTTTCCATTCTCAAGTGTGTGTCAGTATTTCCATTTTTTAATCTGTCAACTTTAAACTCTTTAACTGTATTGCACTAAGAGCATCACTACCAAAATACAGTTACTATGTGGATTTTCTTCACTTCTAGATTTGTAAAGAAAATTGGAGAGTGGGTGAAGGGGCACAGAATAAGAAATAATGTGAAATAATTTTATTGCCTTTCAATTCCATGTACCGCTCTGTAGAACTTTCTCCAAGTTTTACATGTTCCTTTTGTGAAGTATATTATATAATTTCTAGTCAGCGGTGTTATGCTATGTGCAATTCCAATTATTTTCTATTAATAGTTTTGCTATAGTTTTACTGCATCTTAATGACTTGGCTGGACGCAAGCAACTCTTTTTCCAAGTGATAGTCATCTTTGTGTTGAAATTTAATTGTAAAAAGCTGTTGCTGTTGATATGCTAGAGCTATAATACCTGACCTGATAATGTATCTTTAATGTTGTTTGCATCTAAATTTTCCAGGTAACACAATATCCATATTTTCTTTTTCAGGAAATTTGAATGTTACTCTTCAAGTGTGGGATGTAGGGGGCCAGACTATAGGAGGCAAAATGCTGGATAAATATATTTATGGAGCTCAGGTACAGTATAAATGGTGATAATTTTATCTTAAATAATTATATAAAGTTAATTGAAACTTGGTTCTTAAAATTATACATATCTTACAGGTTGTTGTTTTGTAGGTCTCAAAAAATGTTGAATCCACGCTTAACCTCAACTTAATTGATTTTACTACACAAGTCTAATTTTGGTACGGAGTTAATTTTTAGAGCTACTTAAAAAGCAAAACAGAGTTGCATATTTGTAGATCTGAATAACTCTCAAGAGCAGATGTATGTTTCTGTGCTTTGTGTCTTAAGTTAAGAAAAGCAATCATAGCAAATAGTAAAGGCTATTTGGATATCCACATGGTAGATATAGTGGCTGCCTTTAGAACAGATGCCTCCTGGGGGGAGAAGTAGAAGGAGGAAATTAACAGCAATCCTACACCATTAAACTCATACATGCAAGCAGGGTTATAAGAGGGCAAACAAAAGGAGGTAACCAGGTAGCTAAATATTTTGCCTAACTCCTATCCGATGAAAAATAATTTTATCCTGAGGTTAACTAAGCAACTTAAAGTGAATGGTAGGATTAAGTAAGAGCTAAATATTACAACAGTGTCTTGAGTTATGAGATGATTTAGAAGGATGTACTATATGCCAAACTTCTTAACATGAATGATCCTAAAATATACTCTAGGTTGGAGTTTGTAGTAAGAACTATACGTGACATGTTTTAGTATATATTTGTCTGAAAAGAAAACAAAGCGCCAACTTTTTCCCCAATACTTTAGGAGTAGGAATATGGAATCTAAAACTTTTATTGGACAGAAACTTTGTACTCATAAGTACAGCAGAGGGATGGCTAATGAAGGAGATAAGGATTCATTATTTAGTGGGATAAAGACAAACTTGTCAATTTTACATTTTACCACTTTCAGAAAATGGCTGATTATTTTAGCTGTTGCATCTATTTTATAGTGTTTTCTTATTTTTTATTAAAAACATTTAATTTCACTGCCCTGTTAAAGATCTATCAAGCAACAGGGGAAAGTGGCTTCCATAACAGGGAATTTGATTAATCACAAATTGTTGCCATATGCCCAAGGTAAGCTCAACAAAGGAAATAAAAGACTGTTAACTTTTTCTGTATTGAATTTGATGATAAATTTAGGACTTTGTTATCAGAAATCGTAGGCTGAAAAGTTAATATCAATACCCCAAAGTAGTAAAAAAGTTGATATCCATGAACCTAAAGTTACAGAAGTTTAATTCTTAGTCATTCTGAGAACACTAACAGAAAAAAAATTACATCCAATCTCTTCTCCTTTAATCCTCCCCCAAACCTAATTGTAACCCTAAATTTTTTTTACTTAACTAATGGCTGTTCTCTCTCCCATTGTTGGCATCTATTGGCAGTGTCTGTAATAGACTTCTTATCATCAAAGCTGACTCGTAACAGACTTTTCTATTACCTTTGTAACAGCACTTGTTAAAGACATTTTAGACTTTATTTACTTTCATCTCTTCCTGAAACACCATGAGTAATTTGGAAAGGCACTGCCTCCATTATGTTTCTAGGCAAAAGCTTATTTCATGCTGAATATCTGTAGCTTTGTAGAGGAGAAAGAGGAAAGATAAACTAGAACAAGTAGGAGTATTTAGAAAGGAAAATCCTTTTAAGTACATACTAAAATTTGTGCAAATGGACAGCAAAGCAGTAAGAAAGTAACTAGGAAGAGTGAGCATGGAATTAGCCACAGTGAATTGTGCCCAACCCACTTGATTGCCCTCTGTGGTGAAATGATTTGCTGTATGAAGAGGAGAACAGTTGATGTAATTTACCTTGGCTTCAGCAAGGCCTTTGACATAATTTCCTGTAATGTTATTACAGACAAAATGTAGAGATACAGACTGAATGGGTGGACCGTAAAGTAACTGAAAAACTGAACAGACAGCTGGACTTTAATTAAAGGGAGAAGGCCTGTAGCTCAGTGTCTTACTGGTGCCTGGTTATAAGTTATATTCCTTAGGGGTTGGTACTTGGGTTATGTCTTTTATTCTTTGAACAATGGAACATAGCATTCTTTGGAAGTTTGCAAACAACACGGAATTAAGGAGGAGTGGTCAATATGCTGGAGGATGGGGCTGCTATTGAGAGGGACCACAACCAACTGGAGGAGGGGACCACAGAACCTGTTTGAAATTTACTGAAGACAAATGCAGAATCCTGCACCTGGGACAGAATACCCTTATGCAGGCTGTGAATGTACTGTCAAGCAATCAACTGGAGAGCACCCAGCCGAGAGCCACAGAGCTGATTAATGGACTGGAACATCCCTCCTGTATGAGGAAAGTCTGTTAGAGCTGGGATTGTTCAACATGGAGAAGAGAAGGCTCAAAGGGATCTTATCAATGTAAATAAATACCTTGTGGGAGGGTGCAAGTCAGATGGAGTCAGGCGTTTTTCAGTGGGGTCAGTTATAGTGCCAGAGGCAATAGGCACACTTTGAGGGTGACCAAGCACTGGCATAGATTTCCCAGAGAGGTTGTAGAATCTATTCTTGGGGATTTTGAAAAACCATCCAGACATGGTCCTAGGCAGCTGTTGTTAGGTAACACTGCTTGAAAAGGGACATTGGGCCAAATGATTTCTAGAGATCTCTTCGAATGTCAGTCATTTTGTGAAATGTCTTTGGAGAAAAGAAATTGAGGTCCCACTTGAAAGAAACAAATTGGATGAAATTCAGCAATGTATTATTGCAGTAGTTAAAGCTAACTGAATACTGGTCTGCATTAATAAAAGTTACGTAGACAAATCAAGGAAAGTGATTATCATAATCTCTGACATATTTGAGGCTACATTTGGAATAATGTGTTTAGGTTTGGGTTTCCCAGTACAAGAAAGCCTTTAAAATATTGATGTAACTAGTAAAGGTTGCCACAAAGTATATGTACCTGTGGTGTGTTGCACTTTAGTCAGTGTAGTGCAACTGGGATTTTAAACATCTTGTTTGTAAAGTACACGAACATCTAGACATCGAGTAGATGATTTGGATTTATTGCAGAAATTGTGTTCGCCTACATACAGTATGCATGGTGCTTTTATCCAATATTTACAGATGCCCATAACCTCAAATAGATTTCATCTGGATAATCATTCAGAAATCACAGGTGGCTGAATCCTTGGTTTTCTCCTCAGAAATCCAAATGTTTGGTACTTATAAAATACTAACACCGGTTAGAGATGGAAATTTTGAGAACCTGTAGTAACTGGACAGGTTATCTTCATAGCTAGTGTACAGTTCACTTGATCTCTTTTGAAATTTGATCAGAATATCAGGGGAAGCAAATGAAGTGCCCTGTATACTTTGCTGCAAACCTTGCCACTGGAGGTTTCCTTCTCTTTGAACAAAGGCTGAATCAATTTTCTAGGATTGATCTTTTGGTTTAGTTTCTATTAAGGTGCCATCTTTTCACTGAGGTCCCTGATTTCTTGTGCTATGTTTTAAAGAGTAGCAGATTTGAGTATGAGAACCTACTCAATTTACTCGTATCATTGCAGCTGGAGAAACTGCAGTCCACTTTCTGTCTTGTAGCAGTTGCTTTTCCCTCATGTTTTTTTTTTGTCTCTGATGTTACTCATCCAGAACAATAGAGTTACCTTATCCCATTGTGGTATCTGAATTTTGTTGATGTGTCAGAGGAAGTCTGCAAGCTGTGGGGAAAAAGAACTCTTTGATCCTTGTAAATGAAAGGTGCTAATAAACAGCTTTCTGTCAGTGTCAATTAAAACTGACACACTTATCTCAGAATTGAGAGAGGCTAAGAGTAATTGTATAGTCATTTACCACAGCTGAGCTGATGGCCAGTAGCTCATTCAATTATGGCAACTCAGTCAGGTGTATTTGAGTGACTGTATCTTTGGCGTCAGCAAATACAACAGTGGTTAAGGATACATTGTAAACTGTTTCAATCTGTAAAAAAGCATTTCTGCAAATGTGCTAGATACTATAATGAAGTTACTCTGCTAAAATGAGTAGTCTGTGACTAGAAAAACATATTTTAGAATTTTGACATATTTCATAGACGTTAATCAAAATTTGAAAATTGATTTAGTTCCTTCATACTAAAGTCAGTCATAGTATAAAAGCAGCTGAGGATAAACATGGAGAAGAAAACATATGGTTTTAATTAGTGTTTTCCATAGCTTTCTTTTATTGTGACAAATCTTGACATAAACTTGACACCTTTTAAATATTTATTGTATAATGTGAGTATATTGCCTAGTTCAAACACCTCTATAATAGCAGTTGTACTGTATAACAGCACTGCTGCTGTTTTGGTGGTAAATATTTCAGAACTGCTCCCACCTCTTACCTGTAGTTGCTACCCCTACACACATATCTGAAGTATCTTTAAGAGCTGGCATATATTGCCCTATGAATCGGCTTCTTAATGGAATAAGAGTACTGCAGACTCTGCTTTCTCCAGAGACTGGCAAATAATTTCTGTGATATTCTCAGTTTCCAGTGATTTATTTTTGAAAAGTCTCTGTAATTCCAAAACAAAAAGCACTCTGATATGCACTAGTGTAGGCAAAATGTCTCTCTGGTAATCTTACTAGAGTGCAGTCCTACAAGCAGAGAGTATTTGCCACATTGCAAGAGACTGGAGAGAATTAATGTGCTGTTCTCGACGTGTTGTCCTCTATGTTTCAAACTTTTTCATGGTGGAATTTCACTACGTTTGTGTAAAAATGCCAGTGTTATTTTTCCACTTTAATTACTCATGCATCTTTTATACTATCTACTCATTCTGTACTCCATATACTATAAGTTTGTGGAAAACATGATATATTTTTGTGAAAACAATGATGGGGTTTCTATGTTAAATAAGAAAAGGTGAAATAAATGTTAACTATGGAGTTATGACTACTCCTTTATTAATGATCTGTATCATACTAAGTTTCTTATAGAATGCTGTTCTAGCAAAAATCTAATCTAAAGAAGTATTTATGAACTGGATGCCATGCTGCTTATTTTTTGTGTCTCTGAAATGTCATACTTTGCCATCTTTGTTTCTCAAGTAAAGCAAATATTGACATGATTCAAAAAAAGAATGGCTAAGAGAAGAATATGCTTTAGAGGCAATGTTTTAGATCATGGAGAAGGGACCAAGAGGAAGTTAGATGAGGTGTAGTTGCAAACTTTGTTCAATCATTTCTTTCACAGTAAAGACACCATAAATACTCTTTCTTCCAAAGGTGCAGGTAGGCTGCAATGGGTTGGAGGATGTGTAGCAGAGCAGTATGTGAAGAATTAGAGTTGACCAACCTTAAATGGCTGCTAATTCTAATTAAACTCCTCAGTGGTGAAGACGGTTTAGATAGTCTGTTCTGCTTTTCTGTGAGCTGGTAAGAGAACTTGACCACTGGTGACAGAATTGTGCTATGTGCACTTTCTCATTTGCAACTTTCAGGTGAATATCTGTGTGTGGGTTCTCTGTTTAACCTTTACAGTACCTGTCCTTCAACTTGAGTTTCTTCTGTTCCACTTAGCATTTAATTACATCAGCAGGCCATTCCTAGAGCAAGGCTTATGTTATGAAAACTGCTAGGAGGAGAGGGACCTGGGGGTGTTGGTCGACAGCCGACTGACCATGAGCCAGCAGTGTGCCCAGGTGGCCAAGAAGGCCAATGGCATCCTGGCTTGTATCAGAAACGGTGTGACCAGCAGGTCCAGGGAGGTGATTCTCCCCCTGTACTCAGCACTGGTGAGACCACTCCTTGAATATTGTGTCCAGTTCTGGGCCCCTCACCACAAGAAGGATGTTGAGGCTCTGGAGCAAGTCCAGAGAAGAGCGACAAGGCTGGTGAAGGGGCTGGAGAACAGAACCTACAAGGAGCGGCTGAGAGAGCTGGGGTTGTTTAGCCTGGAGAAGAGGAGGCTGAGAGGAGACCTCATTACTCTCTACAACTACCTGAAAGGAGGTTGTAGAGAGGAGGGAGCTGACCTCTTCTCCCAAGTGACAGGGGACAGGACAAGAGGGAATGGCCTCAAGATCCGCCAGGGTAGATTTAGGCTGGAGATTAGGAGGAGTTTTTTCACACAGAGGGTCGCTGGGCATTGGAATAGGCTGCCCAGGGAGGTGGTTGATTCACCTTCCCTGGAGGTGTTTAAGGCACAGGTGGATGAGGTATTGAGGGACTTGGTTTAGTGTTAGATAGGAATGGTTGGACTCGATGATCCTATGGGTCCCTTCCAACCTGATTGTTCTGTGATTCTGTGAAAGACAAATACATACCTGCACAGGCATTTGGGTAGTTACAAAAATAGTTTGAAGTGGTTAAGTGAAACACAAGATATTAAGGAATAAAGTGTAAAAAAAGCTGGAAGAGGGAAGTAAATATTTAGTATTAGATTTGTTTAGTAAAGTAAGGAAGGAAAGTTAGCAAGGAAAAAGGTGAGCTTCATAATTCTTAATTTCCATGAAGGAACACGTGAAAGCTATTTCTATTCCTTAGAAATTAATAGCAGCCATATAAATATAAAACCCAAGAACTTATTTGCTAAGGAGGTAGTGGCATCAAAAGAAGGGATAGATCTGTATTGCTGTCTTAAGGAATTAGGAATTGAAGGAATCTCAGTAGGATCTGTTGCTCAGCTCTGAAGCTATACCTGCAAAATGCCTATTTAATTTTTATTAGCCTTGAAAAATCCTCCAGTGATGACTCTGCTATCCCTGAAGGTGGTATATTTCAGAACTTCACTATTCTTCTTGCCTACATATTTTTTTCTAGCATGCACCCTTGCTGTCTTTTTGCTCCAAGTTAAGCCTTTTGCTACGTGTCATATTGATCGCAGAATCGTAAGAAAGGTCAGGGTGAAAGGGTCCTTGGGATGTTTCGAGTCATAAAGTGAGGTCAGCTGTGAGATGAGACTAGGTTGCTCAAGGCTTTATCCAGTTTCTTTGAAACCTCTAAGGACAGTCGAGTCTGAGTAACCTCTTTGGGCAGCCTGTTCCACTGCTTGATTCTCCTCGTGGTGAAAAAGCTTTTTCTTATACCTAGTTTGACTTTCTCTTGTTTCAACTTAAACCCATTGTGTTTCATACTCCTGCACTGCTGTGAAGAGTCTGGCTCCATCTCCTCTGTAGCATCTTCATGGATATGGAAAGGCTGCTTTTACATCCTCCCAGGACCACCTCTTCTCCACACTGAAGAATTCTAGTTTCTACAGCTACTCCTCATAGGACAAGTGTTGCAGCCTCAGATCATCTTGGTGTCCCTTTCCTGAACTTACTCCAGCTCATTGATGCCCAGATGGGGTCTAAGAAGGGATGTGTTACCTTTAATGTGACCTAACAAGTGCTGAGTAGAATAGAAAAGATCTTTTGGTCTAGTGGCTGTACTTCTGCTAATACAGTCCAAGGTCACATTGACTGTCCTTGCTGCTAAGGAGCATTACTGCAGGTCATTTTCAGTCACTCTTCAGCCAGTCAGTCAGCCGATCAATAGTCCTCTATTGTCTATTCCTTCCTATGTGTGTAGCTTTGCATTTGTCCTTGTTGATGTTGAAAAGTTCCTGTTTGCCCGTTGCTTGAGCGTGTTTATGTACTTCTGAATGGTAGCTTCTCCCTTGAGGGACTCCTCCCAATTAAGTGTCATCTACAAACTGCGTATAAAAAGACAACTCCTGTTATCACGTCTTGAAACTTTTACCAACATCATTGTGGCTGCTATCAGTCTTGTATTTGTTAAAACATTCTATTTTAAAAAATTTTCTAATGTAGGTCATGTTTTTTTTAATCTACAATGTTGCTTCTGTTCTTTCTAGTCTACCCTTTTCTTGACATTCAGTGTCCAAAGCTGCATTGTTTTACCTGAAATGTTTCCTGCCAGTGTGATATTTGCCTTTTTCCTACAAAATAACCTTGACTATTCAGTTGTGGTCTTATTGTATAGAACCTGCTACAAAGCCAGATGTTTCCTATTGTGCAGTTGATTATTGCTTCCTTTGAACTGCCATGTTACTTATTGAATTGCAATCTATTATTTTTAGATTGTTTCTCATTATAGAATCTGAATTCTTCTTGAGTAATCTTCTAGTTTCCACCAGTTTGTTGTAGTAAGTGCACGCTCTGTTTTGTGATCTAAGATGCTCATTGCGAAACTATCAAGTAAAGCTGGCCCAGACAAATGCCTCAAATTTGACTTGAAAAATCTTTTCTGTGAACAGTGATTCATTGAACCAGCTAATTTTGTACGCATTGTATTGTTTTTATAGAATATTTGTAAAAATATTCTATAAAAAGCACTATAAAGCACTTTGGTGCTTCAGCGACATTGCCTGTCATCCCGTCAAGGGTTCAATCCGCGGGCATAAAGTATTTGAGCGACAAAGCTGGTGAAGGGGCTGGAGAACAGGCCCTATGAGGAACGGCTGAGAGAGCTGGGGTTGTTTAGCCTGGAGAAGAGGAGACTGAGAGGAGACCTCATTACTCTCTACAACTACCTCAAAGGAGGTTGTGTAGAGGAGGGAGCTGGCCTCTTCTCCCAAGTGACAGGGGACAGGACAAGAGGGAGAGTACCTGGGGAGGTAGTTGAGCCACCATCCCTGGAGGTATTTAAAAGATGGATGGGTACATGAAGTGTTTGGGGATATGGTTTAGTAGTGGACAGGTATGGTTGGACTCGGTGATCGCAAAGGTTTTTTTCCAACCACGCAATTCTATGATAAGGGAACACTGAAAGTACAAATAATATTAGCTAAAGTAAATGTCCTTTTGTGGTGTGACTTTTAGCTTACTATTAGTGTGAAGTGATGTTTTGCTTTTCATAAAGCATTCCTGGTTTGAGAAATTTCTAATATAACTCATTGTGCTCTTTACTGAATTGCCATTTTTTTTTTTCTGCCCTTATGGTTCAGTTAGCATCTGAATTTGGAATATATAGAATGCAGGATAGAAACTGTAATAAAATGTGTTTATTACAAAGCTTAGAATTTCTTTAATTATTCCTGAAAAGATACTCTGCTATTATTTGTTAATGCTCTATTTTATGATGATAATTATAATTTAGACTTATAATTTTACCATGTTAAAATATTTTTACAACCTGTAACATTTTAAATATGTCTTTTTGTTTAGGGTATTCTCTTGGTTTATGATATTACCAATGGCCAGAGCTTTGAGAATTTAGAAGACTGGTATAATGTGGTAAAAAAAGCAAATGAAGAATCAGAAATACAGCCACTCGTGGCCTTGGTTGGAAATAAAAGTAAGTTTATGATTTGTAAATATTAATTGAAATACTCTGGATGTTGCTGTCTATGGAAGAAATGAAAGAAATTCTTCTAAAGTAGAAATTTACATATTTAGTAAAATGAAACTAAATACTGTTTCGTGTGTTGTTGCTGTGTATTAGATGACACATTTGGTTGTACCTCAATATGATGGTTATGTGCGGTTAGGTTCAGGGACTTGCTGCGTCATGCTTTGTCTAGCCTGCAACCTCTCTGCCTGTGTTTTATTTATTTGGAGAGCAGCACGCAGAAGTAGAGAGATCTCTCTCACTCATGTTTGAATTTGATAGGGCTTCAGGATATAGCCATGGCCTGCATCTAGAACGGAGAACTGGGAAGCATTCCTGGATCTAATAACAGGTATATTTCATGGTTCTGTATGTCAAGAGAATGCTAAATTAAGTACTGATGTAAATATTATGTAAAATAACTACAGAATCACTAAGTTGGAAAAGACCTCCAGGATCATTGAGTCCAGCCATTCCGATCATCCACTAAGCCATATCCCTGAGCACCTCATCCACCCGTCCTTTAAATACCTCCAGGGATGTTGACTCAACCACTTCTCTGGGCAGCCAGTTCCAGTGCCTAATGACCATTTCTGTGAAATTTTTTTTTTCTGATGTCCGGCCTGAACCTCCTCTAGTGGAGCTTGAGGCCATTCCACTTTGTCCTGTCCCCTAACTGGGCATAATACTTGAGGTCCTTGTTAGGTTTTTTTACATGCTATCTGTAGGTATGCACATTTCCTGATGTTACAGTTTTTTTTAACCTATCCTCTTTGTAATTACTTAAGTATATTATAGTGATTTTCTTTTGATCACCAAATTATGCCACTTTAGAAGCAGGTGATGGTTATTTAATTAGATGGATTCCAAATTCCTCCGTTTCCAGCTCGGAAATCTTACGGAATAATCCTTATTAACATAGCTGAGGTCTTGATCCTGGCTCTCTTACTTCTTTTCTGTTGAAGAGGATAAAAGCATTGTGAGGCAATACTAGAAACAAAGTGGTGGAAGCAGATATGGAATTTTTAACAATCTAAATATATTTGAACAACACAAAGCAGATTTGACTCTTTTTGACTTTTCAAGTAACTTGTGTCTGTGTCATAATGTCCATATTATTACAAACCTGAGAAAGACCTCATCCAACCAGTTAGTATTGTTTAAAAGCTTTTGAGAACAATGTACAGACAACACTTTCATTCAGAGCCAGTAACTGTGGTGTTGCTACTGTGATGCTGTAATATTTTATGGTATTAATTATGAATGACTACTTATATTCTGGGAAGAAAGCAGAGAGCCTCTTAGAGTTACAATATATAAATAGCACTTCTGAAAGTAAAACATAGACAGTATTGTACCCTAGTAGACCAGAGGTGGCAATACTGATTCTGTTAAAATTAAAATGAAAAATACTTTTCATTGATTTTTCTCTAAATTGGACTTCCTAGCTGGAGTTTTGCACATCTTATTTAGTATTTATGGTAAGATACGTTGTAACATAGGATAGATAATGTTCCTTTGCTGGAATGACACATGGAGGTAGAAAATTAGACACTTTTCCATTTGTAGGAGTTTTATTTCTTAAGTGTAGATTTTTTTTCTTGTATACATGCTTGCAATTCTTTAAAATGTAAGTATTTCCTTGGGAGCATCTGCAAATATGATATGGTTTCGTAGGTGAGTTTCCAGGTAAAGGCTGACTAGTGAAAGAGGTTTTATTTTATGAAAATAGCCCCTGAAGGAACATTATGCTTGCTGCCTTGTTTTTCTTCAGAAGTTGCACGTAAAGGAAAAAATTCAAACTATTGATTTCATGTAATCCTAAGGATGTTTGGTTTTGCACATAGAGCATGCAGAGAATGCTGTTTACAGAGGTCATTTTTTAATTTATTTTAGCATAATAAAAATTAAGCTTATAGAAGTTTGTTGGTTTTCTGAATTTTATAATAGAAACACTTTAATGGTCTGTGAGAGGCAACTGTAGTCAAGCTCTGATTATTAAATGAACAGAAAATAAGGTAAGTGTTTATATAGAAGCAAGGTGTCGACTCTTGCATATTATGAGAGAGTAAAGCCATCAGTACCAACAAGTTCTTTGGGTAGAATCACTGTGTTTAGAATAGTTTGACTTCTTTGCTTAGTAAGAGAGAAGACACTGATGCAATAATAGAGCAATAATAGGCTTAAAGCTAAGAAAAACCATCTGATGAATTGCTAAACTTATTTGACCTTATGCATCATACAGTGGAAATAATTTCAGTCAGTAGTTTCTGTCTCAGTATTGTACTCGGTTTTTGAGCTCTAAATGTCTTTTAGGAAAATACCAAGGTATGCTAGAAACATCTATGTCCACAGGCAAGTAATTTTAACAGATAGCTTTCTGATAAGTGTTAAAAAATGACAAGAATGCAGTTATGTTTGTTCATAGCAACTGGTAAGCATTGGGCCAGTATTTAGATACTTGGATAAGAATTTAGAGGTCCAGCTGAAACCATCAGTTTTGAAATCTTGACCTAACTTTAGTGCTGCTCTCATAAGTACATTTAGCTTATACCCTCATTTGACTGTTTTTATTTACTAGTACTGTTTGAAAGGAATGGTTGTATTTCCATTTTGGAGTAAATACACCTGTGATCTCTGCTGTAGTGTTTCAGAAATCATCATAGAGCTATAGCTTTAAAAAAAAAGCTTGGAAGAAAATGATAGGTTTTTTTTTTCACAGTGTAATATAGAAGACTCTACATGTGAATTCCATTAGGTGAAAATAATTGCCTTGATTAATTTTGTCATTTAAAGCAAGTTGTTTCAGTTATACCAGTATTTTGTGCATAATTATGTACTGGCTGTTAAATTATCTATAAACGGGCATGAATTTTTAGTGTGGTTTTTTTCATCAATTTTTAGTCATTCTGTTGAATGTGTTACATTTGCAGGAACTTATACAGTATTATAGAAAACTTGAAAATATTGTTCAGTGCCAGTTTAAGTGGATCAGTGCTAGTTTTGACTATTCTGTTTTATTATACTTTGCAATTGATTAGAAGCATGAACACAGTAAGCTACTGTGTCTGTTTAAAGCATGATAATTAACTTCTGGCTGGTGGCAGTCTATTTAAAATGTCCTCTTGTGATTGCAAGAGACTAAGATTTACTCATGAAACTCATGAAAGGTAATTTGTACATAGAAAGCTCCAATCAGTCTCCAGTCTCTCATCTCTCAAATTTATTTGGAAGGAGCAGAGTATGCATTGGGTTCTAAATTCTGGACCTTCCCATTCCTCTTCTTACTTTTTTTTTTCCTCCTTTCAAGACTAGCTAAAATGAAGGACTTTTATTGCTCAGTAGTTTATTAAAAATAATTGTGAGAACTGGAGCTTCAGAGATGCCATCCTCCTTTATGAAAGTAGTACTTTATTCAAAGTGGTTCTCTTCCTCTGGGTGCATAGTTTTACTTTTCATTCTTTGTTCCTTCACATACTTTTTTTTTTTTTTAATTTAGCACGACCTACACATTTGGTCAGAGAGAGCAGAAAACTGATATGAGTCAAGGTCTTTGCCCGACCTGCTTCCTGCACTTATGTCCAAACATCAATCAGTTCTCTGTCTCTCTCTCTCTTTAATTGTAAATTAAAATTTACAGTTGGTGTGGAATCCTAAATTTAACTTTCCTTGTAACTTACTTTGTGGTATTTTATTTAATATGAAGTATATTTGAAGTGTGCATAGTTTGATGTTGCTAGTATCACTTCATTTGCACCAGAAATAAGGGAATAAACCATATTGTTAAGGTTAACAAATAGTTTTGAGCTTCACTGCAGTAACTTAAAATTTTTATAGATATGTTGCTGTTAAATACTTTGCCTTATATTGTATAGTATAAATGAAACTGTAGTTATCAAGTGAATGAATTATGTTTTGTGCACTTAGGATCTTTGCTTAAATTTGTTATTGACAGAGTTCAGTAATTGCTATGATCTTCTAGACGTTAGTGTGAATTAGAAAGTTTTTACTCTTTTGTATGACTGATGTGTTTCTTTACTTTCTGCCTTGACTATTTTATGTATTTTTCCTCTGCACGAATCTGTAAGTAGAAACCTCAAGTATCGTATCAAAATTTTCAGTGGATATCATGTAAACAAAAATTAACCCAGGTTGGCTGTGAGCTGCACTCATTTTGATTTATAGCTGCCAAGATGGTCTTAGGGCAGTGGTTATCTGTAGCTTATATAGGGAGTTGGAATTATCAGATACCACTGTATAGTAGATGGATGAATGATTTCTGTTCTGAGAGATATTAACCAGATCCACTTCTCAATAAAGACTAATAACTCAGATTTTTAAACAGTCTTTGTGACAGATGAGGGCATAGGGGAGAATGCATCAACGCTAATTAAGAATGTTGACCGTTAGTTCATCCTTGCCATGATTAATTGATCTTGGAGTACTATCTTTGAACAGGAAGTGGTATGCTGTTACATTGCGAAGTTTAAAGGTTACCTTTTGGTGTACCCTTTAACTTACATTTACATACAATGTAAAATGTTTTTACCTATCTTATCTGAGCACAGAAAGAAAGATTTTCCAGCCCAGAAATGAAAGAATGTTTAGTGTACTGTGTACTAATGTGGATCTGGCTGGTAACAGGGCATACCCAGTCTCCTTTTGGAATCCGTTACTGCTTTATGTACTTAGTCTCCCCAGTTATACTCAGAAAATTTCTTCATTAATAATCATTTTGAAATCTGTCTTATTAAAATTCAGAACTATACATTCATTCTCTTGTCCCTCCCTCAGCTGTTTTCTTTTCTTGTTTCCTGTGGGCTTGCACTTGTTAGGTCCTTCTCCTGCAATTAGGACAAGTGTTGAGCATCAAATGCAAAGACCCCTGTTCTTTTGAGTCTTACGCCTGATTAAACTAAAGTTCCTGTATGCCTAACTGTAGGTCCAGTCACCTGAGCCTCACACATGCTCCTGGGACTGGAGAGTAAACTACTTACATGTAGAGACTCCCTTAAAAAGAAAACCTTGTCCTGTGCTACGGTCAATTTACCAACTCATTTGAATAAATGTAGAATGCTACCCTGTTTTAAAATATGTATAGAATGTTTGTCTCAACAAACTTGTAAGATTAATAGAAAATTGCAGACTTATGGATTTGGCAGGTAACCTTTTTAAAACATTATTTTTAACAAGAAAATTCAATTAATGAAAGGGGAAAACACAGGTGAAAACTATCTTTTATTCACCATAATAATACATTTTCAATCCAGTGTCTGAATGTATGTCTGTATTACTTTAGGGATGGGGGCAACCTTGAAACATACACATTTTTGAGTGATAAAATTACCTTGCTTGTCTGAGAAAGCATCTGCCTTGGGTGATTTTGATCCTACATCATGCTTGGCATATTATTAATGGTGCTGCCTACTCTTACTGCCAAAGTAATCTATTTAATTATGTCTGTTAAATTGCCATGTGGGCAAATGAACTAAACTGTAATATATGCCACACAGATACATTATTGGAGCCTGAACCTCAAGTGTCATCTTTAGAAGGTAGCTGAGCTCACAGAAGACTACACGGAACTAAAGGAGGAACGTTTATCGCTCTTTTGTAGTATTAATATCCCATTGGTGAAGAAGGGAAAACACCCGACAGGATAGATCACAGGATAGATATGGGCATAGGTACTTTGATCTGAACCCAGTCTTCATGTAATCTGCTATGATAAATGTATCTGTTGCATCTGGTTGCAAATCAATATGTGTTTTACTTGGATTCTTCTTTCAGTGTCCTTGATAAAATGATCTCCTGGATTGGAAGCCACAGTGGACGCAGCTGCTGCGAAGTCATCTGGTTAAAGGCATATTTTTCAGCTTCTGGTCTTTCTTCCAGTGCTCCTGCCTTTAGAGGAGCATGTATACAGGATAGAATTTGGTGAAGGCACTAAAAAACCAAGTAGTCTGTGCTGGACTACTAATAAGAAAATAAAGTAAAAAGGGAAAATCTTTTCTGTCATGCTGCTCAAAGGATAATTAATGATCATTATCATCTATTTCTGCCCTGCCTGTCTTAAAACCAGTTTTTGATATGAAGCACAGATAGGATTAGCTAGTAGTGAACGTGTTTTTTGATTTGTGTTCTACAGCAGTATGGGATTCAGTACAGAGATGAAGCGAATAATTTATACCTCTTGCCTACAGAAGATATATTAACTTTTATACCACTTGTCTGAGTTTGAGATTTGCACAGTTAGACAGAGTCCTGATAGGAAAAGTTGTAGTTCTATGAAAATAAATGAATTTGCATTCATTTGAACCAGGACAGACTAGATATTGTGCAAACTGTCTGCTGTAATTAATATTTAATCATTTCGATTATACGGTGCTTCAGCAAGAAAGTGGGGCTAATCGTGAACTAGTCCTACTGACAGACTCTTCTTATGTTATACTTATTTTATTTTCGTGAATGTAAATAACTTTGTTTCTTCTTCCTGCACTTAAAATCTTGAGGCTGCACTTCGGTATTTTATTTGCACACATAAGGCTTGTCTGCTGAGTTCAAGGACCTAGTAGAATATTCTTAGTGTAGTTGGAACTGAAATGCTAGCATGGCAGGAGTGTCAATGCCACTAAATAATATATTCTCACTGATATACTTAAATTCAGAAAAATCTTTAAAGGTGTCATCAAAAAATGGAAGTAGAGGTAAACTATTCAAATACAAAGATTAGAACATTATGTGTATCCTATTTTTGTAGTAATACACAAATGAAATGCTGAGAGATCTCTGTTTCCATGGATTTTGTCTGTAGTTTATTTAGCAATGTAGACATATGTCTAATAAAAAAAGATGTTGCATAAACCATAGTCCAGGCTGAATGTGCTTCTGTTTTTGGTAGAAATATTTTTTCTGGCTGTGTCCTTCATACTTAGGTCTTCTTACAACAAATGGAAAGCTCTTAATTGTACCTAAGGGAATAGTTAATCTATGGTGGACATATGGTGGACAAAAGCTGAGTCTAGTAAATGAAAAAAATTATAAACAGAAAATGTGTGAATGTCTGCACAGTCTGAAAGTCATGTTGGATTGTAGCTTATTTTAAGCTAATTTGCTATTCTGCTAGTATATTAATAGAATGCAGTACAGCATAAAATATGTAGTTTAAAAAACCCAACCAATTTAATGTCTATTTTATTGGATTAAAAAAAAATACCCATTTTTAAGACAGGACAGAATTTGTTTTCTTTGCAAATTGTCATGCTCCCACTTTTGCCATCTGACATAAATGCAGTATGATTTCATTAGTGAAGTGAAGCTCTCTGATATTTTTGAAAGTTAAGACATTTGATTTGGGCAGTTAATCAGTGTTAACCCTGAGCAGCTCTTGAGCTTTATGGATTCAAGCATTATATGTGGTTGCACTGCTCCAGCAAAAGGTTAAGTATTAATGGAAAATGTTCACAGCTCTTTTACTCAAAGAAAACATGTTACTTGTAAGTTTTCTTTTGATTTTACTTTTACAGTTACATTGAATGTCTTCATTCATTTAGCCATCCATAAAGCAAATATTGTTACACATGCAGTGGATAATAAGTCTTTTTAGGACTACTTGTGTGGTATGTCACAGATCATTAACTGCAAGTAACCACCTGACTTGAGGGAAGTCTGGAAGCATCATTACAGTGAAATAAGCTTTTATTTCTGTATCACTGCAGCACATTGATTGGTAGGAATGTCTCCATTAGCTACTGTGGAAATATATTCTCATATATTATTATTGAAGGAAGTTGAAGAGAGGATAACCAAATTTCAGGTGTGAATAGGGCACTCGTATTAGGATTTTGGACAAAGTAGGAAAACACAAGTGCTATTGTTGCATTATTTTCTATTTAAAAGCTAGATAAGTCAATAAACTAATCTTTGTAATGATTCAAGTTTAGAGTCAGACTAATAAGCTATGGTAACAGTTGTACAGTATTTATATGTACACCGTGGCTTCAACTGAAATGTATATAGTAACTGAATGTGTTTACTACTCTGCACAGAAAGAAAATGCAGAAGTTTCTTCCTTATCAGCAAGGAAAACTTCAACTTTTAAAATTTATTTTAATGAAGCATAAAATATTAAGGTTTATATTGCAGGTAATGTGCAATTATTTCTGTTTGGAGCATGAAGGATAGCTTGTGTTTATATGGGAAATAATCATCATGGGTAACCCTCATTAATATAATTAATAGGAGTTTGTAGTAAGAAAAATGCTGTTCTGAAACATCCTGAAAATATCTTAGAAGATTCAAAGTTCTTAGAGATTAAAGTTAAGATAATACTGTAGGGTTACCTTGCTGTGTTGCTAATTTTCAAAATACTTTGCAGCCAGATCCTTGAGGAGCAAAATACAATAGAAGACCAATAAATGAGTAGAGTGTTCGGTCATCCTGAGTGGTTTAGTATGAACTATGTGCTTACAGGTTGAAGAAAAAGAATTATGGGGAATGCGTGAAATATATGTTTTAAAACAGTATAATTGTGGAGACATTATCATATGTATTTGGCATTTGCAAGAGACGCAGCGGAAAATAAATGGTACTATTTCAAGCTTAGTTCATAGTTTTAGCTCCATATGCTTGACATAAGGAGACATTCTGTGTTTATGATGTTCATTTCAGTATAAGAGGATGTTTACTCTTAAGTTTGTGGCTTTTTTGATAGATCATTAGGCATGTTAATGCTTTCATGACATTACCATCTCTGATTATGAGTACTTCATTATTCCAATATTTGAAGATGATTTATCTTAGTGAGATTCTGAAGAACCTGCTATTTTTTCTACTCTCTACTTTGGTTTATTTTATAGGTCAGGTTTCTTTTGAGGGGAAGAAATGTACTTGGAAAAAAGGCATTACATTATTTATCTGTATAACACGAGGCTATGAAAGTGTTATCATGGGAGTAAGTCAGTCAGTATCAAAAGGTGTTTGATCTTAGAGGTCTACTGAAATAAACCAGGTAGTTTAAATGCAGATAGCATTGTTGTTGTGTTGTTATTTGCACTCTGCTTGTTATCAAAGGAGAGATCTAAGATTCTGTAGTGCCAAAACTATCAGTGTAAAAAATCAAGATTTGTTGAAATGTGTTGATCAAGGAGGTAGAATACAGTAATAATGAATGGTAAATTAGAAGTCCAGTTTGTTTAATTAAAATAAGGTCTGAAAAGAAAGGGGCTTTATGTAAGTTGTATGTGTTTCTATTTAATAAATGCTGAGTTTCCTATGAAACTGGGAACTGTGAAATTCACAGATGCAACACAGTGTTTTGTGAATATGATAAAGGAATTGTCAGTATGTAGCAGATACATAACTTAAGCTGAACCCTTTGTGAGAAGGTTTAATGTCTTTCCATCCATCCATTCATCTTTTGATACTCTGAACACAATGAGTAACCCTCCCATCTCATCCAGATTAGTATTTTTAACACTTAAATTTACTTCTACACGTGTAAAATGAGCATTGTTATATTTCCTGCATACTTTTGTTCCATGTGAGGAATCACTGACCTTAAGATAAAGTTTTTGGTTGTTTACATAGATGTAAATCTAGAGCACATGTAATGGCATCAGATGACCTGCTCCAAATTTACCCTGGTGTTTTCATTGTACAACTAGTACACCTATAATACTGTTGAAAGAAAGAGACACTGTTATTTGCTAAAAACTTACTTTATACATTTACAGAACTTGAAAAGTCATTTGCTGTAGGCTTGCAGAAGGGAGACAGCAATGTATAAGAGTTATTGGTCAGGCTTTTGAACTGAACTGTTTCAAAAATGTTTTTGTTCTGCTACCCACATAGAAAATGATGGCATTCTGGAGTCTTATTTCTCAGTCTTCCTTCAAAACGATCATTGGAAAATCTTGGAAGTATTGTGATTTGGAGATGCCACTGCCGGTGTCTCATGGAGAGCGTAGTGCTGGTGCTTCTCTTCCTACTCAGCAGTCTGTGCTCCTAATATTACGGATGGGAGGGCTGGTTTTGTTTTTATTTTTCTTGTATGTCTTCCATTATGTATCACACACTCTTAAATATGATAGGACTTTTTGAGAGTAATGCATCATAGATACTGTCCAACTGGCAGATCCAAACTTGGGAGAAAGCAACGGTGCAAGACAAACAAAATTCCCCCTCTTATTAGGCACCATACTGATCTTACCGAATCAAGCTGTTTTATTCTCTTGGTTATTTTTTAGGCAATGTGTTTTATGTGAAAAAGGAACCCTTTTGAGCAGAAAAAAACAGTTTTCAGTGTAATAACCCCCCTCGGTTGTTGTGACTGATGATTCTGGACTAGTTCAACTGTAGAGAGTTTCCAGAGTTTTTTATTTTGGTGTATATTTCAATTCTGTGAATACTATTGTGGTAGTTTATTTTAATAACATTACTCTGTAAATGCAGATAATAGAATATAAAAACTTATTTTAAGCAGTTGTAAAGTATGGAATACATGTTCAGGCTGTAGGAAGGTTCTGAATTTTCACAGAAGTTACTTATTGCGTTCTTTACTCTGTTAGTTCTTGTCATCCTACAGTGACTTTATGATCCAGTAACTTTCTACAACAGTACTGATGTCTATCAGGAGCAATGACTGAAAATATCTGGACTTAATAATGTTTGAACTTGCATGGTTTGTTTTTTTTTTTTAATGTGATTTTTTTAAAAAAAATATTTTTTCTCGAGCTACACAGTAGAAATAAAGGAAACGATGTAATGAAACAACAGTAAAGAACAGTCATTGTGGAGCTAGCATACTACCTAAGTAATAATTAACAATTTTCGTGGGCTTTTTTTTTACAGTACATATGTTAAGATGACCTCTTCTTACACCTTAAGTTTTGCAGTTTTATTTTGGATATGATGTATCCAAAAGGCTTTTAGAGAATAGTTACTGATGTAGTTGCATGTTTAAGTGGTTGATCACTAGAGCAATAATGCTGGTTTCTGAGCACAACCAGTACTTTTTCCAGCTGCTTTATAGTGATATTTTGAAGCTTAAAATGTAATCTATATGGGTAAGCCACAAAAGCCACTATATATTAAAGCAGACTGTGACAGTAAATCAAAATTGAACAGCTGGCAACAGTACTAAAGTCATAAACTTATTTATTAAAGGAACTAAACAGAAGAATTATATTAAAAAGAGAGGTGTATGTTCTACAGGCCAGTGGATATAGCTTAAAATCTGGAAAGTGCTGCAGATTAAGGGCCCAATTTATGAACATCTGTTCTGGCAGTTTCTGTGAGATCCTCATGTTCTTTACAATAAAAGTGTGAAACATATTCTCCTCCCTATACTAATCATGCTTTTCTACAGTTCATAAAACTTGCATTGATCCTTATGCAACTAAGTCTGTCTGCTTTACGCACTTGATAGAGTAATTATTATTCATGAAAGGGTAAGTACTACAGCAGTGTCACAATCCCATGGTATGTGCTTATCCTGACCTGTTCCAGGTGGTTTCATTCGCTTCAAAAGCAGTGAAAGAACATTGACATTTCCTTCATATATTTAAACTTACAGCATGGCAATGAACTAATAAATAGAAGCAGGTCACCAGAGAGAAAAATGGACAGAAAAATGTTGTGTTATTTGTTTCTCTGAAATTGAAGTATACGTAGAAATCTGGTGTTTTGCTCTTTACCTGTCACCAAACCAACTTGACTCCTCTCATCTCTTAATTTTGAAATAAGTTATCATAGAATGATTATCTTTAATTACGATGTTCACATTGACTAGTACAGTATTTTTTTGTCACATTGATGGGTATTTAGGAATAAGGTTTGAGGTATTCCCGATCTGCTTTGGGAAAGAACTGAAAAATCATGGATTCAAAACTGATTTTCTAGTTCCACTGTCAGCAGTATTCCTTTACCTTTGATGTCAGAGTTATCAAGATTTGTTTTGGAAATTTTATCCCTAAACCCAGTTTTACAGTCAGGCTTCATCTGCATGGCACAGGTCATAATATTTTGCTCTGTAGCTCTTCATGTCTGGTAATTCAGACTGAACTAGAAAAGATCATGGTGAAAGACCATCAGATTTTCTCTTGGGCAGTGCAGTCTCTACTGATATCCCAAGCTGTGCTGCCATTAGGAGAAAAAGTCAGTCCCTCAACAAAGTCAGAGATGAGGAAATTTCAGGTGAGGTACAAAGGAAATACTGAGCAAATATGCAGTAAACCCACTTCACTTGTCCTGAGCAGATTAAATTATTTTGCTGATGAAAATGGTTACCCGTTCTTTCTGTTTGAATAGTTTCACCATGGTATGCCTTTTTATGTTAGGTTGCAGAGCATATACTTCTACCTGGGTAGAACACTTCCAGTTAAGAATCCTCAAGACAGGAGCGAGCTTTTGGGCGCGAGCTCCCGATACATTTAGGGTCATGCTGATTCACAGGAAGGAAAGAAAGAGGATTTCTGGTATCTTTTGGACAAAGGGAACATGCATTTTCTGTTTCCATGCCATCTATTTTGTGCATTTTATGGTGTGGGTGCATCTCTGGGGTCTTATTTGTAGTGCATATCAATTTTTTGGGATCACCGGGCCAATTTTTTTTCCATCTAACTTGTGGAATGTTAAGGAGCTGTATTTCTGCTAAATGTATATGTGTATTGTGCCTGGTGCAAAGGGTATGCTCTTAATGTTGTTGATTTTCATAAATATTCTGGGAGTGCTGCTTCATCAACCCGATATGGACACCATTTTTTTTTCCTTAAATAGTTATGTCTCGAGATGTGTGGGTTACTTTGCATACTTTTTTAGTGTATTAGACATCTTAGGAAAAAAATCTAGTGGCTTCTCTGGCTAAGTAAGCTTGCTGGTTGAACCGCTAAGGAGAACATTTCTTCTGGCGCTTTTGCAGTCTACAGGATATGTAATCTGCATATATTAATGTAGCATTTCCTTCATAATCCTATGGATTTTCTGTCTCAAAAATACTTCTGTAGTTTATTTAAGAATTTTAGTAGGAAAAAAGTTTAAGTATATGGCGATATCTGGAAATATATTGCTATGATCTGCTTTTGTACTTAAGGTGTACAAGTAGAAAAAAAATGGCATTTTAATTCTTTCTGTGAGTTTTTGTTTGTTTGAATTTCATATCTAGTGCTATGCATTAAATAAATCGCTCAGGAAGGCAAGATTTTTGTGAGTATAGTGGTGCTTAAAAATATAGATTGCTTTCTGGTGGGATTTTCGTTTGTGGTTAAAGCTAGTTGCCCAGTACTTTATTGGTACTTTATTTAAAGTCCCACTAGATATGCCTGCTTGCGTGTCTTAGTGTCTCGGTACTGTTGAAAATTTGATTTTAAATGTTTAACTGTTTCAAGAAGACACCTAAATGCAGGGAAGGTTAAATTATTTTGAGAACCAGACCAGTAAATATATGGCAATATTAGTAAGCTAGATCTGGATTATGTGTGAGTTTTCTGATTTCCTAAATGTATTTGGGAATAATACTGGAACCTGTGAAACTACTTCATTCTGAAATTAATTTTAGGAGTGCTCTGAGGGAAGAGCACAGTGGATAGCCAAATTCTATTATACTAGGAAAGTATAATTTAATTTAATTTAATTTAATTTGGGATAATATTTCTGAAGAAACATGAAGTTAACTTCCCATAAGCTAGTATAATCACTTAAGTGTGGTGTGCATTTAGTTTTGTGAAACTTTTGTGTGTTTACTCTACCTCACTTGTTCTGGAATTCTTTTCTGTACCATCAGCACAGCTGCATCATGCATTTCCGTGGTCCTTTTAATCTCAACTCATAATTAAAAAAAAATTAAATCAGATGCTGTTTAAAGCTTCCCATTTAGTTTTGGGAAAATGAAAGTTCACATCTAGTTTAGGCGTGTGTGAACAGCTGTTAAAAGCCACAAGCAAAACGATACATATAAAAGTAGCGGGGGAAATTTTAAGAGCAAGCTGCCAGTTTGACTGTACTTTTCAATAGCTCTTCACTTTCAGCCAAATGGTTTTAACAATAATTTTCTTTGAAAGAAACCATTGCATTTTATAGTAGCAGCAGCCCGAGCAGTTAGGCCAGTTGTAATAGGAGGCAACTTGCCATTTCTCTTTAACTTTTTATGAAATTTTTCTTTGAATCTAGGGAAATTACTCGTTAGAGGCTGGAGGGGCTGATGCCCACCCACAATGTAGGTACATCTGTCCCCATCTGATTCTAATGAGGGATCTTGTTCAGTTAAATACCCTAGTTCCAAATCTGAGATAGAATGATAATACTTTCCTTACACTATATTTTACAGGCATTGTAGTCCTACTCATGACTTAAGCGTTTTGAGGTAATCGTAAGATTTCTTTTTTGAGTCTGAGTTACCAAATCTGACTAGTCAGTTGGACAGAAGCATGCAGGGAATTCATCAGGTGTTGAATATGTAAAAGAGGAAAGAAAAGAAAAAAGAAAAGAAAGAGGACTGTTCCTTGTTCAATCCAGCTTCTGTACTTCAAGGAGCATTCAGAGAGGCAAAAAAAAGTAGTTCCTTCAAGAGCATTTTATCTTTATTGATGAGGAAAGGAGGCTAGAGTATAAAATGTTCTGTGACCTAATGACCATGTATATGTATCTCTGGAATTTGTTTGGGCAATTTTCTTTGTACCTGTTTTATCTGGTGCACCCCTTGAGTGAGGTGTCATTGCTGCAGACCTTATCAGATGTGTGGTGGTCTGAACAGGTGTGGCTGGTCCCACCAGATTACCCTGTAACAGAAGGATAATTGGTTTGTGTAGCTCAAGCTAACCGTGTCAGTGTGTGCTAAAACTCAGAGAATGCATTTGGATGTGGAATTGATTTCATACAGTATGGAAGCCTGGCAGATATGTGGCTGTAGCACAAGCAGGGGCTGCATGTGGTGTGTAGGTATAACCTTGTACGTGCAAGTGCAATAGAGCAAGCTTTGCGTGGTAACTTGTGCTGATCCACTGAGATGAGATGCCCCTTGAGATGCTCTTTCTAATGAAGTCTTTTCACCTTTTTGCGGGGCATTAGCATGATAAGAGTTTTTTTGTCTTTTTAACCTCAGCAGATTGCAATCTGGATTAATTGGTGCTGTCACTAACTGCTGGTTAAATTTCCATACTTGTGTTATGACTTCAATATCACTTTTGCCCGCAGTTGTGTAGCCTGCTGCCAAATGTTTTGGGTTTTAAGGTTCGATATGGCTTTCAGATTACTTGGTTAGTAATGTAAATTCTTTTGAAGTTATTTGTCATTGTTTTCTGCTTGTATGTGTAAGTATGTTGTGATTTACATTATTAGCCAGCAAGAACCAAGAGGTTTGTTAATCACTTTCTGTTCATTGTACATCTCATTTTTGCACTGTTTAATCAGAATTCCCTAAACGTTTTCCACTATCATTTCTGTAAGGAAAAAGAAACAAGTAGAACAAACAAAATGTCAAGTGAGTAATTTCCTTCTGTCGCAGTCAGTATCTCTCATGCCAAACTGTAAAGCTCTCACAGGACTCTTGTCTATGCTAGGATTAGAATTTTAGGTATAAATCACAGAACTGTCCTCAAGAGCTGGGAGAAGTTTAGGTGGTCCTAGTCTACACAGTGCACGTTAAGAGGGCAATAATGACTGCAGGAATGAAAAAGCTTTTATATGAAGAAGATTGAAATAGATTGAGTTTGTTTGCTGTAGGAATGAGACAAGCAGGTGTATGAAAGCATGAGAAGAGACCAGAGCACAATTATATAGCATTTTTTTCAATAAAAATCCAAGGAAATCTCATGTCATTTTATTAAGCAGCAAACTTAAAATAAACAGATGAAATTACTTTTCCACTCTGTGAATTACTAAATTGTGGGGGTACTATTAATTGACTATTGTAGAACCTATAAGTGCACACCAGTTCAGAAAGGAACCACAGAGATTTCTGAAGGGCTGGTCCGCTAGTCACTATAAAACATTTCAGCTGTCTTCCTGGCAGCCTGGAGATGTGGTGTCGGACTGAGGATCATAGATTGTCTGAAAGTGAGATGTATATCAAGGAATGATAATTGTATCGTTTCTGGGTTTTGTGCCTCAATACCTGCTGTTGACTGCTCCTTGAGGCAGGTTGCTGGCATTGGTTATGCCAGATCTTCAAATATCCTCAACCCTACCCTAAAAATAAACAAGACCCAGCA
Organism: Coccyzus lansbergi; assembly: GCA_033558105.1. NCBI lineage: Eukaryota > Metazoa > Chordata > Aves > Cuculiformes > Coccyzidae > Coccyzus > Coccyzus lansbergi. The sequence goes on from JAUMJK010000128.1 coordinate 932,163, forward strand.
CAGCAAATGAAACACCCCCACTTGCCATTTTGCCATCAGTGCCTTGTGTTGTGTAACTGTATTTATGTGTATTACTTTGTAGCTGCTTGTTTGGAACAGTGCAGGTGAGAGAATGTGACCTGGTTTCTTGTGGTTGGTCCCCCAGTCTCTCATTTATTTTTCAGTACAAGTCTTTGGATAAAGTAATTAAGAAGACTGTGGGATAAAGAGCGGCACTGAGTATCTGAGTAATCCCTAGTGAATAATTTTAGGCCCTTGGGGGACTTTACAGTATCTGCTCTTAACAAATTCAGCTTTGTTAGTCACAGAGACTTCTCAAAACTCCACTTCTTGCTGAGACAATGTTAAATAAGTTTGTTTTGCTGCAAAGTTCTGAAAATCTAATGTGTCTAATAAATTTTTATAAATATATTTTAAATGGAAGTATGACGATGACAGTTTTTCGGAATGCTCCATGATGGCATAAATGAATGTTTAACCATTTAACTAAAGGCTCTTTACTAATCTAGTTCTGAAAACTTGACACATGGAAACTGTGCCTGCAGAAACTCCAGGCCCTCTTAGTGTGTTTTAGAAGAGGAGTGAGCAAAGTCACAAAGAAAATTTTGGTAGATCACATCTTGGAGTTACTTACAAGGGACTTGTTAACTTCTTGACTCCTATTCTTTCTTTCCTTTTCAAACCTAACAAAGGAAGTACTGCTTATGCTTATCCTTGAGGACTCCAAACTATAAAAAGTGGAACAGAGTTGTTTAACCATTTCAGGTTACGACTGACTTAATGATCTGGCAAAAATACACACTGAACATCTAAATTCCAGTGTAAGACGGATGTAGCTGGTTTCTCTAACTGCAATGAAAATTGAAAAAAACAGAAACTGTTGAAATTGTCTTTGTTTTAGGGAACTTTTAGGAAAAAAATGTTAAAAAGTTTACAAAAAGAAGTCCCAGCTAAATGTTAACTGGCTTAATATTTTCAAATTAATGGGAATCTTGAAAAAAAATTTTAGGACTGCATACATCTGTTCAAATTCAGCTTTTCTCAGCATTGTATTCCCCACAACATTCACCCCAGTTCCCAGGAAGTGGTTTTGCAATTGACTTAACCCAGTTTTGCTTGTGAGGTGTGGCTTCACCAGTGCTAAGTACAGGGTGGCAATCGTTTCCCTGGTCCTGCTAGCTAAACTGTTTCTGATACAAGCCAAGATGCTATTTGCCTTCTTGTCCACCTTGGGCACACTATTGGCTCATGTTCAGTTGTCTGTCAAGTCAACACCTCCAGGTCCTTCTCTGCCAGGCAGCTTTCCAGCCACTTTGCCCCTAGTTTGTAGTGCTGCATGGGGTTGTTCCAAGTGCAGGACTTGGCAACTGGCCTTGTTGAACCTTGTTGTGTTGATCTCTGCCCATTGGTCCAGCCTGTCCAGATCTCTCTGTAGAGCCTGCCTACCCTCAAGCAGATCAATACTTCCTCCCAGCTTAGTGTCATCTGTGAATTTACTAAGGGTGCACTCAATCCCCTCATTCAGATCATTGATAAAGATACTGAACAGGACTGGACCCAGCACCGAGCCCTGGGGAAAACCATTTGTGACCAGCCTCCAGCTGGATTTGGTTGGAGTGGCCTCCAACTGGAGTTTAGTTTCCCTTGCTCATCTAAGACTAAAGTTGCAATATTAGTGTATTATCTTACTGTCCTCACTACTTGATGCTTTATTTATAAAAATAGTAGATATATTGTAGAAGAGTTTTTGTAGCGTTTTCTCAGTATCTGAGTAAAATACAGCTTTCTGTTAAGTTAATGAAGTTCTGAATTGAAGGGTTCACATCGTGATAGAAATTTATGTGAGGAAGAGACCATGTGCTCGTTCTACTTGGAGACAGGAACAGTTCTTCAATACCGTAATGAATGAATGACTGATTGATATGTTCTTTGAAATTGAAGGATTTTTTTTTTTTTTTGCTTGAGTGACTAGTTAGTGATGATGATATAGGAGTTTGCAAATGTGAAAGAGGTTTGTGCAGTCCTATTTCTGCTATCTGGTTTCAAAACATTATACTGTTGAAATAGTAATTGAATTCAGTTTTTGGTGGTCTTTGGTATGCTGTCACTCAGTCTAATAAACAACTGATAAATTTACTATCAGTGATCTGAATATGCTTGGTTTTCATTTCTCCTTTTATAGTTAATCAAAGTATGTTCCATTTCTTTACTAAGCAGTCTTAGTTTTTCATAGAAAAAGTAATTTAACATAAAGGTGTACTATTAATTTTTTAACTACTAGTTGAAAACATTTTGGCTTGGGAATAATTAGTTACAAAAGCTTCCAAATGGAAGAAAAACTGGACTGCTGTCAAACAAGATTTGATCCACATGGAACAGTTAAGCAGTAATAAATTGCCTAGTAACTGAGCAATTTCACTCAGTTATGTGCTAGTCTTGCTTCTACTCTGAAAATAGTTTGGAGGAAGAACTGATGGCTAAAATTGCTTAATGCTGGATGTTTATTGTAATAACAATAATACTGACTTGGCCTGATCTTTAAACATTTAAGGCTTGTTTTTATATCCTAGTGAGTGATTTCATGTTCATTTATATTTTTGTTGTGGGAGAGCTCCCAGAGGGGTATGTAGGAGAAGCAGTAAGTGTCTCCAACTTATTATTACATCTGCTGGAAGCAACAATGTAATCAGTCATGGAAGGACGCTGGAGCTGATCTGGGTTGGCTCTGCTAAGAACAAGTAATTCGGAGAATTAGATAAAAGCATCACACTTGAGGACAGACATTTTTTTAACGTGGTTATTTGTCATGAACTTAACAGTATACCTGTGGAAATGGTCTGTATAGATGGATGCAGCAGCAGCTATGAAGAATGCTGGAGTGGGTCCTGTGAGGAAGTGCTATTTGTTAGGTAAAAACTTTTAGTAGGAAGAAGTTTTGTATTAATAGTTCATTAATAGCTCTGTGGCTTCATGAAATATATTACTCTGCAATATGTTCATATGCATTATTGCTGTGTAAGGATAAAGCTTTTTGCTTGATGTTATTCTATGTCCAGATATACTACTTTTTGAGGAAATTACTTCTGCAGTTGTACCTAGCTTACAAGGCTCTGGAACATGTTAGAATTATAGGGAGAACTGCAGATGTGTCTAACATCTTGTGGGGGAATTGGCCAGGGGAATTATTTTTTTATTTAGTCTGTAATTACAGACTGCATCTAATCTCTTAAGGAGCTATCTGTCTCTAATAACATGAAAAAATTGTTTTATCATATGTGGTCATAAGACTGACTTTGTTAACTTGCCTGCCCTTTTGGATGTTGACAAGAAATTTGGCCCTCCAGAACTGACAGGAGGCTGCAGATACACTGTTGATTGGTTGTGTGGTAAAGCTGGTTTATAGCTTGAAGGTAGCACTGCTACCTCATGGGATATAGGATCTGTGACTTGATCTGGGTTAAACTCCACATTGCAGAAAGTAATATCTGTTTTTAACATGTATCAACTAGTTGAGCTTCATAAGCTCTCCTACACGTTGAATGGCCTCCTAAATAGAGTAGGAGAGAATAAAGCACTGTGACATGAACGTAGGAATAAACAACCAGGAATGGGACACATTGGTGAGATTTTCTGAACTTTGGTTGTGGCATTGATAGGTCTTGAAGTGGTGGCTAGAAACTTTTGCTGTTAACTGCAAAAGGAGACAGATGTGAGTAACTGAAGGTAGGATCTAAGAAATGTATGAGTTTTAAGATACTAAGACCTTGAGTTGATGACATTATAATGAGCTTTATATTTTATGGCTGTCAGTCCATTAAATCTTGTGAATTTTAGAATGATAAATTGTTTAGTAGTGTTCTTAGTATTTAACTGAAGGTAGTAACTGTGTCTTGTCCTGGAACTGATAAATTCAGTGATGGATGTAGTGGATACATCAAAATCAGAGAAAATATTTGAGACATGAAGGAAAGCCGACTCATCTGTGGCTTGCAGATATATTGGACTAGCACCATCTTCTGAATGTTTAGTACATTACAGCTTTATGTCTTCACTAAGATATTAAAGAACATTAAAAAAGGAAAATCACTCAGCTTTGAATTTCAGTAATCACAGTACCTTAATATATTTTTTTACACTCTGCTGAGTTTATAAAAAAGTTAAATCAAAGCAAGGAATATCTGGTTTAATGAATCAGAAATTAAGATTTTGGTTTTATATTTTTTTAACCTCTGTTCTAAAAAGTAGATTTAATATTTTTTGTGAAAAAGAGCTATTGAAGGCCAGCAATTGTCTCAAGTAACTACTAAATAAGTAGATTAAAGCAGTTTTTTAATACTGTTTCAGTAATCTGAATGAAAAGAATACAATGTTGAATCAAAGAAGGATCTTTTATTATTTTTCTGTTAGCAAATTTCAGAGTGCTCAGGCAGTTGGTAAAGTTTCATATGAGGAAGTTTAGAAACTCTTGTAAAAAATAGTAATGTCTATTCTAACGAGAAACTTATTTTTTGTAGCTAGGCTCATAGAATTTTATCTGTCTGGAGGAGCTGGTATGAACATTTTAAAATACATATGTTGTGGTTATCACAATGTTGAAAAGTATTCGATCAGGATTGTGAGTGAAGTAATTGTGTTTCACATACATTGCTGTGGAAAGGGTAGTGTTGTATTTGTGAGAGAAAATGTATATTCTAAATGGTATAACTTTTTTCTTGTTGTATTGTTAAAACAATAGTAATTAGAAAATGATATATCACTCAAACCTTTTCTTTCAATGCATATATTTAACTACTGTGTTTGTGAGAGATCGGAAAAAATGAAATATTTATTATGTGTAGAAGGTTTTATGAATGTGAGAATAAATGCTGCAGCTAGAGTTAGAGATAAAAAATAGTTATCATGTATTTTTCTGTTGTAGTCTATTAGCATTATGGTACCTAATTAACAGAATTGCCATTTTCTAGGATGATCACCCTAATGCTTCTACTGTATAATTTTTAATTTCATTAGATGTTTTGTTGTCTATTGCCAATATGTTAGGGTGTGCCTCTGAGGACTGGAATTCCAGCTGCTAGTCGTACTGGATTGTGGCTTGTGTTATTTTAGGTTAGTTTGTTTTGTTTTGCTTTGCTTTCTCAGTGTTGTTCAACAAATAAACCTTTCCCAACTGCCTTCCCGTGCTGTGCTGGCAACTGTCACTGCCCAGTGGTTTTTATAATTGGATTAATATAGCAAGGATAATTCAGTTTGAGGGTGTTCTCCTGTCCCAGCTATTTTCACATTTCTTCTCATCTCTAGGTAACAGCTATTTATAAAGATGTTTTGAGTCCAAATTGAGAGCTTTAACTTGATAGCATTTACTTCTACTTCCTTATTAACTTTCTCTTTTGGCACAAAGATTAGGAGGCTTGAACACAAGAGTTAAATAATATGAAAGATCATTTAGTCCACAAAGTAACAAATTGGCATGAAGTTTCACTGAATCCTGAGTTTAAGAAAGGCTTTAAATTTATGTTTTCATACATATTTCATTTTTTGATTTGTAGAAATAAGAATAGTATTTGCCTAATTTACTGGGAAGAGAATTAGTCAGCAAATGATCTGTGCTTATTGCAGATAGCTTACACAAATTACAGTGTGCTTATAAACTGGGGATCAGGGCCATGTAAGAGTCTGACTGGGTAAAAGGGAACAGTGAGCAACCTGTTGTCATTCCAGGAGCAGCTTGTAATCTTTCTTTGTAGAAAGTAAAAAGTAATTAACCAAAGGTGTCAAACCAGAGAGCATGAAAGTTCTGTAAGATGATGTTTTTGAGAGAGAGTATGTTAATGTACTTGCTGAAGCTGGTCTCTTCACTTTCCATACCAGTATGCACAAGCGTTTCATGTTCTTTCATTCACACCCCGGCTTGATTTGTTACTCTTACCCTAAGGGCGTATTTATTTAGGTCTGTACTCTGCAGAGAGTAAACAGAGATATGTAAAGTCATCTGCACAGAGGTCTGTACTGCCACTTCTAAACTCCTTGTGCCCAGATTAATGAATGTCAAGTTGACTTGGTCATGTCTTTGCTATGCCACTGTCTATATGGACGTATCTCTACAGATACATCTTTATGTGCTTAGTCATTTGAATTGCTGGGTGAGGAGATGGCAGGCAACATTTCAGTCTCCTGTCTTGCTTTTTGTGTCCTTATTGATACCCTTTTAAAAAGTCAAAAAAAGCAAAATTGTTCTACCTGTGTTTTAATCTTAAGATAATACTTCAAGGTGACTCAATTGTGTATTTGTTTAGTAGTATCATATTTTCTGAATACTTGCTTCCAAGGTTTTCTGCATTAGGGGTATAAGTACCTAACATAAGGGATCAGATTATAACTAGTGGTGTAATCTTAGTCTGCTCAGTCAAATGATAAATGGTTGCAAGAATTTCTGCCAAGAATTTATTGAAAACAGAAAATGGGAAATGTCAAACGGAGAACAAAAATATTGTTTTCTCTTTAACTGTCTATTCAAGCTGTGTAAGCCAGTCATCTGTCATCTTAGTTTTGAAAAGAAACTTGAGTATATTCTTTTTTTCTTCAAACACAATTTTACTTTGGTATTAAAAGATATCTGTTGTTTGGATTTGCAAAGGTTAGCCTATCTTCTTAAAAACAACTTGTCATCTACTGAACATTATACATGCTTGTATTAGGTGAGAATCCTGTCATGTTGTGTCCCCTGTAGTTAGCTGCACTTGATGTGCTGAGATGAAGACAACTTCCTCTGGCTGCTGCTCTTGCTTTTCATTCAAACACATTTTAAAACTTGAAAACGTTAGAGTTGCTCAGCTTTTGTCTTCCACGGGTGACAAGAACTACTGTTTTTTATATGTTTAGAAAAAATGCTGCAATACTTTATTATTTAACAATATTTGAAAGTTTCATTTAATATGGAGTGTTTTTAAGTAGAAAACTTAATATTAAGACTATAGCTATTTCCATAAATACGAATCAAAAGGAACTTGTCATGGTAAATGCATTCATTCTTATTTCCTGTGTTAGAACAAAGTGTTAGCATCATCAATCTGATTCCATTGTGTGAAGTACCCTTATTGTAAGAAGCTTGTCACAGATTTTATATATGACTTTCTATGACTTTCTTTGAGAGGAAAGAGAATTCCACATAGACTTTGTGCAAATAAGTGGAGGCCCGTAAGAGAGGTATGCATAAAATCAGGCAAAACTAACTTAATGGGCAAGATGCCTTTCTGTTTTTAACCAGAGACTTAGGAATTGCTCGCTTTTCATTTCCCATATTAAGCATACATTTTCTTGTCTTATATTTGTCTTTTGCTTTAGAAGGACCTGAAATAATAGATTTGGTATTTAGAAAGTTATATTTTTCTTTAATAATTGTCAGGCATGTTTGCTGATAATTCTGATTTTTTTTTTAGAGGAGGAAGTGTTACAATGTTTTGTGTAAATTACAAAGGTCTTTGAGCTGTCCTTTTTTTTTTTTCTTTCTGAAACCAGTAATTTCCTGTTGTGGCTGGAAATGTTAAGTGTAGTTTTTCAAGTGCAGCACCAGCTTTTATTATTCTGTTTTAGCAAGTTTTCTAATACAACGTTTGATTTGTTACTGTGCCGTTATAGGGAAGCATCAGCAGCAGAGTGTACATGACAGTGAGAAAGTAAACACATGCTTGCAATCAAATTAATGTATTTCATCTGTCTTCAACTAATAACAATCTGTCATGCTATCTATCTGAGAAGGGGCATAAACAGTTTATTTTGTGTTTGGAATAACTTCCTGGAGGTAGTTAATGTGACATGTAGTTTGTCTGACATGAGTATAACCAGATCAACACTCTAGATGTTTTCTTGATAACCTAAAAAAATTACTGAGAAAATCTGTACTGGAACTATATTTATATCCTATTTTGAGCTTCCTTATATCAGAGTAGTGGCATAGTTTTCAGGACTTCTGTGAAAGAGTTTTCTTGGCAGCTATACATTTTTAGTTTGAGAAAAAAGATTGAAAGTACTAATAAAAATTTAACTACAAAAAGCTGCAGTTTGCATTCCAGTGTTTAGGTTTGAGTATTCAAGAAGTATGTGCTGTAGTAATCAAAACTAATTTTTAAAAAGTTTGGTAATATATGAAGTCTGATCATACTTGGTACTATTTCTTGTCAGATTAATTCATTATTATTTATGCATAATTCTGTTATTATTATAGATAATAATTAATAGCAATTACAAAATGTGCTGCTTAAAATGGGTTGCAAGAAGTTCTAAGCAGCCCATTCAAGTATACTTCAAAAACTAAGATGTTTTGAAATACCTCCATTTCTTAGTAGTAAAACAGTGGGGCACTGATAAGTGGAGGAATAAAAAGCTAGGAAGATTTTTTATTGCTTAAAAAAGATTACTTTATTTGGGGTTTTGGCGGAATTGGAATTCAAGCTGGATAATATTACTTATGGCAAAAGAAGCTTGAGAGGTGTTTCTTGAGACCAGAGCTGTGGGACCTACCAAGCTATGCTCTGCTGAGGTGCTGAGGAGCAGAGTTCTGATAGAGTGATCCTGTTATTCAGAATGCTGCTCTCAGTATTCATCATGATTTGTGTTTTGTTCTTTAGAATAGTAGATATTTGGGAATATCTTAGAGAAACCCAGGTTTTATTCTTTTTTTTCTTCCATGTGCTTTTGCTTATGTGTGGGAGAAGCAGAAATTTCATGCTCCAAAATTCAACTGACTGAGCTTGTTAAACAGTGTATGCTGCATGAAGGTATTACTATAGAAGAGTGTTGTCTTCATCACTCTGTTAGATTTTCAATCTGGAATAATAATAAAAAAGGATAAAAAAAAGAGATCATCATATATAGCCCCCTTTTTCATGACCCTGGAGTATTTTCAGAAGAGAAAATATGTACATAATTTTAAGCACATGTAAATCAAATTAATAAATTATTAAAGCGTTTTACTTGTCATGTCTGTGTGGGCTAATCGTGATAGCTCATTATTTAAACATTATGTAATTGTATACCTTGTGTGAACAGCTGCAAATACTTTGCAGAAAGATTTATATTTCTTTTTTCACAGCATACTATAAAAGAATATATTTTTTGTGCAGTGCCACAGATTAATATAGATGCTTACTTATAACTTTAAACCTATCTTTGATAAGTTAAAATATGAAGTAGTTTTAATATGCACAGTATCTACAAAACCAGATAGTTGTAAATTCTTTAGTTTTAATACAAATTTTAATAGTGGATAATGTGATTATCAATAAAACAAAAAGTTAGGTTAAATAAGATAACTGCCCCTTTGTAACAGAGTCCCTCACAGTTACTACAATTGCAGTCTTTGAAAGTGAAAGATGATTGGAGTGGAGAGATGCCTCTTACTGAAATTCTCTGAACTGTCTCTTTCATGTTTCTTTTGATCTGTATGGCTTAGAAAATGGTTAGGTTAGTTACTGCTGGTGTAATTGTCCAAAATGATTCTATAGTGGCCTATAGTTTACAAGTATAGTCTCATGATCTAGAAGGAATGCCAATGAACTACAAAAAATTCAGACTCACTTAGCATACAGTATGCACGTAACTCAGCTGTTTATGCCATTCTGAACAAATACTGTCACTATTCTGTCAGCTGCCTGGAAGTACCTGTACAAGTTATATATTTGTGTTTCTTCCAGAATTACCTGAAAGGAAGATTAATGCAAAATGGATGTTTTCCAGCTTTAAAAAATGATAGTTTTACCTGGAGGAGTTCTCCAGTGATGTTATGAAAGAAGAGACTGTCAGCCCTGTGGGAAAGGGAGCTAAACAGCATGAGTAGCAGCCTCTACATTCTGCATGAATGGTGTTATGATGTCTTGTTAGCGTATGTGCAGTTGTAGGCTTGAGTGACAATATTCAAATGAAAATATGCTATTATTACATTTTCAACATTTTTTAAAACCAGAATATTCTTCTAGCTGATGATACATTTTTTTAAAGTACTTACAGGCTTCATGTTTGTATCAGTTGTATTATTCTAGTAAATTGTTACACCTTTTTTTGTAATTAATTTTAAGACAGTACAGCTGTAGGATTTGATATCACACTGTATTTCTTGAAGCAAACTCTAGTGAGCTGATTATATTTCTTCTAGTTAATTTTGTTGAAGCAGGTGATCTAAAGTAGTATTTAAGCTGCATGACTATTGGTTTTCTGCATATGTATCGTGGAATGGAATCAAATAGACATGCTTGTTTGTCCCTGCTCAGTGATGTCATGTGCCTTGTTGTAAGTCTTTTTTTATCTTAAAGGAATAGTACATATAGTCTAAATACTGTAAGAGAAACAAATATGGCATTAATTAATTTACCATTAGTTGTTTCAGGGTCTCAAGTTAAAAAACCCCATAATTATTCAATCAAGACAGAATTGCTATTGAGTGGCTGCGTGTGGGTAGGTTGTAGAGCAACCATTTTTGTTTTGTCTAGCACTTTCTAGTGTTTTACTGCCTTGTTACTACCAAATAAACTAAAATTTCAGTAACTGACTCTTAGTTTCTCAAATAAAGTTATATAGAAATTTGACTTTGAATAACTGTTTGTACTGTCTCAAGTGTTTGCTCAGAGTTTTTCTATCATTTGGTGTCTAGTCTTGCTTGCAGTCATTTAAAACAGAATTTCCTTTTCCATTTTGAGTTAACACTATATCAGCTTTTCACTGCAAATAAGTGATGTATAGCAGTAAGTGATGTATAGCAGCAATTAAAAGAATAATGAAAGTGTTTTTTCAGTAAATAACCCGAAGATGTGATCTAACCACATCTCTCTGCAGTTTTCCTCTCACCTGATATTTTTCTCACATTTCCAGGAATGCCTTAGAGGGAGTATCTTTGGGATTTCTATGGGAGTTTCATACTTGTCTCCTAGATTCTGTTTTCTTTTTCCACCTCACTAGATCTCTGTTTAGTCTCACCTACAAATCAAAATTGAACTCTGCGGAGTTCATGATAAACAAGTGTAAGCCTTACCTGCTTTTGCTACAGCAGACACTGATCTATGCTAGTTTCATCTGCAAAGTGAGATTTTTCACTAGGGTCTGTCTGGCTTGGTCCAAGTCATATCTGAATTCCTGAAGTTCTTAATGTATTTTTCCTGTGCTTGTATCTTTATGGGATACCCGTATTTTTGAACACGTATAGGTCTGTTAGTTATGGAGCAGCAGTTTATCTTCCTAGCTTTAATTGAAATAACTCTTCACACCAGAGAAGCTTGAAAGTGAATATTTGGTTTTATTCCAGAGAAGCAAAAGGCTGAGCTCTTGCCTAGTTAGAAACAGCCACAAAAGAGGGGAATTAAGATAACAGAGGTGTTTTTTGACAGCATCTGGCGACTATGGTTTGGTTTTGGTTTTTTGTAGTTGTCACGTGAGCCTTTTGGTGTGTATTTCAGGCATAAAAATGAGCAAATCGCAGCAGCTGATATTGTGGATGCTTTTTTCTTAGTAAGGGACTTCATAATGACTTTGGGGGCTGACAAGCCTCTTTTTCTTTCCTCATCAGGCCAACCAGGGAAACAATACAATGAAATTATTTATCTCCCTTTTCCATTGCTCGTGGTGTCCCACTGCTTCTCCTGATTCCAGTTCTCATGTGGTTTATTTAAGTATTCCATTTAATGCAAATATACTAAATGATTCCTGTATAGTCAAGTAATTATCAGGGTTCTTTTACTTCTTTGACATTTTGTTTATTGCTTTGCTGACTTCTACTTCAACTGCTGTTCTTGTTGGTCCCATTTTTTAGGACCTTTATAATTTTAGAAGTGATAGATTGAAGAAGTGTCCTCACTGTGTTCTGTAAAATTTACACATCTTGGTGTTGCTTTAGCTTTTTATGTTCAGAAAACATAATTTATTAATGTAGATAGCAGAGTTAGCCCAAGGGTTTAATCCAAAGAACTGATTTATAATATTTGTGTGCTTTAGAGATACACTGTTTGCAAATAGATAAATCGGTTTTCACTTTTGAAGCTAGAATATTTGTGTCTCCTTTAGATATCCTGTTGTGAATTTCTAGCCATCAATCTAAATTCTAGTTGGTAAAAATGGACCTATTAACTTTCACCTGCTGTTGTCTTTGTCATTCACTTCAGATGAAGATGACTGTTCCATCTGGCACGTAAATTTCCTTTGGATCTTTCACTATGCGTTTATGTTTGATGTATGTCCAAATCATGTATATTCTTTCTTTGAGACCTTTCTTAGATATAGCTTACTACAACCACTACCACGGTTAAAAAGTTCTTATTTTGCATCTTAATTTCAGTAATTCCTTTTTCTTGGCCAATTCAATGTTATTTAGTCATTTAGAGTACTCTGCAAGATCATTTTCATGCTTTGTAAAATCAAACTGTATTTATGTATCTGTTTCTCATTCTTTCTATCCAAAACTTATTTATCTTTTCCTTTAAACTTCTCATGGCTTAAGTGCATTCTAGTATCATCCTTCATCCGAAGATATCTGTTCCTGCTGTTAATTGGCTCATCAAACCAGCCCACGTGGACCAGCTGTTAAAGTCCCTGCATTCCTTATAAACATCTTTTTAGAAAGATTTTTCTCCTCCAAATCCCTCCTTAAAGTCTTTTTAGCTGTGATGTCTAAATAAAAGCTGGACAAAACTTATCTCCTGGTGTGCTAAGAATTCTGCCTGTCGAGCTGACCAATGTCAGATGTCAAAAAAAAAAAAGAATGGAGGGTAAGGGTAACTATTCACTGCATTTTAGCTGATCGTTAGTAACTGTCTATGATTACGCTTATAGCCAGTGGCAATGCAAAGTAAATTGAGTTAGCATAGTCATCTTTCATTGACTATGAACTGCAACTTTTTGTAGTTAAATATTTATTAATGCTTGAAACCCTTTTCTTGTACTAAAACTGTGCCCTCTTTCATTGAGAGCTAATGTAACATGAATGGCCTTGCATTTGCTATGGGCTGGGAGTGTGCACATGGACAGTTGCCTTGCCTGGCAGTTATCTGGTGTAACAGTAACTGTACAGTTCGCAGCAGACTGCCCATAATTTGGAAGGCACAAGGTGAAATACTTGTATGTTGGAAGAGGGAGCGAGAATTACAAAAAATCAGAAACACAACTTCGGCTTGATTTTTCACTTCCAGTCTTTTAGATTCTAACATCATGTGTGTCTTTGATATCTCTACTGTAGTGAAGTATATGCTCCACTGACTATATATTATTCTTCGTGTTTCTTCGAATAGAACATAGGAGGCATTTGAGGATATGATTTCCAATACGGCAGTGACATTTTCTTCCTGAAAATTCATCAGCCTTTTAGCATGTTGTTGTGTTCTTCCATTCCTTACTCTTTCCTTCCTGAGAGAGTTTAAAGGCAAGCTTGTATGTTACAGTCTTACGTAAGCATGTCGTGATATTTTAGAGGGATACAGTGTAAATTCTATCTACCTATCTGTGTATTTTTATTTTAACTATGTGTAGGTTTTGGAGTTTGGGTATAGTCAAATAAATACATTGAGTGAAATTTGTAGGTGTGGTTAAAGTTCCTTTAAGAGCTTGTCAAATACAAATGAAGAAAAAAAAAAATATATTTTTTCCCAAAATAATAATCTCACTGTTGTATTTTCCAAACTGCACCTAAAGATAATGTGTGAAGAGTAAAAATAATAAGTAATATTCTGGGTTAGGCAGGATGCTGTGTTTTATTCTTGAAAGCATTTCAACAGAGGCTCTTTTCTGGTAGTTATTTTTCAGAAAAAAAAGTAATTGTTACGTAGACTGCAGGAGTTTTAAACAAAATTGTTATAGACTTTGGGTTTTATGTTAGTAAATGCATTTGTTCTCCTCATTTTCTTATGAAACTATGTATTCTACCTTTAGTATTATGAAAATCTGTACTACAAATGTTAGTGTTAATAGCTTAGTATTTTAGTCCTTCACAAATTAATGCCTGTGGTAACTGGATGATTTTAGACCTGTTCTTATAAACAAAGCCTTACTGATGTGCAAGGAACACTAATATGTGGCAAAACCTCCACATTAACCAAGGTAAGCAGTATAAATGGGGTGTAGGAATCCCCTGTTAGACTAAAAATCTCCAAAAGAAAATCTCCAGAGCCTACAAATTAAAGACCTCCAATATAATTTTAAAATAAAGCCTTTTATGTAGTAGGGGAACATTTTTTTCAGCTGATAATCAAATGACACTATTATGCAGACTTACTAGATTTGCAAATTTACAAGTTTTTACAAGTCAGTTGGGTCCCTTCCTCAGGAAATCAGTTTAAGTTTTTTTTCCTGTATTGAGTCAAAGAGCCTGGTTGTCCTTAAATCCTTCTGAATATATTTGCCTTATAATTTGACGGCATTGAGTCAACACCCTTATAGGAACTGTAATGCAATAAAAAGAGAAACTGTTCAATATAGTTTCCAGTTACCTTAGGATCAGATTTGGAGAAACTGGAATGTACACAATAAAACCTGTGCAGACCTTGAGTTCCATGCTGTTTTGGAAGCAACCAGTGCTTTTCAACATAAAACACTATCTGAACGCTTCGCTCTGCTTCCAGTGGTCAGAAAATGATAAAAATGAAAATTCTTGAGAAGTGTGTTCTGCTGTCTTTAATTTTCTGAACCATGCATTTCTGGAATTGAAAACTTCATATGCAAATAGCTAAGCATCAATGTTTTTACTCAGCTCAAATTTTTAATTATAGTGAATGCTGCTGCTGTGCTGTATTCTGTAATAAAATTCCCTAACTCATTCACATTTTTTACTTAGAAAAAATATGTAGGTTCAGATTTACTTGGTGAACTCTATTTTGTAAAAGTGTTTAGATTACACTGGGATCTCCAGTATATATTGTGCTTACAAACAGAATGCACAATATTTAGTTCTGTCTCAGGTTTTTCTATGTAGTTATCAGTAAAATGGTTTCAAATTTCTTGTGTGTATCCAGAAATTAATTTGCCTTTTATTTCAGCTATGAATTTCTTGCATTTGGCTGTAGAATTTTAGTTGTGGTTTCATTTTAGTTTTGCAAGCAAAATATACTCGAAGTACTTATTTTTATTTTGGCAAATGACTATAAGAAGAAAGAAATTTTGATTTGCCTACATCTTTAAAGGAAAAAAAGTACATCTTATGTGCTTCTGATGAATAATTTCTAAATGAGGTAGCCAAATGGGCTCCATTATAGTAATGTTTCCTTTTTTCAACTTATTTTTAGTTGACTTGGAGCATATGCGCACAGTGAAAGCTGACAAGCACCAACGGTTTTGTCAGGAAAACAATTTCAGTAGCCATTTCGTGTCAGCCAAGACAGGAGATTCTGTAAGTAAGAAAAAGTCCTGGTAGATGTCTCTTTTTTTAAGAAAACCATTATTCTGGGAAATGATATAGCAGTATTATTGTACTTCACATATCAAACCATTGAGAACTTTGACTGCTACATGTCTTTTTTGCCTTCCTGCTTGCATGAAAAATTGATCTCTGTGTATGTTCTTTATTAATTACATAGGATTATCCTCTGATTTGCAGTTTGAGTCTTAATATGGAAGTGGTTTAGCTTATACATTGCCATGAGAACTAAGACTAACCGGATCTGTTTGCTGTCAGCTTGCAGTCTATTCTGTTCCTTCAATTCAGGTGGAGGAACACCAATATAGAAACTTTCAACAGTTGGTAATGTCAGTGGGCCCTATTGTGATCAAAAGTTTTTAATATGTATCCTGAGCCATGAGAGACACTCCCTCTGTAGGTCCATTGAAATCTGAATATTTTGGTATTTGTAATGCTTTGCAGAGCACATTTTTTAGCAATCTTTTGACACTGAGCTAGCTGGGTTATTTGTTTTAGTTGGAAGCCTGTGGAAGAAAAGGTTCTTTTTCAGTTGACTGTATCAGTCAAATTAAACCACACAATTGTTTTCCTTGGTATCTGTCACATGCCTAATGACTTTGTCATTCCCATAAAGTGGTCGTGTATCTGTCTTTTATTTATGATGACATAATTTACGTCTTTGAGACTTCCATGTTGGACTGCCACATTTTGTGAGATAATAGTTATTCAGTGAAGTCTAACAATACTGCTGATAAGCGTGGTGAATCCTGGTTTTTGTTATAGTTTGTGTTAAATCATTGGCGTAAATTTTTATTTCTAGTGTGGAAATTCAAGCATTTTTAGGCTAGAAACAGAAGAAAAAAATTATAATACTTAAGTCAATGAAGCATATATCTGATGAAATGTTTCCTTTCTCAAGGAGACAACCATTTTGTGGGATTTGGTAGCAGGAAGAAAAGGCAGTTCTTTTTATAAGGTTGATGTATTTAATATTACAAACTATGAAGAACTATTTTTTACATCTTTTTAATTGGTTAATGAATTATAACATCTCCCCACTATCTATACTGGTTGAAATTTTGTAAACTTGCTGTTCAAAACCAAAAGTAAATCTCAACATACCAAGAAAGCATTAAGCAGAAGTCTTTGTTTAAGTATCTTCTAGCAAAAGAAGGTATGAGGTATAGTTTACAGTACTTCCATTTTTAGTTTCAAAATAGATTTGAACTAATACTTTCACTATTACTGCATGCTGATATTTCAAAATCATCATGTATTTGGGTAGCTGTGCAGGAAAAGACAGGGTGTTTGCCCTGGTCAGTGATTTAAGAGGCCATCCATTACTACTGTGGATGTAGACTAGAAGGGTCTTAAACTACTCAGTTAAGATAAATGATTTGTTTTGTTTACCTCAGATCTTTCTAACAGACTCATTTGCAAAAGATAATTTTATGTACACAGGAAAGTCCAAAAGCCTCCTCAGGGGAGTAAAGCTTGAATGAACGATTTAGTATAACTGACTGTCTCACTGTCTATCAAAGTGCATAACTAAAGCACTGAACTCATGCCTAATGTTTTGTGCACAAAGCATCCTCATGGCAGGTGATAAAGCTCAGTACACCTGAGAAACTGGTGTGAGTTAAAGTAGGTCTCTGGGAAAGATAAGCCTATTCAGGATTTCCCTTTCTTGCTATGGGTACTAGTAGACTAGAACAAGACTAGATAAGTAGTTATAGAAAGAGAAATTGTTTTGGAAGCTACTGTGGCTTGTTGATTATGCCACTAATTCATTACTAGTTTCCTGTCAGGTGCAAGAATCATAGAATCATAGAACAACCAGGTTGGAAGGGACCCATTGGATCTTCTAGTCCAACCATTCCTATCAAACACTAAATCAAGTCCCTCAATACCTCATCCACCCGTGCCTTAAACACCTCCAGGGAAGGTGAATCAACCACCTCCCTGGGCAGCCTATTCCAATGCCCAGTGACCCTCTGTGTGAAAAACCTCCTCCTAATGTCCAGCCTAAATCTACCCTGGCGGATCTTGAAGCCATTCCCTCTTGTCCTGTCCCCTGTCACTTGGGAGAAGAGCCCAGCTCCCTCCTCTCCACAACCTCCTTTCAGGTAGTTGTAGAGAGTAATGAGGTCTCCTCTCAGCCTCCTCTTCTCCAGGCTAAACAACCCCAGCTCTCTCAGCCGCTCCTCATAGGGCCTGTTCTCCAGCCCCTTCACCAGCTTTGTTGCTCTTCTCTGGGCTCACTCCAGAGCCTCAACATCCTTCTTGTGGTGAGGGGCCCAGAACTGAACACAGGATTCAAGGAGCGGTCTCACCAGTGCTGAGTACAGAGGGAGAATCACCTCCCTGGACCTGCTGGTCACACCATTTCTGATCCAAGCCAGGATGCCATTG
Source organism: Coccyzus lansbergi (assembly GCA_033558105.1). Taxonomy (NCBI): domain Eukaryota; kingdom Metazoa; phylum Chordata; class Aves; order Cuculiformes; family Coccyzidae; genus Coccyzus; species Coccyzus lansbergi. The sequence goes on from JAUMJK010000128.1 coordinate 949,939, forward strand.
GCCTTCTTGGCCACCTGGGCACACTGCTGGCTCATGTTCAGTCGGCTGTCGACCAACACCCCCAGGTCCCTCTCCTCCTGGCAGTTTTCCAGCCAGGCTTTTCCCAGTCTGTAACTCTGCATAGGGTTGTTGTGCCCTAAGTGCAGTACCCGGCATTTGGCCGTGTTAAACCTCATGCCATTGGACACTGCCCAGTGGTCCAGCCTGTTTAGGTCCCTTTGCAGAACCTCCCTACCCTCCAGCAGATCCACACTTGCACACAGCTTAGTGTCATCTGCAAACTTGCTAAGGGTACCCTCAATGCCCTCATCCAGGTCATTGATGAAGCCATTGAACAGGGCTGGACCTAGCACTGAGCCCTGGGGAACCCCACTTGTAACTGACCTCCAGCTGGACTTAACACCATTTCCCACCACTCTCTGGGCCCGGCCATCCAGCCAGTTTTCTACCCAGGAGAGTGTGCGCCTGTCCAGGCCAGAGGCTGACAGTTTCCGTAGCAGAATGCTGTGAGAAACTGTGTCAAAGGCTCTACTGAAGTCCAGAAAGACCACATCCACAGTCTTTCCCTCATCCAGCAGCCGAGTCACTTTGTCATAGAAGGTGATCAGGTTAGTTTGGCAAGACCTGCCTTTTGTGAACCCAAAATAGAATAGTTTGAACCCAGAACGTAGAATAGTTTGGCTTGGAAGTGACCTTAAAAATCATGTAATTCCAACCCCCTGCCATAGGCAGGGATGGCTCCCACTAGATCAGGCTGCCCAAGGCCTCATCCAACCTGGCCTTGAAAACTTCCATGGATAGGGCAGCTACAACTTCCTTGGGCAGCCTGGGCCAGTGCCTCACCCACCCTTATTGTGAAGAATTTCCTCCCAATGTCTAGTCTAAGTCTTCCCCTCTCCAATATAGAGCCATTCCCACTAGTCCCACAACTCTATGCCTTTGTAAACAATCCCTTCCCAGCTTTCTTTTAGGGCCCTTTGAGGTACTGGAAGGCTGCTGTAAGATAATCTCGAAGCCTTCTCTTCTCCAGGCTGAACAACTTCAACTCTCTGAGCCTGTCTTCATATGGGAGGTGCTCCAGCCCTCTTATCATCTTTGTAGCACTCCACTGGACTCTTTCCAACAGTTCTGTATCCTTCTTATGTTGAGGATTCCAGAACTGGGCACAACACTCGAGGTGGGTTCTCGCAGGAGTGGAGTAGAGGGGCAGGGTCACCTTCTCATCAGTCAGCACCCCCAAGCCCTATATTGACCCAGGTGTAGGACCTTGCACTTGACCATCCAACCGATTTCTTATCCACTGAACTGTCCACTCATCAAATCCACATCTCTCTAATTTAGACAGAAGGATGTTGTGGGGGACTGTTGTCATAGGCTTTACAGAAGTCCAGATAGATCACGTCTGTAGTAGTTCCCAGGGTCGTCTTTTCTACTCTTTTTAAAAATGGGCACAATGTTACCCTTCTTCCAGTCACCAGGAACTTCTGACTGCTATGACTTTTCAAAAATCACGGAGAGTGGCTTGGTAATCACATCAGCCAATTCCTTCAGGATTCGGATACATCTAATCAGGTCCTGTAGAGTTATATATGTTCAGATTCCTCAGGTGGTCACAAACCTTATCTTCTTCTACAGTGGGAGTGGTTTACCCCCTGGTCACCATCTTATTGTCCCATGGCCCAGGAAGGGTGAGGAGAGCAGTTGTCAGTGAAGACTGGGACAAAAAAGTTGTTAAGTATCTCATCCTTCTTGTCTGTTGATGCAAGATCACCATTGAGTGGGAGTGCATTCTCTTTACCCTTCCTTTTCTGACTGATGTACCTGTAGAAGCCCTTCTTCTTGTTCTTCACTTCCCTTGCCAAGTTCAACTCCAGCTGCGCCTTGGCCTTCCTGACTTGAAGAAGAAATAGTGTAAATGGTATTTTTATGAATTTTCACTGAAAATTACTAAATGCACTTACCCAGGCTTTACTTTTTGCAGTGACAACTGCATGATGAAAAGCAATGTTTGTTAGTAGTTTAGATGGTGAGCTCAGCCAAATAACCACATGTGTATAATAAATGTATAGCCTGACAATACAATGTTCAGCAAAAGCGCAAGCTTGAGCTGCTCCGCATTAACATCTGTTCTGTTCTTCAGTCTCATTTAAAATGCAGCTGCCCAAACAGTTAGGTTGGTGGACTGGATTGAGACAAAGTAAAAGAGTTATTTTAAGATATTTTTGCCACCCCACCTTAGCTGTCAAAACCGTGTCCAAAGTTAAACTCTGCTGTACACCACTTTGCTCATTTCCTAGATTGCTTCTGGTCAGTGTAACACTCATAATGTTTTGCAAGACTCTTCAGAACAAATGTATCATTGCTTGGCTTTCATATTGCTGATGTCTTTTAAACATGTGCAGTAGCAGTTTTGGTGATGTTGATGCACAGTTCTGTTGTTCTCGGTTTCAGAAACCTACATCTCTGTTGCACAGTACACTGGTAATGTATTCTCATGCTAAACATTAGTGAATACCCTTATTCATATTTTATAGCACTGCGAGTAGTATTTGAGACGTAGATTATGTAAAATCTTGTTTAAACTTAGGTCTCTGGAGGCAGAGTAGAAGGATTGCTTAACAATCCAGCATACTGTTCATTCCTTGTACCATTGTTGAATTATTTTCTCAAATTTTTAAACAAAATTGCATGTACAAGGGGAAGTTATTCTCAGATGTTTTATGCAGATCATAATTTTATATATCTTGTTGTTTACAATTCAAGAATGGTTTGATATATTTGAAGGAACCTCAAGAATGTCTGGTTTTAGTCATTTAAAGGCAATTTATTTTTTTTCCATAGGTCTTCCTGTGCTTTCAGAGAATTGCTGCTGATATACTCGGCATCAAATTAAACAAAGCAGAATTGGAACAATCACAGGTGATTTTTCTTAGCATTTTATTTGCTATTAAAACAATAACACCACTGCAAATTAATAGCTGTCTTTAAAGCAAGCTGCATCTGTTGTTCTGAAGAGCATTGCTTACTTTCATAACAGCTTTTCTTAACATAGAAGTTCTTTGTTTTTCTATTATGATATAGTTGCTAAAACAAGAAAACATATGTTCAAAAACAAGGAAAGAACTTTAATTTGTGAGCTGTTTGTTTTAAACAATACTTAAAATTGTTCTACAAATTAAAACCTCCCTACTTGCGTATTAAAGGTGTGGAAGATACTCATATGTTAATCACTGTATATGGATGTCAGATACAGGTTTTTGTGATGTTTTCTTTTAAAGTTTTTATATATTTATAACATTATAATTTTAGAACACTACAAATTTAGGTGATAGAAGGTACAAGGTTCTGTGAATGGAAATGTTCTAAATCAATATTCTTATTAGACATACAGGAAAAATTTTTTTTCAGTCACAGAGTCAGGAATTAACTAAGTCAAATCCTGTGTTTGGTTAATATCATGTTTCAGTTTTTATTGTGTGCATGTATAATACATGACAAGAATACTTTCCTTGGTAGTGTTTGTCTGCCTTGGGGAAGAAATATTGAGTTTGTATTATCTTATTTCTCATTTTATTCTGATGTGCAGATGAGAATTGGATTTTATTCTTGTTTAGCATACCCATTCTCAACTGCAGTCAGACCTGTGGAATCATGGATTTGGATAGCTGTTCCAGCTCATGGGCATCCACAATTATTTTTCTTACTATATCAGTCCCAAATAATCTTCCACTAAAGGAGCTGCATAGTTTCTGTCCGTGCATTTTATGTTTGGTTCTTTGTGTTATGAGTGTTACCTTGGGGATTTTCTGCCATTTCTTCTGCAGTAAGAAATGGCTGAGAGAGGTTTCCAAACATAGGTGGGAAGGTCACCAAAAAGTTTGTCCCCCATGCTCTTTATGTTGATTATCACTGAGTTAAGGATGTGAGTATAATGATTTCATTGTGCATGCATAGCAAAACTGCATGTCCTCCTCTGAACTGTAGCGGAGTGTTGGTGCAGTACATGCTGTTCAGTAATCGATCTATGCAAAACAGCTCTAATTAGAACATTGTTTTATGATGTTACAAGTTAGTAGGGAAAAGAAGTTTTCACTTTTTTAAAAAATTTGAACTGTAACTACATGGACTAGAATGTGAGTACTTGTCTCTATCAGAGATGGAATCACTTTTGTTTTAATTGTTCAAATAAGCAATCAGGCAAGATTTTTCTAGAGGTTTTCTAAAATAGCCCCTTTTCCCTTTCCACCTCCTTCTTTCTAGTTTCTGCTTCTAAAAATAATTTTCCTGCCAGGAAGACTGTTTGGTTTAAACCAAAAAGCTTTTATACAAACCCAGTTTCAGAAACCTTGAAAACAAAGATTATACTACTAAGGCAACTCTCACTATGTAATGATGTCTGACATTACAATATGCTTATTTTAAATTTATGTTTTGGACCATAAGGTAGCTGTTCTAGTGGTGTAATATCCGGGGACTGCTAGTTGCTACCAACATTACGCAAGTACCATAAAATAAGTCAACAGGTTTATTTAAAAGAATGTTTCTTATGTACAGCATGGTCTCCAGCTTTTGAAATATACAATAAATACGTAATTTCTGAAAGTGTTTTGCCACAGCAGTGTTTACAATCTGTATTGACGTGGTTAACTAGAAAACTGTATTGCAAACAGTAAAATGGTAAAATGTACTTCTAGTGCATACCTAACAAGCAAAGCTAAGGACCTTCAAAAAGCTGCAATTTAAAGGTAGAGAAATATTGCATATTTTCAAGGATCCTTTATTACTAAGGCACCATTCATCTGATGTTCAGAGTTCTAGGATTATTTGCATATATATAATTCAGCACATAAAGAGTTCTTTAATTTTCATTTGGGTGTGCAATTAGCCCCAGAACATCAGTCTTAGACATCTCTATGCTGTTTGGTGTTGTGTTCTGGTAACTTGGATGTGCAAATACGTAAAATGAAAAGTGAACATGAGATATGGAGTGATAGAGAAAATTGTTGGTTTCTAAAGAAAGTGTCTATTTTTAGGATGCTTATAAATTAAGAACCTCTACATAGCCCTGAATCAAGAGTACATAACTTTCTATGTCAAATTGGTATCAGCTTTATGCAGACTTCTTCCTAACTCAGTATTGTAATTACAAGTTTTAATTTTGTTGAGCAGGTCGATGGAATATGCAATGTATGGATTAGACAAAGTCTATGTTATGCAAATTGCAGTACAATAACCTATAAAGAGTTATTGTGCATAAATTAAACTCACTGTGGCTCACATATCATTGTTAATGGGGATTCAGCTATAGTGATTAAAAAAGAAGTTGTCGGGATAAAAAAAACAAACCAAGAAAAACAACAAAAATAGAAACAAAACCAATAAATGAAGTTGGACAGAAAAGAAACGTCATCATTGCTGTTCAGGTGCAGCACAGTGGCGGTGTTGTGCTAAGCTGTCTGTGTAGCTAAAGAGAGAGACGGAAAACAGCTTCCAGATTTTGCAAGGTCCTGCTAATCAAGCATAGTGATCAAGTGATAGTTCTTTGTTACCAGTAAAATGTTTGATTCCTTTTGAGTGTGCTATTTTGAGTGGGCTGTAGGAATTGCCCAAATTTAAGTCATTGAGAAATTCTGTTGGAGCCTCTGTTAGCTGTATCTTAAGGTTCATTGTTGTATGGAACCAAATACCTTGGTGACTTGTTAAAATAGGAAAGGTAAAGCCTTTACATAAAGTTGGAAAAGGAAAACTTTAACCTTCATATCCTCAGGATGATGAACATTAATATATTTCTCTCAAGAAATGTCCAGAAAAGACTGAAGTAACGTGTTGATGCTGTTTCCCAAGCGCATAGAGCTGGTCTCTTGGCTGGAAGGAGGTTCGATGGTGTTGCCCTTAGTAGTTTATGGTTTACAGCAGACTTTTTGTGACGCGTGACAGGTACAGGTTCCTTGGAGTGGTAGTGGCTTCTTTCTTTTTTTTTTCCCCATCTGTAAAATGGGCACCAAGCTTCCTAAAACTGTGTAAGAGTTATGTGCAAGTGTTCCTTAAAATTTTTAGGCATTTAGTACTCTAGCTATTGGACTATAAAAGTGGTTAGATAGATGAATGGATGCTATAAACAAAAGAATACAATAGTAATCATGACTCACCCTTAAATCAGTAAATATGCAGGCGTTGACTTAGGTTTAACTGTTAAACAAAGAATAAAATACATTTTCTTTTTTACAAATGTGCGTTGTTTACACAGTGGATTATATATTTGAATTTTCTGTATTTTCTGTAATGTGAGGTTTCCTTGATTTGAAAAAAAAGACAAGGTTGTTGCTTGAATGTGCTTATCAGAGAACATTAGATGTCTTCATTCAGTCTAGATGGTAACCAGATATAAGATAAAATACTGAGTTTGTGTTAAATGCCAACAGTGAAATGCTGTATGTGAACTATGTTTTATGATGTATTTCTTCATTAATACCAAGTGTCTTGTATTGAGAGTAAGCTTTAAAAATTATTTACAGCATATATTGATTTTATGCCTAAATATATTATTACTTGTTTTTGAAATCAATTATAATTGTCACAGTCACCAGGAGTATCTTAGAAGTGACTCATTGGTGGTTAGAAATAAGTATTAGGAATCCCAAACACATTAATGTAACTTGTATGAATTTGTGCGGCTTGACTCATGGCTTTTGAGCTTTGATTGGTAGAACTGCAGATACTCTTGTGAAAAGTGGATGGGGTTGCTGGTTGCCTTCCAATTAACAGCACAGCTTCTGTTAATTAACTGTGAGAACAAGCCTTAGAAGTTTGATTATTTCGCATGCATTGTTTTAGGAGACAACACAGCAGCTTGATATCAGTGCTATGTAAGCTGTATGTTACTGCCCTCTTCCTGGAATTTAACACTCTCAGAGCAGAGTCAGAAAATGGTAGGTGATTGTGTGCGTTGGCCACATCAGAGTGAGGTTGAGCAGCTTAATTAAAACTGCTGCTGAAAGTTGTGTCTAAGTGAAGCTGCCAGACTTTGTGCTGATGTGTATGAGATGCAAGTACACATTACATTCCACCAGCTAGCCTTTGGCAGCAGTGATATCCAACAGAGGAATAGGACTGACTTTGGGGGTGGTAATTTTTTAAACTATCTCAGCTAGAACTACTAATCCTTGTCTTTTAACATGCTGAGATGACTGTTAATCAAACGTTTATTTGCTCAAAACTGTGGCGAAACAAAGAACTAGATTACTTCTTACGCATGTCTGGAAAGTAGAGCATGTTTTTGAAGTGGCACATTTCCAAAGTAAGAAAATTGCAGATTCTGACTTATTTTCAGTCCTCAAAATGCTCTCCCTTTTAAATTGCAAGGGGCTGATGAAATTTGAGGAAATAGCTCCTTTACTAATCAAATGTTTTTCTTTCTTTTTTTTTTTTTTTTTTTTTACTTTTAACTGTAGTGTAAAAATACATGGGGTACAGCTTTGTTCATTAGCATTGGCAAGAGCTAGCGTTTTTGTAAATGATATGTAGTTTTCTCTTTTACTACATGCCAGTTCAGCACACTAGAGTGTGTGCCAGATAGGTACAATAAAAAGTTTGGCAGATAAGTCAGATCTGGAATTTAGAGCACCTGCACCAAGAAAGGTTGTTTCCCGTATTAAGAGTGGTTTGAGCCATGGTGGTGGTATGTCTGACAAAGAAACTGATACAACGAAGCCCAAGTATTTAATTCAATTAAGTTAATAAAAGAACTGTTGCAGTGGTATTTTTTTTACCCTCATTTAGATGAAATTCCTTTAGAAAATCCAAGTAATTTATGACAGTCAGCTTCTTGCTACAACCTGCCTAAGCATGGGTCACTAACCTGCCTGTGTTTACAGGATGGGATTTAGAGCAAAGTTTTGAGGAACGACTAATTACCTACTGATTGCAAGATTTTTTTTCCCCCCTCCTCAGCTCCAGTCAAAAGATTGGTATGAAGAAACTAGGTCCTGTGAACTCAGATAACACTGTTTAATTCTAAAACTCCTGCTACTGCCTAACATGCGATTTGGCAACCTTTTCCTTGATAACATCAGGCCAGGAGTCCAGTAAATCAACACGGTTGTCCACTAGATAAGATAATATGAATGTGATCTATTAAATTCAAGAACAGTAAATCAGCTCAGCAGCTAATAAATCCGGATCCCTTACCAGCCATTTCAACAATTGTTGCTTGTTTGACATGTAGGTTTTATTTACAGAGGTAATCTTTGGCATATACTCTATATATTCATATAATCCAGGTATATATTGTTTCCTTTAAAAAATAGTATTTATTCATTTATCCATTCATTGTAACCTTGAAAATACATTGTGTAAAAGTTGAAGTGTTTAAGAAAATTATTAAACTGGTTTAGGATATATTTCACAGCAAGCTGACCTTCTCTGTTACTTCTTTGTTGAAATTGTTAGGTGATTTTTTTCCCCCCTTTGCCTGAAAACTATTAGTAGTGAGAAAACTTTCAACAGTTTTGTTCATCTTCAAGGGGAAAGATGAGAACCTTTTGTTTTTATATGGGGTGAAGAGAAGTTAAAAATTTGAAGTACTTAGATTTGAAGTTGTTATTTTGTCACTGGTTTTGATTCGATATTCAGTTATAATGTGACAGATAATGTAAAATGTGCATGTGTGCATCTAGGAAACCGACTAATGTGATATGTAAGTATCCTGGGTTTAAGGAATAGGCCATTGTCATATTTTCTTTGCTGAACTGTCTTCCTTTCATTCTGTTCCTTCTCAGCCTTGATGCTGATAATGATGCTTTCAGCTAGACATGTTGCTCTACAGAAAAGAAATACACTTTCGTTTTGCTTCTGCATAGTCTTGTCATTCATTTGCTCTTTTCAACTACTGATCAATCTCTCCATTTTTTTCCTTCTCTTTCCTTTTCTTTCCTCTGCTTGCCCTCTATCCATTATGTTGATACATGATTAACAGCATGTTGTCAGGGCAGAACTAGTGAAATATCCTGAGGAAGATAACGAACGCCACAACACTTCCAACTGCCAGAGCAAAGTGTGCTCAATGCAGTAGTTCAGGTATTGATAGAAAACTTGGGGTTTTTTTTGTTTTTCCAAACTGCGTTGCTTTTGCGTGAAGTAACAACTGTTACATTAAGTTCTATTGGGAAAATATATTTTGTATCTGTAAGTACTTCTAATACTTAAAATATTAATCTGGAACTCTGTACAATTACTTAGTGCTTCTAGTAACCAAATAGTTCATAGAAACTCTGAAATACTTCATGTTAATATATTAGGAAAGTCCTTCAATGCTGTATATCTAAAATATTACATCTGTATTAGGAAATATTTATGGTATGAGGAGATTCTTTTTATGTTAACTTAGTCTTTAGTCAGCCTGCTTATCAAAGCTTTTTTGAAATATGGTTGTGTTTTACATTCTGCTTTTGAATTCTGTCCATAGTCTCCTGTGCAGTGCTTGGAGTAGAGACCAAAAGACAAATTTCTGTAGAATTTTCAATTACTATTTAAGCAGTTATTCTTAAAGAATTCATACCCTAGTCTTTGTAAACAAATATTGTTTTATTACGTCCAGACCAAAAAAAAAAATCATGGAAGTAAAACTATATTAATTGCTTTTGCAAAAAAATCACATTCCATTTGTGGTGATGTGGAAACCTACCAAGGCGCTTCCTTCTGCTTATTATGCATAAACTAGTATTTAGAATGAGAATTAAAACCCAATCAGACTTTCTGTAAGGTAATAAAAAAAAATTTAAAGGTGTCTGTTTTGCCTTGTATTTCTCAGTAAGATATCTGTTGAATGCTTTGCCTGCATGAAGATTATAGTTTCTGATTGTTACTGTGTTTTCTTTTATGACAGAGGGTGGTGAAGGCAGATATTGTCAACTACAGTCAGGAGCCCGTGACAAGAACCGTTAACCCTCCTAGAAGCTCGATGTGTGCAGTTCAGTGACCGTGCTGTTCTTCTCCATTTTGATACCTTTGGCGCTCCTCCTGATGCTCCTGGCACAGGCTCTGGGGTTACCAGGAACTTCGTTTTAACAGTGACCAATTGCAACAATGCAATTAGAGGTTTCAAAAATGTCTTGCAGCCTTGTATGCTGAGAAGCAGCAGACAGTTTTTTGACTGGATGACATTCAAACAGGGGACCACACACTTTGAAAAATTAAGATCTTGGTTATTTTAGACTATATTTAAATAAAGCAGTATGTGTTTATATATTTCCTTCTCTCTTGACTGATTAAAATGGATGAAGAAGTCTTGTATTCAAAATACTTTTCAAGAAATCACCATGGAAGGGTATTTTGCCAAAGTGGTTTACATTTTTTTTTCTCCTTCTTCACCTGTGATCCGAACCAACACTCAGTGAAATGTAACTTGGAAAAGCGGTTGCTGGAATAATTTTAACAACGTAATATATTTTATCTAGGGGTAGTTTGGGAAGTATTCTATTAATATATATACATAGTGCAAAATGTATAATTTGTATCCAGTAAGAAACAGTGCTTGAAATAAAGCTGTAATATTAAAATATTTTATGAAGTCTCAAGTTATCTCCATGGATGCTCTGAAAAATGCAAGGGTTTCTGTGCTGCGTATTTTTGTTACCACATCAGCATTACTTCTTGCAGTACTAGATACATTCATATGTCTTCACGAATATGGATGAATGTGGACTGTAAATGTTGAGTGAAATATTCAGCATGCATTAGAAACTGTTGATACATAAATTAGGATCTGTCATTTTTAGTAACTAACTGAATGACTTTTGGCCTGGTACTCTTCCCTTTCTAATTCAGAGTAAAAGACAAATAAAAAGCTGTCTACTCTGTGATCATCACACTTCTCCCCTCTTCCTTTCATGGCAGTTTCTTTAGGTATGCAGTTCTCTTCTGGCATATCTGAATACAGGGCTAAGGAGAGAAAAGTGTTAAGCCAACTTGATTCCACACTAGTAAACTTTTCTTGTTTTAACTTTAGAATGTGTTTTTTCATAAAGAAACACTTGGAAATCTAGCAAATTAATGAGGCTGAGCGAAGGAAGCTTATATATCACAAGTGAAAGCGGTAAGGTCCTTCAAGTGAGTGCTCCTATTAAGCAGTACCAGCAAGTGCTTTAAAGTTGGGACTAATAAAGCATTAATAGTTTAATAAAGAGTTAAACTATTTTAACTAGGCTAAAAAAAAAGATTACAAATGGTGAAAATGCATTATCTATTTTTATTTTGGTGTATTCCAAATTCATTGAAAAGCTAAATGCACTTTTAAACCATTCAGTGTGCAGTTTGACACATAGTTTTATAACAGCCTGATAATGACAGTGTTGTAATATTTTATCATTCAAATATGGGAAGTTCTAAGAAACAAGCAGAGATACTGAGAAATTATTCTACACTAAGGCTGGTGTGAATTTGCACTAAATAATTTATTCTATGTTTGTAGTCCATATTATTGCTCCCGTCTCCATGGAGCTCATGCCTCATGGCATATCTCTACCTTATAGTTAAATGCAGCTGAGAGGTGAACTATCTTCCACTGCCATCAGAAGAGAAGAATATCTGTTCAAACAGTTTTTCTGAAGTAGCTGGTAAGTTTACAAGTTTTTGCCCTCCCAGTATGTGGTCAATTTTTTGAATCTCTTTTTTTGATGAGTTTGTGTGCTGACCTCTACCCATGCATTCACATATTCACGAGAGGTGCCCCCTCCCTGAGGAGATGAGCCTGGCTCAGCCAGACAGCTTAGTGCCATCTCTCTTTACTGCACATGAGTCAGCTTCTAGTCCTACTTCCCAGTAAGATGTGGCATGGTCTTTAAAAAACAAATGCTGCTTTTCTCTTAAAACCTTCTGTAATCTTCAGAAAAAAATGCTTTTTCTTATCTTGATAGGCGAAACCCGTTGTTACCCTGAATAATAAAGAAATTTTGCTTTTACATGTGGGGTCATCCTGCACTATGATGGTTGTGAAACATGTCCCACTCCAAGCTATTTTATGGATGGATTCTATGTCTCTATCTCATCACTATCTTTTATTCTCAATGTCTGATTTTTTTAGTCATCTTTGGCTTGTACCTCCTTTTATGCTTTGTTTCCATTGATCTTTTCACCATTTGCTGTGTTGAAGCTGTGCCCCCTCTTAAGATATTTTTGTTTACATTTCCAGGCTGCTCTCATTCTTCCTCCCTAACATACGCGTGTATTATTTATGCTAACCAGGAATCCTGTCTTTTGTGCCCTCAACCCCTCCTTTTGCTGCCCCTCTTAACCTCTCAGATTTTCTGTATTATATACTGACTTCCACTCTCCCTGCCTTTCCATACCCTTCCTGCCTCGTTTAGATCCATTACCTGTCCAGATTTTAATCCTTACAAATTAGCTTTGCTCTTTTTGCTCAGCCTGGGGACAGCACCTTGAGCCTTCGGATTCCAGCTGCAGTCTAAATCCTTGGCAGTGGTAGCTGCCTTTGAAGTGCTGCAGCAGCTGTGGTTGAAGATTGAGGGGTGCATTTGCCATCAGTATGGCCCTTGTTCCACCAGGATGAGCAGAAAGGTCAGAGAAAATTCTGGAGGATTAAGCAACATATAGAGTGAGAGTAGACACTTCTGTACAGAAAACATGGGCCCTGGGGGCTGGAGGGATAGAAACAAACTTAGAGAGGTGTGCAAATGATCTCCTTTCCTAGGTAATGTCCCACTGCTGATGCGCACAATTCACATATGGTGGAGTTTAAGTATGTGGAATATTAATGCACTTAAAAGTTTTTTTGCAAGATGAAAGCTATTTGAAAGCAATTCAGTAACCAGTAATGAAGTTAAATAATGCAATGCTTTCCAAAAGGGAGGCAACATATGCTTAATGTCCATTGACGTGAGGAGTGAGTTGGGGTGGGGTGAAGTGTATTTTTTCCTGAAGCTGAGGCCAGATGAAAAGAAGAAATGTGTTCAGGCTGTGATCTTACGCAGATCCCCAGCGGTGAAGTGAGCTGCCTGCTTAGAACTGTTGTAACTAATCATTTCAGTAACAGCTCTGCAGCTAGGAATTGTTTCTAAGTTCAGCCCACTTGCTAGGGTCAGTTTCATGATGGGGTGGATAGGAACAGGTACCTTGTGCCTGGCTGTATTTTAGGTTACTGGTGTTTTTAAAACATATTTGAAGTGTTATTAGGCTCATCCAAGTTCTTTCATAGTTGTGAAACTTTGTGGTGTCAAGTTGTCTTTTTCAGTAACAGCAATGTGAAGGGATTTTCCCTTACGACCACTGCTGTGAGCACCAGAACCCACAATGAGTTCATGGTCTCCTCTCCAAATACGTCATTCTTTTGAGAGTTCATAAAAGTTATGAAAACTTATAAGGCTGCTTTTGAACCAGAATAACTTTTTATTTCAAAAGAAAAGTTCGTAAGGGCATTTACAAGGTCACTAGAAAAATTACATGAAGTGTGCTCTTCTGAGGAATTTGAAAATTGGTTCTATCTGCATCATTAGTCATGTTTACCAAAACCCCTGTTCCATAAAGCACTGCTTGGGTTTTGCTGGAATGAAAGGTTTTTCTGGATCAGGTGGCTTCTTTCAAATGCAGAACTAATTTGCTTGTTGGAGTGGCAAATTCAGCCAAAATTTTGTAATAATTTTATAATGAAAAAATATGGGAATAAGATGACTCTTCTTTTACTTTTTGATTGTGATGGCAATTTAAATAAGTCAAAGTATTATTTTTCCTTTTTACATTTACTTTATGTTAGGAATATGGTTGCCTATTCACAAAAGAAGTTTTGTAAACTTTGTTTCATGATGACTGTGACCTTTTCATAGAAGCTGTAGTACACAGTACTGTTTAGGTGTTCCTATTTCAGGTGGTGATCTCAGACCAAAGATTTAGGTGTAGCTGGGAAGAGTAAGACCAAACCTTGTTGCTGTGTAAGCTGTGCCATGCTTGGATCACGACTCTGAGCTGGCCCAGCAGCTGCAACAAAACAGAATCCCCCATAACTTGTTGTCTTTGACTCTTTCAAAGTAAATTTTGGTATATCTATCTAGAATTTTACTTTCCTGTTTATATTTTGTCATTGACACAAGACTAAATTGCTGTATCTTAGCATAACAAATTTATAATAATGGGAAATTTTCTGCAGGAGGATTTTTCCTATTTAGGATACTTGCCTTCATTTCTGATGTGGCTTAAGAGTGTATAAGGGGGCTGACAGTTGTGTTTAAAGCGGTATAGACTTTAATAGAAAATATATTTACAAAGCTGATGTGGTAAACTACTTTTCTTACTGGAATTTGAGTGTTATTTCCTAAGTAAGGAGTTTATTCAACAATATTGTGTTCAAGTACTTCTGCTTAACATATCATCTGATTTCTTCAGGCTGTCTCTATTTAAAACCACAGAATCACAGAACCAACTCATAACCACTTAAAATGTTAAAATAACTGAATGCTACTGAGAAGAAAAAGCCAAAGTTTATCCATGTTTGCACAGGGGTGATGGTGTACATATGAGATTAAAACTCCAGTCCAGATAATTATCCATAGGAAGCAAATTTATACTCTGATTTCAGATGCTATGTATAGAATGTGATTAAAATTTAATGTACTGCAGTTTTATTTGCAAAATACACTGGTCCTATATAAAACCTCTTTTTATAAAGTGCTCTCTAGAAGCCTTGGGGATCCCTGTTTAACTTGCAAATGCTGAAGTTTGATCTTCCCCAAATAGAAGATAGTGAAGCTCCTGAGTTCCGTGAACTGATTTCTATTTTCAGCTTCCCATAGAGAGCTGACTGTTCAGCCAATTTAAACTTTTTTTTTCCTCCTCCACTTCATCTTCATTCATTTTGGCACCACCAGGGCTTTTGAACTGGAAAACTTCCAGTTAGATAATTGGCCATTTGCCTTGTTTTATGTGGGGGTGATGTCAAGTACTGAAACAACCAATTGACTGAAAGCAATCCTGTTTCAAAGGCTGGTTGGAACCAAAACTCAGAAAGTACCAATGTCAATTTTGTTTTTTTATTTAACTGCTGCACAGTGTTCCTTATCCTAGTGGATGAACCTCTGAGAAGAATATAGATTTCAGTTCAATAGCTTGTGGTGGATCAGATACCATATTTAGAGCACTGAATTCTGCAGGAGATGGGAATCCAGATGCTTTTAAAATTTCACTTCCAAGACTTTCTCCACCTCTACTCTCTAATATCATATTGGCAATCAATATTTTAATAAAAATGTTAATTCAGATCCCCATTTAAAACCAAAATGCAGTACTTATACATTGGTACATGAGTTTTAAGGAGGAGTAGATAAAACTGCTTGTGTTGTATGAGGTATCCCTGGCATAGGTGAAGGGATTTGATACACATTACCAGTCATATTCCCTTGTCATAACCTGCTAAATATCCTATTCTGCTTTCTACTTCTCTTATTTAAAATATCTCTCAGTATGATAATGATTATAAATAACAAGTAATGTAGCATACTGATTTTAACTAATTTGTGCCTCAGAAAACTGGATCCTGCGAACTGCTCCGAGCAAACATTTTTTCTTTGCCAGCTAAACTCCATTTCTGTCCTTCCCTGGGCTGATCTATACCAGGTAGCTTGCAAGATCATGACCTACTAATCCTTTTTGATTTCTGGTGAGCTTTTAGAAACAAAGTAGACCAAGAAACATCAAAGGAGGATTTAAAAGACACACTGTGCCCTGAGAAGTAAATGTTGCTTTGTAAAGCATTCTCTCCCTTATAAATAGGTGAGTGCTGTGGTTCAATGCTATTCACCAAAAGCACTTAAGCATGTGCTCAAAATTAAGCGCATATTTAAGTTCCCTTGAAGTCTCTGATATTTAAGTACAAACTTGAAGTTGAATACATTCTGACATACTTTGCTGACACAGATTTTCTGGCTCCATTGAAATAAATGCCTTTGAGACTAAAGTTCTTTCAGGAATTTCAGTGTTGCTTCTTAAATTTTGTACCCATTGTGAAAGGTATAGACTCCCAAGTTAGAAAAAAATGATACTTTCTCCAGTATAGATGATAAAGATGTTGAAAAAGTAAAAAAAAAAAAAAAGGAAATTTGAAATGTGGTTCAGTTGTGTGAGCAGAGTATTTACTTGACATTGGAGGAGCTGCTGTTTTTGGAACAGATGCTCCGCAGATCTATAGTGAATCAGAAACAGAGAACAGAATCTGGAGACACTTGGCAAGCTTCGTTGCGAACTGAACACCAGACTGATAGTGCAGGAGAACACATCAAGCTCCCATTTGTAGTGACTGGATTGGAGATCTGACAGGGAGGATAAACAAGGACTGGTTCTTCTCACTTAGATTTGGGGAGGTATTTGATCACCATCTTGGAAAAAAAGTGTGATTTCTGGATGTGTTCCAGTATTTGCCAAAGAATGGTGAGGCAATTTTTAGCTGCATAATGGAAACCGTAGAGAAATTTTGACATCCCACTCATCAATCCGATTGCTTTTTTATCTCCCCACTGTCTTGGGAAGACAGTGCAGTGTAAACTGATGTTTGGCAAATGGGCTGTCTGTGCCATTTAGCAGCAAGATGCATGCAATTGGTAACAATCATACAGACAACCCATTTATAACAGTGAATGAGCTCACAACTGAGCATAAACAACAAGAAAACTAATCATAACCCCCAGGAATCACACATTGATGTAAGAAAGGAAATGGAAGTCTTTCAGTCTAACCTCTTCTGTGGTTTTATCATCCAGATTATAATTCAGGGATGCAAATAAGTTTATGCTGAAGAGATTACTCATTCTCCAATTGAAGGCACATTTCCAGCACAGTTCACTAGCAGGGTTTGGTTTTGTTTGGTTTGTGTTGTTTGTTTTTTTTTTTCTTTTTTTTTTTTTTTTTTTTTTTTTTTAATGGAGGGTTGATTGTGTTGTTTATTTTTGTGTGTGTGTGGTTTCTGTTCTTTTTGTTTCTCCTGGGTGTGGGTAGAGTCTTTTCCTCTTCGGGTAAAAAGCTTGTCACAGTGCAGGCTCAGTAACTGTGCTGATTCAGGTTGAACACCACCTATGCTACCTAGATTGTAGAAATCTGGATATACCAGGTGAAGAGTTCTCATTCCATGTGCAGAGCAAATCCATTTCCTTGCGGCTGTTAAGTGGGTACTTATATGATACCTGTACTATTGTGTTATAGAATCATAGAATAGTTTCGGTTGGAAGGGGCCTTAAAGATCAGCTAGTCCCAACACCCTTGCGATAGGCAGGGACACTTTCCACTAGACCAAGTTACTCAAAGCCTCATCCAGCCTGACCTTGAACACCTCGAGGGGTGGAGCATCCATGACTTCTCTGGACAACCTATTCCAGGGACTCACCACCCTCACACTTAAAAATATTTTCCTAACATCTAATCTAAATGTGCTCTGTTTCAGCTTAAGCCTATTACCCCTTGTCCTATCACAATAATCCCCACTAAAGAGAGCCTCCCCAGCTTTCTTGTTGACCCTCTTAAAGTACTAGAAGGCTGCTGTATGGTCTCCTTGGAGCCTTCTCTTCTGCAGGCTGAACAACCCCAACTCTCTCAGCCTGTCATTGTGTGGGAGATGCACTGGCCCCCTGCCTGATCATCTTCATGGCCCTCTTCTGAACTCACTGTAATAGATCCATGTCCTTCAAACAAACTAGAGAGCTGGACAATTGCCAACCACGTGAAGTTTAACAAGGGGAAGTGCTGGGTTTTGCACCTAAGACCCATCAACCCTGGGTCCACCTACAGACTGTGGGGAGAGAGGCTGAAGAGAAGCCCTGCACTGGTGCAGCCTCACCTTGAGGATTGTGTGCAGTTTTGGGTGCCACAGCATGGAAAGGATGTAAAGCTACTGAATTGTCCAGAGAAGGGCCATGAAGTTAGTGAAGGATCTAGAGACAAAGTCTTATAAGAAGAGGCTAAAGTCACTTAGTCTGATCAGCCTGGAGAAGAGGAGACTGAGGGGGGACCTCACAGCAGGTTACTGCTTCCTTACAGAGAATGGAGGAGGAGCAGGTGCTGATCTCTTGTCTCTGGTGACCAATGATAGGACCTAAGGGAATGGCAGGAAGATGTGTTGGGGAAGTTTAGGTTGGATATTAGGAGGAGGTTCTTCACCCAGAGAGTGGTGGAGCACTGGAGCAGGCTCCCCAGGCCAGTACTCCCAGTGCCAAGTGTAACAATATTCAAGAAGCATTTGGACAATGGTGTAAATTTTGGGGTTGGGGGCACAATAACCTCCCCCAAACTGCTGGTCACACCTCTTCTGATGCAGCCTGGGATACAGTTGGCTTTGTGGGCTACAAGTGCAGATTGCCAGCTCAGGTAGCATTATGTGCATATTGTCTGCTGTTCTTACTGTCTACAATCATTGTTGCATGTACTGCCAAAAGACACATTTGAGTTTATGTAATTTAGCCCTGTTAATAGAGTTTCATTAAAATAAACACAGGGGGAAACCTCAGCGTGATTAATACTGGGCAGTGGGAACTCCATGTCCTCCAGAGACAAAGCAGACTCAAGGAAAATGCAACTTTTCAAAATAAAGGTGGGTTTGCACACATACACTCGTCTCTGTAGTAATATAAATCATGCACTTGAAAGAAGGCTGTGGTCAGGGTCCAAGCAAGGTCTTCTGTATCATGAAATTCCTACAGTGATCTGTGGAGTGACCGTGTGGAAAGGTAGAGAAGTGTTAAACAGGATCAGCACAAGACTTGGGACGTTACTTCTACATTTAGTTAGAGAATAAAGTCTTACAGCTCTTTTTGTACCCAGATACTTCAAAGTGACTGCTCCTAAATTATTACTAACCTCTGTGCACATGAATCTCCATTATTCAGTACATGTTTCTCTCTTGGGGCACATTTTGTGGCTTTTGTGAGCAAAAGTTCAGGTTTCCTGAATCGGATTCTTATAATTTTCTAGTTTCCTAGGCTGGAGTAACAAGGATGAGGCCAAACCTCCTTCCAGAAGAGTAAAAGATTGTTAATTCCAATGTTGTTCATCTGAGGAGGCAATAGTAGTACCACACCCTAAAGTGTGCTTTGAGGTATTTGTACGAACAACTAAACACAACAACTGATAACTGATTGGAAACCAACATAAAAGGCAGTAATCTGCTAACTCGTGGCACAGGTTTCAACCGCTTGCAGCCATGGATTTGCCTATTCTGGCAAAATAACCCCATGCTGACAACAGAAAAATGGTAGATTATTGCAACTGAATAGTCCATGGAGATCCCCAAATCATTAAAGAATGTTCTACTCATAAAAATCCTCTTTGTCATCCAGCATGTGAAAAATAACTTTTCTGTTGGGTTGCAAAGGGCTACATGCAAGCCGAGTTCTTAAAAGCATCATTATTACTTTCTGAGTATTAAGTTAATCAAAGCTGTGTGCTGTACCTTATTGGAATCATCGGCAAGGAATTTAACTGGATGGAATGAAGGAGGGTTAAGGTGCTTGTCAGAGATCAGCTTACACGTGGAAACAGCAGTTTACAGTTTACCTATATTTCTCTTCTGGAATTTTACGTAGTCAGAGAGATGTTACCATGACAGACTTGTCAGGTATCAAAGATTTCATGCAATAAAGAAACTAATTATTATCAAATATCAAGGGCATTCTGATCATGACCACTGAATCTGACTCAGGTTTGAGAAAGTTTGAATCTGGATCCCTGTGAAGGCACTGACCTCATTACCCAGCTACCTAAGTAATGTTGATGCTGCATTATCTGTTACAAGAGAACAGTATTAAGTAGCTGGTGGTATTATAGTTCTGATCTTTGTGATTGTTTCTCTGCTCTTTCCCCTCAAGCACAGTAGAAGTGCTGGACAGTGAAAATTGGTGAATTGCTGACTTGGGGGGATTCTTTTTGGGTTTGGGTTGGACTTTTTGGCTGCTTTTAGACCCTTACTAGTATAAGTGACATTTTTCACAAAGAAATTCAAATGATAATGTCTTTGAGATTATTTAGAGCTGGGCTTTGCAGATGAACATTTTTTCAACAGCAATTTGCAGAACAGCATTTCTGATTCTGAGTTGGAGGAGTGCTGTGAGCAGTTGTGGGAATGTCCTTGTGCTTATGGTGATGGTTTTGTAGTTCTGACTGATACATTGTCCAGACATGGGGAGCACCAAGCAATATTATCTAGGATTCTTGTTAATGCTTCTGCTGTGCAGTCTCACAGTCTTATAGCCAAATACTTGGTGCAGAGCTGGACCAGATGTATTTTGGGTAACAAATAGGTGTAAGCTTATAAAATTTATCTCAGCTGACTGTTTACATCATGTAAGCTATAGATGTTAAAAAATGTTGCCCGTTTCTGATTAGAAGACACAAAAATTGCAGATGATGCAAGTGATCACTCAAGCATTTTATCAAAGCCTAGGGATGGTTGAATGCTTTGCCTGACTTGTCACATAAGTCAGCCTTGGGATTCTTTTGAATTAAAAAGAGAAAGAATAGTCTTTTTACTTCCCTGTCCCTTCCCTTAATTATTCTAGTAAACCTCAAAATGTTACGAAAGCTACATTTTTCCTTCTTTTTTTTTTTTTCCTTCAAATATTCAGCTCATGACAGCTGTAGTTTCTGTTATATACTTGGCAACTGCAGTCATCCTCAACAGCGACCATGCATCACCCTTCCGAGCATGACTGGTTTTTCTATAGCTATATACTTTAGTAGGACATTGTATGGCTTATAGGCACTCATGTACCTCTGTGTGTATGTAAATCTGCAAACATTTGTATAGACATATATATGCTTTGATAGTCTCTGCTAGCAAAGTTTTAAGTAGATGTTTAGTTCTCTCCTAACCTGTCTCTCTTTACCAGATGTTTCAGTATAGCTAGAATATAATGTCACATGGCTGTAACTTGGAAGTACATACCATTATGAATATTATATATTAAACATAGCTGTCTCTAGGCTATACGGAATACAGTGATACTACAGTAAACTAAGCAGGTCCAAGGAACACTGCAGAGCACGGGAACAGTGCTGTTTACACTACTCTAGAGTAGAAGCAGCATGCCTGCTCAATTTTGACTTTTAATTACATGGTGCAATGAAAGCTGCAATGAGAAGCAGGGAAAGGGGAAGATAGGTGGAGAACAGATATGCAAATCTGCTCTTGTCATTTCTCCACAGCAGTTGGATGTTCCCAATAGTATCAGCCTACAGTACCTTCAATCCTCCCTCTGCTGTCACTAAGGCAGAACAATTATTTATATGGCAACATCATAATCTGTACTAGGAAAATGATCCATCTTAAAAAACATGGAAAAGTAGCATAAGAAAACCAACATTATTAGAAAACAGGATTGATGTGGCCTGGTACGTGTTCTTGAAGCAGGGCTGAGAAGACACTGAGCTGTGGGACAGAAGCATCAGTAGTCAATATTTCTGTAAAGACAACTTCTCATAGAATCACAGACCAGGGAGAATATATAGCTCTTTATGACCTGTATTCCTCAGACCATGCAAAAAGTGTAAAGAGAAGTGACCCTTTTCTTACCCTTCTCACCACTGTCTCTCCTCTTGATATCAAGTTTCACCTGCAGAAAATCAGGCTGCAAACGCATCCTTTCTTGGGCTCCCAGATATTCAATTCACATTGTTTTCCTTGCATGTCACTATTATTTGTGGAAACACAGAAGCTAATAATGATTTTCAAGAATTTTCTTTTTTTTTCCCCTCTTTTTTCCCAAGCTCGCTGCCTCATCAAAGAACATCTGGCTTCAAAAGACAGAGTTGACTATGTTCCATATAGGGGATATTTCAGAGGTACCTTAAATGAGACACTGCATACCTGAGCACCTGATTACATGGCTAGGGCTACCCCAACTTTTGAAAATCAATCTCTCTAACTTATTTCTCTATAAAATCTCATAGGTAGTGTAAAATGGTGATACCCACAGTATACGTTCAATATGAAGAAGTTGCGTGGTGGTGGTGTGAAATCTTCCAAGGAAGAGGCAGGAGATAGGGATCTCCTGAGCCATCACTGAATGCCCTAACTGTAAGGGAACTTCTGTGTTATTAACTGAAAAATGTGCAGTTTGGTGCTTGATGGTGATGTCGAGGCAGTTAACCAGTCAAAAATATAATTCTGGATAAATGTTGTCAACGAGTACTTAAAAAGAGAGACAGCTTTCACTAATGGAGCCCTCAGATTGGAGCCAGGAGACGCAGGATTCTCTGTCTGGTCTATTATGGACGCGCAGTAGTACCTTGGGAAATCCAGACCTGCTGTGGGGTGAGATTGCAAGGTTTCTTTTACTTCAATCCCAGATTAGTACGTCACAACCTGAGGAGATGGCTGGAAGCATAACAGGGAGAGTTTAAATCCTTCACCTGATGACTGTGCATTTTAGAAAGCATAAAACCCATAAACAGTATAACAAGTTTTGGCAAAAAAGCAGAGAGAGGCTCCTTTTTTGAAGGTTGTTTCTGTAATAAACTGTTGTGACCTTTAGAGCATTTGCTGAATTTTAATAAATAATAGATGTATAAAGGATTGAGGGTTTAACCATGTAGTTGTAGAGTACTTAATCTGCTAATTAATAGATACAGGAGATAGATTTCACAACAGTTGGACTCCTGCTCTAGATTACTAATTGGTTACCATTTACAGTCACAGTCTCATTGACCTTTCAATTTGTGTTTTATGAGAGAGTCTTACATCTGATAATACTTCAAAATATTTTAGAACCTACTTTTAATCCAGACCAGCTGAATAAATGTTCTAAAATATCACTAGGATGATTCAATAAAGCTGAAATAAACAAAAGCACTTTTTTTTTGTCAGTGTGTTTTTGTCAGTGCTAATTCTTTTATTTTTTTAACTTGAGATCATTATTCTTGGTCTTAAAGTTGCAATGAGGAAAAAATTATCTGCCTTGGTCTCTGATGTTAGGAGGTGGGGAGGCTTCCCGTGAAGACCAAGTGCTCCAGGTTACTGTGAAACCTTTAGAAGCTGACACTACGGGGTTGGTTCTCGTATGAATTGTTTGATAAAAGAAAAAGTCTTTTGCTGCACACACCTAGCATGGGTTTGCTACCAGAGCTGCCCAGGGAGGAGGTTGAGTCACCTTCCCTGGAGATGTTTAAGGGGTGAGTGGATGAGGTGCTGAGGGACATGGTTTAGTCATTGATAAGAATGGTTGGACTCTATGATCCAGTGTGTCTTTTCCAATCTGGTGATTCTATGATATTGCATAGTGGAAGGCCAGTTCCTCTGTGTTGCCATGGTATCACCTGATCTACAAAACTGAAAATACTTTGTTCATGAACTTTTGTTCATGTCAGTGTTTATGAGGTGCTCAGCTGCCCTGCTGTCCTGCAAAGAGGAGCTTCAAATGTCCAATGGCGACTGAAGGAGCTCAAGCACTTGGCTCACAGACCACCATTCAGGTCCTGAACATCCACACTGGACTCTGAACTCAGAGAAGTGGAGACAATGCCAGGATTTTCTTCTGACTCCAAGGTTTAAAGTAGCAGCTGGGGAATCGGTGTTTGAGAGGCATCCTTCAGTGCTAACAGAGAGCATACTGTGGGTTTTAGATGGTAGAGATTTAAATTAGCATAGTATTCCCCACACTGCTTTATGGTTTCCTTTTAGGGCTGGTGTAATTTTTGTGCAGAAGTACTGCAAAAGACTTGTATTTGACCCAAGGCATCCACCCACAGCTATCTGGGCTATCCAGACTGTGTCCTGTAATTCAGCTTTGTTTTTTGGGTTGAGGAGAACTTGCAGAAGGAGATGGAAAGAAATATTGGCTTTATAAAAGGAATCTCATTTTGTGTTTATGAGTGACCAGCTCATCAACACAGGCTGTTCCTCGACATGCAGGAGTATGTTGCTTTCACTGCCAAGATGTGTGTTAATGGGAAAAAACTCCCAAGAATATTTTTTCCAGTTACTGAAGAGACAAGAAGTTTTAACATTGTGCTTCATTTTAAAAACAACAAAAAAACCAGTCTTGCAGTGCAATTTCATATCACTGTTGTTTCTAAAAAACTCAAATCTGCACAGATTGCAAGAATTAATTCAGAGTATGTAATATATTTTGCTTTTTGGAAGGGTTAGAAAACACGCATAAACAACACTTCACCACAACTGTAATTGTCTGTGTTCCATAAGGTTGCTTTTCATTTGTAGGCACATTTTGCTGAGAACTAGCTCTTAAATTGGTGCAAATTGAAGAGACTTGAAAGGTCCCTTTGCAAGTGAGGGCTTACTTCTCTTTCAGGGGTGATTTCAACCCCATGTGCTTTTTTTTTTTCTCAGTTCAAATTCCTTTCACTAGAAGCTGGTGTCGTCTTTTTCAAAAAACAATGGCAGAGCTACCACAACTGCAAACATTTACCAGGTTACATTACTCCTTCCAATTCCTTGCATTCAGTTTTTAAAAAACTTTACTGAGTTTTGGCTGTTTGAGCTGGTTTCTCTCCTCTCAAGCGAGTCTGAATGAGTCAGAGAGGAGCTTCAGCAGAAGGGGTTCAAGGAAGTCAGGATTAAACCCCACCTTTTACTTTTTCTTTTTTTTTTTTTTTTTTTTTTTTCCCCCTGGAGTTACGACTTTTATGGAAACCTTATTCTCTAGGTGGGGCTGAGACCAAGATTGCTTGAGGAATTAGGTGGCTGGGGCGTGAGAAGCTGTGGAAGGCAACAGCCTGCCAGAGGGACTGGGACCAAGTAAAGTGACGGAGGATGGCGACAGGGGTGTTGTGAAAACACACACGTAGTCGAAGCACTCAGTTACTATGGGGATGTGCAACACCACATGCACCACTGAGGAAATTAATCCTGCCCTCGCAGCAAGGCTTTCATGCTGCTGCAGTAAAGGACAGAAAGTGCTGCACCTTTCTGGCAGAGGGAAGGAGAAAATATACAATATCTGGGGAAGGATTTCTGTAGAGAAAAGAGTGAACAGTCATGTAATGAAAGACAATGTGAAAATGCGTACACAGGAGCAGACAGCAGCAGAATGGACAACTTGAAGTCTGGTGTTTTGCTAACTTTTCAGTGTTTGGCTTTTGGAGATTTAATGTTCTTCCATATGGTTTTTTTAAGTACAATGTAATATAATATAGTGTAATGTATATTGAATATAATATACGTGTATAAATAAATATGCTGTGGTGGAGCCAAAGCTACCATGTGACATTTAGTAGACTTTGAAGCAAATTACTTTACATCTTAATTGGATTTTCAGTTAGATTGAGCTAGCGACATTGTAAAAAGGGATCTTTTCAGCTTCTTAAAGTACATCCCTTAAGATTGTTCCCGGTTCCCACAAATGGATTGTGTCGGGAATGTGTTCATGTTCTTAATATTCAATTGGTAATCTGTGTAAATTCATTTTCAACCGTGGTTTTTTTTTTCTTAAACTGGTTACTTCAAGTTCTTCATGCCATGGGATCATTTGTTGGTTTTGCACATTATTCTTTTTGCTTCTTATGGCAAGCTTAACACTGAAAAATGTGCTATTTTGTTCTTGGTTTCCAAGTAGCTTATGGATTTGTAGTAGTTCTTTCTGTGCTGTGAAATAAGAGATTTTTCCCCCTTGTAAACACAAAGCTTGACTGCATGTATCCACGATTTGCATGAGAGCTTTCGGTCCATGCATAGTCCCACTGGCTGGCTCTGTGTGAGCAATAAATTGTGACTATAAGAGCAAGCTGGTTCCAACACCTAAATAAACAAGCAGGATGCAAATGAATCAGCAGAAGAAGTAATTGACAAAGGAATGTTTTTTGCAAATAATTTTTTATGTCTTTGCTTGGCACTGTTGAATAAAAGATCTTGAAAAATTAACTGCTGTCATTATCTGAGAAGTAAGCAAAATTACCGATAGTCACTGCCAGTTAAGCTTGGAATTAGTCATAGTGGACCGAAGGGTAAAAAAATTGAAGTACCAATATGAAATGCCAAAAATAACTGCAGATAAAATGGAATGTTAATATTTTTTTTTCTTTCTCTGGCCTCCTTGCCCCTCCCCATCTGGTATTAATTTTGATTTGATTTGATTTTAAATAATCTTTAAGACATCAAGGGCATTAGGGTTTTGTAGCTTTAGAGCACTTAGTCTGCTTTTCACATTGAAGTGAAAATAGTGCACCTTTGAAGTGTGCTCATGGTTCAGAAAGGAACACCCCCGCCCTCTCTTTTAGAATAGATGTGTTTAAATATTAGCTTCATATATTAAGTTTGAAAATGTTTTGGAGCAGTTTCGTTTCCTCCTGAGCTTTGTATCAATCTTGAGGGAATGCTGCTGACACAGAGACAGATGGAAAGATGTACTTAACAAGTGGAAGATTTAAATAAAATTCTTGCTCCCACCAAATCCTACACTTTACAGTCTAGATTGCTGTGCATGTTGCTGGCTCCTTAATTGTTGTCAAAGCTCCTGTTACTTTTCAGAGAGGAGAACGATGAAGGTCGTAACCAAGAGACTGTTTTTGTGACAAACTCTCTTCCTATGGTTTCTCTCACATGTCATGCTTTAAGGAGTAAGAAGTACTACTTGATCTTAAGGCATGCTATGACAGCAGCATGGTAGCATGCTCTGAAAAGGAATGAGGTTTTATTTTAAAGATTGCCTGTATAGTGAAGGGATTAGGCATTCCACTTAGACATGGTGATCATTCTCGCAGCAGGGTAGAGATAGAAGTTTTCTTCCTTCTTCTTGCTGAAGCCATTTAAGCTGGTCAGTGGGAGGATGCCATTACTCAGATGGTCAGCAACATCCCTCTGTGCAAGGTAGCAGTGCTGGCCATCTCTGCAAGGTTTTCAGGAACTCGGCTAGAGCAGGTGCCCCTTCCTTGGAGAGGCCAGCCAGGTGTCAGGTGTCTCGTGCCTCCAGGGGGGAAATGGCAGGGATTCCTGTTGGTACTGCAGCTCTGAATGGCTCTGTTTGCTTGCCCAAAAGTGCATACAGCACTGCTGAAAGTAAGGCAGCGGTAACATGGTGACCTGCTGCACTTTATTACACTTCAGCCACTGTGTATTTTGATTACCAGAGGAGTGAATCAGTGAGTTTACTTTTCCATCTGAGAACAGCTTGGGAGGTCCAGGCCGGTCTCAGCTGTGAAGCTTTCAGCCTGTACCCCCAGAGTTGTTCTCAGATAGCCAACTGTAGGTGTACCAAGCCCTGCTATCCTGGAATCAACACTGAAGAGACCATGGAGCAATATGGATTCTCTGGCTGGGCCTGCCAGGCGATGCCTCCATGGGCAGAGGGTAGTGCAGTGTCGTCTGTAACAGGGAGGATCAGTGGTGACATAGTCCTCTCTCCTGCACAGCACAAAGGCTCTATTGGAGCCTTTCTTAGACTAATACCACATCCCTGGGACAGGTTTTGATTTTACATCACTATTTTTTTCATGTTAATGAAAAATATGAGATCAGGGAAGCATTTCTGGTTTGGTAGTATGATCTGATGTGAGATGGTAACAGTGGTATCTGCCTTTTGGGATATTTCACTATTTGCTTGTCATTGTTAATGTGAATTAATTTGCAGTAATGCAGGGCTATGAAGTTCTTTATATGAATGAAGGAAAGTGATTTGACAAGAATAATACATATTTTAAAGCTATCCTTTCTTTTTCATGGTTGAGAATGTAGCATCATCAATATTTTCTATTGTAGTAGATAGTTCTATGTGGAAGGAAGCTATTGTAAGGTTTACCTTTTTGTCTAATTTATTGAAAAAAAAGGAACCCTTAGTTTCTCAAGCTGCTTCCTGAAAGAAAACATGTCACCATTGATTTACAGCCTTTGGTGAGATACTCGCATAGAGTTTGATCCATCTGTTAGATTGGACAAATTTTTAGAAAGATTAATTGGGGCATCCAACCTGGTTATTCTATAATTCTATGATTCTATGTAAATTACATCTTGCTGAGGTTTCTCCTTGTCTAACTATGAGTGTGCCAAATAGATAATTACACTGATTAAATTTGTCAAAGAGAAGGCATTCTAACCAGATGTATGAATAAATGTTTTGTGCTGTTAAAGCAATTACAATCTTCAGTTGAGGCAACAACTTAAGGAAGCATTGAATTTATTAGGCTTAATAAAAAGGGAGTGTTTCTGTGAAACCAGCCATGAGGTTTTACAGCAATGAAAATATTTAAGGTATTTGTTATATTTCATTACAATAGTTTCATTTTTTTCCTTCTACATTTCTCTCAGTGAGTAAATAAATACTTTGAGCAAAAAAATGCTCACCAATTTTTGGTAATCATATGTTCAGATGGGTAATGTCAAACCTGTATTACTAAATGTGTTCTGCAGTTGTGAGTTTATGGATTGAATTGCTATATTTATTTAGGAAGAAATTAAGTGTTTAATAGCAGAATATGAAACAATGAGAATTTCATAGACTCTTGTACCTTACAGAAAGCAGATGGAGCTCATAAACTCTTTGCCTAAAGTCTAACTCCATAAAGACCAATCTAAACTTTTCAGCAAATGTTTGATATATCTTGAGTTTTCTTCTAGGTCATGATTTATGCAATTAGAACATATTGGTTTCAAGTGAGGACAGGGTATGTCTGGGATTCACAGAGACTAAAAACTTAAGTATATAAATTTGCTATTCATAGAGTTGCACTGAGGAAGTGCAGCATAGGAGTGTTAAAGCACAGGAATGTAGTCAGTGAATGGAGACTGAGAACAAGGAACTTAATTCATAGGCTTTTGGAGGCAAATTTTTCATGACCTAGCACCATGTGAGTTTTGTCCTTCAACTAGAGAAAGTTTTCTAAATCTGCTGTAATATTTTAAGTACACACAGAGACAGGTAATTGAAAAACAGCTAGAAGCTGGGGTTTCTTTCATTTGAACTTTGTTTCTTTGTGCTAATCAGAAGTATATCTGCACATTTACTTACTACAAGCAAGAACATCTCTTCAAAAGGAACTTTATTTTATATTTGAATGTGGTAGAAAAAGAATAAAATGTGATTCTGTTGATTAATGGGAAGGTGAGAGAATAAAACTTGTGATGATAATTGTTCTCACCTCTTTGTACATAGATATGAATAGCTCCCGTAATTGCATCAAGACTGCTTAAGGTAGTGAAGTGTTTGCCTGCACATTGTGTCTGTGTTCATTTATTCTGTTGCCATGCTTTTATAGCTATCTGAGACATGGGAAATGTATACAAGACATGGGAAATGTAACACTATCCATTCTATATTCTCAAGATTCTAAATGTGATTGTTCTCCCCCAATAAACTTTTATTGGGAAAATGTTCGAAAGGTATTTAGCTGTAAAATTCTAAATTCATTGTGAACACAGTTCAGTTAATTCAAAATCTATGTGTTTCTGTTCGATATCTCTAGAAAGTGAGGACAAAGCTGTTGTCATGAACAGACATAAGGAGGAGCTTAGCAGAACTTAATGACTTCTACAGATCTAGAAATAGTTAATCTTCAAATTTTAGTGGGAATTAGAATAGAAATTTAGACATGAGCAGATAAGCACCCTTGTTGAACTGGCCCCACCTGAATGTCAAAGAATTAACTGGAAAAGCATGTGCAAACACAACAGATTGTTAGGTATTTTCAGCTGGATGCACACACAGGATAAAAGCTCAACAAAAATAGGCTTGAAAATAGATTATTTGTTTGTTTATTGTGATTTAAAACCACTGTGCTTAATTTTCTCACTGTGTACACTGACAGTTTTTAGATAACTAATCCAAGCACTGTAACTCCTGAATCCTTTTAGAAAAGTATAGACTCCTGCTGTTTGGATGCTCAGAAAACTGAGGAAAATATTTATTGCCCTTACTGTAATTCAGCATTGAGAATGGACTATTGCGTTTAGTTTTATGACTGGTTTTCATGAAAATGACTTAAAATCCTGTATCTATATCCTTTTTTAAGCAAAGTGCTCTTTTAGAAGCTAGCTTTGTGAGAGTTTATTTCAGCACTGGGGTAACTCCATCTTTAATACTTTAACGATTTGTTGTAATCTATTTTCATCTTTTGATCAAAATTAATCTCTGTTGAAACTCTATGTCAGGGATACATATTAGTCAATATTTATGTTATGTTTGTGTATGTGGGATGATCATAATGCCTAGATATTTTATTACTGTCTAGAATTCAGGACCTTGCAGTCCACTTGCTTGTATTTCATGACATGGTGAAATTTAGTCTTGCTGAATAATCTCTTGCTGAATTGCTTAGTGCTATTTCTTGATAGAAGAACAGAAGAATTACTGTCATGTCTTTTCTTTTTAAAGTAAACTTGAGAAACACTCAGCTTCTAATAGACAAGTGACTATAGCTAGATTATTTTAGCGTGCCTAGTGGTACATTTAAGACAAATTAATTATTTTTAGTCCTGTCTGTCATAAGGAATTTTACATGACAGCTGGCTGATGAGGCATAAATTGGCATTCTTCAGTGTAACTGAGACGACCCTTCCTTGCATTCAGTCTTTGCTGTCCCTCTGCTAATCCGACAGCTCAACAAAGGTGCCTGGTGTATTTGGCTTTTAAGTGAGTTCAGGTGATCTAAGCCCAACAGCTGTGTGCTTTCTCCCATGAACATCTGGCACTCCCTGTGGTATGTGTTGTTTTATGTTTTGTTTTACATGTGGCAATACTGCCTTAAAGCTACTAGAAGGCCAAAGTTTGGCTGAGTAATCAACTGTTTAGAATGCACAATAATATTAGCCTGCTCATTTCCCTCCAAACTCCTACAAATGTTTTGGTTAGTTATAAAGCAAAGAGGAAAAACTAAACGTGACTGCATTGATAAAATGGATTCTCTGGTGCATCTGCAGTGGGCTCACAGCTTGGGTGGTTGCAGGTGAGATTCATAAAGGAAAAGGGATCATTTCACACTGGTATCCATCATTAGCAGTAACTTAGGACAAATATTAATATTAGTGAAATCAAAGCTCCTTGAATTTTAAATGGACTAGCTACATGTAATAAACTACTTAAAACATGATGAATAGCTTTAAAATTGCAGCCTCTTCAAAAATGAGCTGTCCATTAAATAGATTTCTGGATCTTTTTAATCACCAGAATGAATTCTTTGATACATTAAGATGAATCCACTGATTGCAGTAAGGGCAAAATTTAGAAGAATTTCTTGATCAATGGCATGTGACATAAAGATATTTCTGAAATGTTCTTTTATTATGAATCTTCTAAAGGATTTGTGACTGTAATAACTTCTCTAACAGGGAAAACCCCCACAAATTTATAAAACAAGTAAGGAGCTCCATCAAGAGCACAAATTTATGAAACTTTATTGATGAGTTAAATTTTCTGTCTAGATGTGATTCCTGAAAAGAAAAGGTTAGGTCACAAAAGGTCTGCTAGTAGGTCATGAAGGAGAAACTGTTTCTGTCTGTTCTGCAGAAATTCATATCTAATGTATGAACTTAGTGTTCTGCAATGGAAACTTCAGATGGTGTGTTCTGTTGTTCACTTTCACACATTCATCACAAATTATAGAACTGCTTAATTCTGTGCACAAAATGGAAAACAGTCTCTTACACATTGAGCTTAGTGCTTAAAAGCGGAAAGAGAATATGCACTGGGAAGCCCACTGGAAGGATTAATTTTCAACTTATATTTTTAGATAGAAGAAGATGGAATTAATTCAGAAGTGAAGGTGGCATCATATTTATCACAAACTCCAGTTTTGTTTCCCTTTTGTGACATGTGTCAAGATGTCAGTAGACCAGCCATTTCAGAGTTATTGGCCATAAAGGACCTGCCATCTTTGGGTACGCTCAAAGACAAAGAAAAAATGATTTAGCATAGTACAGAAACCTACTAGCATTAATATGCGACATAGAGAAATAATCTTGAGGCAGAAGTGTTTTTAAGGGGATTCTGCCCTTTCTAATTGAAGTTCTATTAACTTGATGGTAGTGTGGAAATAAGCCACAGACAGAAATAAATACAAATTGGGGCTGTGAGAAGATACTGCTGTCAGGGCAAAGGAATAAGGTGATTGTTTGATAGTGTCTTGAAGGTAAAGACAAGCTCTGTTTTTGTTGGAAATGCTTAACATAAGGGTGTTAGAAGAAAACAGGAGTGGGTGTTTGTGTTAAATGGACTGCAAGAGAGAGGCATGGGAAAGTTGCATGTGTTTTAAGTGTTTCTAAATTGTCCTTACACTTTCAAAGCTGTTATCCTGCCTCTTGGGTAAATAATATTTAGAAAATATTTGTAACACATACAGCCAACTTGATGTTTAGGTCTTTCAGACCCTAGGGGAAAAAGAAGGAAGTAGCAGTAGTGTTAACATAAGTCCAACTCTTGTGTACTTAAATTGTAAACTCATGGAGGAAGAGCTGTATGGGGCTATGTTTGCACAGTGCTTGATACAGAGGGTTCCTGGCTTCTGTATCTTATTATACTACAAATAGCAGACAAGAGACATAACTACATTATAGTCAATGTATTTTAGAATTATATTTCAGACGGTAGTGACCAAACTGGTGGTAAAATAGGATCTTAGTCTGTGTTTGCACATGTATAATTTGAAATTAAATCCTCAAATAGCCCTGGAGAACTATAGCTGTAGGGGGAGCAGATGATCAGAGATCAGAGGCCAGTTAGTTAGTGGGAGGAAAAACTGATCTCTGGGGTTTCCTTTGTTTCACCCATAATATCTGCAACCCATACAGCTGCAAAATTGCCTTAGTCTAGTCAGCTGCTGCCTTCCTCTTCTTTTCCCTCTCTAAACTCATGAATTCTTTCTACTCATACAAAATACAGCTGTACAGAAAGTATCATGCAACACTAAAGCTAGTATTACTCTAACCTTGTCATTCCCATGCTCATTCTCCCCAGTACCTGCAAGTAGCCTCAAAATAAAGGCTATTTTCTATAGCTTTATCTATTTTTAAGAGCATTTGGGTGCTATTCTTAACATGTAATTGAAATATTATGTTGAAAGACACAGGACAGTGTCTTTTATTATCCATCGGATATGTTTGCTTGTTTGGTTCGTTGCTTTTTTTGAAATGATAAAAAGAGCATATAGTATCTTGGTGAGGCAGCACAATCATACAATAAAATTTGTCCACAAGGTTTTCCTGTTTTTCCATGTATGTGACTGGAACAGGAGTACTTGCATTTTTTGCTGCTGAAGAGAGGTGAATATTTCAGTGATTCTTCTGGTCTTCCTGGACAGCCTTGTTAAAATCCAACTTCTTTCCCTCAGGAATCACAGAGAAGATCTTAGCTCTGCTACTCTGCCTGCTTTGCTACAGTGAAAAATCTCACCAGCTCTCCCCACAGGAAGAGAACAAACAGTAGCAGAGATGAAACCCAGTGTGCGTGTGTAAGTGGGGAATTTTGCCTAAGGCATCTGAAGTTTTGTGGGAGGCTTAAGATAAAAGTTGTTTTTGTGCTTGGAGTGCAGCTGTAGAATAGCTGACTTAAGGCTCAATATCTACCACAGACTTCTAGCTTCATCATTTGATGGTATAAAGTCTCAAGATGTTGATTCTGTACTGCTAACTTTCCAGATGCAGTGGAGGCTGCCTCTAGTTCTTCAGCTTTGCTGAAGTGCATGAACTCAAGAATTCTTCTCATTTTATTGTGTAGGAGAGAGTCATACTAATTTTATATAAAAATAAATTTTAAGTATCACTTCTTAAAATTCTGCTTTTCAAGAAATCCTGTGAAAAGAGTAGCAGGCACCTGGCATCCTGAGATGGTTACACTTTGGGGTGACCAGTGCAGCTTTTGTCATAGTTTCCCATCTGCATTTTTCTGTATGTTTTTGTCTGGTACTGGAATGACAATGTTTCTGTCTCAGCAGTTGTTCTTCTGCTCAGGGTCAGGTGACAACAAACACACTGATGTCCATGCCCAGCATTTGTTTGCCCTGCAGCAAACTCAAACACAAACAAAAATGAGTTTGACAACACTTCAGGAACTATATTTAGCACCTCTCATTCTGCAGGTGCCTAGGATTGCTGCTACTTACATATGCAGGCTAAATCCTCACAGTGCAATTCCTCTTGCATACGTATTTATGCTCATATCACTCTCACCAAAACGCTTCAGATTATCAGATACTGGAGACTATATTCTTTTCAGAGGACAGCAAAAAGATGCTCCCTGTCTTAGTGGGAAGTATAACATGAAAAGATGCATTTTGCTAGATTAGGCCAAGCTGCAAAAATGGCACTTGTAATAATTTGTCTGTGGCTTTGCTTTACTTTTATAATGCCATCATGCAGGAGTGATATCAGCTAGTACGTTGGTTACATAAAGAATGGCTATTTTTTCTCAGAGTCAAGTATGAACTCTGTACAAGCTTGGGAAAACTTGTCCATGTTTTCTTATCAATTTTTCTCCATCTCTTCAGTGTTCCAACTGAACAGTTGGTGCGTGTCTAAATCTGACTGGCTAAGGTGTGCTAGTACTAGCTTTCGATGCTTACTTTTCAGTCTAACTCTTTTGCCTGTTTTTCCTCCCTGCCCACTGCATAATGTGATCCCTGCCAGCTTTAGTGCTACTTGTTAAATTTCTTTAGTTAAATATTGAAATGTCAACCATGTTTTACTTTCTTGCTTGTTTTCTTGCAATATGTTGCTCGCATTCCTTACTTGCAAAAATTATGTTATGATTTGCTGCTTACACTGTCTACAGTGTAGCTAAATTCAAGGGGCGGGCTGGGAACAGCTGAATGCTGGAAAATCTGTTCAGCTTTCAAGTGGGCTTTTATCTAAACATTGCTCTGCCTTGCATTGTGGGATCCCTCTTCTTTTCAGGTACACATCCAGGGAAATGCGGAGTGCGGAAGCTCTTGGAAAGAAGATCGGAAAATGCTGAGATCAAGAAGTGAG
Organism: Coccyzus lansbergi; assembly: GCA_033558105.1. Taxonomy (NCBI): domain Eukaryota; kingdom Metazoa; phylum Chordata; class Aves; order Cuculiformes; family Coccyzidae; genus Coccyzus; species Coccyzus lansbergi. The sequence continues at coordinate 984,824 of JAUMJK010000128.1, forward strand.
TTAATACACCTGGTTCTTCTTTCAAAAAAAAAAAAAGCCCTATTTTCTGGCCATTAGTAATATGTGCAAACCAAACTCTGACCAAACTCTGGGCAGGATCATCATGTTATGTCCACTTCTATAGATTCTGAATCCATGTCAGCTTGGCACAAGAGCTGACAATAACCATGCTTTCTGACTTCCAGTGTCAAAATATCATAAGGTTCATTAATCTCTTCATCCCATATCCTTAAATCTTACTTCATGGTATATTTTAACTGACTTGCAATATAACAACACCCATCTTTTTGTATGGACCCTGATACTATAATCCAGTAATGGTATTTAGGGGCAATAGTGCTCTGATTATCTTCCAGTGGTGATTAATCCTTTTCCCCCCTCAAATGGCAGTTGTTTATATGATTGGTAACACTCCCAATTCTGACCAGCCTTTTCTTATCAGTCAAGTCCTTTTTCAACACCTGGACCTGGCAATGGATTTCACGCATCAGTGCCTAAGAACTGTTTTAGAGCCCTTAACTACTCTAGTGCTTACAAATGTAAATGCTGCACTCTTGAAGCGGCATCCTCATTCCTAGTCCCCATATTCCTCTTTCTTTCCTTCCTCTCCCTGTCCTTATCCCCTCAAATTATTTTAAAGCATTTTCCAACCATACATTGACTTCTAGTAGAATAAAAAAAGGAAAGAAAAAGAGTTTTTGCTTTACTGAGGCTGGTTTAAACATCTGCCTACTCTGTCTCAATCTGGAAATTTAACAATGCTATGCTCTGAGTTGGCCGGTAGGTGTCAAAATAACCTGTCATTTGAACAACTGCAGTATGTTACTGATGAGAAATTGATAATCTTTTCTTGTCTAGAGTTTATGAAGATCTCTGCTTGGAGAGTGTTGTGTCCATACTCAAGAGCAGAGCTGAAGTTGCAACAACTTCAAGAGTTTGCTGCTGCTAAAAATAACAGTGTTATAGATACTCTCTCAATTCTGGTGAAACCACTACGTACTGAAAGTTTACCCTGGTTAGTAGTACTGTGGAAAGCCATACACTACTCCGATTGTCTTTCCTCGTCCCCAGTAGTACTTAGCAAACTGGACATATATCATCTTTTTTATAGTCTCCAGGTAGCACTGCCACAAATTGAGGAGAACCCTTCATTTTGCTTGTCTTGTTGCCTTTGTTTTCAGTCCTTTTGCCCCATCACATTTAACCTTTACCTTACTTTTCTGCGAGTCTTATACCTGAGAGCAGACCTGACAAGATGCATTTTGCCCTCAGGGGTGCAAGGTGGCTCCTGTTGACTTTAGCACTCAGTGTGACCCTATGAAGTGAAATAGTTTGGCCACTGCATTTGGTGTTTCACTGAGAAGTTAGGGAACCCCTGTACACTCTTGAGGTGTTTGGATTATGAATAATTCTCATGTTCTTTGAGCGCTTCAGTTCAGAAGAAAGAAAAATGATCTATGTTTTGTACTGTTTTCAAAATCAACAGCTCACGTGAAATTCATGCATGTATTCTTTGTTTTCAGCCTGAAATATTTCTACTTGTTAATGCCAATGGGTACATTCTACACTCTCAATTTACCAGGATGAAAGTAGGCATGGATTTTTTACATGCTTGTACAATTCTAGTTTAGTGTTGTGAAGGAAAAAGTTTACCTGGGTAAAAACTGTAGATTTTTTCTTTCTTTTTTTTTTTCTTTTTTCCTTTCATTTCAATTTGCTGATGAAACTGAGTAAAAACATAAGAAATTAACAGAGATTTAATGTGTCTACTTTGGAAATGGAGTTTGATTTTTCTCTTTTCTTCAAAATGCTGTATGTGAGTCTATATATGGATGACCTGATCTTTGTGAAGGGCGTTGTTGCTGTAAATCTCAGTTTATTTCAAGTCCGGTCACCTACATGAGGCAAATCAGGGAATCCTTTGGCTTCAACGGGGGTTACAGGCACAGGTCTGGCTGAAAGACTGCTCTACTGATATTCCACCCCCCCGCCTCTGTTTGTGATGGTGATACACTGAATTAGCTACAATAAGTAAAAGAACTAATGACTTAGAAGAGGCTTGGCTGAGAAAAATAATCTGCATTTATTTGGGGGTTTCACTGAAAGGGAAATTAAAAGCTGAGAACTGCAGTGGCATGAACTACTGACGTATATAGATAGGTCATAAAATGCAGTCAGGCTGGTAATGAGATGTTTCCCACTTCTCAGAGCAGTGAATTTCTGAAACAGTCTTCTAACAAAATGACTAGAAGAAACAAAACCCATGAAAACAAAGCAAGCTACAGGTTATTTGAGGTGAATAATATAAAACCAGCTACCTGAATTGGTCTTTGTGAGAGCCAGGGCTGGATTTGATGAGCTGAAAGGTCCTTCCAAGCCTGTTCCTCTTGAAAACAGTATCTGAAACCACATGTTCTCTCTCTGATGCTACAAAAGACCCTGCTTTCATGCCACAGGATTGCCTGGTACTGGGTACCATGCGTGATTAGATGAGCAATTGGTTAAAATCTGTTGGTTCCTCTCCCTGCCAGTGCGTCATACTGGCAGAAGCAGCTGGCAGTTCCTCAAAACCAGGGCTTTTTATTGTTGGTTTGACCTATGGCCACTCTTCAACTTATGTTTTCGTGGCTTATCGTGGTGTGGGTTCCTCCTTACTGCTATATGTTCATGGGTAATTGTGGTGGAAAATTTGTTTTCGGTTAGTACCAGCCACAAATTAGTAGAAAATATTAAAGTATGGGGGGAACAACCACCCTAAATGAATTCAGAATGTCCTGAGTAGGAGGTAAACCAAAGCACAAAGGCCAGAGTAAGCCTCTGAGCAGAGTCATCAGGCAGGATTTGGTTTGAACCAGAGAGGTATGATTGATGAGAACTTGGAAGGTGTCACACATCTTGGGATATCTGTCGGTTCCTTGACCTAGAGAGTAAATATAACTTATTTTAGAAAGACTTTAAATTAAAATACAGTGTAAATTGTCTCCTGCCCTTTCAGCTTTCACTTATTTCAGATGTTTTTTCTGATCCTTAATGCCACACTACAGTAATGATAAAAAAAGTCATTTTAATACCTTATTGTAGCTGCCAGTAATAACGCTGGTTTATAATGAAGCCAACAAATACTGAAATTTGAACAATTTGTGAAGTCAGTAGAAAATGTGTAACCACATACTCAGGCAAATAAGCTTTTCTTATATAACAATCACCCTACTCTTATAAAAAGCAGATGCAATTTCAAAGTGAAAGAAAATATGTGTTCTTCATTTTGAAAGACGCTTGTTTAAGAAATCATCTAAAAAAGTTCATAGCTTTGCATATACTGACTCTGCCTCCTCCTTTTTCTCAAGGAGATTGTTTTCAGCTCCTCCCTTTACCCCTCATCAAAGGTGCATACCACCCACCATGATCATGCTCCATTAAGCTCTTATGCTAAACAAAAAATTTCTACGAACTTTCATTTATCAACTTTCCCCCAAAGGTTGCATTGATGCATTTCATCAGGGATTTGCAAAACTATTCACAGCTTTGGAGACACAGCACTGAAGTGCCATGATCGATGGGAGAGGAATTCAATAACCACGCAACGTTCATGAGCAATCCTGGGTAGTGGTTTGGGAGAGGAACTGAGAGAACAGAAGATAATGAGCTAAGGTAGTTGATTGGGTTTTCGTTTAAAAGTGCACTGAGATTTTTTAAATGCTCTTGGCAGTTAGAACCTCACTTTTAAGTCTCATTCAAATAATGTTATTTTTGAGAAAAGCATAATATAATATCCTGCTGGGTAATACTTCTATCCTGTCCTGTGTAGGTATTTTACCTTGTAAAGAGAGGTGACATGCAAAAGTAGTTCATTATCACAAAATATCTCCTTTATTTATATACAATGATTTTATCAGGGTGACATTCTACTTTTTTTTGTCCATTCCATGGACAAAAATAATAAATACACATGTAAAATGTACACAAGATGGATAGTACTGCTTCAATACAGAACACTGCTACAAAGCTTTGTTATCTGGAGTTATGTTACTCAATGTTATCTGGAGTTATGTTATTTGTCCTTCCAAATACAGTCACAGCTTTGCACTGCTTACCTTAGCTGTCCTATTAAGGAAGATACACGTGCCTTCATAGGAACCAATTCCACTTTTCTCCTTCAGAGCCAAGACTGGTGTAGTACGGTGTGATCTTTCAGTCTTGGAATAAGAGGTTTTGGTCTTACAAACTGCTTCAGGGTGTGTCAGTCTGAACTCTTTTATTCTGCACTGTACATGTCTGGAAAATTGCTGCACCTCCTCAGCTGGATATTCTCATTGCTTAGCACATTCCCTGCAGCCCCTGACAAGAATGTTACTGTGGGAACAAGGGAATGTCCAAAGCACACGATGTTCTGGCAAATCCCAGCTGGCAGGCAGCCCTCTGGGGTCACAACTAGCCAGATGTGATGTGGGCTGCTCTAAATCAGACCACTGGAAAGCTTGAAAGACTAAGAATTTTTTTGCTACATCCACTTACCCCCAGCAGATACTGGGGCAGCTGAGGTTAGAGGCTAACATTGTGCTGCTTAGCAATTTTGAGATGGAACATCGATCACTGGTTTGCATGAAGAATAAAATGGTACATTCTGTTTATCCACGTGAGAGTCTATAGCAAAATGAGTTCTCCCATACACAAGAGGGAAAATTATGATGCTTAAGGCATTTATCTAATTCACAGTTTCTATCACAAAAACAATGGACTGACAGCAATGCTGTTTACAGTTTTATTTAACTCAGAGTTGAATAAAACCATTCTTGTGGGTGGCCATAAATAATTATGAAGTCACTATAATTAGAAGTTGATTATTTCTGAATCTTTTAGCCAGGATTGGAGTCCTGTCGTACTAGGTTGTTTATAAACACAAAATAGAATGTTCTTTCTGAGCATTTAATGACAAAAAAGGACAAGACATGATGTGGACAAGTAACCAAACAGAAAGTGGAGCAACTTAGTGAAAGTAATTGTATGAATGAAGGAGATGATCCTCACAGACCTATGTCAATATTCTTTTTTTAATCATAGGTGAAATTGTTATAATTATGAAAAACCAGCTTTTAAAACATGACTGTACTTTATATTTAAAGAAAACACTTTTGGAATGAAGACTAAGCAGAATTTTATTAAATTTCCTTCAACACTGTTTGTTAATTCTTATATAGACATAATTTGTATTATTTTTTATATAATTATTTACTGTGCATTATCTAATTTCTTTAAAACAGCCAAGATTTTTAATGTCTTTTATAATAATAAATAACTTGCTTTGAGTTGTTTAGTTTAGTTGTGCTTTAATGACAACCTTAGACAAGTGGTGAAGAATAAATAGTAGATAACGATGATGAATGAAGTTGGGTATCACAGAAAATAGGTGTCTAATCCAGCTTCTGCTGAAATCCAGGAATCGATTGCTATTGACCATGATGAAAACAAATGGAGAAAAGATCTTTGGGTTCAAGTCACAAGTTTTATGAAAAATTAGTCTGCATAGTTAAGCCCACATAAACCCTCAGCTGTGAGGCACAGTATTACTATCATTTTTAGACTGGATAGAGGTTATTAGTTGGAAAGTGGTTTATTTGTCTGAGAGCAGAAGAGCTGTCCTTTTATGTTATTGTATATGAGTAATTTAGAAAGACTTCAGTGGTCTTATGAAGGACAAAATAAACTACGACAGGCTGTAGGTATATCTAGATAAGGTATGACTGTATAGCATACTGCGTAACAGAACAGCTTGATAGTGAACTATATATTGCTTTTTTTCACTTGTTGCCTAAAAATACTGTAACAGCTCTCAGACAATAACTTTATATGATAAGAGAACAAGAACAGATGGGTCCCTTCCAACCTGGTTGTTCTATGATTCTATGATTCTATGAATGGTTCTCTGACCTTCTGTGCTGTCTAGGAGTGTTGCTTATTTACAGAATGCAATGCTACTTGTTTTGAATGCTGATGAGTTTGCCTTTTTCATATACAGCTGATAAAGCCATTCTTCTTAAGAACTCTGTGTGGATTGCAAATGTAACTTTAGTTGCATTATTCTATATCCTGAAAGAGAAGTAATTTAATACTAACTTCTTTTGTTTCCTGACCATTGTCTCTGAAACACTTCTGTCACTGGGAGACAAAATATTTTCCTGTGTATATCTACTTACTAACTAAAACTCTTGAAATTCAGTTTGAAAGAAAGCAAATTTTCATGTAACTGACCTGCTTTTATGCTGAATTCTGCACCTGCTCTAAGAGAGAATTTGAGGTAAGTGTTAACCAAAGGCTTTTTGACCAATGGCAGAAAATTAGTGGAAACAACAAAGACATGAAAAGCAAAGCCATGAAATGATAGACATAAAGAAAGCACTTGATGAATCAAAACGCAAACAATATTTTAATGATTTAATAAGAAAGAAAGAAGAATACTTTAGACACATGCATTTGATATATAACCCAGCCATGATGAAAGTTACTACTTTGGACAAATGGAGGACGTGGAAACTTGATAGAGAGAATAGATTATGCTAAACTTGTGTTTCTCCACACAGAAGGCCATCTAGTAAGTAGTTTTGGACAGCTGAAGGCAACTCCTATGGGGCTGTAGACTGGAGAGGATGTGGAGATAAAAATGACAATAAAAACAGATACGGAAGCTGAAGGAGAAAAGGCATACTCAGAGGATGGAGTCTTGCGATCCTTTGTAGAAAGTAGGAAAGAAACAGAAGGAGAATGGACAAAGATCTCATAAATGCAGATGAAAGTTGAAGCACAGTGAAAGTGGAGCAAGAACATCTAGATTCAGATAGGAGGTGTACTTCACTGTATCTGGAAGGACAGAAGACAAAGGAGAAGCCAGACTGGGCTGAGTGACGAATGAGGTCAGTGGGAAAGATTTCACTATGACTGTTCATGGCAGCTGTTGAAAAAACAGGTTAAAAGGATGGAAGCCAGAGGGGGTTTTGTGCCTTACTTTCACTTTTTCCTACTTTTCATAGGAAAGCAATACACATTTCTGTCAAAAGTATGAAAAACTAGTGAAAGTGAAAGGTTAAGGAAAGGCAGAGAGAGTAATAGGACAGCAGGGAGGATGGTGTGGCTCACTCATGGTGGGACTTTGAGGGGCAGTAACAAGTCCCACAGTCGCTGTGACAGAGTGGAGGAGTAAGTTTAAAATTAATAGCCTTCCCTTCAAATATGCTCTCATCTCTCTAATGGCTCTGCTTTATAATATTGCTGATTACAGACAAACCTGTGCACAAGCTATAGGCTCTTCTCCTGTTATGCATACAATGCAGGATGGGTTCCAGTGTTTTGTCCAACAGTTCTGTTAAAGGAAGACTCTGCTTTTTATTTTAAAGGACTCAGGGTTCCAAATCTTTGGACTGAGTGCCAAAAACCATTCATCAGGAAAGCTTTACAACTCAGCAATACAAAACCTGTTAGGATACAGATCACCCACAAGACAGTGTGAGGAGGAAATACGTAAAGCACTGGTTGACCTCAGCATGATTAATGGATTTTAATGCATTGAACTCTGTTTCTTATAATGTGAATTTTATGCTGGCTCACTCATGGTTGTTTATTTTTATTTTTTGATGGAGGAGGAACCTCCATTTGTGAAACTTTCATTCATATAGAAGTTAATGACATTTCATGTATAACAGCAAAATATTTGCACTGAGAAACAACCATCCCAACTGTATCTACTTCTTCTCAGCAGACTGTTCCCTTCAAAGGTAGCCTTTAAAAATTACAGACCTTGCAGAATTTCTGTCAATCGCCTCTATCATGAAAGGATCATTTACGGGATGTGAAGCTCATTTACTGGCCTAGAGAAATGAATGGCATCTCCTCTATTACTACAAAGACATCCAGTTCCAGCAGCTTTGGTCAAAGAGTATTCTTAGTTGGAAGAGAATTCCAAGGATCATTGAGTCCAATTCCTAACTCCACATAGGGTGACTTAAAAATTAAGCCGTTGATTGAAGAGTGTAGTCAAAATGCTTCATGAACACTGATGGGCTTGAGGCCTGACCATTTCCCTGGGGAGCTTGTTCCAGTGCTTCACTGCATACTCAGTGAAGAACTGTGTCTTAAGGAAGATGAAGTGATTTTGATTTTCCTGGGTTAACATAGGCCCAGCAATTGTTGGGAGTCCTGATTAGGTCAAGTGTGACTTATAGAGCCCCTTATGTGTGCATCAGGAAGTGAAAAAGTGTTATCAAAATTGTATTTGGTGACATACATATGAATGACATCTAGGGTTCCCATGTGTTCCTATGTGTTCATAGTGATTTGCTACATCTATTTGTACGTAGTGTTTGAGTTCACCTTTCCCTCTGAGCCTGCTTACATGCAGGAGCTTGGTCCTGTCAACTGCTGGGTTCATGTGGCCTGTAAGAAGTCACCAAACAGTAGGAAGTGCTCCGTGATGAAAATACTTGCCATCACTCCTAATCCAATCATTCCTTGTGTTCCATGTTGCTGAGTCCTAACTCTTGGAGCATCATTTCCAATTACAGAGCACTGCCTTCTGGTTGTGTCAGGCTCTACATTTAGAGGCACTTGGTCACCTGTACTTAGTGCATTGGTTTTGCTCATGATTTGCTGTAGCTGACGTGAACGGGGCTGAGCCAAGTTCTGCTGTCAGAAGATGGAATTTTGCTTTTCCTCTTTCCTTCCAGGATGAGTCTCTGCAGCAGCTGGCAGATTAAGAGCTGCCAGCCTGTAACTCCAGCACTCCAAAACTGTCCTGGATCATGCAGTGGCCATGTGCTTAGGGGTCTTGGTGCTGGGCATGTGAGGCCTGGACACACCGTACAGCAGAGGAAGCGCCTCTGCTTGTGTTTTTCAAGCTGATTCTTTATATTTTTGACAGGACTTATGAACTTCCAAAGCCAAAGGGCTCCTTGCCTTGTCCTAGTTTCAAGCAAGCCAAAGAGATTATAACTCTTTCCAGTCTTAGCTGCAAAAGGCTTATTCTCTCTTAGTGATACTGAGAAGAGAGAATGAACCAGGGGACTGTTGTTAGCCATACACAGTCAGCTGAAGGGCTTCCAGAGATTTCTGCATCAGGTTAAGAAGTTAAGGCTAAATCTTAATTCAATTCAGTTCAGTGTCACAACAGTGAAAAACAACAGCAGATTAAGCCTACTGTATTAGAAATGCTCTAGCACTAGATGAAAAGAAGGAAGGTGACACCTGTTTCATAAGTATGCGACTTTAACCTAGAGCTACAGTTTTGTCTGGTTGGCCCTTTATATAAACAAAAAGTCCAGATCCATTTATGTAGCTCACACTACCCATTAATCTCCCAATAAGACAGTCTCCATATTTCACCTTTGCTCTGACTAGAGTTACTTGTTAATCCTGGGCTAAATTTAAAAGAGTGAACATATTACACAGGGCTTATACCAGCTAGTTCAAGTCCTTTAGCAGCTGGTAACTTTGTCTGTTCACTTAATGACAAATTAAAAAGACATTTAAGAGGCATTTTGGCTCTCCTTTGTACATTTTTCTCCTTGAAAGTGTTAGACTTCAATACCTTTCTTCATATATGCATTGGCACTTTTCATAATTGCTTAAGTGCAAGTTCAAAATTTACATATTTAAGCTCCTTAGAAACAAAGGTGTTTTTAGATACATTATTTAACATTTGGGAGGGTTTATTGCCTGCTCATTTCCTTATGGAAATCATACCATTAGAATCTGAAAAGTGGTTATCCACAGGAGTATCCACTTGCTGTTCTGAGGTGGTAATTCAGAGCCATGCCATTATGACACAGTATTGAAAAATACTAAACGTAATGTAGAAAAAAACACTGATTGTTTTTCTAGTAGCTGATATCATCACCAAAGCATTTCATACCCGTTAACCACACAAGCTATATCTTAACCATGTGATCTACATTTTAAATATCAGACTTAATCAAGAAAGAAATTATATTATGCAGAAAGATATATATGTTCTTAGCTGGCCAAGGCCAAAGAATGACCTTATCAGCATCCTATCACACCTTGAGCAACTTGCTTTCCCTAGTAGAAAGGTAAAGCATGCAAGTCCCCAAATTCCTGAGTTTTACCACATCTTCTGCCACTCTTTCTGAAGATTTCACTGGACTGCATTTTCCTGTGTCAATGTGAGGCTGATGTCTAAAGAAAACGTGTAGCACACCCATGGACACAAGAGGAAATGATGAGAAATGCCAGTTTCAGCAGGCCAAGAAGATAATAGAGGTGCTGAAACAAAAGGTCATGTTTCAGGTGAGGTAATTGCCTTGTGATGTCAGTGTACAATGGGATGGTTTGGGGAGTGGCTAGGGAAGAGGGAGAGAGCATAAAGTATGGGTGAGGTCTTGAGGCTCATTTCAGGATCTGGCAGTTGGTTAAGGCAAGTCACTTCTCTGTAGACCTCTGACACCTATCAAATATCTAGATTCTTCTCTTATCAGTTCTGGAAATGACAGTTACACCTCATTAGATATATTCTGATTACACATTTCTTGTTGGAAAACAATAGAATAGAATGGAAAATTTACCTAAAGAACAAGGTTACTTTTAGTAGTGTAATTTAAAGAAAATAACATTTTTTTCCCTGTTCAACCATTTCCTAAATGAAAGGGTTTTATTCTTTTGATGATAATACAAAATTGGTTTGTTTTGAAACTTTAATTGAGCTATGAGGTGGAAAAAACCCTGTATTTTCAACAGGGAAACAGCAAAGTGCATAAAGCATTCAACCAAACTATGATTTGTTTATTAATGTCTTCAATGTCATGATTTTTCATCCTGTTTTGGATTGGATAGCCATTTTGTTGTCTGTGTGGAACACTTTGAGAAGACCAATGATGATTTAGAGAGGTTCTGCTCTATTTGTGCTTAGAGCTCCAGACTCTGTACATATTTGCTGCTTTCTCAAGCAAAGTAAATGAAAAAGTTAAACTTTTCCTTTCAGTAGCCTAATGTGAATGGGGTAGAGTGACAGGTCTTGTAGGTGAATGGACATTTTGATTTCCAGAATATTCTCTGTTTTCTTTGTCACAGTCATGAGAATATGTAAGACCATAGTTTCATTTCTGGTATCCATTTGACACTGAAGGATGGATACAGTGGCATATTAAGATAATGTTCCTTTGCAGTTAACAGAATGCCATGGTGAACACCTGATACAAATCCTATCTACTTCTGATTCAAATATGGTGCTCAAGCAAGAGTTAAAATAATGCCATTTGTTTCTTTCTCTCCTCCCTCACTGTTTCACAGTCTGAAGTTACCCAAATTCAGGGCCTCGGTTCTGTTCAGCCCTTGCAAAATGAGTGGGTTACTGGCTGATGCCAGATTTATAAGTGTTAAGTGAAAGGTGTTTCTCTGAAGAGTCTGATCACGTGCCATGAAAAGTCACAGAAGTAGATTTCAGCCCTGATTTAGAGCTGTAATTTCTGCAAAATACTGGGCTTTCTTTCTCTGTATGTCTCCCATCTTAAGGGTGACCACTTTAACTATCAATTCAAAATGAAACTCTGGCTCACTGTGTCTGCTTCTGGAAAAGGGAAGGAAAAAGGAAAATAACTGAAACCTCAAATAGAGGATTCACTTCCATTATTGAATTTTATAAGGTGATATGTGACATATAAAAGTCTGTATTGGTAGCCTGGGATCACCACATGCTTGTGTTTCTGCTCTCTCTCATCTGGAATGAACTTGGACTATCTGTGCTATGGTTTGGACTGGAGTTAGTTTTTCCCTTTCTCTTAAATTGGTGACTACAGGATGTGGCAGTTCTGATTGTACTGAAAATTGCTGTAATTGTTATCAGGCAATAAACATTCAATATATTTTTGTAAGATGAAGAGCTTAGTGGCAGTTTTCCAGTCTTTGGGAAAATAACTGGAAGCAAAATGGTAATGTTGCAAATTGAATTTGGGCTTTGAATACTGAGAAAGTTGGCCTGCCTTATTCTGTTAAAAACTGAAGATTACTGTAAAACTCATGGCAATGTGAGACATGTTCTCAGCAAAGAATGAATATAAATGTTTTTTTCACATAAAAACACATTGTAAGTAGTGCAGGAATGCGTAACTGTCATAAGCATAACTGCTGTACAAAAAACAGAACAGGAATGTGAATTAAATGTTCTTACAAAGGGCATAATTTTCCTCTTTTGTTCTCTACTAGGCCATATATGGGCAATTTCTGCAAATGAACCTGCAATAGGAACTTCGTATTGTGCATTCACCTTTAAAGCAAACTAAAGATAATGCTTGTATAATTTACTTGAGAGTTCTTATTTATTACTCCAAATTTATAGTACTTTTTAAAGTACTCCATATGTGTGGATGGGAGAGAAGATTCTTAAGTTGTTAACATTTGATCTCCTGTTATAATTAATCAGATTCAGAATGTAGCTTAAATAATGTGTTTATATAGTGTCATCTAAGAGTTTTACTTGCAGTCGTGCTTAGAAACTGTATTGAATTGGACTAAATACAGGTGAAGTCTTTTCCCCTTTTGATAAAACACATTTCCACCGGATATTTCTCTTACTTTATTTTAAGACTTGATGATTTTAGAAAACGTAAAGCCAATTCAGAAATCCTGTAAGTATTTTATCAGCCCAGTAATGTCCATAACTCCCTCACTACAAACATTACAGGATGCAAAATATGTTCTTGGATTAAGAAGCTCCCTTTTAAAATAAACAGGAGGAAACATAGAGGAGAGACAGAAGAGTGTAACTTGTTTAACATTTAACAAGCATCTTGATCCTTTTTCTGGACTGATTGCCATGCTTTTGAAGAAAGAAGCAATTACATTAGATAGGAGTGCTGTTTCCTGGCACTGTGAGATCGAGTGTATTTGGGTTCTTTATAGAAGCAGGAGTGTGAATGCATAGCCCTGCCTCTAGGGTGGTTTTATTGATCATTTTTCTGAGTATATCTGGGAGAAGTTCAGACCTCACTGAAACCAGTGAGACTTTGCTCACTGCCTTTAATGGGGCCAGGACTTTGTGAATGTTCAACCTTTCAGTCACTGACCAGCTCCATTGGAACTACATTTAAGCTTTTCTTTTTTACTACTGCAAGTTGCCTCATCCTGGCCCTAGACTGCAAAATGACTCCCAAGAAATTTTCTTTCTGGAAAGTACATCATTGATGATCTTAGCATGGACTCTTGTTAGCTGACACACACCAATATTTCTATGAAAGACTGGGAGCCCAGTAATAAAGCCTGAACATTTGCTAGGTGGGGAATTTTTATTAGGCTGAGTCAGATCAAAGTGCTGTCTACTAAACCTTGGTCAGCCAGTGGGAATCTTCTGCGTGGGATCCTGATGTTAAACAGTGCGCCTTGGTCCATATTGGGATCTCTGACAATGCTGCAACAAAACTAGCAGTGATACTGGATCCTGTAGGGGAGGAGATCTGAAAGCTGTGGGTCTCTAAAAGAATGAGGGGTTGATTTGTATTACATCCGCAGAGAGAGACAGACATATACAGCATGCAAATTCACTCAGCTTGTTCTGATGATGTTTGTCTCCAAAATCAAAGAATCACAGAATCACCAGGTTGGAAAAGACCCACAGGATCATTGAGGCCAACCATAAACTCAGTCCTCTCATTAAGGATGTATCAGATATTAAACTGATAAGAACAGATACTACGTATGATCTTAGCCAAAAGGCCAAGAAGCAATGTTTGAATGAAATGATTTACAGAAGTCAGCTTTGAGATGTAGCAACTGAACACATGTATTTCAAAGTCTCAGTAGTGTTTAGATATAAACTTATTGCAGACTAGTGGATCTTGAGGTCCTTGATGCCTAATCTGTGTCTGAAAACAATGGATCTGGGCACCAAAGACCTCTGTCTACTGCTAAGCAAAGGTGAAGAAGGATTCAGTGCTCCTGTGCATTGTCTACTTTTTGGAAGAGAAATCTTTGAGTTCCAGGTAGGTGCCAGAAGCTACTCCAGACAATGAATAAGGATGCCTAAGAATGGGTTTGTGAAAGAAACTGAGAGATAGGCCTTTTGATTTGCTTACTAGGCTGTTGTTTGGTCTCTGCCTGGGATTCCTAGTTAGGTTAGGAGGTGTTAATAGGGTCATACACAGGAGGCTGATGCTGGAGATACTTAGGAGGTGAAGGTGACTTGAGATCAAGGGGGTTAGGTAGTGTTGTATTCACACAGACTGCTGACAACACTCATGCCAGTGTGCTGCCCCTGTTCAGTTTGTGTTCCATCCACTTATCGCTGGATTGCTGTTTTTTCAGCTCTGACCTGGAGTTTGTGGATTACTTTCCCTGAATTACTTTCAGGAGAACTAGGGTTGAATGAAAAATTAATTCCATAAATCCTTCACTTGTAATGCATCTTCAGTAGAAGAGGAAGTTGTCTTTGAGACAACTCAAATATCATAATTCATCACAATGGTTGTATCCAGATTTCAAGTTACCCTCCTAACACAGTTATAAATCTGTTGCATGACCATCTGGTGGTTACATATTAGGGTAATGTTCCAAAAATTTTCCACTAGTCACAGTATGTTCCATAACTTTGGGAGGTTATGTAAAATACTGAAATTGATTGTAATCTCATTTTGTTCCTGGGGAACATAAAGAAATAGGTGGTGATATGCAGTCCTTCTGATAGTGCAGGAGAATTGAAAAGGTGATTTTAAGTGGTACTCAGTACAGGAAGAAGTAAAATACATTGGAAGTTGTGTTTTCTTTTTTCTTTTGAAAGAGCAGAGCTTTATTGTGGACACTAGCAGCCTATGGTTTTCAGTCACTACAAAACAATCGAAGATTTAGAGTGTTCTGAGTGTAAGATATAGTATGCTTAACATTTAAGCCTTCAAGCAGGCACATATTTCACCTCTGCTAACTTCCTCTCAAATTTGGTAATGTGTTTTGGATTAAACATATTCAAACAATTTATGTGTCTGCATAAACTATACCAGCCTCTACTATGTGTTGCTGGTTTGTCGCTTTGCCATTAAAGTCTCAAGTCTAATGCAGTAAACAGAAATGTTATTTTGACTTTCCTTAGTCTCCGCGCAGCTTACCAGCTTGCTGTGTGTCAGCCACGTAAGTAACACTGTGACAGGTCAAGAGGAAAGCTGGCAACTTTACAGCTAGGGCACCTCTCTGCAAATAACACAGGCTATTCCTACCTCTTTCCTGGATGACACTGGATTTCCAAAGTCCTTGTGACTCCTTTGGCTTTTATCCTTCTCTGCTGAGTCTCTGCCTGTGCTTTGGACTCCTTGGTTCCTCTGTTCCTTTACCTACAAGAAGCGACTGGGGGCAGATCTGCAAGAGAAGGCAAAGCACTGCTTGTGAGTGAGCAGTGTGTTTAAGATAAAGGAGTGAAGGGTGTGAGGTGGCTCAAAGTATTAGTCCATAAGGGGTTTGTTGGAGCCAGGAAAATCCAGCTCGTCCAGACTGGCTCTGCTTTCCTTTCACCCCCTCCTGTGAGTAATGCAAGTTGTTTATTTCTTCATCCCTGCCCTTGCAGAGAACAACTAGGCGTTCATTTCTCTTCCCACCTCCTTCTCTCCTAGGTCTCTCTTTGTTCCTTGAAGAAGTGGGAAAGGACAGGGGAAGGGAAAAACTGCAAGGAAAACCACTTTCGCTCCTTTTCCTTGCTGGCTTAAAAGCCAGTGGAGGCAAAACCAGATGAACTTCTTGAGCACAGGGAAAAGAACACTGCGACAGATGCAGAACAAACATCTTGCTGTCTGGGGCTTGTAGCCTGCCCCAAGACCTCTTCTTCTTCAGACCCTGAGCAGTGACAGCCCCTTTGCTATTGGATTAGATTCCTCTGCTGCTGCCTGTACATTTCCTTGAAGTACCCTAACCAGAGACTGCAGCTAGGACCAGTTTTAGAACATTAACTTCTTTTTATTTTATAATTTTTTTCTAGGCCTTTCCTCCCTCTATTTTTAAATTTCTAAGTAATTACTCAAATAGATGTTTATTTGATAATCTAAAGAGAGGTTTGAAAAGAAATGCACTTCATTATATAGGAAGATGCTATGTAATCTTCTAAAACATTCCAAGTTTTCTCCACATTCCAACTTTCCTCCACATTCCAAGTTTCCTCTTAATATTTTACAGTCTTTTTACTATTTATTTTGTATCTCTTTTCTTGAAAGTGTTTGTTTTGGGGAGGTCAAAACAAAATTCTCCCTGTGTCTCTCATCAACTGTAAGATGAATGTATACAGTTGGAACAAGTTCCATTGAAGCTCTCATGCAGAATAAACAAAGTCCTGACTGAAGGCTTGACTCATGATAGACCTTTAATGACTATTGTAATGAAAAAGTAGTTAACATATTCTCCAAAAAAAGGGTGTAGCTTTGCTATGGAATCAGCAACACATCAAAATATGGGCAGCTGAGGGAAAGATTAAAAGTGCAAGGCTGATACAGAGACGATGGGTATTGCAAAGAACATTAGCAGCTGTGCGTTCATTAAAGAGGGCGATGTAAGTGCACTTGGGAGGTCAAGCATGTCGTGGGGAATTTCTGATGTTACGGGGTCAGGCTCTTCAGATGGAATCAGCCTACAGAAATGGGTATTACAGTAGGGTTTTGTAACTGTGCAGTCACCACTTAAGGTTTTTCAGGCTGTATCATTCTGCCCCGTGGTAATGCAATTTTGCCTCATATGTTCCTGTGCTCTGGGGAATCTGGGAGACCGTTTTGCGAAGGGAGGTTTGGTATTTCTATAGATGGAGCTAGAGAGCAGGGAGATGCCTATGAAATGACTGCGCATCCTTAACAAAGGAGATCTCTTTTTCACCGGCTTGTCTGCTAGTGTGACAGCATAACACTTGGCAGCCAACTAACACTGCATGCTGCTCTTGTCATCATGTAGTGGAGCAGGAAAACTGCTGACATGGAGAAGTGCAGGCAAAATCAAACATAATGATTCATAGCTTGGAAAACTATGTGTCCTGGGGAAAGATTAATCAAAACTGGCCCAGAGAGCTCAGGGATAGTAATATGTTTGCATATTATAGTTACTGGGTGATAGAAAAATATCTGGATGAGTTGGGCCAGGTTCACATATGCTGTTTTAGGAGGTACATTTTTTATTTCTGCTGTTAAAAAAGACCCTCTTGTAAAAGTCTAATCTCTCTGTGAGTGAGAGGCTAGAAAACCTGCCTTGTATAGCTTACAGACCTATGACATTCACACAGTTCTATGAAGGGCTGAGTGGAAAGTCCTAGAAAATTATACTTTCAGGCCATTGCTTAGTGAGGGAAAGATGCTATGGGAGTTTTGGGACAAGATTATCGAAAGGAAATAAGACACCTCATTCCTTGAAGAGTTCAAGTGCCTGAGATTGTGGTCTCATTCTCTGTGTCAATGAAAAATTAAAGTTCTCATTTTAAATTTAGTGCTATACAATAATAGATTTTGGAAGGTATGTATTTGTCTTTCTGTAGACCTAATCACCTTTGAGATAAAGAGGACAGTGAGTGGTCTCAAAGATTTGGTACTAGTTTGAACAATAAGAGAGAAAACATCCTTTTACCTAATGGAAAAATATAAACTGATGATCTGAGAGGATGGAATATTTCAAACTGAATGTATCAGGGAATGTATTTAATAAAATAATTCACTGAGTATGACTAGAGAATACTTTTCCAAAGAAACTTCTGAATTTGTTGACCATTTTTAACTAGATGTACGTGCCATTGTTTTCTGAAAATTATGAAGTTCCTGTGTATTGTGAGAAAACTAGAGCTAGGAAAGTCATTAGTACACCTATAGAAGGAAAATGTTTCAGCACGCATATCCTGGCCAAGCAACTGATGCACAAAATATTTGGAAACAAGCACAGTGTGTGCTGCCTTTTGCTTGACCTGAAGCTGAAGGATATGGGAGGGATGGGGGCAGCGCGAATTGCAGGGAGGGGAATTTATCAAAGGAATATGTGAAAGGGTCTTGGGCTGTTGCAGTATGGAGGGTCTAATGATGCAAGCCACAAATCTGTAGGAAACCAGGCTTTATTAGTTCCACTGCTTTTGGAACAACTTGTTTAAACTTCCCTTGTAGGTAATTAACTTTCTAATGGCACTGTGAGATAGGCCACCTGCAGAACCCTTGGGCAGAGGGATTCACAAGCATGTACAGTTCAAAATAGGGCCTCATGGAAAACTAGGCAAAAGTGTGTTAGAATAATATTTACATTCAGTAGCATTAAGTACATCTGTTTGTTATTAGTGGGAGGCTGAGTGGGCTAAAAATCTTCCACAAGAGAGTGACCCAGCAGCAGAAGGCCAGGTACCTCAGACAGATTTTCTATAGCTACCAACAGAGATATTTTCAAAACCATGGCAAAATTTCCTTGTTAGCATCAATTTGAATACAAAGGAGATAAAATTTTGCCTATTTGAATATAGAAATGCGTCACTTCTGTCCCTTTAGGTCTCTGATTTTATACTTATTTTCTCTGTTACTCCTGTGTTTACATGCAAAGTAAAACTTTACATAAAGTTTTCATGCAAATCAAGGGAATGCAGCTCTGGGTGAAATCAGTGTAAACCAAAGACAGTCAGCCTGTTTGAAAAAATCAAGGATGTTAGTCTTACACATCATAATTTAAAAATTCCCAGGAATATTATTAAATGTAAAAGTATTACTACCTCTGATTTATTAAAAAAAGACACAGAACATGAGATTTTTATTTGTGTAATTCAGTTTAGTACTCCTTAACCTAACTTTGATGTCTGAAGATCATGCACATAAGAGCTGACAAGGATTATGGATTCTGATGTAGTTGTGATGATTTAAACTACCTGGAAATAATGTTTAATTTCAAGTGAAACAGCTATGGCATAACTAAAAACAGAGTCCAGATCTTTCAATCCCCTGTCTTAGATGTATGCTATCAACGTGTGTGTATGCATAAAATAGTATTAGGGAGATGGGCTATTCTTGTTTAGGGTTAGGGATTCCACTGACTTGGGATTCAGGCTATAGGGTTCAATTTCATGTTCTGCTACGGATTAGTTCAGTTAAAAAAGTAGTAACTATCTCCGTAACCTGTAACTATTATCCATTTATCTGTATCCCTTTCATTATTCTGTTTAGATTTGTAAGAGCCTGAAGGACAAGGAAGAAAAGGCGTTCTGTATATGCATGTTTGTACATAACACACAGCATGTAAGACTGTGGAGGTCCCCCACCCTTGTGAATTAACTCTTTCAAACCTTAAGTTAAATTGGAGAGAGATTTCTAACCCTGTAAGCTGTTCTTACAACCTATTCTCTAACCACAGATTATTGTCTTTCCTTTAAATTATTAAAAATCTCTCCATCCAGCCCCACTGCAAGTTTCATCTAGCTTTCCCTTTAGAATTGCACTCATTGTCAAGAACTGCCTTGCTCTCTGGTCTAGTGTCAATCGTATCCAATCATTGGATGTTTGTATTGAGTGGTATTTCCTGGCCAGTCTACCTCTTAAGTGCTCTTCAAGGTATAAATATGGTTAGACATTATGTTACACCTTTGTCTTGTGCTAGTACATTCTTGCGCTCTGTACTATTTGGAATGAAGGATCCTCAGGCTATTTTGTCTGCATGACATATTGAAAGCCGAATATAAACCACAGAACTCAGTTCTTCTGCTCAGCTAGTCCCCCATATTCTTAGAATTCCCTAGGGTGCATAAGACAGATCTGTGGGAGTGACAGACGTTATATAGAAGCCATGAAAGACTTGTGTGGCCCTGGAAGGTTTTGTCATCCCCTACTGGAGAGCAGGGGATACCCAAAGATATCTCTGGTGGCACTCAGCACTGTTACTCTCTAACCTCAAATCATGCAAACCAATATTTATTAATTATTTAGCTTCCTACAGTTAAAACTTGCCTCATGGAAATCATCCCTGAAGAGAGGAAAAACCACAAAGTTCTTTTGATTTGACCAGATCTGGAAGGAATATATCTAATCTGTGCTTAATGAGAAATGAGCACTGGGAAGTGAAACATCTCCAAAAAAGTATTAACACAATAGCAACAGATGCAAAGAGCTGCATGTCTGGAGCTTAACAGCAGAAGTAACCACCCTATTATGAGAGTCAGAGTGTTGTTTTGTGGTTTAGGAAAAGCAAGTAGGTGTGACCAAAATGACTGTCCTTTGGGAAGATGGAGTCAAAGGGCACGTGCCTGAGAACCACAAATATGAGCTACTCAGAAAACAAATAAAGACCTCTAAACTAAAATTTGCAAGTGACTGAAAAGGTCACCTTGTGAAAAGCACAAAGAATAAAGTAAAAGGAGGTGATGAGGTGTGTTTGAAATAGTGGCTTCATCTTCTGTGTAAGTGCACCAGATGAGGAGCAATGTGGGTCAGTAGATTCCACACTGGATCCTCCAAGGTCCTTCAGTCTGCTTGGGACACAGCTGCTCATTTAATGATTAGTAATGTGGGTGGCTAATGTGTTCAAAATGTGTTGAGTTTTAGAGCTGTGCTATTTAAACAGTGCAGAATGGCAAGACTTTGAAAAAATGTTAACATTTTATAAGCTGTGTAGCTGCCTGAAAAAAAGGAAGCAAAAAAAAATGGGAGACCACCTACTTACCACCTGAAAGTAAGACAAGCATTTCTTAAATAAATTCAAATGCAAGCAATGAGTCACCCTTTTGCTTCTATAAATTTTTGTGTAGTGTTTTTCTATTGAAAGTCATTTGGTTTCAGAAAGGTATGGATCCGATTCTCTGCTTTATTGTACTAACTCATCTTAATAGAAAATGGAGAGATTACTCATTCAAGGATTTACTCCAAAGACTTACTCCCCTCTGTCTCCCTGCCAGCTAAAACTTTCTACTGTAATACTATGCTCTCTAATTCCAGTACTGCCACTTGTTTACTGTAAACCCTTTTCATGCTCATGTGAAAGCTGATGGCTCTGCTGAAATTACTCATCAATTTTCAAATCAAGTTTTATATAAATATGGTGAACTGTGTTCTATTCAGACCTACCACGTGTGCTATAGTATAGTTTCCTTTCAGTGTGCTAGTTTCCTTTTTTATTTCCAACTTTTTTCCTCTTTTTTTTTTTTTTTTTTTTTTTTGTTTTCAGTCAGTTACAACTATTTTGATGAGTCTCGTTTTGTTATGTGTGGCCACTTACCTGTTGCAAGCCGCTTATTGGCTTCCACATGTTGTTAAAATGTGTTTGGAAGAGGGGATTAAGTTACTGTTTCTAGCTGTGAGTTTGTTTGGTCACTTGGACACGTTCACTGGGATGTGAGATCCTAGAGTCCATACAGAGCCTTCCAACTGGAGATTTTCTTTCTTCACTGTGGGGGACCTCACACAGGTTTCCCCTGTGAGTTCTGCTGCAAAAATGCATCACAGCTTTACTAGAGCAAAGTGAATTCTCTTCAACACAGCTCTCGGTATTCACTGCCTTTGGGATATTACTTGAGCTGCCTCCCTCCAGAGGTTAAAAGAGAAATAGGAACTGTGAAAAATCTTGATGTCCTTTGTGGAAAACATTTCTTGAATAATTTCTGGTAAATTTGATTCAGTGAGTGAAGGCCATCCTTGCTTTCATTTGAGTTAAAACTGAGGAACTGGGAACTCAAATAGGATGTTTAGCTATGAGTGACCAAAAGAACCCTAGTTTCCAGAAGTATTTTTAATGCATATTCCCTGTTAGAATAATTTCCTACTAATTACCGTACTACTTTGAGAATGAAAGTATTGTAAGCATATATTAGGCCATGTTTTGGTCAAATCTGTTTCCTTGTGACTGCTGTGACTGCTCTAGATTTTACTCATTATCAGCTTTTCACTGATGCCTTCCTATGGCCATTTATTGTACTTAAGTGTGTTTGGGGAAGATGAATGTTCTTGTGAGTCTTAGAAGTTCATAGAAATAAATAACATGCAGTAAGTGTGATATTTACATTATATGGCTCTGTTTAATAGGCTTTGGGCATAGCTTTGGAAGTAAGAGTTAAGGCAGAGATGATGAATATGTTTAATTTGCTTGATTATCTCAAGCCGAGTAAATATACCTAAGCAGCACAGGAAAGAGAAGACAACTGTCTGGTCCTCTCTCCCAGTGGTGTTTTGCATGTGTTACACATCTCAAGTATCAGCAGCATGGCCATGTGCTACAGTAGGAGAACCAATCTCATAGACAAGGTTAGCATTATATGCAACTTGAAGTCATGTAGGTTTGTATTTTCTTGCCTGTTTCAATTTGACTACTTTTCTGGGTTTTCTACAATTATGTTGTTTTAATGTCCTGGGAAGATACATTATTTTTTTTGCATGACATTGCATGAGATCCCCTAGTAATGGAATTACAAAACAAAACAAACTGAAAAGAAGCTACTCTTTTCTTTACAAATGTTGTATGTAATATAGCAATAAATGGACGCTAATGAAATGGACCAGTAAATTCAGTCTCTTCCTAAGTGGTAAAATACCTGAATCCTTATAGTAGCATTTTGTCTGAAGAGCTGGATGTGATTTGATGGAATTTGCAGTGACTTCCTGAAACCACTGGGCATCTAAATAACCAAACAAGCATGTTATGATCTTAAAGGTAACTCACACATCTAGGACTGTGTATGTAGTGGCAATTACTTGTGGGAATGCATGGAGGAAAACAGTGTAATGTCTACCAGGTGGCCAACAAACTTGAATTATTTCTTTCTGTTTTGCTCATCCAGGAAGTTACCCAGCTATTTTTAAATAGTAATCCATGAACATAGTGACACTTAAGGCTCTTTCTTGAGGAAAAAGAAGGACAGAGAAAAAAGAAATATCCTACCCATGTATATCTCTTGCTGCCTCTTTCTTTCTGTCAGAGGGTTTACATTTTTTTTCCAGTCTAAAGGCAAGAGTCCAGGAGTCCTTTCCAGAAGTCCTGCACTTTAAAAGGTGTAGCAACAAGACAATCACTGAGTCTTTCACTCAAGTGCTTTTACCTCTGACGTATGAGCTCTCTTTTGGCAAGTTCCTAGGAAGTTTACTAATACTTAGAGATGGTGATGATTGTCAGAAGACGGCATTTTGTCACTAGAATTGTCACTACTCTCTACAGTACTAGATCATGAGGAAACACGGGCGTATGTTCTCTATCAGCTGTACTTTCCAAGTGGAAAAATTAAGATTTAAAGATTTGATCTGTTAAAGGTTTTTCCATAGAATCTACTTCTTCTATTTATCATTTTAAAAGAAAACTGAGAAGCTTTGTTAAATCCCTGGGCTTTAATGTGGGAAATGAAGGTTCATTTTCTAACACTACCACAGATAGAAAATGGGATTTTGAGCAAGTTACTCAAAACTTGACCACATAGTATTAACTGTGTTTAACATGTATTTTTCAATGTTGGGTCTTTAACTTGTTCAGCTCATAGCACAAGTGAAATTCTGTTTTCAAGAATTACCTGAAATTAAAGAAAAGACAATTGTAAAACGAAAAAATCTGTATGGTAAATAATTTCCCTGTTATCCAATATGTATGAAATATCTTTGTAGCAAACTAATAAACAGCCACGTGCTGATAAAGGGGATTTGCAAAACTAAATGGAAAGGCCAAGTGAAAGCAGGAGAGGAAAGAGGTAGAAAAGAAGAATCAGACAAAAAGCCAATAAATGACAGAGATGTGGGCTGGTCACATTTGTCTCTAGTACTAGAGTTTAATTTTCTTTACACTTATATGGCCAGGGTGGAAGGCAACCCATCCTTTGCTCTGTGTGGTCAGAATGCCCCTGCCCTGTTCTGAGGACTGATTTACATTCCTTTCACTGTTTAAATTCTGGGGATGAGCAGGGTGTTATCCTTGTGGTGCTCATGAGAGATTCAAATTTGCATTAAGCACCCTTAAGCACCTCTAGTAATTAGTGAATATTTGGATATAAAACCCAGGATTCGAGACTCTTAATTTCTTTTACTGTCAAATTTTTGGATTTCTTTCGAAAAAATAACCCACCAAAATCTGACCAAAAATCAAGAGCAAAACTGGAGGACCTTCCCAGGACATGTGTAGAGGTTTATCTGTATCTTTCTCATAGCACTACCATTCAGGGAAGAGCTTAAACTGTAGTCTTTTCAACACTCCAAGAGACTCTATTTGTAGTGATAGCTTGACTTATCTGGGCTCTTTTTCACCCATTACTGAATGAATTGTGGAGAATAATTAGCCGGGAATTTCCTGAATCCTCTCAGTACTTCAGGAGTGCTAGCTACTGTCAAAACAGTAAGTAAGCCCTACTCAATAGATGTTTCTGATGTACCACATTGTAATCATTCCTTTGTGCCAGGCTTTCACCCTCTAGGATCTGAAATGGGAAACTGCCCCATTAAGACCTCACTTGGAGACAGTCGTGAAGACACTCTCCACCCAGTCCCCATATTCCAGTGCAAATCTATACATCTGAATTATGGCATACACTATCAGGCATGACAAGGGAATCTATTGACTCCTAGAAGAATAGTCTTTACCGCAACAATGATCCCACAACCTCAAAAGATAAGACGAAATCATTACTGCTTTTCAAGTGTGCTTATTAGAAATGTTTAGGCAGTCTGAAATATGTGAGAGTTAAAATAACAAAGACGTAAGAATTTTCTGGTGAAACATATTACATTAGAAAATGGCAGCCTATGGAAACAGAAGCAGTCTGGGAGAAAAATACAGTATAGCTAAATCTCCTAATGTGAATTATTTTAAGGAAAATCTCTGTAACTGTTGAAATGTGTTTCTGGAAGCAAATTAATGTATTTTTCAGAAAACATATTACTATGCAATTTTAATGTATACTATTTCTTAAGCATTCTCTTGATCTGAATTTTTGTTCTGATTTGGAAAATAAATCAAAATATTGAAAAACTTTTATGGAGTAACAAAACATAATTAATAGAGTTGTCTTGAAGGTGCAGGCTTGAAGGTAAAAGAATGTTTCTTTCAAGTAGGTTGAATCATCATGTTAGAATTCTTAATGCATTCATGATAGTTCTCCAGCCTGTCCAGGTCCCTCTGGATGACATCCTGTGCTTGATGGCCAGCATCCAGGAGATTGGAGATGTTCTCTGTGTCATGTATCCCTGGCCAAATGTAACTGAAAAATATGTGTTTGATAAGGAAACCAAGTATTACTTATTTTTATGAAATTCACATTGCCACTACCAATATTGATAAGGAGGAACTTTAACATATTTCAGTTTTTAGTGGAATATGAACTATAAAAATAAGACTTCTTTTCCTTCCCATGTGATGAGGGCCATCAGGACCAGTCCAGCACTGCAAAAACTAGTTGATATTTCTGTTTAAGAAGCAAAGTAAATAAAACACAATCCCTGGTGTATATACCTCTGCCATTTTCCCTTGGAAGGCTCCTAATTGGACAGAGGTGCCCTCTGTCCATGCACAGAGCCCAGTGACCAAACACACATGGGAAATTAATTCCAGCAGACTTTATAGCCACCTCTGCACAATAACAATAAATAATGAAATAAATGCAGGGCACTTTCACTGGTTGGTTCTCAAAGCAGTCTACAGACCACTTAAACAGTAGCGCATTGATTTTTCTCACCCTTGGAATACAGTGATCCTGTGTCAAAACATGGCTACCATTTAAAAGCACACGGCAAAATTACACAGTTTTTAGGACAGGAGTTAATAGTCATGGTAAAAAACTACACAATATTTTTAAGGATGTAAAACATAAGTGTTATTCAATATGAACTACTACCTTTTTGATGTATGTATGATGTTGCTGTGATTTTAGAGCCAGAAAAGTTCTTTGCAGAAAACTGGGAAAAAAATGCAGAAAATATTACCAATCCTTAGTCACTTAGCCAGGAGGCTTCTCCTTTGTAGTTACCTTCCTTTTTATTTTATTTTTAGTTCTGTATTACTTATATCATGTGTAATCAATACTAGTAGATTAACCTGGCCAAAGCTTGAAAAGTGATTGCAGTATTGTTGGCCAGATCTGTTAAATTTATTGATCTAATTAGATATTAGTAGCAAAGAAAAAGAAGATGGGAACTTCAAATCCCACAGGAAATAACCTGATTGCCAGCTGTGCTTGAACAGTCGGCACTGAAGCCTGTGCTTTCAGGGCTTAGCTGCATTTGGTGGCTAAGCCAGGTTGATGGAAGTCATCTGGGCATGCCTCTCAATGCTGTGACCATGCCTGTGAGCACACTGTGCAACCTATTGCTTCTCTCCTAAGGTGGTTTTGAATGTGTGTCACAGATAGTGTTGAACTCCTTTACAGATGTTACCACAAGCTGTCAGCCCTTTTCCAGGAGCTTGGAGCTTCCACTTGAAAGGTCTCATTCAGTTTGTCTTCTTTGATCCAAATGTATTTGTTTGCGTTTGCTCAGATGAAATGCAGGTGTTTTTTACTTGAAAATCCTAGTGTTGTTTGATTCTTCCACGTCTATCTTAATATTTTTCAGTGAGGCCAGAGATGCAGTGATATTTTCTTAGGTTTTATTTCTCTTTTCCATATGTATATGTGTGCACAACTACCCCAGTTATTCAGTTTATAGGAAGATGTCCTGGTTCATTTTTCAAAACTCTCCTGCAAACAGTAACTTAAAACTGTTCCTAAGCTCTGAAATCCTGAATTAGAAATTTGAACTTGAGTACTTTGAGTTTTCTAGTAGCAAGTTGCCTCACACCACCATGTTTTCCATTATATCCTCCCTTATTTATAAGAAACCTATAGAAAATCTTAACAAATTTGTTTTTATTATTTTAAAAAATAAGAGGGTGAGAGTGTCAAAGATTGAGAAGTCATTCTTTTTTCCCTTCTCTGCTCATAATTTCCCTAAGCCCTGAAAGACTACCCTTGATAATTAGAACTGTATCACTGAACATTCAGAAGTAATATGTTTCAGTCTCTTATTTCAGATAAAATTGCAAGATATTATTGACTTCCATTTCCAGCGGTTTAAAGATGCAAGGTTTTGGTGCATTTTGTTTTTTTTCTCATGGTAAGCTCTAATGACACACAGTTAAGAGTGGATACTGTGTGTTCAGTAGTGAGGAATGAAGCTCTAAAGGTCTGGAAATTTGGAAAAGTTTAGATGCCTCAAAATGCTTGGATTCCTCTCAAAATTTGCACTAAGCTGTATAAATCTACCACCCAGCTGTCGTCCTCTGAGGAATTAGCAAAAAAGCGTATTTATAAGACAAATAATTTGGCTGATGGAGAGAAATATGCTAGCAATATTTTTTTTGATTCACATTTGAAAGTAGAATAATTATTCCATTGCAGTCAGAAGTCAGGGCTGCAAAGTAGGTTCTTTGCAGCAAACTTACAAAAGCCTTTTTCTTTCCGCAGGCTTTTAGCCACACCACTGTGGGCTGTGATCTTGTCAGTTCTCATAAACTGGTAACACCAATGGTAACAAAATACTTTTCCTAGTTATAGGATGTACATTTCCATGAGCTGGTTTGGTTCATCTCGTATATGAAGCGTGTTTTTTTCTTTTTTGGAACACTAAGCAGTATTCTCATAGCTGATTCAAAACCCCATTGGGCACAGGCATAGCCTGGAGTGCTGGTAGCACCTTTCTCTGTAGCTGTCCTGGTAAGACAAGCTAACTAAATGAGACAGGATCAGGCCCAAAGGATGTAAATGGGCTGGTAATTCATGGTACAAGATTTTGCATCTTCTGCAACGCAACCCAGCGTATGGGGTAGTAACACATGAAAAGAGGAAACAAAATGTGAACTCTCTCTCCTTTGCTATACAAGCAATTATCATTTTGGTGGATTTAAAAGGGCTTTACAGCCTAGCTTATTTATACAATGTGTTAATGTGTGTTACTTCTCCCAGTACTGCAAGCCAGCCACTTAGGAACCGAAACATGGCATCAGTTCAACAGCCATACAGCAGCAAACTGCAGCATGGCAGGCGCTGAACACAGCAAACATCTCTAGCTGAAACAGTCCAGAGAACGACTGGAGAGAGAATTTGAATTGCACAGTGTGTATTTAGGTAGGTTAGTGATTGCTGATTGGGATGAGCTTGATCCTGAGTCTCACTTCGAAGATGGCACTGCTAATGCTATGGCATTCTCTGGTGCTGTAGCGTGGTAGCATGTTGTTGTTAACTCAAAGGGAAAGAAACTTTTGAGTATATTGCCAGCACTAGTAGCAAGAGCAGCTAAGTTTTCTCCTGTTAAATGCACCTTGCAGACAGAAGTAGAGCTCAACATCTGAGTTCCTCTGTCAACTCTACTTTAATATTGTAATATTTCAATTAGTAATATTTCTTTGAATAGGTAGGTTATTAGAGAGAGAGACCCATTTACTGCACTGCAGCAATGGGTCTCTCTTCATGTGAAAGCAAAGCATTATGAATGCAAAAGACTTCTTGCTAACACCATTGAGAGGATGGAAGTTCTGGTGGGAAAACTTCCAAGTGAAACTTTGGCTTCACTCAGCTGGAGTGGCACAGTATCCACACTAACAGCACCTTCCCCACCCCTCAGCCCCCCCCTCCTTTTTTTTTTTTTTTTTTTTTTTTTAAACCACAAACTTCCCTGTGTCACAGCTCTCTGCAAATATTTCCCATGTGTCAGCTGGCTGATCCAATAATCACTTAGGGCTGAAGTGTAAATTGCACAAGCAGCAACATGCACAGAAATATCTGAGTGGTACAATTCTGTGATTTGTTGAGGTTTAACTATGATGATTTGAACTGTTTTTTAATTAAAAGCTTTCTTTTAATAGCTGCATAGATTCAGTGGTAGAAGAGTTATTATTCTGTTTCCTACTTTACTCCTAGCCAATGTAGAATGTCTTGCTTGTGTTTTCATGGTACCTCTCTTGCTGTTTGCTTTCTCCATTTGCTTTCATTTCTATCCGGTATTCTGTCATTACACCATGAATTAGGTTCTTTGGATAGGAACTGTCTTTTTTTGAACACCTAGAATGTGCGTGGCATTTTATAAACAAATTAATAGTGTATGCTATTATGTGTTTCATATCTGTAATACTGCTCTTGAGAAGTTGACTGTAATGTTTTAGACAGGGTAATAGCCAGAGAGTGTTTTGATTATAGGGAATTCTGGGAAACTTTAAATTAATCTGTTCCTTCAAGGTGGTAGGAGTGCACTCCCCAGCTCAACACTGGCTGAATATTTACTGACGTTCATGGGAGGCAGAAGAAATATAATGGTACAGATCCCTTGCTTCTAACTTCACAGCTGACAGGATTAAAAGCTCTTGCTGATGGAGTCACCTTCTCCTGGCTTGCCACTGATCTCAGTGTTTCTCTCTCTGCACACATAAAGATTTAAAAGTATCTTTGCAAACACTTTTACCAACCAGTCTTTACACTGGCTGTAACAGTTCCAATGCGAGACTTATGGTTACCCTTTCCCTCTTGTTTTCCTTTCCATGTTTTCCTATTTTTCTTGGGTATGTACTTCCAATTTCTTTTATTGTGTCTTACTTTGCCTCTTATTTTTAGTTTATTTTTCTCCTATTTCCCTCTTTTATTACCCAATATTTTTTCTTTGTTGTACAGTTGCTGGCATGGATGCTGAATGCTGTTGAAAAACAGTATAAAAACATTTTCTACATCAGAGATTTATAAGACTCATTTGTCCTTTCTCCCCAGCTCATGTTCATTCTCTCTTTCATAGCTGGTAGTAAAAGCCCATATTGTGCACTGACCAACACTGTGAATGAATGTAGATTACAGTATGAGCAGATTCTGTCACACGCACTGAAGTGCTTGTTGGGATAGAGCTGATAATAAAGAGGTTGTAAATGTTACATTTGATTTGTATTGCTTTGCTGCCATTTTTATGATTTTTAATGTCCCTCTTTCCTTTTTTTGTTTGTTTCTGGAAGTAAAAAAGTTGCAAATTCCCTTCCATGGTTTTGGACAATGTTTTTACCTAATTGGATAAAATAATCAGTTGTTAAAGACAGGCTCTAGACTCATCCTTAGGGTTTAGGAGGGAAAAAAACCCAAGCCCAAGAAGGAACTTGGTAGAATTTTGACATTATCAGTCATATTTAATATTAATTGACTGAGCACGCCCCTGGGAAGAACAGCCACCAATATGGATCACTACGTGATGTGAATTTTTGAGTAATAAGTAGGTTCCTGTAACGTTTCCTCCTCTGGGTGGCTGCCACAATCCAAGGAGCTAGAGGAATTGTCTTAGCTAAAGATATACTTAAGGCAAGTTGGCTGGTACCTGTAGACAACCCTTGTTCTGTGCATCCCCCAGGAAGATTTCTGAGTTGCCCTAGAGCTTTTTTAGAGGTGACTCTGAGTTCAGAGGAACTTTAAACTATTGCGAGAAGTGGAAATGTTGTGTGATTTTCCCTTGGGTAGAGAGGAGTTCTCACGGAGAACAGTAGTCTTTGATCTCACATAAAGGTGCAAATCTCATCTCCCTGCACCCACTGGAATTAAACTGGCCTTAGGTGATCTTTTTAAAAGTTTCTGTCAAGGTCTCTGTAACAATTCAGTAGAAATCACAAAGGAAAATAAAATTCTTGCTGCCTTCGGTTGCAAGCGGAAGAAGTAGAATCACAGAATGAGGATGGTTTGGGTTGGAAGGGACTTTCAGAATTATTTACTGTAGTAATTATTTCTGGGAGTTCAGAATAATATTAGAGTCTTATTTTTCTGGCAAAAACCTTCAGAGATAAAAATGGCTCTTGCCACACTGGTACAGTGGCAACCACTGCAAAGCGAAGTGTTCCCTTGAGATGTGAAACTCAGCAGTTTCCCACTGAGTGCTGGACCAGCTGTGGAAGGAGGAGGAATAAAAGGTGATACAAGCTAGATTTATGTTGATGTATGAGGTGAATGTAGTTTTTTTTGCTTAGAAGTTGCTAGAAGGTTGTGGTATTTTACCAACTGAGAATTATACATCTGAAAACGAACCTCCAAATGGGAACATTTCCAAAGTCTAATAAAGCAGATCTATGCTCATACACTGACCTTGGCAAGACTGCAGGTAAGTTCCACAACTGCTACCACCTTATAAACACCAAGATGGGTTATATAGAAAAAACTATAGAGGCTCTATTTAGAGACTTATGGTAGCAAGTAGGCAGAAAAACTTAAAAACCACCAACTTAATTTATTGAAGGTCTCAACAGGAATACATAGGAAAAATTCCTGTCTTCCATTGCAAATATTCCCCTAGCAACCCAATCTGCCCATGGAGAGTACCCAGAATTTAAGGCAGGGGGTGAGGGGCAACCTATTTAAACCTACTTGGTAATAGCATTAGAAACAAACTTAAAGGATGAACCTGAATCTGTATTCTATCTGATTATCTCAGCAAGGAAGCATATTGCTGAAAGGTTTTTCAAGCTGTACTTTACCATTTATGTAATTGTATGTCATGTTAGTAGACAACACAAGAGAACATTCACTGGAGTTTAGGTGTTTTTTAAAGTTTTCCAACCTGTCTCTGGATTTCAGAAAGGTTCTAAAAAGTTCTTTTTGTGGATCCAAGTCAGGAAAACACAGGTGAGCTCATGAAGTTGTTCCTAGCTCCAACTAAAATGCAAGTAATGTCATTTTAGGGTTCAAGGGTCTCTGCTTTCAGGAAGGCAGAGCATGCCAGAAAAAAAAAAATCAAACAACCAAGCCACAGGTCAGAAGTGGAATTTGGACCACTCCAGGACACAGATTAGAGGAATTTCAGGCAGTGGCTACTCCTACCAGCATCCTTCCATCTTTCCAGCGCACCAAGGCACCATGGTTCTGCCTGTGCTGGCTTTCTGCCACTGCTGAACTCCAGGTCAATTTACGCTGCCTTCACCATAATTGAGCAGCATAAAGAGACAGCAGTGAGTGATGGAATTATTTACATGTGTAACTCCAGAAAGTGACAGGAATCACAGTCTTCACACCCATTTGTAATAATTTTGTATTAAACCATCATTAGGTTTATCACTAAATTATTTTTAGGAATGTGTATCTTTCTTGCATTGCCTTTCCAGGACCAGAAGAAAGACAAATAATATTTTACAGTAGTCTGAAAAATATGATGCTCTGAATTTTGTTATGTCTTGTAATCTGTTGTGTTTTTAGACTTCGTAAACCCAAGATGAACCTATGTGATATGTTTCAATGTGAAATGTACTAAAAAGGGCTCTTCTAAACAGTGTAGTACTGGTAAAGGGTCATGCACCTTTCTGGAGTAATAAACCAGAAGAGCTACTCCCTTCATGGTCTTCCAAGTTCTGTTTGCCCCAGAGATGTATAATATTTTAGCATGGATTAGGGGCCTAAATGCAGTTATTTTTGTTACATTATATAACTACGATATTTTTTCTTGCTTTTTCCTTATTGTTTTTCTAGAAGGTATTTTTGTTATATTTTTAATTTAGTAAAATGTACAAGAGATGATTGTTGTTCAGATTAGAAGTCTATCTTGTATTGCTCCAACAATCTGGTTCACACTCTAGGGCTGAGTTTAGTTTCTAGGAGTATATTTCATTACTCAAAAATGATTTGAGTTGTGGAGTCTTGCCAGTACTACTCATAAAGTGGACTCTCACCTAACATAAACTTTTAGGGTTTATCCTACATCTGCAGTTCATGATTTGTGGAAAACACAGCCCATGTCCTGGGGGATATATGGAACTCTCAGCTGGTTTCATTAAAGTAGATCTCCAACACAAAACTGGAAACTTACTTTTGTCCATTTTGAGCAACGATTTTGCGATGATTTTGGCTCTTCTAGCAGCAATATTTTGAAATAGTGGAATTTATACTTGATTGTATTAATCGAAAAAAAAGGTCATATTTTTTCTTCCAAGAGTCATATTATTACTTTTGTAAAGGAAGCATCGTTCACCAGATATTGATCCCTCTCCTCTGGTTATAAGAACAGGTCTTCCAGCTACATGAAACAGTTCCTGGCACAGAAAATAGGAACCTTTTGCATTTAAATGTAATTGCTTTCTCGTGAAAACAGAGAACACTACCAAAAAGTTATGCGTGGACCCCATACCTTTTACCAGAAAAGACTGAACTGTGCCTCTATTTTTCTTTCTTTTTCTTAATTTTTATTTAAGTAGCATTTTTTTTTAGTCAACTTTTAGTAGATCTCACTTTACTTCGGTACTTACTTGGGTCTTGCTGACTGTGTTGACTTTGTATTTTGGGATTCAGACCTGCACTCAGCCTCAGATTTGTAATTTGTCCAAACTGTGTGAATGTGAGCTTATAAATTGGCATGGTTTTAATAAGCTTCAGTGAATACCAGAAGAGGTATCCTGGGGCTGTGATATGTATCAGTATGGATCTGAGTTTATCCCTCTCTGGAGGGAACCTGCCAGGTGCATCACAGTCACAGCTCTCTGGTGGTACTTGCACATCGTTCATGACAGACAGATAAGGTAAATGGAAGATCCTCCTACAAGAATATCAGATTGGTAAACGGGATAGTTAAGCAGCATGCGCCAAAGCTGACGTCATCACACAGAGGCTGCAGTGTCCTGAACAACAGCTTGGCAATTTGAATACTCAAAGACAGACTAGGTTGTATTTCAGGTTTTAGTACATTTTTATATACATGCTTTCCTAATATGTAACACACACACAAAAAATCCCTTTATAAGCAGCAGGACTCTTTTGTGCATAGTAGAGGGAACTGAAGGTGTTAATACTATGTCTCTCTCAATTTTTGTGATTTATGCAATTTCTATTTACTCTCTGCTATATTTTTTTCTCAAGAATTGGATGAAGAAAAGCTTCAGTTTTTATCTTTCTCTATCTTGATGGTATTTTGACACATCTTGTATCTTGGATGCCACAGATATTGTAATTCCCATCATTTTTCTCACTTGTCTTCTTGATATAGTACAAAATCTTTAGACATGTTTTAATGCAATATCTATATAAATACAGTTTCACCTTGGGAGACAGGCACTGTAAAACTGAGGAGGCTATTTACTCATGTCCTTGGAAATCAGGGAAGTAGTCTTTGTCTTGAAGGGTGCATCCATATTAGTAATCTAGAGGGTTTTTGGTGCAGAAAGCCACTTTCCTAGAGGTAATGTGTGTAATGAAATTTATACTAAATACCAAAACTCAGCAGTCCGTGACAAGGCAGCGTACCGTGACTTATATCACTTGTACTATACCTACAGAAATCATACATGGATCAAACACAAAGTTTGTAAACTTTAGTGAGAGCTAAGTAATTCACTGATAATGAAAAATTAAAGTCACTGAGAGAGTGGACTGAAAACTCTTGTCAACACTTATGAATGAAGTATGGGATATCTTGGTGAAACCATTTAACAATCTGCAGCGCTACATTCCTGGGAGAAAAAATATTTTTCCCATTTTAATTTATCTGAAATGTCACATCTAACTGTTCCTAATCTTTCTGACAAAATTGTTTTGTTAGAGAATAGAAAGAAGACACTTGAGGTGGCTAATAAATGCTCATGTATGAAAACAAAAAAGGCAGGTTGAAGCTGTGGATCTGTCAGAAAGTTTAGTCCCCGAGTGGAAAGCTGCTACTCAAACTTTCAGGATTTTCTGTCCTGTCCCTACCCTCTCCTCAAGTCTAGCATTTGGCTTTATAGCACTTGGTCTGTTCTTCAGTCAGCATTTTGTTGAATGTTTATAGCTCCACTTTAAAGGTGGAATTCTCATCCTGAAGATGATAATCCTTCATCATGTAAAATGACCATGCTGTAATAAGATCTTCTTGTAGGGTGCAAATGTGTTATTAGGTGTCAGTCTGCAGGCTCGGGTCATCCACCAGCTGTTCTACTGCACAGGTTGTATTTTTTTGCAACATTTGGTGGAACATTTCAGGACTGTGGGATTATCTGAACCAGATGTGAAAAGCCATCTCCCTGACACAAGTGTGCAATTAGTCATAAGTGATTACCCATGACCCCTTATATGCAAGGGGAGAGATACTTAGGGTTAACTGCTGTCTGCACCTTAGCTGAAGAGGGCTGTAAAAGATTCTTTCTTACTTCTCAAACTTCATCCAGTTTTCTGCTTATTCTTGGTTTTGAGATTTTTCAGGGACATGTAAGCCAGGAGAAACCTAGAAGCCTGAGTTCTACTTGGAAATCGTAATAGAAATACATTAGGAAAGAGACCTATTTTTTCTGCACCTTTCTCTGTCATTTGCAGTTATAGAGTCAGAGTAATATCACAGCTTCTCGTGAGTGAAGAGACTGGATCTATTGGTCCAAGGGCAAGAAACCTGATGATGGGAGAGATATGAAACTGTCATGGGACTTGTCAACATCAACACCTTATCTCCCTCTGGAAATGGAAAAGCAGTCAGCACATTTCCTAGACCACTACTCGAGCAGTGGTCAAGGAAGCTAACACAGCCTAACTCGGTTTCTGGGTTGATCTAAGTGGCATCTCTACCCTTGTGTACCAGTAGAGCTCCTAACAGAGTGGACTGAATAGGTGACTTTATAACAATGTGGAAATCTCTGTGGAAATCCAATTACATAGTTTTGATGGCACTGGGAACTATGTCAAACCTTTTATTATTTAGAGCTAAATGGAAATCTCAAATGCTTTTGGCAACCTACATGTTAACTTGTGCTCTTCAGTTGATTAATGATTTCCCTTTGTAGGACTGGGGTTCATGTTTACCTCTCCAGTGTGATTTGCACACCTGCTTTCCCTTAGTTATGGCTGTAGACTATAAATTGGTCAAGAGTCTACATTTATTTATGCAAAAAAGGGCCACAGCTCAGACTTAGCAGAAGAAAATAAAAAGGTAGCTGGTGCCACATAGCCTTTGAGCAGCAGGTGGAGATACATGCCCCCACAGGTTGCAAGCTGTTGTCACAGAAGGTAGGTCTAGTCAAAGATGACTAACTCAAATTATCTTCTAGCAACTTTCTTCTCTTCAACCCAAATTATCTCAGATTTAACGCTGAGTCTTACTTGTCAGTTCCCCGCTGTGCCTCTAATGCAGCTTATCAACACTTTATGCAGAGCTGAAGGATGTGATTGAACCAAGGGGTATTGCGCAATTTCTGAAGACACTGCATGAAAGTGGAGCTGCTCCATGCCCCTTTCAGAGGATATATGGCCAAGAAGACCAGGACAGAGCATGTCTCACATGAGATCCTCAACAGTGAGCAAACTAAATGCCTGTGACTGGTTTTGGAAAAGGAATGGGTCTTCATAATTTTGCCTAACAGCACTGCAGCTCTGGGATCAAAATCCAGCTGGAACACTAGACTTTCACCACACCAGTGAGGATATGTACCAACAGACCTGCCTTATCCAGGTCAGTGGCATATGGAGAATTAGACCCTGTGAGAGCTGTCTGATCGCAGTTACCTCTGTGGGCAGTGGAAATTTGGATTTTTTGAATTAAGTAATGTTTTCTTAAGTTGTGCTTTATGGGAAAACAAGAGCTTGTCTTCCCTAAAGGAGGTATTTAAAAGCTTTACCAGCCTACCTTTTCTCCTCCTTCATCGACCAAAGTAGAGTATAAACCACAGCTTGACCAGTGTAGTCTTCCAGACAATTTTGAGTTCCCAGTTGCTGTCCAGGCTTGGACAAAGAAGCTTTGGCATTTGTCCTCTGGACAAATTTTCCTTCTCTTCAACAGTGGTTGATTCTCTCCAAATATGCATGATTTTAATTAAGAAGAAACATCTCAGTTTAGATTTAAGCCTTTCATCCTCTTCTTGAAGGGTTTCCCCCTCTCAAACATTTACATCAAGACTGGGCTGCATGAAACACATTTGCTTCTGAGTTTTGAAGCACTGCCTGCACTGTAAAATTTAATGGACATCAAGGGAAGAATATTTGTTGGTCAAACAACAATTTTTCAAGATTTATAGTTTCTATCACTCCTACTTATGACCTTATGCTCCATCCCAGCCACCCCTCTCAGCATGCAGCTGAGTTTTTCCAGTTTCATGGTACACTTGAAGTTCTTTAGAATTCAGTATTCATACCAAGTCCTGACAAAGCATTGAGTGTTCGCTTAAACGTTCAGATAAATATTAGACCCTAGCATTGCCCTCCAGATGGAGAAGAAAATAAAAACAGCCTTTGGAGGTAAGGTCAACTCTATCCAATGCTTCCTTGTCAGCTGTGGCAACTCTGTCTTGACTCTGCATATGCAGACCCTGTTACTTCTCTGCAACCGAAAGGCTCTGGGTACAACCTGAGCAGAGGACAGGGTCGGGTTGGTGACATCTGTATGTGGACTAGCTCCCCAAGCAGAAAGCAAGGTGCTGTTCAGCAATAAGGGATTTGCATGAGTGAAAGAGAGACCTGACTGTAATTTCCTTTTGGCAGCTTAGATATATGCTTAACTTTGAAGGCAGGAGCAGGTCCATGGAAGCAAAACAGCCCATTCACCTCCTTGCAGTGTGATATGTGCTGAAGCCTTGAAGGATCTTGTTTGAATTTCTGAAGTCCTGCCAGATCAGGGCATTTAGTTTGGACTGCAAGAGAAAAAGAAGCCGTTTACAAGGCTTGGGTCTAAATTTCCACTCCATCTGCTGTGTTTGGGGATCAGTGTGCAGGTTTGAGCCTGCCATAAAAGTAGGGGGAAAAGAAAGGGACATTTAATAATGAAGTTAAATGAACAGGAATAATATGGAATGAACCCAAAGGCTATCCATCTGTGTTATTAAGCAACATAAATTAGGAAGCAAATAGAACTAACCAGAGAAAAAGGACAGACGAGACTAGGGAATACTAAACCCAAAGGTAAAATAAAGTCAAGGAGAAATACTCAAGGAGAAGGTGACCAAGCTTTGACTGATTACTCACTTACAGTTAAAGGTTAAGTCTACTATCTTCTCTGGCAACTTCTGACTACAGCTGCTGGAGACTGACATAGGGAATGGGAGTACAGCAGCTCCGAGATCCTAGCTTGTACACCAAGACAATGTGAGCAGCCCAAGCCTCTTCCATGGGACTGCTCAGGAAGTTCCCCTATTTGAGCCCTTTGCATGTCTGATTGGAGAAAATAAGAATATGCCTCATGTAAAGAACATTATATTTGGGTTATGGGGCTGATTTAGGTAAACATAAGGCATTGGTAATGAATATTGTCATGATTAATTAAAATCAGAAATGGGATAATTAGCAAGAAATGCAATACAGTAATGTTTAATTTGGGGAAGTATTATCCCTGTTACCCTTTTCAATCTCACTGCAAAAAATTGCTATCAGGTGATTTCACCATACCCATTAATTTAATTGGAAAATAACTTTAAGAAGAAAGACTTGGTGTTTCATCATAAAGGTGGTGTAAATTACAGTATTTCTCAACAGCCAAAAAAAGAAAAAAGATTGATGGAAACATCTATGCTTCATTGCATAAAATCCAAATCAGGATCAGACTTAAGGGTTTCCTTCTGAACACCACTTCCTTATTTGGAGAGATTTTCACTGTCTTTCTGAAAACCTGGGAACATGCTTCAAAATTTTAAGTTGCTAGTGAGGCAGCAAGAAGTTTAAGTAGCATGCAAACCCTCTTACTTCAAAAGAACAAGTAATATTATGTGCTGTCAAACCACAGAACATAAATGATGACTGAATTGCCTGGCACTGTCTCTTTAATTCAAGACCAGCCATGTCTGAATGTGTGGGGTGGTTTTATTTTCCCGTCTTGGGGCTGCTGCTTCTCCATTCCCCTCTCCTCCATGTGAGTTTATTTTCCACTCTGTTTTTTGTTGTTTAGGTAGGTGCAGTAATGGCATTTGCAGGGCAGTGTTGTGAAGCCTTGACTTCCTTTCTGGAACAGGAAAGCAAAAGCTATTTCAAAGCTGAAATTTGATTATGCAAGCAGCCTGCATTTGGGGCAAATTTTCACCAGGCTAAGCATAAAATGCTACCATGTATACTTGTTCCAATAGCCAAGAAGGGATATATATTAAACAATCTCCTCTTTAATCCTTGGTATTAGATTATTTATTTGTTTTAGGCAATGGGGGATGTTATTTGATCTTTTCCTCACTGCCATTTGTCTTGCAGTCTACTCTGCAGATGTACTGGGAAAAGATTATGTTCCTTCATCTCCCAAATAAGCTTTTGTTTGTTTGTCATGGCTTTTGTACAGCTTTCAAGCCTGAATTTCTGTGTGGGCTTAGGTAAATTTCTGTTCTCCTTGAAGCTGAACAATACAGTAACCTGCTTAAAGGAATCAAGCTATGAAAACACCATGTTTTTCTCCTGTAGCAATTAATCCACAAGACTTTCAGGAGTGTGTATATGAGTGGGCAGACTTTTGAAAAGTGATAAAAATTATTTGATAAAAGGTTAAATCAATGTCAAATACTGAAATAAGACCTTTATAATGTTCTTTGCAGGTCTTCAATACATGATTTAGAAATTTTATTAAATAAATACAGTAATGCACACATGCATAAACACACATACATGTGGCTTTTTCAAAGCTGTGTGGCTTGGAAAATGGTATCTCCTTTTTCTGTTGAAAGTATTTAATATTCCACTTTTATATCTTCATCATCTTTAACTCAATGATCCTCACTACACTTTCCATGGGAAAGGAAATATTACCACTGTTTTACAATGTAGAGAACTGAGGCAGGGAGATATTAAGGTGTGTGTTCATAAGGGAATTTCATAGTGTAAATCCTCTGAGTTATGCTGATATCAGTGGGACTTGGATGCCTCGATGTCTGGGATTTTTTTGTGATCTGCACTGAAATTTTTTGGCCAAGAAAACACCAGGAGCCTGGGTCAGGCAGGAAATTGAAGCTGAGGTTGCAGAGAGATGCTAGCTTCGTGCTGTAGCCATTGGGTAGTGTTCCTTTCCGCTATTTTCACTTATTTAGCTACCCACTTCCCAGCCTCCACAGGTATTTTCTCATATAATGCCTATGTGATGAGACAGTATGAACAGGATGAGGTCTTTCAGCTTGGTGTGCATTCAAGGTAGCTCTAGCCTAGCATCTTGACTTTGCAAACAAGGATTCCTAGGTGGTGTCTAACGCCCAGTTTGTGCTTAAGTTAAGGTAGGAGACTAATACACAGATAAGCTGTATTGTGAGTTGTAAAATGTCAAACATTGCTGAACTACAGATCCTTGTCCGAAGAGTTTTATACTCAGTTCTTTTACTGACTGCAATATTTAAGGTAAATCAGTCATAGGATTAAATTTTTTAATTTTTTTTTAAAATTATTTTTGTTTCCTTTTAAAATTTTCATATTTCTCCACACACTCTAGGTGAAAGATGTCAGTTGTGTTAGGAGATTTTACTCCTTTGCTAAGTCAATTTGTAACCTTAAAAATGACATAAGTTTTCGAATTGCTTGATTCTTTATTAGAGAAGCATGGTATTTTGGGTTAGAAATGCCAACTGAAGTATCACCATTTCATTGTTTACTTAGATTAAGCTAAAAACAATTGCCACTAGGAACACAAGAGGTAGTTTCCTGCCAGAACACCCAAACCTTTGACATTTTTCCTTCAAAACCCTTTAAATGTGTAGTAGAGTATCAAAGCTTTTTCCATACCATCATCAGCAAAGGTCAACAGTTTCTGACAGATGCATATTAGGCCTGACTTAATTATGACTGAGTGCCACAATGTTTTATAACATCTGTTATCCAGTGATTAGAAAATGTCTATAATTCTATTTTTTTTTAAAGGACTAGCAGATGAAAATGACAATTTCAGTCGGGAAATCCAAACTGGCAGAAGAAAAGAAAAGTTCTTTTTTTCTGGAATATTTCTAGTAATTGCTATAATTTTGAAGAAACTCAAACTTTAAAAATTCCCACACGTGGCTTTGACAAGGTCAGCAAGGCCTCAGTAACTTTTATGTTTCCTGCATGATCCCTGCAGGTTAAAGAGAGGGCCTCACTGAAAGGAAGCCAGCCTGCAGAATAAAAGCTTTCCTATAGCCCTGAGAAGCAGCTGTTCCTGGGCTGCTATAACTGCTCTCCAAAAAGCCCATTTTCACAACTTGAGCAAAAATCTACCTGCTAGACCATTAAAATGGTCAGGATTGCTCAGGTCATATAAACCATTTCCCAAATAAAGATCCTTGCTCAGGCTCCAGAATTCAAGTAGCGGCCGAGTATGACTGCCCTGCTTGGGCAGAGCTTGCAGCCACTGTATATTATCCTGTATCAATTTTAGGTTGCTATTCACCATAATGAGACTTGACCATCATTTGTGTAAAATAAACAGTAACCAAAAAGGCTGTATGGAACTTTGTGGAACCTTTGCTGTCAGTTTTGAAGATAAACTTTATGTGTTAAAACCATGGCTTTTGCTTTTATTTTAATTTATTTGTAATTTAGTGTAGATTTTTTTCATTGTTCTGTTGGTATCTGTAGTTTCATTTGAAGATACTGACATGTGTCTTGCAGTTGGTGCACATTAGAACCAAAACCCAACAATTCAGCAAATTTTTCATGTTCGGTGGCACTCAGTTTATATTTCAAGTAGAGTGTTACACAAAGCACTTCCAAGTCTGATAACTTCTGCTCAGTATTGGATGTTGAGGCTTCAGGACTATGCCTGTAGTGCACAGTATCCAGTAAAATTTGCCATGTCTTTAACATACAGAATCAGGGCAAAATGTTGACTTTCAATCATTTCATAGAATCATAGAATAGTTTGGGTTGGAAGGGACATAAAAGATCACTTAGTTCCAACACCCCTGCCACAGGTAGGGACATGTCATGCTAGACCAGGCTGCCCAAGGCCCCATC
Organism: Coccyzus lansbergi; assembly: GCA_033558105.1. Taxonomy (NCBI): domain Eukaryota; kingdom Metazoa; phylum Chordata; class Aves; order Cuculiformes; family Coccyzidae; genus Coccyzus; species Coccyzus lansbergi. Next base: position 1,026,549 of record JAUMJK010000128.1, read on the forward strand.
CAACCTGACGCTGAACACCTCCAGGGATGGGGCAGCCACAACTTCCCTGGGCGGCCTGTGCCAGTGCCTTACCACTAAGAAAATCTTTACTATAAGACAGTCAGGACTTACTAGCTTATTTCCAATTCTGTTCTCATTTAGACAGCTTACACCATCCTGGGCAACTCATTCGAGCTCTATACACTTAAATAAGGTGCCTGAAATAGGACCCTAGGAACTCAATATTTTCTCAGCTGTCAGTGTAAAGAGAACATAGTCAGGAAGGCTAAGGCTGTGGGAATGTCTGAACCATGTTCCAAAAGTGTCCATCTGCTGAATGGAGGCAATCCTGGATACTAATCTTAGGTCTGACACTGAGTGGGTGAAGAGAAGACCCAAAGCCTTACCTCATTACCTGAAAGACAATGGAAATGCTTTGTCATTGTATGTTTCTTTTAGGTCCTCATTGGCAGTGTCAGGCAGATTGATGCCATTGTGGCTGTCAGAGATGGTGCTAACCTTTGAGGGATCCTCCCTCAGGTGAAATGAAGTACATACAGATTTCTCTTTTCTTGCTCGTAATTCATAAAGGATCTGTTTTCCAAGCAAGGATGATTTCTGAAAAGCATAGAGCTTCTCAAACAGCTGAACTCGGTCATTCAGATTTGGAATGAAAAAGATTCTTTTGGATGGGGTTTGAATAAAAAATTCAAAAATTTTAATTCCAGAACCCTGACTCATATCTGGCTATCTCTGAAGTAGAGGCTAGCTATCCTTATAGGATCAAATTTTACTCCACTTCTGCTCTACTTATGTAGGGCAAAAATTCATGCAGCCAAAGCTCAATTAGAGCTTAAGTGGACCAGCACTTTGAAGAATAATAATGGAATGGCAGGAAGATGTGTCAGGAGAGGTTTAGGTTGGATATTAGGAGGAGGTTCATCACTCAGAGGATGGTGGAGCACTGGAATAAGCTCCCCAGGGAAGTAGTCATGGTGACAAGCCTGACAGTATTCAAGGAGCATTTGGACAATGCCCCCAGACACATGGTGTAATTCTTGGGGTTGTCCTACTCAGGGACAGGAATTGGACTCAATGATCCTTGCAGATTCCTTCCAACTCAGGTCAATCCGTGATTCTGTAATTCACTGGTCTTCCAGGGAAATTAGAGTTTTCTCTCAGCATTTCTGAATTAGTGCTTAAATTTGTGAGTTACATACAGAGAATCCCAATCCAGAAGCAATAATGGGATCTGAGGCTCTGGATGCATTCAAGATTTGGGAGATGGAAAATTTCTGTTGAATAGAAACGTATTTTTATTACTCAACAAATCACAAGTAATATTTCTAAGTGGCAAATTCAGGAGCTAACAAGTAATAGAGTGACATGTGAAGGAAATTACAGACCATTTTAGAACTGTTGGATAATTCATCAGATCTTGCTTAATTTGTCATGTATGTACAAAAGCTGCTATACATTATTACGCTCATTCTATACTGTACTAGAGTACCCAAGGTGGGGATGGCTTTGATTATTTCCTTTTCCTGATGGAAAAATATTGAGCTGTTACTTAGCTTGAACAGGTTTCTTATTCATACAGATCTGACTGGCTCTAGCTGAAATGAAAATGAAATATTAGGTAGTTTACTACAAAGTAAAAGTGAAGTAGCTAAAAGGGATGAAAAGATTAAGATTCACTGCCGACTGGAGAGGTTTTTTGTTTTCTGGATGATCTCAAATCATCACAGAATTAGTATTTCATTTGTTTACTGTACGGTAATTACTAGTAAGTTGTAAGAATTAAATTTAATTGCTACTTACAATTAAAACTTTATTGAAGCTTAGTTTTACCTGTTTGGTAACAAAAAAACAGAGCAACTGAGATGCTGGCTACTGAACAGTTTTGCCAAAATGGCTGATGAAAAGAAACTGTCAAAGGATGGCAAACTCTAGGTACTGTTTCCCTATGTTACTGTCATTGTTCACTGAAAGAACATCAGCTGAGATTGGATCTCACTCGAAAGACTGGACAGTTAACCTCTGCTGTTTGGACTGGGATACACTATTTGGAAAAAATAAAAAATAAAAATGCTATGGATGATGACAGTAATACGGAGGTGGGGGGGAAAATCATTATTTTTATCCATTCTACAATCGTTTCCTTTATTTTGTTTTTCTTTTGCATGCATTGTCTGTATTTCAATATAGGTCTTCTATGTTATTGAGGGGATAGACTGGATTTTCATTTGTTTGTTTTTTTCCCTTGTTTAGGAGAAGGAAAGACCTGAAGGTCATGTACATGACAGGAGTCTGTAACCCCTTATTGTAGGAGCAACAGGTAAGATCATTCAGGCAGGGTGAGTTTTCAGATACCAATTCACCTTTGGATGTTGATGAATTCTGGCCCACCCAAAGCCTAAGATTAAATCCCTACCCACTTAAATGGAATGAGAGACCTTAGAAGTGGGTGGCTGTTAATGATTTCTTTCATCTATTCTTTTCTCATTTCCACTTCTGTACATCTTTGGTTCTCCTGGCACTGTTGAATAAATGATATTCAGTCTGAACATTTTTTTGTTTCAGGAAGCTGGTATCTGTGAGGGGGATAAGAGTGCAAGAATATATTACGCTCAGGTGGCATGGGCTATGTATGTCAGGCCCCTTTCTTAGGACCAGGGTAAAAACTGAGGCTGTAGAATAATTGTGAAACAAGGTGTCAGAAAATATTCCACAAATAAACAGAACACAGTTAACTCAACACTTTGAATTTATAGAAAGTCTAAATTAGATCCTTAAAATAACATGATTATTACTAAGTTCTAGCCTGGAGCTAAACTGGGGTTCTACTTTGAATGAAGGAGCTCCCAAATGGCAGGAACTTAAAAGGTAACTTAATATGCTACACCACTAGAAATTTAACAGACTGCTTATTGGGACATGTTTAAAAAAAAGAGAATGTAGAATAGTTTTCTGATCTCACTGATATGTATTTCTACAAATAACACCAGAGACAAGTGAAATCTGTTTTATGGTTCACAAAAAATCGGCTGAAGAAAACCCTGAGTTTCAGTTTGAGCAGTTCTCCATATACAGAGGACTCCCAGTAGAATCTTTAAAAAGAAACATGTTTCCCCAATGACATCATACATTTGTTATCTACCTTGTACCATAGTATTATTTTTCAGATAAGAGACAAAGAGAGCTACAGAAAAGTTAGACCATGACATTTCAGTATAGTTTTGTTTATTCCTGCTATTACGTGCAAGGTCCTACATTTGGGTCAGGGCAATCCCTGAATTCAATACAGGATAGAGGATGATGAATTTGAGAGCCACTCTGCACAGAAGGACTTGGGGGTGCTGGTTGATGAGAAGCTTGGCATGAGCCGGCAGTGCATGCTCACAGCCCAGAAAACCAACTGTATCCCGGGCTGCATCAAAAGAAGTGTGGCCAGCAGGGCAAGGGAAGTGATTCTGTCCCTCTGTTCCTCTCTTGTGAGACCTCATCTGGAGTATTGTGTCCAGTTCTGGAATCCTCAGCGTAAGAAGGATATGGAACTGTTGGAATGGGACCAGAGCAGGGCTACAGATATGATCCAAGGGCTGGAGCACCTCCAGCTGAGAGAGCTGGAGAGGAGGGCTGAGAGAGTTGGGGTTGTTAAGCCTGGAGAAGAGAAGGCTCCAAGATATTATAGCGACCTTCTAGTACCTGAAGGCGGCCTGCAAGAAAGCTGGGGAGGGACTGTTCACACAGACTTGTAGTGATAGGATGAGGGGCAATGAGTATAAACTGCAGAGGGTCAGAGTTAGACTAGACATAAGGAAGAATTGCTTCACAATGAGAGTGGTGAGGCACTGGCACAAGTTGCCCAGGGAAACTGTGGTTGCCCCATCCCTGGAGGTGTTCAAGGCCAGGCTGGATGGGGACTTGAGCAGCCTGATCTAGTGGGAGGTGTCCTTGCCCATGGCAGGAGGGTTGGAACTAGATGATCTTTAAGGTCCCTTCCAACACAAACCATTCTATGATTCTGTGATTATGCATTTAAAATGTTTTGATTAAGTAATGATGTAGTTAAAAAGCAGGGATAGTGAGTACTTCAAGGACTGAAAAGCATGTAAAATAGTGTTGAAACTGGGCTTAATAGTTTATGTTCTCCACAGATTATAAATAAGAAATCCATATACCTGCTCAATATTTTTTTTTAAAGGAAGGTAACAAATACAGAAAAATCCCCATGAAAGTTGGTTTCAGCATCTTATCCCTAGGTTCTCATCTGGTTTTGCTTTTGCTTCTCATTTACCAAAATAAGGATTACACCAAGCTGTGTGTGTAAATTTGGATTAGTGATTAGGGAGAAATTTTTCACTATGAGAGTGGATTAGGAACGGGTTGCCCAGAGAATTCATGGATGCCCTGGAGGTGTTAATGGCGAGATTGGATGAGTCTTTAAGCAATGTGATCTAGGGTAAGTTGTCTCTGCCCATGGCCAGGGAACTGGGACTCTACAGTCTTTAAGAGCCCTTTGAATCCAAACCTTAATATCATTCCATGATTCTATGATTATTTGATTGCAAAAGTTAAGTAAAGAAAAATAAGTATTAGAGACACAAATATTTATCTCCCTATTTCTTCTGGCTTGGAGCACTTTTATATTGCTTTAAAAATGGCACAGGATGGACATAATGGGATTAAATATACGTAAAAAGAGATGGAACGTGTCTGGAGCACAATGAAACCTTGTTTTGGGGTTATAAGAGAAGATGTTGCAATACAGAGGTATGCAGAAATGCTGTCTAAAGCCCTACAGCACTTATGGGCCATCTTTGTTTAAGATATATTCTCAAGGCTAAGTTTCACAACTGTTACAGAGAAGCTGTGTAAAGCATCCATGTCCAGCTGTAACCAGCCCAGGACCCTGACTTTTGTTTGCAACACTTTTACAAGTTCACCTCAGATAGCATCAGCTCAAGTAAATCAACCCAATGCCCCTTGTTTGAATGCAGTTGTACTGACATGTGTCACCCAAGACCCTAGACCATGAATCGCATGTAACTGCAGTAACATTAGCCTTTGTGGATGTTAACTATTATTATGACACTCTCCTATGGGTCAGGTTAGTTTAAATGAAATTTTTATTCTTCAACATATAAGTAATAATTTTCTGCTTTGTCCTAGGTAGAACTTATCCAACAGTCAATAACCTTCCCTATAAAACAGATTGAAGACAGTGTTTAGGACATGCACTGTCTTTTTCCAGAGACAGTTTTACATTAAGATTCAGAGTTTCTAGAAGGTTCTTGCAGGTACTGCATGGAGGATAAATCTCAAGATTTGAGAATATTTCCCTTGACTTAACAGATTGCGTCTTCACTTTCCTGTTCACTTGCACAACAGGAAAACCCAAGATAAATAGCAACTGTAAGTGCAAAATTAATGTCAGAACTTTCCTGATATGAGCTCAAGTTCTAGTATTATAGAACTAACAAGGTAAAAAAAAAAAAAAAGACAGAGAGACAGGGTAAATTTTAAAGAAGTAATTGCTTCTGTCTTCATGATTCAGTCCAGGTCATCAGCCAGTATAATGCTGCATTTCTAATGCCTTCATTGGAAGTTGTGCTTGGCATGACTACACTCTTAAGAGCATTTGGACAAATAAATAACATCCCTCTTCGTTATTAATTTACCTTCAAATTTTAATCAGTATTTGTATAATTAGTAGCAATTTACTACATCCCTATTCAGAGAAATTGGCACAGTGTCTGTATGTAATCACCCAGCATAGCTGTTTTATTTAAGTTTTGGGTTCTAAATATGCATAAATTCAGAAATTATCACCGGAACAAATTTGAGACTTTGAAATGAATTATACCAGGATTTTTCTGTACTTGAAATTGGAAAAACAAACAAAAAAAGGTTTCACTTGTCCAGCTGAAGAATCTGACTGTGCCAATTTTGCACATGCATTAAGTATTAGATTTTTTCTGTGAAAAATGCATGAAATTTTAGGGAAGTTTTCAAGTGACAAAATGCAGAGCTTCCCTCTGCCACGTGCAAGTGCACTGTTTGGATTGTGATGTGAAATCTGTATTTTCCTTTGATGATTTTTGCTTACACATAAAACAGCTAAGCCCAATACTGAATAAAGTGCTGATAGAATTTTAGCCTTGTTTTCTACACTGGGCTTAGCAGATGTGGGTGTCCACACCTGTGGATTCTGAAGCTGTTTGTTACATATTTCTAATTTTTTTTGTTTGCAAGTACAAGCCTATTAACCTGAGCTGGAACTGATGTGAACGCGTTCTCTGCTGCTTTACACTGAAGCAGCTCAGGGATATGTCTTTACACTGTGGTTGGTTAGAGCTAGGAATAAAGTGCCAAAGTCAGCAGCTGAAATAAGTAGAGTAAATCAAGTTAAGAGGGAACAGGACAACATTTTGGAAAAGGAGGGACTACAGGGTAAAACCATTACCTAGAAGTTCAGGGTTAAGATGATGAGATATAAATTGATTGGTATTTCCTGGGTTTATAGGAGCAGACCCTGGTGGATGGCTTCAACATCTGCTGGTTTTTCACATTGCCATATGCCTACTTGGGCTGCCAGGGCACTTCAGAAATCCACAAGAATTTTATCTGAACAGTCCACACAAGGCCAAGTACCTGGGACTCGAAAATACTTTTCAAAAAGCTTATGATGTATCTAGGTCATCTGTTCTGATGATCATAAGTTACATTCATGTGGCCATCTGCTGTATAAATGCGTTTCTGGCTTTGCAGACATGTAGGCTTGCAAAAATTTAACTACCTGGTCTTAATGCAAATTCCTAAGTGAGCATACACATCTGAGTGACTAGTTAACTTACTTAGTTCCCAGCTGATGCAAATTTGCCTGGAAATAAGCTGGATTTTAAGCAAGGCCAGCAATATGTTCTAAATTAATCAGTTTAAAGTCTCATTTAGCTTCAATTGGAGCAACCTGTAAAATACTTGAGTGATTAATATTTAACAGATTTAGGAAAAGAAATATTATTCTTCACAGTGAGAACTTTAATCCTGCATGATACAAAGATGGGACTAAAAAAGAGGTCGATATGGCCCCAGAATAACTGTGAGGTCTGTAGAGGTGTACCATTGCAAGCACGAAGTATGGTACAGGGACCTGGCATTCAGATATGAGGATGATACTTTCCTTTACTGCACCAGCCTCACTCGTGCGGTATCTGCTCCTCAAGATTTTATTCAGCAGCTATTCTGTAGGCTGGAAGATGTCTCTCTCCCACTGTAGAGTCAGAGGTTTTCAACCACAGGAGTGTCTGCAAATGCGTTTCTTTCCTGCTCATTGGTGAAATAAGATAGAAGGGCAGCTAACAAAATGACGTAGATGTTCTCTTACCCAGAACACAAAAGCAGGTCAGAGAAGGAGTAGCAGTAAAGAAGTACTTTACTAGGAGTGAAAAAAAAAAAAGTACTTTACTAGAAGTAAAGAAAAAGTACTTCACAGCTTCTAGGAGTGAAGAAATCTGGTGGGTTGAAGATTCAAAAGCAGAAGACAAGCTATATGGCAATCTTTGTTCACCCTTATATATAGATTCATCAAGAATACTGGAAGGCCAGGCACAGAATAAATTAATGAGTAAACAGAATGATTTGGTGCTTTACAGGGCTCTGCTGGTCAAACATTTTTAGAGGATTTCAAAATTTTTGCCAGTTTGGTTTCATTCTCTTTGAGAAGGGTTGTGCCTTGGACAGAGGAACTCCATTCAGTTATGTGGTTACTTTTTCTGAATGTCACCACAGACAAGAAAAGAATATTTTCCAAGGCTTGGTGCTGCTGGCTGTGGGGAAATAAGCACTTGTATCCCATGCACTTCTGGTTGTGACTAATACAAATGGAGACTGGAAAGTCTAAACATGCATCTGAAATGCTCCAAAATCAATAGTACATATTTGGGTTATCAAAGCCTCTTCATGTGTTTCTTATCATCTGTCACTGACATTATGGTAATGGCTCCTAAGTGCTCCAATAGGATTTGCAATATAGTTTATGATTAAAATAGGGGATTTAGCTAAGGAATTGGTGTGTATTTTCAAAACTATTAGACACAGTTGGAAACATAGCTGAAAGCAAGACTGCCTTATATAACGTATTGCCAACTGCTTTGATTTCTTAAGGCTAGATGATGATTGTTTGATCATTTTATTAAAAAAAATGTCTAGGTGTCAAAGAGTTTCCTTATGTCTAAACAAGTGTTATTAACTTCAATTATGGCTGCCAGGTGGAGAACTGTGCAGCTCTTTTACCATGTTTCAAAATATTTCATTTAGACATTTTGGAAAAACATACATCCCTATTCATAACCCCTGTTACTGTTCTGATTTATAGGTTCTATTCCACTGTAAATCATTCAAAATGAAAAAATTAAATTTTATGGCATCAAACTTATGTGGCATCGAGCCTGAGCAAAGGGCAGAAGGAATGCAATTGTTATACTGCCAATTGCTATTGAACCTGATATTTTTTTTTAGCAGATGGCTGAGATACACATATAGAGAAAGGGGAAGTGTACTTATTCTTTATTTGGACTTTGATTTAAAATTAAACAGTCTCTTCAATCATTTTTTCCAGTTGTTTATAAAACTTTGACTCCTAATTTTTTTAAAATTATATAAATATTTGCATCTGAAACACAGAAAAAATTGATTTCAGGCCATGCACTTTAATTGCTGTGGATGGTTAAATGTAAAATTCATTTAGTCTGACAGGCTCTTGGAGTCAAAAGGGTTGATGTGTCAGAAGTGGCATAGGGAGAATTGCAAAATCATATCATTTTTAAGTGGTGAGAGAATCTTGAAATACATTGAAATTAGAATCTGTATTCTCTAGTGAGGAAGAGATTTTGGATGAGAGTATTTGACACTACACTTTTAAAATTTCTCTGTTCTTTGCTTTATTTATTCTTTAGTATTTCATATCAATACCAGCAAACATCAGTGACCTGGCATGGTTCCTGGCTATGAAGTGGTTTCTGGCTATGAAGTGGTTCCTTTTTGGCAGAAGAAATCTCTGCTCCAGTTTCTGAGAATTTCCTGGGAGGTGTGATGGTATTATAAGCTTAGATGTAACTTCAATTTATGCAGCAATGCAGGAGCTGGTTTTAAGCTTTAGTTGAGGTAACTAGTAAAGTCATTATAGGAGTATTATGCTCAGTTTAAAGGTACACTCTTCACATATTCACTGACATAAGATACCAGAGGACATGATTTAAAGGCTTGAACTGGTGGAGAGTCACATTAGAAATGTGGAAATCGGTACATGGTCATGTCTCAGGTATCTCTCCTTCTATAAAGTCTCTTATTTTAATGAGGCTCTCCTTGTTTTATCTGGGAAATTTGTTCATTACCTCATCCTGAACTTCTCAGACATTTCATGCCCCCTAAATGTATGGGTGCATCCTGAGGACTTTACAGGCCAATAAAAATGTGTCAGGACATTTGAGAGGAGCTATCTACATTTTTATCACCTGATGGCATAGGCTTGATCACATAAAAGACAACCAGGGCCCTTGAACAATTCTTACTGTGGTTCATAATTAGTATTTTAAGGAAATTTTGAGACATACCTAATAGTAGAAGTTCCTCTTGTCTAGTATAAGGTGTGAAAGGCAGCTCCTGGTGACAGCACTGAATATCCATGCACTGAATTTCCATGCAATGGTCAACAAACCCTCCCCTTTCAATATGAACTGTAGGCACTCTTTCAACACTGGAGAATATTTTGACTTAATAAAAAGTATACTAAGTACTATACTAAAAAAGGTAGTAAAATGCATTGGTAGAAATGAAGAATGGCTAAGCCTTGTCTTCATTTATGCCTATTACATTAATAAAGTACAGTCAAACAGTCAAACAGTGGAGTCAAATAAATTGTATCTGATTATTTAGATATGTTCGGATTATAAGAATGAGGTTTTCTGGTCATCTGCAATTCCATGTATTACTTAGGCCATGTTAGCAGAGAAATTTCCAACCTTTCCTCTTATAGAATATGTGATTATATCTGATTTTGATTGCATGTAGGTTTCTTTGAAATATCTGTCAAAACCTTATCTATAAAATATAATGAATAGCGTATTGAAATATCTGATCTCCATGTTGTAGGTAACAAAAACAATATAAAAGTTAACAACATTCCCTTTAAATACAGAATCAACTGTTTTAAGTACCTTGGGGTTAATTTTTAACTTCCTTACATTTATAGTAAGAATTAAAACGTCCTCTCTTGTTACATTTATAAACATAGAGCACATTAGATGAAGGAAATTTCCTTTATCATTAATAGGTCACATTAATGTGATAAAAATGCCTACACTCTCAATAAATTTTATTCTTATTTTAAGCAGTTACCACGTATAGTGTTTATCCTTCAAAACTCTCAATAGCACTTTTATATCCTCCAATAGAAATAATAAAGAGCAAAGAATAAAATGAAGCAAATTAATCCTCCTCTGGGAAACAGGAAGACTAGAACTGCCAGATTTTAAGTTGCAGCATTAAGCTGCCTAGCTTAAACATTTTCTTCTCTCTTTACATGATTTAAATGGGTAAATGATTCTCTGTGCTGAAGGGTCTTGAAATTAATGCAAAAATTTCCTTCTAGGACACTTGTGTAAAGGACCCGATATTTCCTTCCACAGTGCATCACTGTTAATTAGAATGGGCAATTCTGGAAGCAGAAAGAAGTGTGTGTTATTTATTTTTGGAGATACTGATTTTCATAACAGCATAGAATGAAGGAAATGCAAAACTAGATGCAACTTAGTGCCCATGTAGCCTTAATTGCAATAGTGAGCACTCACAAACTTCTCCCTCAAAAGCTCTGTCTTTCTGAAAACTTGGCCATACTACATTATTTTTATCCATTACAGGTCTAGTTTCGTCTGGAGTAAATGCCAGACTTCCTATTGGATGTAAACAGAAAAACCCTGTGTTGTTTAGGCAGCTAATCATAAAATCTGTATCCAGAACATTCAGAAATTCAGTAAGAATTTGTTGGTGGTCTGCAGAGAGCAGACTGGTCAATCTGTGTAGGATTTATTTCTGTTTTCTAGCTGCTGTTGTGTGAGTTCAGTTAATTCACTGTGAAATAAAAATATTTTGTGGAGTTATAAAGTTATCTGGGAACAAGGGACCAATAGTTTGTAGATAAGGAGTAAAAAAACAATAACCAGACCCATGGTAAGACCTACAAAAAAAAAAAAAAAAACAATGTGGAAAAAAAAAACCCAAAAAAAAACCCAATTGTGGAAAACCAATATTGTCCACAGTAATGAATGAAGCAACAGGATAAAATTGGTGTGACAGAAGGCTCAGTCTCCAAGAACAGCATGGAGGCAGGATGGGTAAGGAAAAGGTGCAACAGTGTCTGTGATGTGTGGGAGCGAGTGAATTCATGTGTGTATCTGTATGGTGTGTGGGGATGTGTGTGAGAGAGAGAAAAATAACAGGTGAGAGAATGACTGTATGGCTCATTTTTTTCAAAAAGTGAAAAAAGTCCTGATCTCGTTGCCATTGAAATTTTTGAAAAACCTTTACAATTAAAACTATCTTTCTATCATAAAACACGAATGTGGCTGAACTGATATATTCTAGTGGAGAACTGAAACTTTCATTGAAAAAATGCAGATGTACTAGATTAGGAAGTTACAACTTTGTTTTATATTTAAAATAGCTCTTTTGGTTTTGAAAGTTGTTCTACAATACAGAATTCTGAAATCTATCAGGAAAGGTAACTGCAATAAAATTTGCAACAAAGCTTTTGGCTGGTCAAATTGACAGGATTTCATTAAAAGGAAGTTTTTAAGTTCAGTTTGAAGTTTGACTTTCCACTACAGTTGAAAGTTTCAAAATGTCAAGATTTCTTTTGTAATGGAAATCAATTTTTTTTTGGTCTATATTCCTACTACTGTTTTCCTACTTCAGTAATGGCTATATCAGCCACATAAATATTGTGACACAAAAAGAACCCATGGAATTCCCATTCCAGTTGAAATTTTCAAAATGTCAGGACTTCTTTTATAATTAATTTTTTTTTTGCCTATATTCTTGCTACTATTTTACTAGTTCAGTACTGGCTATATCAGCCACATAAATATTGTTGACACACAAAGAACCCATGGAATTCCCATTTACGCCTCCAGTGTCCCAGCAATAGAAAGTGCTGTAATAAGATCTGCTGCCTGAGCAGTTGGAAAAAGTGCATGGATGAATGGAGACAAGGTATAAGACTGATGTTTAGGCATGATTATGTTCATTTATATATAGCTAGAGGAAGCTGCATTTAAATTCTGCAGAGTATCTCAACATACCACATCCTTAATAAATTGTGAAAAGTTCTTAGAACTTAGAAGTTGGGAAAGTACACTGCTGTCAAAGCGGGCATAGTTTAGCACTGAGCCTCAGACCATCTAAGGATGAAAGACATCACTGAAATCATTGTGATTTCTCTCCCTGTTTGCACCTTACAGCATGTTGAAGCATTCATTTTGTTATAAAGTCTGTTTGCTTCATAAATCCCTTGATTATTATTACACTTTTGCAGCATGGACCCTGGAGAAAAATCTCTTTCTTGTGATAGTAGATATTCTGATAGAATATAAATTCTCTTTTTTTTAGAAAAGTTAAAGCAGCTGGAGGACTATTACAAGCTTTTTTTCCCTTAGGGTGTTGTCTGAAGGATTTCTTTCTAGAACTGGATGAATGAGCCTGGACTTCTCCATAGCATGATGGCAATATGCTTTTAAAATACTAAGGAAAGCATAAGGCAGTAACATAATATTTTTTTCTCAGTTTGGAGGACTCAACCATGACATGAGTAGTAATAGTCTCTCATTAATCACCACCACCTTAAATGTCTAGACTTAAAAGGGTCAAAACCAAGTTAAACTCAGGAGTTAGTCTTTCTGAGAGTCTTCTATCAAAACTAGGATGTTTGATGGCTAGCCCGAAAAAGGCTCCTTGGGCAGTGTCTGGTGGAACCAGTGATTTAACGCTATTGTTCTCGGTAGTTTTAGCAAGCTTCAATAGATTATGATCCAGCTTAATTTCTGTAGTAACTGTAGTTTCCATAGTTTCTTAGTTTCATGGGTTTGGCATGGCTATCCTAGCAACTGACAATCTGCTTTCATGAAGAGCTTGGAGCCACTCTCTGAGTGACGTGGAGTCTGCGCTCGGAGGTGCAAACTGAGCACGTGATGGGCGCACAGCACGCAGGACTCATGTTTTTGATGTGGGGTCTTCCTGTGCTCTGGAGTGGCTGGGAAAGCTTCCCTCTTTGAAAGAGGGTGGTCATGGAGACAGGACAAGTGTTCTCAGACAAGATTTGGAACAAGAGCATTGTCTTCCTTAAGAAACTTTGGTAAGCCATTGCATAGATCTTGAACCAAAGTTAAATTGTGCCCATCGGTAAATGTGAGAAAGAAAGGAGTGGGGATGAGAAGTACCAGAAATCTTGGAGCAATTCCCTCCAGCATAATTTCACTACTGTTGGATTTTGGACACTATTATCTCTGCCTAAATCCTCTCCACAGCTGCTGTTGAGCAGCCACAAGAGCTCAAGCGATAGCAGCGTGTTTGCAGTGGTTGTGCATAGATGGAGAAAGATATTGATAAGATACATTTCACTTTTATGTGATCATTTATTTTTTCAATTTTCTTAGAGAAGGAAGTGTGTAAAGTTAATCATTATAAAAATTTCAACCCAACAGTGGGAAATCAGATTTGGAATTAGGAATAAGAATAATGTTTAAAAGAAAAACCTTTCTCACAAGGGAAAATAAGCATTTGGAAAAGAACTTGAAATACAGATGGATCAAAATTTTAAAGTGGTCCTTTAATAAAGATGGAAGAATTACCTGCAAAAAATAGCAACCACACTCCTAGTCTGCAGCCAGGAAAATGATTAGTTATTATTGAGTTTGGAAGAATAAGAACCTTTGGCACTACGAAAAAAGAGAAAAAATACAAAAGAATACATGGAAAGCATTTTTTTTATCTAGGGAACTAGAAATAATACACCTGCAAGTATAATGAATGGCATAATATTGGCAGTGCATGGGGCATTGAGCAATTTGTACCACAGTTATAGGTTCTTTCTTGCTATTAATTTGAAATAAAATAAACATTTTTTCCCAAATCTTTGTTGTATTTCTGGCTCTCATTTATTGTTCACCAACATTTTTCCTTTGTGTTTTGTCTTTGCCAGCTCTTTCTGTTTCTCTTATGTTTCTTGTCCATTCTCTTAACTGTTTCCCTGGCTGTGCTCCATCTCCTTAGGTTACCTCCAAAAACAGAATTAAAAAAAAAGTCTCATGTCTTGAACTACAAAAGCAGTCAAACATGTACCAAAATGTGGTTTTCTTTACTGATGGCTTTCTTTATGAACTCACAAAGTAGTAAATATTGGCTTGTAAGAGACTGTTGGGTGATCTGAATAGCACAGGGAAACCGAGTAACATATTTCATATATTAGATGGTTACTTTTTTCCAACCTTGAATAAAGAAAAAAAAAATCAGAAAAAGAGCCTTGCTTCTTTTTGAAATTTGTGGTTTAGACTCATTGTATTGCTCTGAACTGTTACTTACTGTTTGCTTTCTGTTTCTGATTCCATCTAACAACAAGGAACATTGATAGGAATGGTTGGACTTGATGATCCGGTGGGTCTTTTCCAACATGGTGATTCTATGATTCTATATTGCCCCAGTCCCTGAATCCCTGTTACTCATTGAACTCCATCTGAATGATTTCCTGTGTCCACTGCGTTTGCAAGGCCCCATGCCCTGCTGCCAAGTTTGCTGCAGCTTAGCTACCATATATGCAGTGTGAATGGATCTTCTCTGATAGTATCTCTGAATCACATTATATGAAAGAAATTGCCAGTGGCCATGCAGACTTTGTCTACTCTTTCTAAACCTGGAATCAAGCTAGAAAAATCAAAGCCAGCTCAGGTACAACCTAGTATGGGTTGCTAACCCATTGCTGACCCAAGGCTAATAAGTGCCAGGGAAACCTGAAAAGGAATGCCTACAATAGGCAGATGTCAATGTGGGATACCATGTAGTTCATCTGGCTAGACCTCTTCTTATGCCCTAAAGAAAGGAGGTTTGAATCTGATTTGCTTTTCTTCCAGGTCAACTACTGGGAGATCAAGCACATAGGTTTCATTTTAATATATTAAAAAAAAGAAGCAACCCAAAAAACTGTTTTGCTTTACTGAGCATTGACAAAAAATCTTGCAGATTGACTTTCTAATAATTCATTGTTACTAGTATTTTCAATTTGGCCAAAAACCCCCACTTGTCTGGTATTAAACCTTCAAGTGTGATATTAGAATATTAGAGTCCTGGCGTAGCTGACAGCTTCATTTTGGGGCTCAACACTCTGAAAATGCCATAAGCTATTGTGCAATCTGGAGCCGGTAAGACTACAGGCTTCTTCCATTTTCTAAAATCTAAGGCCAAGTCATTATCAAGCATGCTGTCAAAAAAAGCAGTGACTCCTGGGCAATTGCTTTGTAGGTACATGCCCCATGAAAATGGCCTTAAGTACTTTCTATTTAGAGCATATGTCATTACTAAGTCAAAACATACTTGAATTTCTAGGTCTATGGTTGCACAGAACAGTTATTTCAGTCAATAGATAGGAAAATACCATTTTCAGAATGAGAGTCCTACTGTACTAGTCTGGTAAATCCCAGTGTTGTTATACAAAAGAAAAACAATATTCTTGTTGTTTTGGGAGATTTAAGGAGATTATTATACCCTGGGATACAATGGTACTTTTCAACTATTAATGCTTTTATAACTACTTGAAAGTAGCATTCAAATCCAAGAAAGATTGTATTGTATTCTGCAGGTATTAAGCAAAGTTCTGGGGGTAAATTCAAGGATACAAGTTCTTTCATTCTTAATTAAAAAAAATAAGTAAAAAGGATTTGGTTAAGAACAGCATAATATTTACTTGGATAAATCAAGAGAACAAGAAGGAGATGTTGAACAGAAAATAAAAACATTAATATCTGGCTTTTGACACAAAACACAAAGTTCAGGCAGCTGTAGATTAGCAGGAAGAACAGTAAATAGAGAAATTAAATATTTAAGGAGTTGCATTTATGCCACCATCAGAGATTAAATTAAAAATTTGAAACAGATTCTTTAAGGGGAAAACAAAACCAAAAGCTGGCATAAAAACAGAATTGTAGGGCTATCAACATGGGCTGCATTCTCAGTTGCACTGGTCTGCACAAGCACGTGAGGTTCCAGTGTGTCATGTGGAGGTTAGGAGAGGAAAATTAACAAGTCATTAAGGAAATGACTGGTGAGCAGTTTATGCTATACTGCCAACATCAGCTTATTTGCATTGCTGAAGGCTGAAACAGGATGCTACCTGCAGCCTGCGAGGAGGGAAAGGGATCTACACTAATTATTAATCCATTTATACCTGCAGGCTGCAGTGTTGCTCTACCCTTGTTAGTGAAAACTGGAGATAAAGGAGATAAAACATACATGTGACAGCAAATGACAATCAAAGTCAAATTAGATTTATGATCCATTAAAACATGAGAAAGATTAAAAATAGCTGCAGTTATTGCTCACAAGTTAGCCTTAGCTGAGAAACCAGTGTCTAGGAGTCTGACTTACACACTGTTGTTTGGATATAGTTGTTTTGTTGAGATTTTCTTTGCTTTCCTCTTGAGATTAAAGCAAAATTATTACAAGAATGTCTCAAACAGAAAGCATGTATGGAGTCCTATGCAGGAGAATATGAGAAGGATTTTGGTAGGTAGCGTGTGAAGGCAGATGCTGGAATTGGACATAGCAAAAATACCTTTGAGTATTCTTAAAAAACTGAATACTTATCTTCTGCAATAACAAAGTGAAGAGCTTTACCTCCCTACTGTAAGTGCTACTGCAAGGTATCTGCAGTGACTGTAATATTTAAATAAGCAATTTTTTCCCCAGTGCCTGGTGTGTTGTTTAAAACTTTTCCTCTGTAAGTGTCACCTCAGAACATCCTCCACAAATTGTTTGGCTTTATGCAGCTGAACTCCCTGCTGACCTTTAAAAACAAAAGAAAAAGGCAAACCCTGTGGAGTCTGACACTGACAGGGAAGGGGCATGAGGAGAGTACAACATTTGCCAATTGCCCCTCTTCTGTGGACAGATTCTGTGTTCCTTCTCTGCCTAAGAATTAATTATATAGTTCCTCACATAAGGTTATCTTTGACCTTTTGCTCAGTGAATACATTTGTGAGGGTGTCTGTACTGATCAATGGTTAGTTAAGCACTTTGAAATGTTTTGATCTGAAAGACATTATATAAATAAATAGCATGTACTTCTTCATATATCTCACAGTATTTGTTCTAGGACTTGATTCCGGGAAGGTGCAGTGCATTTTCTTTCAGGATTGGATTCTTGGGTTTGTAACACCAATATCTCGACATGGATCAGGATTTACCAGAAATACTATGTACTTAGGAGAAAAATATATTTAATAGAACCTTTGCTTATGCCAGGAGGGGATGAATTTGTCTCACTTGCACAGTAATTGTAAGGATGGCACCTGTATTTAATTTATAGTTCATGACTCTTCCACTTTTTAAACTGTGACAGTGTGTGGGCTGTCCCCGGGATCTAGGATCCTGAGGTTCTGCAGCAGCTTCATGAATGTTCTCTCACTTAAAAGATAACTAATACCCAAGTGGCTTTTTGATCTCTTATTTCAGTTTGCTACAGGCTGCAGAACAGTTTCGTGATCTCCGTCACTAGTCCCTGCAGGGCTGTGAGTTTTGTATGATTGTTTCACCACATCAGCTGCTTTTTCTGCAGCAGTCAAAGTAGCTGTAGCATTTCTTTTCCTAGAGCTAGCATACTTCCACACCCATATAGCTGTTTCCCTTGTGTCTTATTGAGACATTCTTATTAACTGTGTCTTAGAATTCTAATGTTCCAACCTGTTTCCTCTTTTAGTTAGGTCTTAGTTAACCAATTATATCATATTTCCCTTTACACACATGCAGTGCAATTTCAGGTCTGTGTTTTGTACTGTTTAGGTCTGCCTAGACTTCTGCTATGTGAGATATAATCACTTCTCTCCTGTTTCAGGAAAATTTGCCCTGACTAGTTTTGTTAGCTGTGCCTTCATTATTTGAGCTCTTCTTGCCTATTGAAATAGCAAAGGGATACAGAGGGATCTTCTCAATGAATATCTCTATAAGATACTGTGCTCAGTGGCCAGAGGGAAACATAAAAAGCACTTGAATGTCTGAGTCTGGCCAGATGTCTCTGTGAATTAGCAGCATGCACAGTCAAGAGGGTTCCTGGCTAGCATGTAGCCATATTTAACAGGGAAAAGAAATGTTTTAAAAGGGCTTACATGAAACAAACCCATCCAAGTTACTAACATGATGTTCTACTTTAAGGTCACCAAGGAAATGGGAGTATGTCTAGTACAGCTCTGGGGTTAGTGGACAAAAATATTATTCCCACAGGGCCAAAAGTACCAAAAACAGTGTACATACTTGGTCACACCTGCTGCCACATTGCTCTGTAAACCTTGGGGAGGAGTGGGGAATGCCTGCGTGGCACCAGGCTATTTGAATTTTACACCCGTCTCTACCACACAGTTTCTGCATGATTGGTGGCCTCCTGAGAATGTATCTTTGTGGCTAAAGTAAAAAAAAGTGTACTGCCAAAGAAAACATAAATATAATTATGCCCTGAGTTGGTCTGAATAGCCTGAGAAATAGATGCAGAAACTTCTGCCCTTACAAAATTCTTTCATATATTTGGGGGATTTTCTCTGTCGTTCTGTTCACAAGTCAACACAGTTGTAAGTTCCAGATTTCTTTTCTCATTAATTCCACTAAAAAACAGGAACTGGAGAGGAGCATTAAGTGTATTCTCCTTTCCCTGAGAAAATGGTGCCAGGATACTAAACAGGTCTGTAGTGGTTGCGCTTGCTCCATGATATCCCTGCTGTACTGCTCTGGACCCGGAGGCGTGAAAAACTCTGGGTGGTTTCCCTCCATGAAAGGGTAACTTTCAGGATTGTGACGTCTTCTCAAACATATTATGAAAAACAGTGAGGGGATAACCAAAACTGCATCCAGAGCATCTTCAAATTTCTCTACTGCTTCTTCTTTTGAGTTTCTGAAATCACACAAGAACAGTTCAGCTCCTTTGGTCAAAGTTTTTCAGCTTGATGGGTACTCTCCTTTGACCAGTTTGTGACACTTTGAATCATCCTGATTTTATTTTCAAAAACTACATAGGATTCATCAGAGTCTTTAGACTACCTAAAACTGTATATGGCAATATTCTAGGATTCTTGTTGTTTGGGTAAACTTTTCAATTTTGTACTTATCCGTTATAACTGGATGTTGGCAGTCATGTGTTTTACCAACGTGGTTAAACTCAGAACTTTTTTCCAAATGTGTAGTGGAATTCTGGAAACTGCAAATGCAGCTCATTGTGCTCCATTAGAGAGACACAAATCTCACAGCTGAACATTTTGCACTTGCTTAGGGAAAAAGCTCTGTAGGTGCTGAAATTCTTTAGAGAAAATCCAGGTACACAATAATTACTAAAGTGCCTAATACTATTAATTTCTCTTTTAATTGCTGTTTTTCCAGGTAGTTTTCAAACTGCCTCTCAATGTCAAACTGTGTTCCAGAGATATTGACAAATGGAAGTAATATTGTTTAAGGTCATAACTTCTGTCAAAATGAATTCCATATGTCATTAGCTCAGGATTCATTTATGTCAGAGGAAGGATCTGGTTCTGCAAGTCATATATACCAAGTAGAAACTTACTTCAGGTGGGAATTTTTGGTAGCTGGATGACAGGAAGACCAAGCAGTAAATAGTTAATAATACACAATCTCAAACAAAACATTACGATCAGTAAGGGTTAAAGTATCGTTTCCTGGTTTCTGACCTAATGTTTTACTTCAGCCTATAGTAGCCATAGGTAACACTCAAAATAAATTACATTAACAGGTTCCCCAAAAGCGGTCAAATTACATGATTACTTAAGAAAACCCCTGGGTACATGTGTGCGCATTATGCTCTGTATCAATGCAAAAAGACAGCAAGAAAGACTAAGAAAGCTACACTTTTTATATTGCCAATGAATCTGTTGCACTTTACAATGTTTAAGTGGGTTTATACAACATAAACATTTGGGACATTTAACATATCAAGCTCAAATAAAAATGACATGCGGATCATTCACTTCTGAAGCTGCCTTGTGTTCAGTTATTGGAACACTCCATCCCTGTGGTTTCTGAAATGTTATAAGTATATATTCCAGATTAAACTTTCTATTTTCCTCAAGGTAGTGTTGCTTTTCAGCCCTCAATGGCTTGGTTTTTGCTTAAAGAATCAGGTCCTATCAGCAAAATCAAAGGCGATTACACAGCTCAGTAGTCATTTAGGATTTCTGTGGCTCAATTAAGCATGTATAGCATGCCACAGCCACTGAGACTCTGTTTATTCAGTGAAAGTGCTCTGTAATTTATTTAAAATAATCCATCTTTAACAAATAAAGAGGCCATTGACTGGCCATCGCTGCAGGCATCCATTTAAATGCTGCCTTCTTGATGGTCTGCTTTGCTGGTTTAAGTTAAATACCTGACAAAAGCTTTTCAGTTTTTTGGAAATAAGATTTGTGTGCTTGATGTTTATTTTCTTTTTCACCAGTAATCAGTTAGAACTTCTTTTTAACAGATTGACCATTAAAATGATTAATGCTATTCACTCTGATAATAACAGATTGTGACTGCCTGTGTGTGTGTGTGTGTGTGTGTGTGTGTGTGTGTGTATGTTTAAAACTGCTCAGGAACTATGTCTTTATGACACTTTGCTAATCATGTTAGACCTATAACTGTATACATGTATTGAAAATTAGATTAGATGACTACAGGCAGTGACAAAAACTCTTTTATTTCCAAACGTGCAGTTTGCTATTTTTTTTTTTCTTTTCCCACTTGACTATTTCAGAAACGAGTCATTTATCTAAGAAACACCAGCAAGCTGCCATAAAGACTTGCCAGTGCTAGTGGATCTTCTCTGAGCATCAAAAAATTGCTGTATAAGTTCCTGGTAAGTGCTGTTACTTGTTGCACTGGAACATGACCAACTCTGAAGAAGCTTTTTCTCTGTAACGAGAAACAGCCATTAAAAACCGTCTTGGGAATTGGGCGAAGTGTAGTGCTAAATTTCCAGTGGAAAGGCAATAGAGAAGGCTGTTGGTTAGAGGACTGCTTCTTAGGGTTAAGGATAAATAAAACTCTGGTAGCCACAATGGTTTCTCCTGTCCAGCAGCCACACAGTATAGCTGTGTCTTGTCCTCTTCTCAGACTTAAAAAAAGAAAAACGACCCACCAAGAACAATGTCAGTCTTAGAGGAGGTGAAACTAAGCTGTTTGTGTTATTGAATAATGGCTTTTTAATGGTAGTTAAACAGAAACATGGACTGAACTCATTATTTCTTTATGTAAGCATCTAAAGAGAATGTCCATATTCATAGAAGAATTTAAAAGTCAGAGCAGCACATGTACTTTGTCACTGTAAGCTTCTCAATTTTTTTTATTCTTTTTGCTTTTGTTAGAGAAATCTTAATAATTGTTCATTTGTACCTACTTAGATGACAATAATTTTTCAACATGTGTTGAAGAATGGCTAATTCTGTTCTAAACATGAACATTTATTCCAGGGCCCTTGAGATTTTAATAGGTTTATAGTCGTTTAGATTGTCACCTTTTCACATGGAGCTGTGCAGTACCTATAGATGAAACCATGCATTTCAGCTACACAGGACTACCTTGTTAGTACCTGGAAATAAGACAAAGGAATAGAGATTCCATCTAGCATGAGACATATATACACATACTAATTCACCCTTAATATTCACCCTTAATTTTAATAGTTAATTGCAGGCATGTGACTGCAATCATGGAAAAGTAGTGAAAACTACCTCATAGGTTTGGAGATGGCATAAGTCAAACTTGAAAATATTTTCATTAGAATTTCTAATTTCTCTTTACTTTGGAGTTTTGTCATGTCTTTTAAAATGGTTTGCTGGAACTTGACTAGTCCGGATATTCAGGCACTATCTTGTGTTCAAAATGCAGTTGAGGAAATGATCATATTTTAAGATGTTAGATTGACCATCAGGGCAAAATCACAAGATGAAGCACTAGGTCCACAGTTAGGACTTATGATTGTACTGATTAGTATTACTAAGTGATAGCTGCATGGACAAAATTGAGGCAGCAGGGTCTTATGGTCACTACTGTAAATTGGCAGAGGAAACAATCCTGTGTTTTAAGTTGAAGTGTTTTGTGATAGGATTCTTCCTGCTACATCTGTCAGATGTCACTTTCCTGCTACAAATGCAGGATGATGATACTGAGTTAGATTTGAACAGGCTGGACTGCTGGGCAGAGTCCAATGGGATGAGGTTTAACACAGCCAGATGCTGGGTCCTGTACAGAACTACAGACTAGGAGAAGCCTGGCTAGAAAGATGCCTGGAGGAGAAGGACCTGGGAGTGTTGGTTGACAGCCAACTGAACATGAGCCAGCAGTGTGCCCAGGTGGCCAAGAAGGTCAATGGCATGCTGGCTTGGATCAGAAATGGCGTGACCAGCAGCAGGTCCAGGGAGGTTATTGTCCCTCTGTACTCGGCACTGGTGAGACCGCTCCTTGAATCCTGTGTTCAATTCTTGGCCCCTCACCACAAGAAGGATGTTGAGGCTCTGGAGCGAGTCCAGAGAAGAGCAACAAAGCTGGTGAAGGGGCTGGAGAACAGGCCCTATGAGGAACGACTGAGAGAGCTGGGGTTGTTTAGCCCAGAGAAGAGGAGGCTGAGAGGAGACCTCATTGCTCTCTACAACTACCTGAAAAGAGGTTGTGGAGAGGAGGGAGCTGGCCTCTTCTCCCAAGTGACAGGGGACAGGACAAGAGGGAATGGCCTCAATCTCCACCAGGGGAGGTTTAGGCTGGACATTAGGAGGAAGTTTTTCACAGAAAGGGTGATTGGGCATTGGAACAGGCTGCCCGGGAGGTTGTTGATTCACCTTCCCTGGAGGTGTTTAAGGCACGGTGGACAAGGTCCTGAGGGGCATGGTTTAGTTTTTGATAGGAATGGTTGGGCTTGATGGTCCGGTGGGTTTCTTCCAACCTGGTTATTCTATGATTCTATGACATTATTTAGTGGTTGACTTGGCAATGTTAGGTTTACAGTTGGGCTTGGTGATCTTAAGTGTCTTTCCCAACCTAAAAAATTGTATGATTCTATGAAATACCTGAGAATGAAATCTCCATTGCATCAGACATACAACAAGAAATATGGAGGGGAAGGGTAGCCTGAAATGCTGTCTTGCTTTAACACTGAGGTGTTTTACTTACAGCAGCAAACACATATCTGGTCCTCTTCCTAGTGTCTCCTTTAAAAAAATGAGCAGAAGCAGCCTCCTTTCCTTTGAAGTACAAAGGTGGGTAGTAATGTTTGCTGGGCCATTTGTCTAGAAAAATGTTAGCTTATGCACAGTGCTCTCCTCTGCCTTCGAGGTTACTCAACACCCAGAAGGGTGTCCTAGTCAAGAGGAGCACATAAATGGGTTTTGAATACTGGTCAAGCTGAGGCAGGAAACAGCCATACAGCTCTTCAGTTTGGAGAATTTGTGAGGCAGACCTCCACTCACTTCGGAAGCTTCCAGGGCATGCAGAGGTGCAACTGAAATATTTAGGTGCCTCCAGGATTAGAAGAAAGTTGGGAATGTTCAGTTGTGATTTAGGTACTGGATTCCTGCTTTTTGTAAACTACTCCCTGATCTCAAAGGCCACTTGAATGGAAATGCTTCCTCCAGTGTTTAGCACAAGGAGAAACTGAGGTACTAGATATGTAATTAATTGCCTAAGGTCACTCAAGGCAATGGGGGAAACATAGGGAGAAAAAAAACTGACCTAACTCCAAGCCTTATGTCCAGTGTGTGGGATGACATTTCTGTCCTGAATAGGATCTTTGTTGGAGTGATGAAATATAGCACCCTGAGAAAAGGTAAGAAGACATTAAGAACACAGATTTCCTTCGCACTTATAATTCAGAATGTTGCTTTTTATTCGTAGTGGTGCAAATATATTACTTTGGTGAGAAACCAGGGAGAAGTGGGACCGTAGAGCATGAGCAAACCTGTGGATATATGTGGGGAAGAGAAACAGAAATTGTGCTGTATGAGGCATTGGAGAATTGCCAAGTATTTTTATTCGTTATTACTATTTTTATGTGAAAGGGAACAGCCTTCCAGGCCTGGCTGGTTTGCCTCAGGCAGGGATTTTGGCAAGTTCTAGTCCAAATCCATCTTTGTGTGTGTCTGTGTGCCTGTGTATGCAGGCAGGGTGCTTGCATGAGGTCCAGAATATACAACTTTTTATCTGCTGCCGCTTACATTTACCTATTCTGCACTTTCCTATCAGTGCAACAAGCCCTTTATTTAGCTGTATGATCTTCAGCTTCTAAACTTTCTAGTATTTTTGAAAAGGAATTAATTGGATAGACTTTTTTTTTAAGTTAAAGCACATGTAAAATTACCAAACTAAGTGAATAAAAGAATTTTTGAAACTGAATGAGTTTTTAATATGCAAATATGAAAACTACTTTTATTAAACTAGCTAGGGCAAAAAGGTTGATTTTTAAAAAAATCTGTTAACTTTTCTTTTGGGCTTTTGATCCTTTGAGAAAAGCAAGAGTAAATGTTTCTTTGACATATTAAATGAATTTAACAGAAAATATTATTGAGAGAGCTTTTCAGAAATCTGTCCCAAGTGTGGTTTGATAACCATGTGTAGGTACTTTAATTACTGAGATTAGGAAAATAAATTCATTCAGGAAATAAATATTTGATCCTGTACATAAATGGATTGAATGTTTTAATTTACTGGATGCTATAATACTTGCTTATCGGTTTGTGACAACATATTACTCCCATCATAAAACTCCAGAGGTACTTAAGGTTTATTGGTACATTCCTCAACTGTAAGCAAACCATAGTAATACATCATATATATTGTTTTGCAGAAGGGCATAAAATGCTTTTACAAGAGGAACAGGTAGATTTTATGTCTTCAATAACTTCTCAAAAAGGGGAGAAGAGAATCTACTTTTATTAGTTGTGTTTTAGAAGGAAGAAACAACTGGAGAAGGTTTTCTCCAGCCATATAGACTTGACTTTGAGCTTTAGTTTACTGTTATTTTAATATCAATTTCAAGTGGATTTTAATCTACACGTATCCTACACATAGTATTTAAAATAGTATCTTAAAGGGATATTCGCCTGCAAGCAGACTGCTGCCCAGCTGCTGTGTAACAATTATGTCCCATTCTGACAATAAAAGAAAATCACTGCAAATTTTGGTGAAATACGTTCACAATGATGCAATAAAAATTTTGCAGTTACTTTTTTGTTTGTGATGAAAAATGGATAAACTTTGTATTGATGAAGGTAGGAAATGCAACAGAGAATGAAAGCAAGAGACCACCTTGCTGATGGGATGGGATTCCTTGGATGATCTGCCCCAGGCAGGAATGGTGCATGGACCGTGTAGCTGACCTTAGGGTGAACTTGACATAGTTTGTGGTGTGAAAGCCCTGTGTGTACCAGTTGCTCCATTCAAGGCTTCACATGTTGCAGACAATGACACTGGTGTCTCTGTTAGCAGAGCAAGAGTAGAAGAGGAGAAATTCTTCTTCCAGTTGCCTTCCAGGCAACTTTGTGTGATACTGTGTGACAAAACAGTGGAGAACCAGCAGGAATGAAATTCAGGAGCTTAATTTAATAATTTTAAAAGTGGCAACTGAATTGCTACAGTGATTTGGGAGCTCTTGCCTGGTGTCTCCATATAGGCAATAGCATTATAAGGAGTGCAGAATTCATCTTCCTATAGCAGTCTCTAAAACACCTTTCTCTGTAGCAGCCTGCAAATAAAGACCAGGTTTAACAAAAGAAAATAAATCTTTTTTTTTTTTTTTTTTTCATTGTAGAAACTCAGTTGAGATCCTAGGACTTTAGCCTTATGCATTAGTTTACTGGAGTTTCTACAGAGCTTCTACCCAGATGGAGCCCTTCTCATTCACAGGACAAAGGAAACTAGAATGTGATGGGTTTTAAAGAAATTTCTACCGTCTGTACTTTTCCCAGTATTTGCAAACCAGACATGCTTTCATAATATTTGGGGAAGGACTGATTTGTGAAGCAAATAGCTCAATGTCTAGTGGTTTGATTAGACACATGTTTCTTCTGAAAATAAAGCATATCACATGTAAAAAGTGACTGGAATAAATTATCTTAATTCCATCAATAACTTAAGTGGAAGATCTGTCCCACTGTGCATTACCACATCTTCTGGAGATCCATTTAAGATGTGCGAGTATGGAAGCTTAAGAGAGTATTGCAAAAATGTACATGCCTAATTACCCAACAGTGGTATTACGTCTAATAGGAGATTAAATTATAAGAAGTTCTTGGGTTTTTCAGAGGTAAATATCATCTTTATGAGAAAAGCAGGGCATACAGCATTTGTGCTTGCTTATCACAAATAAATAAGCTAGGATTAAAGTAACACAGAAAGCATGATGTTAAAAAGCAGGTAGTTAACTTAAATCTGATTTTAACTGAAACTGTCACCAATGAGTTGCTTAGGGCTTCTCATAGAGAGGTGTTTTGGAAAGAAGGGTAATTTCTTTCTCTCTCTCAAAACCCTCCTGCCAGCCATCTGTTGATAATTATTGTTCAGTCTCTGCTGAGAACTTGTGATATTTAATATTTCCTCACCACTTGAACAAATAACCGATAATAACTGCAAGGTACTTGACCACAGGAGTAGAAAGGCATATAACATGAAAGAGTCAGTGTACACCTTGGTTTTTGAAAACAACTCAATTTTCTCTTTGTGATAAATACGAGCTCTTGAGGACTTGGAAAACAGGTGACTTGCACAATGTTTCTGGAAAAAAAATAATTAAAAAAATGACATTTATCAGGAAGTTTTAAAATTGTCCATTTCAGTTTGTGTTTCTTATTGTTTTTGATTTATGTTATCCTTTCTCATAGAAAATGTTGAACGATCTATTTATTTGTGTATTGAATATTTAAGACAGGCAAACTGAAGAAGTCAATATTTGCAATGTTTAGTCTTTTAAATTGTTAACCTTTTATACTGAGCCCTTCTCAATAGGAAAGTTAGAGAAAAGAGATCATGGCATTTAGTTTAGGAATTGTCTCTGAACTTACATGAGACGCTACTTGTAATTGCTGTTTTAACTACCTTTGCTTTCTTCAACTATATTAAGAGTAAATACTAATAAACCACACTTTTAATCCAAGTACCTGGAGCTTCACATGTAACTATCTAAACTTCACAACATTCATGATGTGATGGTTTCTAAGCTTATTTTAGAGGTGGTCTGACAACAATATTTTTGTGTTTAAACTTTCACAGTTTGATTATTTTGCTGCCTCTGGAATGACATCTCCTGTTGATGACATTGATCAGCATTTTTTTAAGACCTAGATCCAAGATTTTCCAAGGTTGTTTCTGGACCCAGAACTTTTGAAATCTTCAGTCCCAGCACTTTGAAAAACTGTTTCTGATCAAAGCACCAGAGACAGGGCATACTGAACTCATGGCAAGAAAAAACTCTCATTGCTTTTGAACATGTGGTATTGGATGATTTGACTAAAATCTCAAGAGAATTTATCCACTGAAATATATATTTTATGATTATTTTTGTTTCTCAGTTTTGCTTTGCATCAGAGGATTCAGTAGATATAAGCCTGAGTGCCTTCACGTCAGAGCTACTGAAGTTTATAGGAAGTCTTGGTTGCAGCTACTTCCATCTCTAAGATGGTTTCCCAAGCAGCTGCTCTGCCCCTGTTTGCTGACACCTCCACCACCTGTGCACAGGCTGGTCTCCCTGACCCCATGTACAAATGGCAGAGTGAAAAAAATTGCTGGAATGCTGATATTTTAATCAGTTGAGTATGCATTTCAGATAGTTGCCAGGTGAAAGTACTAAACTCCCTCTCCCCAATAAAACTTTAAATTTTGTAAGTGTTTCACTATCAAATTGAAAATAAAACCACTGAACGGAAAAAAGCAGTTCTTAAAGGTTCATGCAAAATCAATTGTATCGTCCCTTGGTAATGAAAATGGAACAACAGATCTCCGATACAGCTTGAATTTCTTAATAAATGCAGAAAGTACAACATTTCTTTTAAAGAAATTTATTAGTGAATGTGATCCTTGAAAGATGTTTGCTTGACTGAACATTCATTTTCAATTTATAATTATTTTTCTTATGGCTTTAAAAAGATGAAAAGATGCCAAAAGGCAACAAAACCCCAAAGGTACCTGCTGGCTGTAGGCTGCCTAATGTTTTGTGTATCTGTTTTCCTTAACTGTTCTGGTAGAGGAAACATCAAAGATTTCTGGATTGTTATGAAAAACATCAAAATAAAATGGAATATGGTGGGGGAACAGTTAGAACACATGAGATACTGGTTTCAGTCCACACTACCTTTTCTTTTTTCTGTTGGAATGTAACAAATATTAACTGCTACTGCTCTGCTGTACTTCATTACATAAATATTTGTGTAAATTCACACTGTGAATATATGAAGTGCTTTGATAGGCAAAGAGGAGAGTTTCCTCATGTGCTGGTTTCTCCTTTATATGAACTGACAGCACTATACGCACTGACCTAACTTTCACACTCATGCTGTTCAGTATCAGCTTGAGTTCTTAGCTCTCTTTTTACCTCCTTTGTAACTGGTTTACTTACCAAACCAAGCTCTGTTGCAATACAGCAATTCCAAAGTAAGTGCTTCAAGCCAGCAATAGGGATTTTATTAAAATGAGTTGCTGATCTGGAGGTCTTTCTATACACCACTTCCTTTATAACGTCAATTAATATACCATGCAAAATTCCAAGAAACTGTACGTGTTTCCACCTGTGGTGTCTCTAAGCCCTGAAAGAAGAGAGTATTTAGATCTGGGGGATTTTTAGTAGTCCACTATGCTCTGCTTCTAGCAATGAATGCTATTTTTTTTTTCAGCTGTCAGTTTAGCGAATGTGCTAGTGGCAATATGTATGCAGAAATCAATAGGGAATTTTGTATTAAATAAAATATTTGATTATAGTCGTACATATACTGAATCTGTTTCTTTTCCCCAACAGTGATGGTATTATATCTTTGATATCAGTGCAAGAAGCGAGGCCTTTTCACTGTTGTATAAACATTGTAGCCATGGTAGTTAAGGATGTTAGAGAAGAATGGTGCAGAGAATGAGAAAATGTTGACCTAATAGAAGATGTCGCCCCCACCCTCCTCCCACCAGCCTTGCTTCTTTGTTATATACATTGACAGAAGAATAAGTTTCTTATTAGATCACCTTTATGTGTTGTTTGCTCCAGGTCCACCTGTAACAAAAAATGATGAGTCTGAAATGCAGGTTTCCCTCGTTAGGAAAAAAAGATAAAAAAGGAGAGCATTATTTAATTTAAAGTAGTGTATTGTTTTATAGTGTTGTCTTCCGCTTGGCATTGACCTAAGTGAGCCCAACATTGTGGAAAAATACTCAAAAGATTTGGTTTTGCTTTATGCTAATGTATTTTCTATCAGCAGTTCATAGTTTCTATTACTTTGTTCACTCATTGTATTAGCTTAGCAGGCACATCAGTCATGTCATGTTAGGCATCTTTCAGTTTATAACCTAAGCTTTATACAGAGAAAGATATTTTGAAGAAATTAGCATATTAATTTAAGCATTGAAACTACGGGATATTTGTTTCATAATTCTTTTGTGGCAGGTTTGTAAAAGTGCATATGCTGCAAAGCACCACTGGTATAGGCTGGAGCTATCTATGTCTAGATTTTACAATAGTTTAACAATGAAATTGATTTGGAAGTTTCATGACTTTTAACATGTATTCACACGTATGGGCTACATATCAGACTATTGGAATTGTAAGTATATTTTGAAAATCTGTAGTGACTTTTAAAAAAACCCCATGAAACAGTGACTGAAAAATATTCTATCTAGATCTAGAGAGTGGCAAAAAAAATCCAATTTTTCTCAATAAATATTTCATGTTTTTTTTTTAAAATAAAATTAATTAAAAGTTTTGATGCAAATTAGCTGTACAGAATACCTTGTCGTACACCTGTAATGGTTCATATATTTGTGCTGCAGGGTAGCCAGCAGTGCCAGGTTTGATGGTTCTTATGGACACAGAATCCAGTATTTAAAGAAATGGTATGGCTGTAGCTGGAATTAGATATCTCACGAGTATTCAGCTCATCTAATTCACTCCTCAAGTTCAAGCTACCTGTATTTTTTTCCCAAGAACTTAAATGACTTTCCCCCCCAACCCCTACATTGAGTTTGAATATTTAGTTAAATTGAAAGAAGCAGCTCATCTGTCAGAATGGTTTTGTTGTTGAAGGCAGTAATAGTACTTCCTATTCACTTTCATAAACTTTTAATTACAATATACTGTTTTCAGTTTGGAAAGAGAAACCCAAACTGCTTGAGACAAAAGGTTATTTAGTAGTCTGCTTTAATCCTCTTTAATTTAGACACAATTGACCGTTTTGTGTCCACAATTACAATCACCAAGAATAAAATAGTATGTTTCTAGGCATAGTTTGCATTTAATTAGTGAAATTCCTCAATTTAGGAAGATCTGGACAGTTTACTACTATAAACCATGCTTAAAACATCTCTTGACTCATAGTCCTAGCTGACTGATGTCTGCACTGTGAAACATGGAGTGCTTCTACCTCTTGGTGAATGAATTCTGTCCTGTTCCCTCATGACTCATAGGAATTGAGTTCTTGACTTCATGGAAAGGAAACTCAAGTAGAGCAGCCAACAAGGGGTCATTGGTATCTCCAAGGGTCCCTGATGGGGTCAATCAGGGAATAGAAAAGTGAGATATATTGTGGGAGAAATAATGTGGAGGTTAGATATTGCTATCATTCCTGTGGCAAGGTGTGGAAAAGTAGTCCTGTGATAGCTCTCATGTCATCCAACATGTTTATCTGGTGGGTTGACCCTGGCCAGCAGCCAAATACCCAGAGAGTCACTCACTTAATTCCTACCTCTCAGCAGGATAAGTGGGAGAATAGGTAGAGAAAAAGCAAGAAAACTTGTGAATTGAGATAAAGAAAGGTTAATAAGTGAGGGAAAGAGTGACGCAAAGGCAATCACTCATCACCTCTGACAAATGACCAGTGCTCAAACATTCTCTGGACCATGGCTGCCTTGGAAGACAAAATCCTCCACCTTCTTTTTCTATCCTAATTCTATAATTGAGCCTGATGTTACACAGTCTGGACTATTTGCTCAACTCACGTCAGCATAACTACTGTGTCCACTCTCAGTCTCTGTGCACCCTCAGCCCACTTGCTGGAAAGGCATGGGGTAGTGGGAAAAAGAGACAGTTTTGGTATCACGCAGGCATTGTTCAGCAATGGCCCAGACACTGGCACACTATCAACACTGTTTTCGTCAGAGGTCCAAAACCGCAACACCATACAGGCTGCAATGAAGAAAATTAACTTAGTCCCAGCCAGACACAGTACAGTTCACCTGGAATTCAGGTGCCAGCTGAAGCAGATATGTCAGATTACCCACCTCTGACTTACTCTTGCATAACCAGAGAATACTGAAGACAATACGAGGATACATTTAGGTTTGCAAAATCCATTGTAGCAAAATAAAAATTCCCCCAGATATTTCCTCAAGGAAACTAGTACTTTGACATAAGACTGAAAAGTGACTAGCAAATAAGAAAAAGATTAAATACAAGTTTGAATAGTTGCACATTCAATATGTATGATCCAGGTGTAGAGTTACGGAATTCAGGTTCTCTGAAACAGGAGTACTCAATTAAATATGTAGGGAATAATGCAATATTTATATAACCAGTTTATTTCTGCATTTTCTAACTTCAAGGTGCTCAATTTTACAGACTTTCCATGTTTTTTTAAATATACTTTTGTTTGTCTTATCTTTACAAGGACATGAGGTAGCTTGATATAAATCGCATTTCTAAAGCATTCTGACAGACATGGCTGAAATTAGGGGTTTTAGAATGAAAATATTTTCCATAGAAGGACATAGAACAGACATTTACATGTTAAGAGGAATCCGATTAAATAATGTAACTTTGATGTTTTAAGAGAAATATTAATGTTTCTCAATATCCTACTAGAAAGACAAGTAATTTTTTTTTTTCAACAGGAAAATTATTAAGGAATAATTCCAACATTTTACCCTACTTGTGATTTTTTTTTGTTCCTATGTCTTAATTATTTGGATAATGGAATGCATCAGCTTCTAATATACCTAACATTTTTGAGACTCACTGAGGATCATTATCTGCCTAAATCATATTATGAACAAATGCCTCTAAGACAGCATGCTCATCTCTGGAAGTCTTAGATGAGAAGAGCCATTTTAATATGTATTCTAAGTAGTTTCACATTTCAGTTAGAAGGAATGTTTAAAAAACCCTAATAGGTCAAGAATTCATCTAGTATGGGCATAATCAAACAGCAGGGCAGCCTTAGAGGCATCCATCAACAGAAACATCCAACTATCACTGCTACATTCATTTTAGGAGCCAACCCACAAGTCTAGGTGTTGCTGCTGGAAAATATATAATGCAGCTTCACATTAGGATCCTAGAGCTGCCAAGCATATCTCCAGAGTAACTTTAACAGTGATTACACTTGATGAAGGAGGCAGAGGAAGTGTAATCATGTGCCAGCAGCACCAGGAGTATAAGGCCAATATTGAAGTTAAATTTATGTGAATTCTTATTCCACCATAAACCAGCAGTTTTTCATAGGATGAGCTTTGCCTACAAGTCTCAGGTGTTTCCTTTTAGTGCTGGTCTCTTTCTGTAAATATATAGACTTTTAATTACAACAAGTAGACTAGCTAACAAGTAAATGTTTGAAAACCCTGAAGACAGTAAATCCCATAATCATGAATTACATCTATGATACCATGCTAGCTTGTGAAATTCCCAGATGAGAAGGGCTATTTTAACATGCCTAAGTAGTTTCACGTTTTTATTGGAAAGAGAAGTCAAACTTGTGACAAAGAAAGAACTTAACTGAGGATGGAGGAGGAGTGTTGTAGGCAGCAGTCCTAAAGATTGTGGTATTGTAACGATCAATATTGACAGAATAAATGTACTTTATTCCTGTATTTTTTTAAAGTTATCTAGTGCTCAAAGTGAATATCCAGTCCACTGCAATCACAGCCATCAAACAGATGTCTTGCCCAGAAGAGTCTACAAAGCAGTTCCATATGTTCCCACTCTTAAGAATTCACGTTAAAAGAACAAGCTGGAGCTTGTTTAAGAATTTCTGCCCAGTTTTACCTTTCTGTCATGAAATCCATACCTGTGTGGGCAGCCAAACCAAAGCTTGTTATCTTATTCGGGACTGCCTTTATCCTTAAGTAACCTTCCTGCTGATGTTCTCTGGAGAAATGCCTATCTGTCTATAGACTGCATGCTAAACATGAGAGTTCTTTTCCACAGTGTCTCTATTTAACCTGTTCTGAGTTGGCACTGAAAGACTCCATAGTAGGAATCTAGCCCTGAATTAAAAGAAAACCACTGTCCTGGAAAAAGAGCGAGGAGGTAGTCTTCTAAGAAATGAAGCTGTGCTACTTTTAAAACTACATAAACAAACCCATCTAAATCTGAATAAGTGACCCTGCTTTGCAAGCAGAGTTTCTCAGAGGGAAACCATTTGTTCTTCATTAAAAACAGTGGCTCAATGATCACAGCTAAACATTATGGTCAAATAATTGAGCTTTAATCATGTCTACATTTACGTTTAGATGGAGATGTAATTAATTTTTTTCTTTTTTAAAGAAAATAAGTTTATTTTGTGTGAATAAGTTCATTCTGTGCTGAAACAAATCCTAACACAATAGGACTGTTGAATCATGACAAAGCTGACTGTGATACCAACAGTCTGCAATAATTTTTCTGGAGTAACAGCGTAAAAATAAGTCAGTAAAAATCCCTTTTATGGCAAACCATTTCAGTTCATGTATGAGAAAGGCAAAATTAAATCATTCATAATTAAGAATTCTACACAGAATTAGCAGAGAAAGATGGGAGGAAAGAACATGTTTTCAAAAAGAGAGAAACTGTTGCAATGGGCACTCTTTCTGGGAATGCATATCTTTCATTTTTAAGGCTTCAGATAAAGGAACGACTTTAAATAAACTTGGAAATTCTTAATAATTTTTAGGGGATTTACTCAGTTAAAGAACAATACAGAAAAGACCTCTTTGACACAATATTACTGTGCTCTCCTTCTTGATCGGTGATTCTGTGGTCAAAACCCCCTGAATTTCAGGAACTGCTTTGCAAGGAAAGAATAAAGAAGATTTCAGGTTTTGAGAATCTTGGAGACCTCCAACTTAAACAGCAGGATCTGGACACGGCTACATTGATTGACCAGTCTTCTAGCATTTTTTCAGAACACAAGGATATTGTTCACTTCCAGTGGAGTGCTGCTCTGGAGGTAATGTTTTGTTCTTCTCAGACAGAAGTTTTCCTTGGTCTATTAATCCAGTCCTGCATTTTCCCAGTCCTAGTTCATCACTGAAACTGCAGTGCATATATACCAGGATATGAGTTTAAAAGCATTAAGCTCACAGGACAGCGTGAATCTTCATCCAGTGGCAAACTCATTTTGCACAGTAAGAGGTGAACAGA
The DNA here is from genome assembly GCA_033558105.1 of Coccyzus lansbergi. NCBI lineage: Eukaryota > Metazoa > Chordata > Aves > Cuculiformes > Coccyzidae > Coccyzus > Coccyzus lansbergi. The sequence goes on from JAUMJK010000128.1 coordinate 1,061,398, forward strand.
CACGCATGCAGACAAATTTTAATAAGGGCAATAAATATATAGCCTCTAATCTCAGCTAAAATAAATATTTTTCATACTACTGAAACATCTGCTGATTGCAGAAGAATATGATGTCATAACCACTTTTCCCAAAACAATTTTTAAAGGTTGTACAATGCTACCATCTGTTTCTTTTTCCCCAATATACTAAGTTTTTATCCTACTGCTGGAAATGTAGACGTTAACAAGTTAATAGGATACAGAAGAATCCAGAATGCAACAGTCTGCCTTGCATATCTGCTTTATTCCTAATGAAACTGGGAAGATAGATTGCACGTGTCTATCACAAAAAAAAGAATAACACTCATTGTTTCTTTGATCATAATTCTAACTAAAGTACTATGCATTGTACCTCAAATCAGCTAAACACTAGGCCTAATTTGCTTCTGTAGGGTAATGCCAGTGTATGGATAGAGCATTGTAGAGACAATTTGCCCCTATAGCTAGTGTAATTTGTTCATAAGTGGATTGGTTATGCATGTTTAAGTAGCCTGTTACAACACCAAATTAACCCTTACTCCACATTTTTGTTAAAGCTGAGAAAACTGTTGGTTTGGTATGCTAAATCCATCAGCAAAGCAAATAATTTCTCTGAAACTCAATTTTTAAGTTCAGTGCTTTGACAGTAAGTGTGGAAGTAAGAAACAAATATTTCCCAGATCAAAACACACATGGCATGTTATTGATAGAGAACAGAAATGTATCTCCAAGCAGACGCAAGAAGAAGCAAGGCTGCAGCCAGAATTCAGGGGAACGGAGATATGATAATCTTAGACAAGGTTATCAGTGTAAAAATGCTCTCTCTATTTTTAAGATCTTTCTATAACTGCTGGTCACAGAAGCAACCTGCTTCTTAGAATGCTACACATCTGAATGAAGTTTCTAATATGCTGTTGGAGACTTGCTATTTTTGTCTAGTGCGTCTTTAAGCCTCTGTTCAGAAAAATATTTTATATCCCCCAAAAATATTCCTGAAGGAAATAAAAGTGATTTGACTTCCTCAGTTTTTATCTGTAACTGTTGGATCTACACAGCACAGAGAATCTGTCTTCTAATACAGCTTTCAGAATCCAGATGTGTTTACTCATTCGTACCTGGGTACATCCATCAAAAAAATAGCCAATAAACTACTTAGTTAATGCATTAAAACTTCATTTTCATTAATACCGTTTCTAAAGTACTTCTGCATTCAAGATCTCCAGTGTCTGTTCCAGTGTTTACTAAGAATTTTGTTTGCACTGTACTGTTAATAAAAGTGACTGTGAGATTTGATTGACAACAGTGGCTCATAAGAACAACTAAGACGCTTCAAGTGATAACTTTTTCTTTAGTTCTTTGTTTTGCAGAGGGTTACAGAGCTTCTCAATTAGGATTTTGTCATATATGTCTTTTTTATCATTCAGTATTAGTTTGAAAAGCTGATTTTGACGAAATGTGGTAAGCATTTTTCTCAGGACTTGCCTCTTGCAGCTTTGATATGTTTAGTCTCTTATGTCCTCAGAGAGTGATATAAGAAAAAGAAAGCTAAGAAAATATGTTCCTCCTTCCAATCTGTTCATGCATCTATCACAGATTGGCAGTGGGGATGGGTAGCTGGAAGAAAGAAATGGGAAGTGGGTAGAGGGATTCCTTGAGTGAGCAAACCTGCAATTACAAGGAGGCAAGATATGATGCTGTGCTCAGAGAGAGTTTGAAGAAGAAAATGGAGATTTTGAACACAGCCTTGGTGATCACTCACCATTTGTTTAGCCCAAGATGGAGCCAATTTGAGTTAACTCCATAAATGGAATGATATCTGAGTGTTGGGCCTTAAAGTAGCGGATGTCAGTGTACTGGTCTCTGGTAGAATGAGGATAATAAAAATGTTACCTTTGAGCATACATATAACAGCAGATGGATAGCACACGGCTTGAGGTTCTATTTGTGAACCTTGGATGCAAGAAAGAATTATGTAATAGTAGAAATTTAAGACATCCTTCTGTGGCAGTTCAGACTAGGAAGAAGTAAACCAAAGTAAGTGGAAGCCAAAGAGGAGAAAGGGCTTAAGAGACGAGAGGAAAGCAGAGTAACTGGGGAACAAATGACTTCATTACATTAATTTTCTTTGGGTTTTTCCATCAGTGGGGAATGGCCATAAGACCACCTGCTGTTTTAGTTGATGTTCAAAGATTTTTCAGTCTGCATACCACAGAAATGAGTGTTTCTGACTTTCAGCAACAGAAAAGAGGTAAATCCCATGCAAGCCACACAGTATTCAAAAATGTACATGGAGAGAAACAGATAAAGACTTTTGGATCCTGTTCAATTATAAATGTCTTATATATGCATTGGAGAAAGTGCCTTCCTTCTCCACTGAGATGAGAGCTGAGAGACCAAGTCATAATTTAATCCTCCATTCCTTTACATATATACATTTAAACTTCTAAAATACAACTGTGGAAGTCAAATCTTGTGTGTAGTATATGGGTCAAATTTCTTCATCTACTAGTTTCCATATTACTCTAATTCTTCTTATCATGTAGGAGAGATTTTTAAAAGATACAGGAAATGTATACTAGTTGTAAGAGTATACTATTACAGATGATATAGATTTTGAATAGGAAGCTAAATGAAATCGGAAGTGTAATGACAGTGAGAATCTGCTTATTTTGAAAGTTAGTTTTTCTTATTATTTCATCCTGGTGCTGCCTGAAACCAGGGTACTTTATCATGAAGCCTTTGCATCTGGCCCAGGCTAACCTCTACCCTCTCCACTCTCTGTTTTTCCCACATTTGCATCTTGACCTTTTTTTTTTTTTTTTTTAGCTATGAACTCAAAGCTGGACTTACCAGTGACTGTTAATTCCAGGAACAAACAACAAACACCACTCTGAAGCGAGTGTCTGTCACTGATATGAAGTGCCTTTGAGGTAGCTTATCAGACAAGACTGTTTATTTGAAGTTGTACACTACCCAAAGGAGTCAACCAGGCTCCACTTTAAAGGAAGTAGGACAGGGATATAATGTATACATCATAGAATCACAGAAACCTTGAATGGGTTAGATTGGAAGGGACTTTAAAGATCATCTGGCTCTAACCTCCCTGTTGGAACTGGGCAGGGACATCTTCCACTAGACTAAGTTGCTCAAAGCTTCATTCAGCCTGACCTTGATATGCCCTCAGGGATGGGGCTTCCATGACTTCTCTGGGCAATGCCTCACCACATTGTTAGTAAAAAAAAAAAAACCCTCTTCCTTATATCTAATCTAAATCTACCCTCTTTTGGCTTAAAACCATTGCCCCTTGTCATATCTCTGCAATCCCTGAGAAAGAGAATCTACCATTTTCCCCCGTAGACCTCCTATAAGGCTACTATACATTCTGACCAAAGCCGTCTCATCTGTAGGCTAAGCAAGCCTGCCTGACTCTTTCAGCCTGTCCTCATATGGGAGGTGCTCCAGCTCTCTGATGATCTGTGTGGCACTCTTCTGGACTTCCTCTAATATAGTCATGTCCTTCCTGTGCTGAGGACTTCAGAACTGAATGCAATACAATAGGTCTCAGTTCTTGTAATTATCTTTTTTCTGTGTACTTCCTCTTTTTCCAAGACAGTTTTCTGCTCAAGCGTTAAAATGAGATGTTGTTATAGAATTAATGTCACTTCCATTGAATATTCTTTGTCTCATTGATACCTTAATTTTGAAACTTTTATGTATGTCATGAAAACCAACTGTGAAGCAATTCTTCATATGGAAAACAATCACAGATGAAGTAAGGAAAGCTAAGGTCTTAAGACAAACAAATGCATTTAGGTTAATTTCATGAAAGAAAAGAAATTGGCTAGATTCTAGTTCATTTCTATTCCTGACGCAAGTGATTTGCATATTGTGAACAGAAGAGAATGACTGATGATGCCAATTTGTCCTCCAAATGAATCAATTAGGTATGACTGGATGCTAAACCAACATTATTTTGGCATAGCTATAATACATATCCAGTCCTCTGGAAATCTTACTTATATAAAAGTACCATTAGTACAAGAGTATGTTCCTGACTGAGGTATGACCCCAAATGCAATGAACATCAGCTGTAGCCGTGATCTTCACAGAGGTGGAAAGCTTCTAAGAGTGCTGGTCTGGATATGAGAACTCTCCTGAAGGCAAAGTTCATGAATGAGGGGACTGCTTTCAGCATGAGAGCTGGCCCACCAGAACGTGCTACTTCAGAAGACTATTGGGGAGTTGTCAAAGGAAACACTCAGGAGAAATATCCCAGAAAATCACAAAGGCAATTAATAGTTAAACATAGATAGGAACAGAGTTGAGGACACTAAAACTGAATAAAAAAATATTTGTAAAACATCCTGAATTACTCAGACATCTCTGTTTAATTTCAGACCTTGAAAGTAAGTTTTGTCTGAATGGCAAATGCCATCCAGTGAGATCAATTTATTTAAAATTAATGATTATTTTTGCAAGTATACTTGAATACTTCACCAGATATAAATGCATCATTTCTACACAATTCCCTCACCACAATTATGGTATCATGATTGAGTTACTATAGCTCTCTGCACAGACTAATATTTAAATTGTCAAGACTTCTAAGACTTTCCTGTTGATCAGTATGTAGCAGTTGCCTGTTAGGTCTACAGTAGGTTTAATTGTGCTGTTTAACTGCTGTTCCATGGTGGTCTATGCTTTTCAGTGACAAATGACTGGATGTAATTTGGGTGCTATACCGTTAAGACAAGGAGGGGCATTTATGTTTTCCTCTATGTAATGTAACTGTAAGTGTACATTCACTTTGGAGGAATTATGTGCTTATTATGACAAATGGTGCATTTTCAAGTATTTAAAGATCTTTTTTTGGAAAGAGTCCCTCCTCTATGTATATCTTGAATGTATTGCTGTAACACAGCATGAAAGCTTATGGTATAGTTATCTAAAAAAACTTATCCGCTCCCTATAACATGTTTTTAGATTGCTTTTTTAGACTCTATAAAATTTTAGCTAGCACTAAACATAGAACTTCATTCATCATCACAAAATCAAAGCGTGCCAAAGGAAGCCTGCTCTTCCTGAGCCAAAAGTGGTAACACTCCAGTATTGGCAGAAATCAAATGAATCATTTCCTGCTTTTAGTTTTAGATAAATAATCAAAAAAGATTGTCTAGATTCTGATCCAAAAGTAATTTTTCATAGCAAGGAATAAGTCTACAGCTACAAAGACTTTAAGTGGGGAACGGTCTCCAGTTAATTACTTGGCTGGAAAGGCCACATGGAACCTGTAGTCAGATCAAAACATCAAAATCCAATTTAAAATAAAGTATTAAATAATCATATTGGCTTTTATGTAAGGTGATTTGAACATCACTGAAGTAGAGAAGCTTGAAGGTTTAATTTGCTCTGGATGTATTGAATGAATATGGCCCAATAGGCTATGGATGGATCTACCTGTTTTTAGTGGGAGAGAGCAGGTACAGTAGGCAAAGCAAGGGCAACATCTACTGCTGCTGCTGCTGAGAGTGAATGATGAGGATTGTGGTGAGGTGCATGCTGAGTAATTGTTATCTTTGAAATATCTCTTAGTGTTTCAGATCTTCCCTCTCTAGTATCTACTAGAATCATATTTAGTATGAAGCAGGTGTCTGGACTGCTGACACTATGATTCCAGGCCACCCTGAGTACGTGTGGTAAAGGGAGACCTAATCAAAGGAGTCAGAGGAGAGAATAATGAGATCAAGAAATCCTGAAAGTACAAATGAAGAATGGGAAACAAACAGAGGGAAATGGACATGCCAGGGCATGAGACCAGAGGTCAAAGGAAGAGACTACCATTGTAATGGCCAAATGTCAAGAGTTGAGAAGGTCTTAGTTGAAGGAACTACTAAAACTGTGCTGGAAACAAGAGAAAGTGGGAGAGTGAGGAGGGACATAGTGATATAAAGGATGAGACTTGAGATAGGGAAAGGACAGGACTTATTGCCCTTCAGAATCCCTGGGAAGCTTAAAACTCACAGATAAAGCTTGCACATTACCCATTTGTCATACCTGCCTGATCTAAAAGATGATGACCTCTTAATAAGACTTGTTTAATTAACAGAAAGGTCAGAAATCTGTGCAGTGGGAAAAGGGAGTGCACTGGCTTGTAATGGGAGAGCTCATGACTCAATCTGTGAATCTGGAAGTGAGACTGGAAGCCTGAGGAAAAATGATGTCTGGAACCAGTGAGTAATGATAAATGATGAGGAATGGATAGGATCATCCTGCAGGATAGAGAGCAGGAATTGTTATATTTGTGCAAACTAGAGCATAATTACTTGCACATTTCAGAACCTGAAGTCTTATTATCATCCATGAAATCTACTGACTGTATATATTCCCTTTTAAGCTGGTAGGTACAAGGAAAACCTCCTATTGCTGCTAATTCTTCTGTGTAGACAAGTAGCAGATATTTCAGGGATAAAGTTCAGTTTTAGTCATGTACAATGTGGGAAATGATTCAGCTGCATAGGACGATGTTTACTGTTTTTATTTCCCTTTTAAAAAATGTGAATCCACAGCAAAAACGTCTTTTGAGTACATGACCTGGGGAAAGAAGTCCTGTAGTGGGAGTTTCAGTGAAGGGGTGTGTGTGTATACATATATATATGTGTGTGTGTATACATATTTATATATAAATAGGAGAAATGCAGACAAATGAGAGATATTGACTGGTTTGAGGCCAGTGTTTGAAGAACAATTCAGTAAGGAGCTTCTGAGAAAAACCCCCAAAAATTACAAGATCAATGAACAATTACAGACTCCTAACCATGGCCTCTCTTGCTTAATGTCTACTTAACTGTCAGCTTCAGTGTTCACAAGCTGATAGAAAGATGATTAAATCAAACTTACAGTCCTAAATAAAACTGAATTATCTAGATTATTAAACAGTAGAAATTACACATTCCCCCCCACCCCAGGTGGCAGTAACAGTCATTAGGCATCGCAGCCTGCACCATGTATGTATATGAGATCCAGGTATTACTGGATTGGGCTTATAGGTGTTTCTCACAGGTCTGTGAGTTAGGTCCTAGATGTCCCATGTAAAGTGTTACAGATGTCAGATGATTACTTTGTATGATAACTTTTCACTTTTGCAAAAAAACCCCCTCTTCAGTAATTTTTAATGGCAGTGTATAATGCAGTCCAATTTTTCAACCAACCCAGTATGAGGTCTAGTGGAGCTTGGGTTAGTTGGAGCTTACACATTATAGTAAAGTTGGGTTGAAACATGTCATTTATGATGATGAAGTCCTACTATCCATGTCATTCCTGTCAACAGGGGCAGAAAAATCACTGTGCAGCTGGGATTTTCAAACACCCAGCTTTGAAAATAAGTTATCTCACATCTGGGCAGTCTCCCACTCCCTAATGGGAATGGCCTGGGACTCGAAATGTGAGCCTTCCCAGTCATAGGGAGGGAGAAAATCTGGCTATCCTGACTCTCAAGTTCAGCTCTGAATCATGAAACATTTCTAGGTAGTGATTGCTTCAGCAGAAGAGCAGTAATTTGTGTATGTAATATAAAAATTATATATTGTAGATTTGTGGCTAAATCTAGTCAAGAATTTCAGTTTAGGGTTTTGATCATAGGACAGAAATCTATAAAATTGTCTTTTCTGGGTTTATGACCCAAAACCCCAGCATTCTTCACAAATCACAAGATTACAAGTCTGAAGGGAATGTTTTCCTGAGATTTTGTTTGGATCTGAATGAAGCATTTTTTACCCAATCTAGAATCCAAATCAAAAGGCATTCTTGGCATAAGGCTTGCATTTGAAACCACTCAGAAATATGCAAGAATATTGACTAGATATGTGGGTTTGGATCATTTCAAAGAGTAAAAGGTGTGATTGGCTGTCACTTCTGGGATACAGAGTAAAATTAACTCTTCTTATATCACCAAGAAAAAGAAGTATAATATAATATATTTATAATTCATATAACTCAGCATGCATTTTGTAATCTGTATCGATTCATGGGTGCCAAGATGTCCAGGCTATAACTGCACAACCTGCAATTTATAATATTCCAAATCAGGTGATTTTTGTGGCTTTTTTGTGACATCTAGTAATGTGAATACCAGGACTTCTAAAATCAAGTATTATGTAATAATGTCATTTAATTTTAAAAATGTAACAATGCATTAATTATTGGTTAAGTATCTACTTTTGTGGTTGCAGGCAGAGCTTAAAAATTTGACCATAATGTAGACTATGAATAATATAACTAAAGACACTTTCTTCTTAAATCTGAAGTGCAAGCTAATCTCATAACTTTTTGATGTCTGACTCATGGGTTTTGACTGCTTGGGCCTGGCAGTATTGGGTTGATAAGTTTTTTATAAAAATTCAACCTAAGAAAAACATAAATTTTACCGTCCATATATTTGTAGGTCAAGAGTCTGCAAGAGTACAAGGTATGGACAGAGGGTAAAAAAATTAGGGCTCCTTCCCAAAACAAAATGCTTCAATATAATTTGTAACCTCATATCATGGGGCAAAGCTTGCCTGACAGGATGATAATGGCTATGCAGTGTGTCCTCTATACTGTAGCATCACAGCTACTGCATAGGAAAGGGTCAGTTCAGAATGCCCTGAAGCTATCTTCCCTCTCTGCTCAACCCAGGGCTGTGGATGAATAACCCATTTCTGCCTAGAGTAGTGAAACCCAGTGTCTTCCAAAATAAATATTGTTTCTTGGTTACTACTACAAACAAATGTATTGTACATTACATTTTTGGAGAAGAATGTGCAAGACTAACATTTCTGAAGTCAAATGGAGAGGTCCTGTCCTTCCCTCCTTTCCTCATACAGGCAAACTACCGCTTGAGTGACAGGGAGTTTACATGACTAAAAATTACAGAGGCACCTAAAAGCACTACTTCCTTTTTTTATTCTGAAAATAATGATGAGATTTGGCTTAAATTTTTAAGAAGGTGGAACAACTCTAGCATTCCTTTCTTTCTAATGTCATTTCTTTAAAGAGTAGAGAATTCTGTATTTTGCAGCTCTCTGAAGGGAAAAGCAAGCCATTTGTTCACTAAGTGGAAAGTTAAAGAAGACAAATTGCAGTGAAGAGTGTGAATTATTACAGTTCACACCTTACTGTATGTACACGGGTTCTTTAAATGCTTTTCATAGGAAACAAAACCTGTATTCACTCTTTTGACTGTGACTTCAAAGCCACTTTTATTTCAAGAAGTTCTATATTTCCTCTCATTTAATTTAGACTTGCCTTTATTATATTCATCATAGTTGCAATAGACGACAGCAATGGGAAGAAAGAGATGAGGACATCAGCCTTTAAGAGCCAGATAAATTTTTTTGTAGGAACTGGGACTACATTGTCTACTCATATTCAAAACTGAATCTGTGAAGAATTAATTATAGATCAACCTTAGCATTTAGTGTTTTGGATTTTGTTAAATGAATCACTTGAAGAAATAAAAATGTGGTCATGCTGTGTTTTAAATAATTTGTGTCTCTTGTAATACAGCAAAGAATTTAACACTGGTAAGTTTTCTCTTCATGATTCGATAAGGTCATGACACAGATCCCTTTCTTTACTTGGTGGCCACAAATGCGGTTCCATTGTTGTTGATTTTTGTTTTCTTTCAAATTAAGATATTTCTTTTCTGTTTTCCCTCAAGGTGTTGATTTGAGATGTGGTATTTTGAAGCAAAAAATCCAAATTCTCAACTGATGTCACACTTCTGGTTTCAAAACTTCTGTGACCATATGGAGAGAAAGAATTTAAAACCTAGTGTAAGCTAAACTTTCTTCTTCCGCCCTTGAAAAAGAGATTGCCTCACTGGGAAGAATCTCTGGTTAGTGCCATCCCGAGTGCTGTCTGGGAGATGCTGACACCATGCCAGGGATAACTTATCAAAATGGTTGGCAAGTCTGCTATGACTGACCCTATGCTGCCATCAATGTTTTTATCAGTAGAAGTGTAACCAGGCAAAGCAGTTTGTTCCTGCTACTCTCAAATACTACCTGTCTCCTAAAAGTACCTAAAGTATCTCAATTTGCTTTTAGATGCCTTTGTAGAGACTCACACATGTGATCAGGACTGCTATGGCCTAGATGGATAAAGTCAGTGTTAGACCTCTTCCGCTGCTCAGCGGTAGATGTGTCTTTCAAGTGTTTAGAAGATGTGGAAAAAGTGTTGCTGATATTTTTCCACTTTTCCTACACTTCTTTTAATAGTAGTATATTATAGCCCAAGATGTGGGAGCTGAGTGGTGATTTATTCATACCTTCTAGAGGTGCCTATTTACTGTCCACAACAGAGGGAACTTGGTCATATAACTTAAAGTAGTCAAAATAGTTCTCCTGTGAATGAAAGCCTTACATATAACTGCTGAAGTGTCTAAATATGGTGACCAAAGTAAGGAGCATTAATTCTTTAATTCTGATGTTGGTCTGAATTTAGTAAGAACAGAGATTGTCTACAATGACATTTGTTTAGATGTTTCTGCCTATAGCTCATCTATGTTCCTTCATATATTTCCAGTGTGTAATGTTGCTTTTGTTTCTACACAATTGCTTCCCTAAAGAATTTTCTGAATGCTAAAATAAGGAACTTTTTACTGAACGTATGGCTAGTTTGAACTGCAACTTCGGCAACTCTGAGTAGTTATGCTTTAAATTAAGAGTGATATGCATTTGCTATGGTTGCTTACAAATGCAAACATTCCCTGTGATAAAGTATACCATGGAAAATCTGGAAATTAAAGGCTTCTGATCTGTAATTGGTAGGTTGGAGCTATGATGCTGTTCCTTTTCACCTATGTCAGGTCTCATGAATTCAACATCCTGTTTGAAGATTATCTGCAACAGTGTAAAATTAAATTATGGCCAAGTCTTGACCTTACTAGAAGGTTTCACACTTTCTTAGATAATGCTTTAAACCCTGTTAATAAATTAGTATATAATTTTCTGCTGTTAGAGGCTAACAGAAAGCCAAAATGAATGAAAATAAGCTGTGTGAGTTGGGAGCTATGTCACACAGGGAGAAAATAAAGCAAAAAACCGATCCAGGCAAATCAGAACAGACTGACTCATCCGTATGAGCAAAACACAGATTGAGCTCTGCTCACATATGTACTTACTATTTCTTTGCAATGTGAAAACAGAAAGTGAGTCAATGAAATAGCATAACTCTGTTAGAAGGCAAGAGCTATTTTATTTTGAAGAAAATATAGACTTAGTGATTTGGTTTTTTTAAAAACATTGGATAACAGCCCACCAGAGCTCCAAAGGATGACACAACAATATTAAGGATGCCTGCTACAAGAACATGGCCTCTTTCTATTTAAAGATGTAGCTAGTGCCAGAGGACAAAGCATTTCATAGACAAAATCCACAGTTCCTGCCTAAGAATCCATGTGAGGTGAAGTAACCACATACATGGGAGACATTTTAAATTTTATCTAGAAAATATATAAAACAAAGCCCTGAATAAAATTAAAGCTACTTAATTTGGCTTCTGAAACTGAAAGTGTTGGTGAAATTTGTGCAAAAAAGAAGACCAAGCAGCTGGTGGATGTAGTGGTCAGACAGGAGTCTGAGGAACACATAATACAGTATTGCTATCCTGGAAGCATTCACAAATCATAGTCAAGTCTGGAACGTCACGAGGTTGGGGAATTTTTGGATATAATAAATATAGGACTTGATTTGTCTTTTAAATGATCAAAATCAGAACATTTTTGAGTCACTCTTTTTTTTTTTTTTTTTTTTTTTTTTTTTGTTTTGTTTTAGCTAAGTTGTGAGCCATAATATTATGTTTGGAAAGAATGAAAGCTGAGAGTCTTACTTTACTCAGGAAAATAAGAACTCTGAGAAAACACTTATTGGGTGACTTGCAATAAAGGTCATAAAATTTGGCAATGTAGAGAGAGATTAATCTGGAAAGTACTGTAGCTGAGGAAAACCGTTGGATGTCTGCACATGAGAATTTGTAAATAATGCTGTTTCATTTTTATAAAAATAATAGTAATCATGCATGGGTCTGGAAGTAAAAGTTGCAATAAGTTTAGGCTTCTGATATTTGACTCAATCACAAACTATTTGTGTTTATGAAAAGTATATTTTTATTAACAGAAATTTGTTTATTTGCTTAAAAAATGCCAAGAAACGAGCTGAGCTTTTAATTTCATTTACATTTTTATGCTGCATGATTTGTCTTAGGCTCTATTTTCCTGTCCTGTTTAGGAAATAAAGTACTGACAAGCAATATGGGTTTGGTATAACATTTTTAGGGATGAGGAAAGAGCAACAATGGTTAGGAATCTAATATTTTTGGCACTTTGTTTATGAACGTTAGAAAAGCTTGCTAAACAATTATTTTTACTAATAAGCTTTTAAAAAGGTAAAATAAAATCCCTTTTCTTTTCAGCCATGGAATTAAATGTCAAGCTTCTTCCTGAAGGGTATATTTTGTGGAGAAGTTATAAACCCTGAAATTAAGTTTGTAATGGAAAATGTGACAAACTCAGCTATGGCAATGCAAAAATATATTTAACACTTAATGCATAAATGCCCATATATATGTAATGTATTTGCAACATACTGTGTGTTTATTACAGATTAAGCACATAAAATGGAAAAAAAAATCACATTCTCCATCTGTTTTTTTTAATAATTGTATAATATAACCAGAATACACTGAAAATTGTAGGACTGAAGAGTACATCATAATTGTTTAAATAAAATCAAATGCAATAACACGTTTCATTTGAAATGTTAAGTAGGTGATAAAAATGTCACGTAGAATTACTGTTGGGTATGCTTTAAATTAATTAGGAGAAAACACATAGGGAAAACCTAATCATGAAAATGAAACCTGTGTAATTAAGGCATGTTTTCATTTATTGAGATATTCAGAATTTTGCTACATATCAGAACCTTTATCAACACTGAGCTCAACTGCTGTGGCACACTGTGCTGGGACTGATCGATTCCATCCTCACAGGCATCAGGATGTGGGAGCAGTGCACTATCTCATGACATGTGCTCCTATCCCCTTACCAGACAAGCAAACAAATCTAAGAAAAGAGGTAATAAAGGGAGATTTTTATTCCCTGTCCAACTTTCCTCTCTGTAGAACATACAGACAAGATGATCTGAATACACTGTGAATTGTGAAAGTAGCAAAGAACAAGAGGGGATGGTAAAGGAGAGGAACAGAAAAAAATGCCTAACACCTTTAAGCATTCCTAATCAAAAATAGAAAAAAAAAAAAAAAAGAAATGGAGGCAGACATAATTCATAGGAGGTGATGCCTTGGTTGAGTAACATAGTCTGCCCACTTGTTAGAAAAATACAGTAAAATTAGTGGGCTTTCATGTTGCCTTGTAGTTATTTTTTAAGTTTGGGAATGGACAAGTAGGTTCAAGGACAATGACTTATATATAAACAGAGTCTGTAGAAGCTAAAATAAATTCATTCGTATAATTACTGATGTAATATTACTTCTATTGCCATAAGTTCTACAGTTCTCTCTCTGCTGACATACACTGTTTTTCTCTGTTGGTTGCCTATGGTAAATAATGCTTTCCATTTGAGAAGGAGCAAGAGAACCTCTCATTCCTGCTTCCTGTCCAATCTGCATCCTGCTGAATAGTTGCTCCTGTTTTCTCTCAGAATACTTATTCAGTTACCTTGTTGGCCTTTGTTGGCACCAAGGAGTTACTGTGCAAGGAGAAAGATCATTTCTTTCCTGTAAATAATAGCCCTAGTTATTATTTTGAGAGCAGGCATGAGTTGCTGCTACTTAGTCTATGCTTTTCCTTAAGGCATAAGATGTTTTCACTGCACTGCCATTTCTTCTTTTTCCCCAAGGTCAGTTTCATTTTCAGTGGACACACTTAGACAAGTCTTGGACTTGTTTCAGTGAAAATTACTGGCTTCTGTACCATGGAAGTACAAGCAAAGCAGCTAAACACTGTGGAAAGTTGTTGTTCTCTGTTTTCCCTGGCCATGCATAAAGTTCTGTAGCACAGAAGCTCAGACGCTTTGCTTTGAATTGAGTGTCCTGGAATGATATTCTTTGTGGTCATATGCTAAATTGTAGACAGAGCGTAAACTAGCCATTGCTTCTCACTGCTCCTCACAGTAGCTGTTATTGTTTTTCATGGTGGGATCCAGACTAAGGTTCAGAGTCTATGTCTAGACCCAGGGATAAGCCCAGCCTGTCTTGCATCTATGGGGATGAGATGCTGACAACTCTAATAGCTGGTGAAAAATGTTGAGCCTCCATCTTTCCCTGTTTACAGACACTGTAAAAAATTAGAATTAGCTTTAAGAATAACTCTATGAAATATCCAAGTAATGTTTTCATTGCATTGCGTTGCTTCAGGGATTGCATTCCCTTTTTACCTCATGGTTAGTAACCAAACAGAGCAAACAAAGTGGGCTGGGAGGCATCTTGACAGTGACTCAGTGGTATGCTACAGCTCTAACTTGTCAGTCTTCTCAATAATTTGTGAGTTATAAAGAAGAGGATACAGAGAGAGAGATTAATGGCTTGCCCAAGGACAGGTACTGTGATTAATTAATGTGCTGCATATTTTAAAGTTATGCAGCCTTGAGGAACAAAGGTCTATTTTGGTAGTAAACCACCATGGCATCATTCTATATTGCTGTGAAAGACTCTGCTGGCTGGAACGTACTGGAGAACCAGACCCTGTTAGGGACAGTATGGAGTAGAGGTGGGGCAGGACTTTCAGAATCTGTATCAGGTGTCCCTTGGTCAAGACCTCTCCACATTCAAGGTTCTCTCCCATTAATTCTGATCTGTTTGTAGTTGAAAAGGAAATCAATGAATTTCATACTTGGAAACAGAAGTTTCACTTGCATTTCGTAGTATTCCTTCTTCATAAATGAATGTCTTAAAAAAACCTAAGCAAAAATCATCAAACTCATTGTTTCTTGCCTTTGATAAGATGACTGATGAGCTCAGTTATTTCATATGCAATAACTGTTGACTAATGAAAAAAACTTGTGTGATGTTACAATTTGCATTAACATAATTCAATTTGTTTGGCCTCAATTTTGGTTTAAATTACCAAAAATATAGATGCTTGAGTATCATATGCTTTAAAACACCACAGGGAGAAGCATCAGCTTAGCTGTAAATAAATATCAGTATATTTAAAATAGTATTTTTAATTGTAAAATTATTTACCATATATTACTATTTATTATTTACAAGCAGAATGTACGACTTCTGCATATGTAACATCCCACTAGAGGAGTGCTGTGTGTTTAACTACACTTAAAACTATCTTAGAAAAGATGTTTTCACATTAATTTGGCTCTTTAAATAGTTAGGTTTCTTTTTTTCTCACTATATTTCAGAATTCTTTGTGATGACAACATGTTTATAGAGGCTGTGCTATGTGTCTGTGAAACAAGCAGTATCAACAAAATGGTAAGCAGGGTGCGGCCATTCTGATATAATTCTGCAGAACATAGGAAATAGAATGGATATTTTATTTCCTAGTTATTATAAGGAAATTTCTAGAATTCATAATAACAGGACAAAGAATTACAATGTCTCTACTTTGCTCATAAGCAGTATTAGGACTATTTGTAAACATAACATTGAAATTAACAAAGCTAATAAATAAATGTAAATCAAAGTAGACTATTTTTATTCAGCATTTGTTCATTTAATTTTAACTCCTTATGAAACATGCTTGCATAACATACTGAGTAGGTTTGATAAGATATGATTTTATTTTCACAGCACTAGATGATATAGCACTGATTGCTATGAGGCAGAGAGAAGTAAAGAATATAAATAGAAAAGAAGGTTGTAGAAACAAACTTTTTTTTTTTTTGAGATCGAAGGTATGCTTACATTTTCTTATTTTCTAGTGGTCTAGAGACCTTTCTAATCTGGCAATCAGAAGGCCTGATTTCTGTTATAAACTTGCTACAGGACTCTGAAAAAAATACAGTGTTCAGAGCAGTTCAGGTGATAGGATGACTGAAAACACATTCATAACAGTAGTGTTTCCATTGCCTGTAGCAATGAGAAAGGTTGCTAAGCACATAGCGCAATAGATGTACAAATCTTTTCTATTTTGACATGTTCAATGTAACTCAGTATCTTTGTTTCCACACTGGGGATGTAATAGCGCATGCTGTTTACTGCAGCTGCTCAGTAAAGCAATTTATAAATTTATCAAATCTTGCACACTGTGAGAGTCAGGCTTAAATTTCCCAAAGCAAAATGAACTAACTGTGGTCAAAGTCACCCAACCATGTGTTGTAAACTTCCCAAAGTGGAATGAAGTAACTGTAGTCAAAGTCACCCAACCCTATGCAACAACAGACTAGGAGAAATCTGTCTAGAAAGCTGCCTGGAGGAGAAGGACCTGGGGGTGTTGGTTGACAGCTGACTGAACATGAGCCTGGAGTGTGCCCAGGTGGCCAAGAAGGCCACTGGCATGCTGGCTTGGATCAGAAATGGTGTGACCAGCAGGTCCAGGGAGGTTATTCTCCCTCTGTACTTGGCACTGGTGAGACCGCTCCTTGAATCCTGTGTGTAGTTCTGGGCTCCTCACCACAAGAAGGATGTTGAAGGCTCTGGAGCGAGTCCAGAGAAGAATGACAAAGCTGGTGAAAAGTCTGGAGAACAGGCCCTAAGAGGAATGGCTGAGAGAGCTGGGGTTGTTTAGCCTGGAGAAGAGAAGGCAGAGAGGAGACCTCATTACTCTCTACAACTACCTGAAAGGAGGTTGTAGAGAGGAGGGAGCTGGCCTCTTCTCCCAAGTGTCAGGGGACAGGACAAGAGGGAATGGCCTCAAGCTCCACCAGGGGAGATTTAGGCTAGACATTAGGAAAAAAAATTTCAGGGAAAGGGTCATTGGGCACTGGACGGGATACCCAGGGAGGTTGTTGATTCACCTTCCCTGGAGGTGCTTAAGGCACGGGTGGACGAGGTGCTGAGGGGCATGGTTTAGTGTTTGATAGGAATGGTTGGACTCGATGATCCTGTGGGTCTTTTCCAACCTAGTGATTCTGTGATTATGTGAGGTAGAAACAACAGCAGCTCCATCAGAAAGTTGCTATTCAGCCTAACAGGATAGTATGGCTCCATGGGTAAGGAAAAAACCTTGTATAAAAATGCTCTGTATGCTTTTAATAGGTCAGATTAGTGTGGTTATAATTGCTCAAGGTTTAACTTTGGCAAGAAGAGAACCCAACTCCATTTTTTTAATCATATTGGGTGAGAAAAATGAAATGTTTGTCAGCTGTACAATTTCCATAAAAATGAGTGAAGTGACAAAGTTTTGTGCAACCTCCTTGTAGATTGTCTTGACATCTGTTTCCCTTATTTTCTGGTTCTTATGAAGTTCTTGCAAACAGTGCTTTAAGTACACACAGACATATATATTAATGCACACTGGAGACACGTCCAGCCTATTAGAGATTTAGATACAACAGGGTTATAAATGTTACTCGATACCTTATAAAACCCAAGATACCTGACCGGTGTGTAGGCTCTGTCGCTTGATGTAGTCAGGTGATAACATATGTACACTCATGTTGCCTACTTCAGAGGGTGTCAAAAGTTCATGCTAAGTAGTACATAAATTATCACCTAATTAAGCACTGTTATGGTTTGGATTGGGAGGGAAGTGTAAACTTGATTCTCCTTAGAGAGCTATATGCAGAAATATTATGTAGAATTAATTTTAGGAATAAAGGTCAAAGATCAAAGTCTGAACATATTTATTGGAAGAAGGATCTGGAAGGGAATCTTGACTTCCTTAAATAAACCCTTTTCTGCTCATGAAAATACTAAAAGGTTAATTTGGTTTTATGTGTACTTCCCCCTTACATTATAGAGATGTCAGGAGCACAGTTCTATTCCTGGCACAGTTTATACTTTATGGGCCTTCTGAACTTCCCATTGCTACTCTTACTTCAGTAATTACTGAATCAAAATTTAGGAATAGGAACAAAAACCATTTACCTGGAAACTGGAGTTTAGAATTAAAAGATCAGATTGTTATGTAACAGTCTCATCAGAAAGCATTGAATGTGTGTATATGTCTGTCAATTTACTATACTCATAGAAACCATCCCAGTATGTTCTTTATGTGTTAAACATGAAAACACATGTACATCTGCTGGGCAAGCAATGAAATTGTCCTGACTGGTTAAGAATTTTAATTATAGAAACTGATATCTCTGTTGATTCAAGGAAATATTTATGATCAATAACAACCTTTTGACAACTAGGAACTGAAGAAGGACTTTAAAATAATTTTAGCTATAATTTATTTGGATACGTCACGCAAAAAAAATCTGTTTCTCTCTTCCATTCATTCCAGTAATTTATGTGACTATGTTAGAAAATCCATAAATGTAAAAAAATATCTGTTTTTGTGATCATACCACTGTTTGCATCAGCTTTTGAGTTACACCATCTGAAGAGGTCTAATTCAATAAGAAAATCTTGCTGTTTGTGCAGACATCTGTACAAAGCCCTGTGAAATCTACAATGTCCTTTAGGACTGGGACAGCCTCTCTCTGTGTTTAAAGTACCTAGTGAATGGTTTCAGTGGCAAGTAAAATTTTTTGCCACTGTTAGGTAGAAGTAAAATCTGATAATGTTCATGGTCCTTGGAAAAGAGGAAAGTGGTCAAATATATGGAACTGAAGTGAGTAGTCTGAAGTCAGGATAACTTTTAAGAAGCACTTTGAGAAGGATAAAACTACATATATTTTGAACAAATAAAGAGATTTTTCTGAATCAGTCTGGTATTACCACCAAAAACAATGAGATAATCAACATGAATGGTGTGACAGTTAAAATATTGATTCAGAGAAGTGTGTGCTAGTTTATTTTTTCCTCCAAATATACAGCTGATGGGACATCTGTGTTAAAACAACAAGGTAGACAAACAGGCTGGTTTCTATCCCCAAATGCCTCTGGCATTTCTCCTCTGCACTTCAGGAAGACAAAGAAGGAGAAATGCCAGCACTGTGACATTTTTTTTGTGGGGAGCGTTTTTCCACATCACAAATACCACTAACTACCACAGTTGGCACTGTAATCAGTCTTTGCAAAGATGTTGAGTATGGCACCACTATAGAGACCGAGCTATTTCCTCTTCTTCTTCCCAGGTGAAGTCTGAAGCATGTTGGCTTATCTGTGTTGGAAAATTTGTATTGACATTACCAATACCACAATGAGATTTCCTTTGCTGCAATGTGTCTGACCTAGTTACATAGGCTTTTAAAGGCACTGAGCCACCTCAATGCTGGTATAGACAGCAATATTTTCACTGTCTTTTAGGAAGTTTTGTTTTTCATGTCTGTTTGCTTTGAATGAAGTGTACTTTTTTTACTGAAAAGTAGCTAAAGGCAGAAGTTATACATACATATCTGCCCCTTCAAGGGAATATGATTAACCAGGAATCCTGAGCTGTGCTCAAAAACATAAGACCACATCAAATGGTTCTTGGATCATTTAACATCAATTTTTGTTGTAAATGGATGAATGCTATGGAAAACTGGAACACTCAATTTTTGCTTTACCCCTGATTTTGTCCTCTAGTGCTGTAGCACATCTATGCTGCAAGATCACAGAGTCTGCTAATTCTGATATATGTATATTAGTACCATGGACCTCAAAAGAGGAGGTTATGCTTATTAAAAAAAGAGACTAAGTAATGTCACATTTATATGAATGTCTCAGCATTTTTCTAAAGCTGTCGTCCTGCTAGCAGTATGCCCAAGAATGATCTCAGCCTCCTTCAGACAGAAGGCTGCTTCATATGACATTTAGAGACTGTTTGAATTACCCAATTTTGTGGCCTCTTCTTCATGAAGTGTTGCTTGTACGAGTGCAGGTGAGGCAATGGGGAGAGGGATTACATGCTAGCTTTCCCTGGTTTCTGAAACACTTGCAACCTAGTGACACTTAACTAATCAAGGCTTGTAAAATGAGTAGTGTTGTAGAAATGCAAAACATTATGGTTATTAAGAGGGCATCAGAGATATTCCCCAGAAGTACATAGTGATGCCCAGATCTCATGTAGCTCTTCAACCCTGCAGGAGAAAGCAGTCAGATGCAGTCCTGGGGGTGTTTTCCAGGGCTAATTGCCTACAATTGCTGACAATCCTTACTTCCTCCTTATGGACTGAGGACCTGCTTTTCTCATTGTAACATTTAGGTAACCCTTACAGAGTATCCAGCAGTCATTCAACAACTTCATTGTGGTTGTTTTCTCAGGCAACTCTGCTGTGTTGGTTCTATGGGTGGTTAATGCCTGCTGGTAGAAGGAAAACTGCTTTAAACTTACCAGGTGGGTGATGATCTCTGAGCTGCCCCAAAAAGCAGGAAAATCACTGGTGACACTCCAGCACCTGTTCCTCCCCTTCTATATCACAGGGAGACTTAGGATAAAGTTAATTCAATGAAATTTACTTCAGTGAATGAACAATTAGATTGCATATGTAGTCTGTAGAGTATGGTTCACTCCTGGCGCTGTCATTTATTCCAATTGTAATTGTGAGCCAGGCATACTGTTCAGTGCCTCAGTTTCTCACCTACACAGTTAACACAAAAAGCCTGCATTTGCACAGCTTTTGAATGTTTTTTTTTTGGCCAGGGAACAACAAAAAGGCAGGACAAGAGTGTTCTCTGGGTCTCTATTTTTTATGTGGACCAGTCAGCCAATTGCATCAGTTGCAAGTTATGTTAAAGGCAGATTGCATGATGCAGCCGGTGTGATGGCATGAAAGAAACTCCACAGTCTGCCCTTTCAAGACACTAAGCAAAGAGGAATACATACACCTCTGGCCTGAAACTGGTTTACTGCTCTTTCAGTTCCTCATCAGAGGAAGTCAGTGTGCTAGAAATCCTACTGGACTCACAGCTAATGTGTCTGTAATGTGTCTTTCAGCAAACACAAACCAAGTTTAAGGGCCTGGAAAACAGCACAGCAATTCGCTGGCCTAAAAGCAAAAATAAACCATGCACAATATATCACATTAGCTCTTAAATGTCTCCAGAAAGTGAAATGCTTGACAGGGAATATATTCGCTTGTGGCCTCATTTGATTCATGTTTCAAGGAAAGAATTGAAGTCGTACCCCCAGTGGAGTGTATACATTGATCAAGGGGAGGATGCTGCAGCCTACAGGACGTCGTCTTCCTATGGTCTCCTCCCTGCTTCCCTGTGGAGTTAAAGTGTCATTCAATTGAGGGAGACTTTAGAAAGTGGGTGTGATGTTTATTTTTTCCCCAACACTGCCAGGAGTGTTTTAGATGGCAGAAGAACCATATTGCACCCTCTCTGAATTGCATTTCTGAGTAATCTTGTTGGAAGGCGGGAGAGCCTTCCTGAATTATTTAAGAAAAGGTAACAAGCTGCCTTAATATCTGTTCCTTTTGCCCCTAGGACATACTGCAGGCTGTTGCTGATGAGGGTTTTTACTCCCAAGTCCTAATGCCCAGCTTCATACCCAAAAGGCCAGCAAATAATCTCTCCAAGACTCATTTTGGAGTTTTAGAAAGCAAGCATCCTTTATTACAGTGCCGGATGCATGGAGAAATGATTCCATCAACATGTGCAACAAAACAAAGGTTAGTTACAGACTATATTTCCCACCTACATGCACATGTATGGTATTTCCCAGAAATCTTATGTGTATCCTCTTACTTTCCAAGGACTGCTTTTAATGTTATTATGAACTTCAAAACAACTGGATCTCCACTAAATGGGACAGTAGTAACTTTTGTTAGATAAATAGAGAGAGACTATAAACAAACTTAGATTATTACAGGATAAAACACCTTTGTTCAGCACATATCACACTTAACAAAAGACATTACAACTTCTCAAGATAGTAGTAGTTTCTGGAAAAACAGTTTGGAAAGAACATGCTACCAGAGGAACATTCTGTCTGTAACTTTCAAAAAAATACAGTCACTTATATGAGACCTAGTCGAAGTTTGAAAACTGATTCTACTTTAGCTTGAACCAGAATATTCCCCCTTTCCTGCTGAGCCAGACATCCAGATCCCAGCTGTCAGCTGCTCCCAAATTATACAGCAAGTAGTGAGATTCTGTGTGTGGGATAAAATGGATGGGATCAGCATGAGTTGGGTGTAGAAAACTTTCCATATTGGAAAGGGATGATTTCATTGTCATTTCCACTCCCTGTCTCCTCCCAGTAGGAAAACATGCAGGAATATTAGTAAAGACTTCAACAGAATTAGTATAAATATGGAACAACTCCACAAGGAAGTCTGTGGAATTAGCCTCCTGTAAAAAAATATATCTCAGAAGAGACTGGGTCTGAAGTGTAGAAGGTGATTGATAGAACACAATCCAACTTCTTCTGTGTATCTGTCAAGGACGTCCTTGCAGAGTAACCCAAGTGCAACCTACCTTGAGACAGAATAGTAAAACTTAGTCTTAAAAGTAGAGAGAAAATGTTTAGAAAGAAATGAAAGGAGTTTGCTAATATTCTAGTGCACAGCCACTGTAACCTTTGTCTTCTTTCTTTTCTCACTTTCAAATTCTGCTGGTTTTCCTGGTCTTATTTCTGACACAGAGAGTACCAGAACACTGTAATCAACCTACTGCTGAACTCTACTTGTAGCACTTGTCCACACTGCTGTGATTAATGGAGAGGTAACTTCAGAGCCTCATTAAAGATGTGAATGTTTGTGTTTTTATGTCCAAAATACTTTTTCAGCTATTTTAAGTAAGCAAGCAGATATGCTACAACACTAAAACCAAATATTTGAAAATACTTGACTTCAAAATACTGATCCACCAGAAGCAGGGATAAAAGGTCCTTTAAAAGATCTTTTCCTTGCTTCTTACCAAAAGCAGAACCTCAGTTTTACAGACTTGTGGTTAAGGCAGACCTAGACTGAGCTGCCACCTCAGTTGGAATCATAGGAAAGGTCAGATATTTTTCAGGTTTCTTGCCTTCTTGTTATGGTTGTTGCTGGTCTCAGCTTAGCATGGGGGTTTCCAATCTGTTCTTAATGAGGCAGTACAGTTATCAAAGGCTGTCTTATGAGTCACAGCCCATGTGGAGGAGATACTATTGTGAACATCCATTATACAGTTGTGGCCATAGCAAGAACTGTGGTTTTGCACAATGCTGGCAATATGGGTGCACTTTTACATACAAAGAAACAAGTTACTCATTTTAAAAACACTAATCTTACCACCATCGTGTTCTTTTGATTTTATTTACACCCTTTCAGCTCTTCTGTTCTCTTTTTTCCACAGCAGAGAAGGAGACAGCCCTGTGTGGCTCACCAGTTCTCTGTGGAGTGACAGGAACTGGACCACAGCTTGAGCATCTCAGCAGGCGGAGTTCCCTGCTTCTCTGAAAGGAGCATCAGACAGGGTATTAAAGAAAAGTGTGTTCTCGCAGCTGCCCAGCACTATCAACAGTAACCAGCAGGATGATCTGAATTTCTGCTGCCCTGTGCCAGATGGCAGCGTTTATGATACTCCGAACTTCATTGCAGGTCTGTGCTCTGTGGTTATGGCAAGATTTAATCCTGAAATAGCTGCTTGATTTTTAAAGTTCAGGCATGGCCTACTTATTTGGATATTTCAAGCTGCAAGTTTCAGTTGAACCCATAAGCAGCAATTGAGTTGAAGAAACAGGGAGATATTTTCCCAGGTATTTAAAAGCTAAGCAGAATGATACAGTGTTTGCAGGCAGAGTACTTGCTGCTGACTGAAACCAAAAGATCCTTTACTGCAAGGCTTACACATCACAATGTACATCTGTAAATATATATGTGGTCAGAAAATACTTTGAATGTTTATGTCTCACATAAGGAAAACGTCTTGTCAAATATAATGATAAATACAGAAGATTCTTCAATAATAGTGAATGATCTGAGTTTTTAAATTGTAGCTTAGTATTGCACAGAACTCTTTTTCTTAAGGAAAGATTATAGTCGAAGCCCAAAGGTATTTTTAAAATTTTGAACTCCTCCCGTTTTGTAGATGAGTGTAGAAGGAACAACAGTGACAGGGGATAAGGAAAGACTGAGGTACTTAATGCCTTCTTTGCCTCAGTCTTTAATTGTAAATATTGTTGTTCCCTCTGTGTGCAAACCCCAAAACTACAGGAGCAAAATGAGGCTCCCATGATCCAAGAGGAGGTGGTCAGAGCCTTGCTTGCCCAACTGGACACCCGCAAGTCTATGGGGACAGACGGGATTCACCCTAGGGTATTGAAGGAGCTAGTGGATATGCTGGCCAAACCCCTTTCCATCATCTTCCAACAGTCCTGGAAGACTGGGGAAGTTCCACTGCACTGGAGGCTGGCTGATGTAGTACTCATCTACAAGAAGGGTCGCAGGGAGGATCCAGGGAACTACAGGCCAGTCAGTCTGACCTCAGTGCCAGGGAAAGTCATGGAACAGGTGATCTTGAATACTATTATGAAGCACATACAAGAGAACTGGGTGATCAGGCCCAGTCAGCACAGGTTCACAAAAGGCAGGTCTTGCCAAACCAACCTGATTGCCTTCTATGACAAAGTGACTTGGCTGCTGGATGAGGGAAAGGCTGTGGATGTGGTCTTCCTGGACTTCAGTAAAGCCTTTGACACAGTTTCTCACAGCATTCTGCTATGGAAACTGTCAGCCTCTGGCCTGGACAGACACACACTCTCCTGGGTGGAAAATTTGTTGGCTGGCTGGGCCCAGAGAGTGGTGGTAAATGGTGTTAAATCCAGCTGGAGGTCAGTTACAAGTGGTGTTCCGTAGGGCTCAGTGCTGTGTCCAGCCCTTTTCAATGTCTTCATCAATGACCCTTAGCAAGTTTGCAGATGACACTGAACTGGGTGGAAGTGTGGATCTGCTGGAGGGTAGGGAGGTTGTACAAAGGGATCTGAACAAGCTGGACCACTGGGCAGAGTCCAATGGGATGAGGTTTAACACGGCCAAATGTCAGGTCCTGCACTTGGGGCACAACAACCCTATGCAGAACTACAGACTGGGAGAAGTCTGTCTAGTAAGCTGCCTGAAGGAGAAGGACCTGGGGGTGTTGGTCGACAGCCGACTGAATATGAGCCAGTAGTGTGCCCAGGTGGCCAAGAAGGCCAATGGCATCCTGGCTTGGATCAGAAATGGTGTGACCAGCAGGTCCAGGGAGGTTATTCTCCCTCTGGACTCGGCACTGGTGAGACCGCTCCTTGAATCCTGTGTTCAGTTCTGGGCCCCTCACCACAAGAAGGATGTTGAGGATCTGGAGGGAGTCCAGAGAAGAATGACAAGGCTGGTGAAGGGTCTGGAGAACAGGCCCAATGAGGAATGGTTGAGAGACCTGGGATTGTTTAACCTGGAGGAGGCAGAGAGGAGACCTCATTGATCTCTATAACTACCTGAAAGGAGGTTGTAGAGAGGAGGGAGCTGTCCTCTTCTCCCAAGTGTCAGGGGACAGGACAAGAGGGAATGGCCTCAAGCTCCACCAGGGGAGATTTAGGCTAGACATTAGGAAAAAAAATTTCAGGGAAAGGGTCATTGGGCACTGGACGGGATACCCAAGGAGGTTGTTGATTCACCTTCCCTGGAGGTGTTTAAGGCATGGGTGGACGAGGTGCTGAGGAGCATGGTTTAGTGTTTGATAGGAATGGTTGGACTTGATGATCCTGCGGGTCTCTTCCAACCTGATTTTTCTATGATTCTATGATAGTTTCATTAAAAGGATATATCTCCATGCATAAGGAATATGTAAATACTTGAGTTTGATTTTATCTTATACTGAGATTTATATCCAGTCTTAAAAGGCATTAGGACAGAAATAAATTGGCAGGTATAAATAATGTAATATAACAGAAAACCAGTAACCTAGCAGAAGGGCAGGCAATGTTTAGGGGTTTTGCTGAGCAAATCCATTGTTCATATGGAACACACTCCTTGTTGCTTAAACATGGTAAACTGGTAAGTTTCAGTGATCTCCTAGAGTTGCAGAGAGTTAAACTGGAGGTTATCTTTGATTCTAAGTGGGACAGCTTATTTTTTCCTGTAAGTTCGCCTTTTGTTTTGTCAGTGGCCTTGGTGCATTAGGGAGACCTGCTTCAACACCATGCTGCAGCAAAGGCTGCGAGAAGTAGAAACAGGGTCTGTTGTATGTCCTGAATGGTGGAAGTGATGAAGAAAACCAATTTGCATATACTCTGCAAGAGATAAGGGTTCCTTTCCCTACTGCACAAATGTGAGAACACTGTTACAGGGAGCAAGTGATCCGTAGTGATGCTTGCTTGCTACACAAAATGCTTCCAATGAATGTCTCTCTACTAACTCAACCACTGTTTTCAGGATGTTTTGTGACACCATAAAGCAGCTGTTGTTTACTCTTCTGACTAAGATATTTATAGTCAACTCTGACATTTTAATCTAATAAAAAAAAAAAAAAGCTTTTTTTGCCTCATGCAGTATAAACAGAGAACCTCTATATAATGGGCATCTGTGGAATATGGAATTAATCCCACTAGTACGGAAAAACCTTCATAACTCTCTTGCGGCTTCATCACTCTGAGTTATGAGGTCTTCCTCTCACTTTCGGGATAAAGTCCAAATCCCACAGAAGCTTATTATGTGTCTACTATTTATTAAGACTTCATCATTTAAGACAAAGCACTTAAGGACACTGAGAAGCATTTAAAATCAAAGAGGTTTCAGTCTGAGGAGTATTTGTTGTATTTGAAGGTTTTTTAAAGCAGAGAAGAAAAAGTTAACTTTAGTCCTGATAACTGTTAAACTTGCTGCTTCTATTGATTTTTCTTTTTTCCTTTTTCTCCATGGAGAGATTTTGAATGTTTTTCCTTTCTTTCCTACACGATTTAAAAAATCTTTTAGTATCCTTGTGAAGACTTCACTTACTTTTCTTGGCCTTGCAGCCCAGCCACTAGAGCCATTAACCATGAGTGAGAGCCCTTGTTCCCTGGCTTATGGATGTTAGAGTATGTACTTGCTGTACCCTGAGTTGCAGAAAGTCCTTTAAATGACACTCACTGTTTTACACATGTAGCATAACACAAATATACTAACTAAGGCTTAAACCTAGAAGTTTAGCAGTACCAACATTTTGTACCAAGGTTGTTCTGTGAAGGCTGGGCAAGAGGTAGGGAAACGTGAGCTTGATTTAAAACTCTGCCGTGTGCTCTGTCTGGGCGCATTCAAATCTCTTTTTTCTTCATTTGTCTTAGATTTCACAGGCAGACTGTTAGAATGCTAGTTCTTTTTTTTTTTTTTAATCTATATTTCTTTATGGCTTCCCTGCATCTCAGATAAGGTTGAATTTAATCTCCACCTAATCATTCAATATAATGCAAATAAATATGGTCATTATATCAGCCATGCTGTGTTGGAGTGAATTTAATGACTTCATTTCAGTAATATTATGATATAGGTTTAAATGACAACCTTTGTAGTCACTATTTTACAAATTAAGCATGAAACCAGATTAAAAAATGTCTTTTAATAGCCTTGATATTTTTTAAGCCACATAAACACTATTACTGTTATTGATACACTAAAACTATTTTAAGTTTGCTATTCCTGGACTTCAGCACTTTTCTCCTTTCTTCCTTTTAGAAAGGATTCACTGTTATTACCCATATAATTCTGCCCTTACTCCCCACAGAAGTAAGTGATTCTCAAAAGAGTTGTGAGAAATAATTAACTCTATCTTACAGCTGGGGAAAATGAGACAGAGAGAGTTTAACTTATTACTGCAGTGTCATTGTGTACATTTGTGGCATAACAGCGATGAGAAGCCAGCAGCTTCTGGCTGCCAACCCTGAGCTTGTGGCGTGGCTCCTATGGTAAAGTTAGTCAATGTTGTATACTGAAATAGGTGTATACTTTTTCATCATTGTGCAGAGAAGTAATGGTGAGGTGAGTACTGAAACATTAGTATGATACATATAGAGCAGATCCTATCTCAACACCTTTCTGAATCCTGTCAGACACCTAGGACTGCAGGCATTGTTCTCCCTTTATGCTGGTGCTGAGGTTAGATGAAAAGCACAGTGCAGTTAAAAGGTGTGAGCCTGGAAGATTGATGGTGTTGTACCTGTTTACCCCTTTGAAAGAAATGTTAATATTAGAGAGCAGATTGTGGGGAAAAGAAGAGGATTACTCTACTTGTGGAAGATTGTGAGCATCATGTGTCATTCTTTATCCCTTGAAAAAAAAATCAGATAAATTTAGATAACTTTCAGAGGAGCAGTCAAATCTTTGGTGCATATTTCAGCTCTGAATCTATTTACTTGTTTTTATGTTCATCCAGTTAATCACTTTTCTTTCCTTACTTTTAACAGTGAAAACATGCTCTGAATTTAAAGCAGGCAGGGGAATAAAGAACAAACAGCCACAGCTGCCGGCTGTTTCTACAAAAGTTGAGGGCTACTTCTAGTCTCCAGCGAGAACTCAGTATGGGCCTCCTCTTATGAGAATCCATGAGATTTACAGCAAAAATACGTACGGCCAGTCAGAGACTACTACTTGATGACAGATCTTTCTGCTCAGCCTCTGCTGCTGAGTGGAACTGAATTAGCACAAAATGACCCTTTTATTCTGCCATAAAATGGATTTATATTCAATGGGGCAGCTCCTCAGTAGGGGTAAATTGTCTTAACTTTTTCAAAGGACTTGAGTTTACCTGTTAGAGGTTTGGTTATGGCAAAAGGTGAGCACATGTTTTCAAGCTCCATGACTTCATCAATGAAAGCCACTGTCACCATGTAGCCCCTACAGTCTTCAGGTTTCTTGTATTGTTTTGCTCAGCTTTTCAATGTCATCAAAAGGAGTTTCAGCCCATTGTAATGGATGTTGTTGTAGCATAATAGTAATAATATTTTTGATGTAATTATTTTTAAGTATGAAAAATTTTGGGATCTGATGAGAAGGAACTGTGATAAAATTATTTGCTTGTGCTTTGGAAATAATCTGACAGTTCTAGCAAATTCAGATTTTCATTTTTACAATTTTGAAGACTTTATTACATATACATTCATTTTAAAAGAAACCTGGAACAATTCTGATGACATTGGTCTATTTTTCCCTCTGCTGCACACATAATCATGTAACAATAATAAACATGAAGTGTATGTAAATTCTGTTTTCAAATTGAAAGAACAGAAAAGGCCAGGAAATCTTGGGTCGGAGAAGCAACAGGAAGTGAAAAGGTGGCAAGAGTGAAACAAGAATGTAAATCACATTTTTTATGAGTGGCCACCCAGATGACAAAGTGCAGAAGCAGACAGTGTTGTTGTGAGAAATAACAATGAAGAGTGCACATGTAATAATACAAAGTGCCTAGGAGACTGATAGGGCCAGGGCAGTAGTGGGGAGGGCTATCCTAGAGTGGGGCTTGGAACAGTCTCATTGCTTACACTGCCTCCCGCTTCCTCTTTGGTCCCCCTGACTACCCCTTTCTTTTTTCTTAAACGAGGTTGGTTTTGATAGGGATGGTCCAAAAAAGCACCCTCTTGAACAATAAACACAAATGACTGTGGTGGTCCTGTCAGCTTTGGATCTTTGTAAAATAACCAGTGATCCACAACACTTTCTGGAATTGATTTCACAGGCTTTCCCCCTACCCTCCTCACTGACAGCCTGTAAAAAAAAATTCCCCTACCACAGTCAGTGAATGCCATTCATTTTCCCATTATTGTAAATTCTTACATGCAAAGAGTCCTAAAGAGCTATCCCTTTGAAGCAAAGGTGATTTTGCTACTGAAGGAGTAATGAATCAAACACTATGCTCACAAACTCTTACATTTTGAAAAGAACACTTCCAAATGATTAAATAGTTATACACGGCAAGGGCTTGAAACTTTGATGATTTATTCAGACTCCATGACCTATAGTAAAATAATTTTTTTTAACAGTGGCATAAATGTAACATTCTCTTCTCCTTCTCCCTCCCCCTCCTTTTTCCTAAGTGTAGGACTTCCAAGATTTTTGGAAGAAAAAAAGCATCTGTTTTCCTGTATGTTTGCTTTTTTTATAGACTTCATAAATCCAGCAAGCTTCTATTTGGACCACTAGGCCCTTTCAATAGAAGCGTGTTTTCACTGGGATTTCCACATTCATAATTATTCCTCTCGTTTCTCTGCTGTGAGAAGACAAGCTGCTATTTCATTGCTTTGGGGAAGTTAATAATATGGTAGGCAAAACATCAGGAAAAATTATAATGAATGAACCTATACAAAATGTAGGGAAACACATGCTGCTGTTATAAAATGTTCCCATCATAAATACTGGCAAATCACTCTCTGCACAAGTGAATAACTTTTTAACACATAAACACTCAATTAATTAAAGGTAATATAGTATATACACTCAAACTAGTGTGACACAGAAAAGACAGGTTCAAATAATGGCATTCAAGACTGTGGGCTCAGTCGTGTCTGCCACAGTCCTCCTAAGAGTTTTGGGAATAATAACACTCCAAAGTAACTCTCTTCTATACCTGAAGTGAAAATGGAGTTCTTGGCCTCAGTGTTGCAATACTATATTATTGCAGTCACTTAAGACGTAAGTAGGAAACTCCCTACTTTTTTTCTCACCTTATTTCATACCCATAGCAAATGTTTTCTCAGTTTCACGTAGGTCACCACTCCCTCCTCCTCCCTACTATTTCTCAGTTTTTGGTACTTTTTCCATCTTACCCGCGATTCTTGGAAGATTATTTCTTTTAAGAATTGCATTATTTGCAAGAGCAGTTAATTTATTGATGCTGCCTTTTCACCAGTGACTGTGGTTCAGCTCCACTGAAATATATCCATTCATCATGAAAGCCATGTTGGTTAGAATTTGCTGTGACTATTTAAAAATACTATTTAAATATATTTTTCTCTCTCTAAGAAAAAAAAAAAGAAGAGAGAGAGAAAACAAACAAACTTTGAAATGTTTTCAGCTTTGATTATGTTTGTGTCAAGATCAGGCAGAGACTCACCAGCTGTAGAAAAATAAACAACTTGTACTCACATAGGAAGGTACAAAGCAAGGTTCAGTTCCCCAATGCAGGGGTTATTTAGTTTACTTTTAAGTGGAAATATCTCCTGCAAGAGTCACTGAGAGCAACCCACTAAAGAGTGGTTCCACTACCTGGAAGTAGTGACCTTTATATTCAGTAATGCTTATGTTCACATACATGCCTGATGAGATTGCTATATGATTTGACTTGTCTTTTTATGTTTTTACAGAAATCACATTTTCATACAATATTTTTAATATAGAGTGGGAACATTTTTGAATTTTTTTAAGTTTTCTGAGATCAAGGGAATTTTTCCATTCATGTTTAATCTGTATCTCTATGTGTAATGCATGTGATAGAGGCTATATATTGATTGTGTAACTCTGAGAGCGTGAAAGTTAATGTTTTTAGTCCTACTCTCTACCGCTCTTTCTTGCATTACTCAAGTAGTCCTATCTTGATCAATTTTCGTATCCCTTTTATGCCTGATATTCCTAATAAGAGCTAAACTTTCCACAAAACTAGAGAATACAGAGACTACTGAACAAATGAAATGAAAAAAAGAATAAAGTATAAGGCCATTCTCCCTCTCCCCAAGGTAACAGAGATTAATGTCTCACAGTGATAAATGGGATTACTTTGGATATGTGCTGTGTCATCACCCATTTGGAGCTGAGTTATCATACCCAACCTTCTGCCTGAGTGCCACACCAGAATAAGTATGTAGTCTCCAACACTAGAGACAATAAAACATCACACGAAAGATGTGTACCTTCTCTTTCCAGCTATGGGAAGATATATTTCTTTTTATCTTTCCTAGATTTTCCTCAATAAGTACACTCACCTAAGGCCCTTGAAATTTTATGGAAACTTGCTGTGCTTTCTGCATCTTTCCCAATAAGAAGATCTGCAAAGGTCACAGGATGCCTAAAGTAAGACGAGGTTAATTTTGGATGGCAATCAATTTGGATACTTTTTGGTGAGGCCACTCATGTTGAAGAAACCAATGAGATAGGATGGAAAATGAGGTGCAGCAGTACAAACATCTGCCCTCTCCTATCATAGCACCTCTGGGATGGTAACCCTCAAAGTGCCATCTGTGAACACTTCTGTTTGGCTCAGGGGACATGTCCTGTCACTGTAGCAGGATCCTATGGGCCAAACCCTGCACATGGCCACTGGGAATCAAAGGAGAATCCTTTGTCATCCTTGAAGAGAAGCTTGGGTTGTCAAATCACCTAACAATAATTAATCACCTTGAAAGGCCTCACTCATTATTCTCTATTTAATCTGAGTATGTCCAGGTTAGCTTGTAAGCCATCTGTATCAACATAGACAAGGTTTCATGAAGTATTTAATGGAAAAAACAGAGTACCAAGCTCAAACCTGTTGGACTCAGCAAGTGCAATCACAGATTAGGAAATTTCATACAAAATTATTGGCAGAGATGTTTCAGAGCCTAAAAATGAACCCACATGCCTGGCCACAGCTACTTTAAATGATTCATAGGTATTTAGGCAATTTAAAGGCTTGTTGGTTGCTATAAACTTTATCCTGTTAAACTTTATCCATCACTTACGACATTTGAAGTCTACTTCTAGAACTTATATTTTCCATTACCCTGCCCTTTTTCATCATATTTCATGATTACTCTCTGAAGCCCGTCTATTTTTAGCTGTGGAAGTTATCTTACATATTACCAAATGATGGCTATTTTTGTTCCAAATTTAACGCTTCAGTCCCCAAAGAATCCTGTAAATCAAATATATACCAATGTTGACAGTAGCCACTAGCATATCCATAGGGGAAAAAGTTAATACAATTTTATCTTTTCAGCTGATGATTACCCAAGAAACAGATCCTCTGGGAAACTGTCTTAGTTCTTTCTCTTCCTTTTAATATCTGGCCTTCACAGTGCCCTGTATTCAAAAATTCTGCTGTTTTGTTCTTTGCATTGTGAAACTTCATCCCTAATGAGTTGCTGATGGTGCTCTACTCTGTGCGTTGCAATACACATTGTAATGTTCATCTGTCTTGTTCTTATCTTACAAAAAATGACTGGACAGTTGCTGTTAAAAATATGTAAAATTCATGCACAAAACAAGTTGTAATTCATGCTGTAATAAGTACGTTCTAGAACTGTATAAACAGTAGATCAATATTGAAATCACTCTGTGTAACAGTTATTAAGAATATCATGGATTTGAAGGCGTAATATCTGACAAAAGCTGTAGAAAAGGAAGATCAGATCAGGGAATATATTTTTTTGGTGAAAGCCGTATGAAATTTTAAATCATAGACTATATTTTTGTTATGTTTTTCTGATTTAATTGATACTGTTTTAATAATATACTGTGAATAGTAAAAAGACATTTACAAACTCTCATTTTTTTAAAAGATAGAGTCCAAACTAGTAAAATTTTAACCTGCAGTGGTAGAACTTGCTTCACCCTATTGAATTCTGCCATTTGAAAGGTAGAAAACCATTGCCTTTTGAACAGCATAAAATAGTGTTATACAGCCATTCAAGATGGAAAGAGAAAACAATATGTCAGAAGCCAGTAAAATCTAATTTCCTGAAATTAAATAACTGGGAGAATTTTAAGTTAGATTGTAGGTGAGTACATGTTTTGAGTTTATTTAAACTCTCTACCAGAATTAACCAGAATACATATGTTACCTCCAGCATCGGAGCTGCTTTCTTCAAGGCTAGACTGGAGCATGTTTTTGCACTGCGTAGATAGACCTACATGTGCAGTGAGTAACTGCATGGTTCTGGCTTTGAGTAACTGCTGAAGAGAGAGAAAGTACTTAGAAAAGAGAGGTTTTACACATAATGTGTGCATGTGCACAGACAGAGACAATAACAGTGGCATTGCTATAGAACAGCAAGAAGGGATAAAAGGGAAAATGAGACACTCAAACAAGAATGGATGTACCCGGAGTTGCTCAGATACATATATCCATTAAACTGAGAACCAGCACTCTGGTCCTCTCTTCAGAAAAACTCCTAATGAGCAGATGACTTGCTATGGATTTGTGAGGTAAAATTTCAATGGAAAATAGAATCTGGCTTCTGCTGTCTAGGCTGAGGTTCCTTCCACTTATACACTGGCATGACCTCACTGGGAGTGCAGTTGAAAGCCTTCCTGGATCACTGAAATGCACCATTAGAGCTTACTGCTGCTTTCCCTCCCGTCCTTAGAGATTATCTTCTCCTCTACCCACCAAAACTACCAGCAGGGATGATGCAACTAGGTGGTCCCTGATGTCAATGACCAAGCACTGGGAACACATACCGAATAGGATCTTAGCATGATCCTTCCAGCCACTAACGATCAGACTGAACTGGAGGCTGATGGTGCCCAGAGCTGGAATAAAACATTTTAGTAATAAAATCTTCCATCAGAACATATATAAGTATCATTCAAAATCCCTCCTTTGGGCATTGTAACAGATTCATCTACCCCAGTTGAGCGGACAGTGAAGTATTTCTCCTTCTGTACGCCAAGTCTCCATGGTGAGTTCAGATAACAGACTGATGGATAGCATCTCAAAGTTTTTCCCTGTCCTCTCCCAATTGTTCAATAAATTTTCAGAATGCAAATAACTAGTGTATTGCATTTGCCTGTATGGCAACTAAATACATATTGTAAGGAAGGCAGTGCAAATTGTTATTTCCAAATAGAAGTACATTAGTGACAAGATTAGAACACATCAGAGTCTAACAGTTCTGTTGGAAGTGGGTTATGTTCTTGTTGTTAATGACATTTTGCAACGATTTGAACTGCTTTCCTTTTACAGTCTTCCAGCTGCTCCCAAGACAAACTTTTTCCTTATTTAGTGCCTCCAAAGCTCTTTGAAATGCTTAGATGAATGGTCCTGTGTAAGAGCCAAAGATTATTTTATTCACTGAACTTCAGAACATTGAAAATGTCCTGTCTGGTTAAGTAGTGGTTTGATTTTTGTGTCATTGTGAAATAATTTTTATGTATTTTGGGGAGAAAGGCTGTTTGGATTGGGTTTGGTGTTCAGTATGCAGCAGAGCATTACTGAAATATTGAAACTGATACACTATTATGTCAGAGAAAAGGTGCCTGCAAATGCCAGTTATATCTCTATTATGAAATTAAACAGAGGCAAGAAACTTCCTGGATACTGGAACTCAGACAGCTATGCTGCTAAATTGCTACAAAAGTCCCTGGATGGTTTTGGCCCAGGCCAGCAAAATATTTCCAAAGCAGTTCCTGGGTTCAGCCTGGGACTTAGCAGGGAGTTTGCATTTGGTCACTTCTTTTTCAAAGGCTAGAAAGATTAGTAGAATGGGTTCAGAACATCCACATGCATGTTTACTATAACAGTGTCGACATAAAAGCTATGAAAATTTTGCATATTTCTTTTATGCTGTTTGTAAATGAGACTTTGGAAGCAAATATTAAACTTTTCACACTCTTTGATGAGCCAGACAGCAACTGCCTTTACATCATAGCAGCTACCTGGGATATGGTTGAGAAAGAGAATATGTCTGTACTTCAGTGTTTATCTAATGAGAATTGTTTGATTCTGTATTTGAAAGAAAGACTGTCCCAAGTTCTGAGGTGAAAACATT
The DNA here is from genome assembly GCA_033558105.1 of Coccyzus lansbergi. Lineage (NCBI taxonomy): Eukaryota > Metazoa > Chordata > Aves > Cuculiformes > Coccyzidae > Coccyzus > Coccyzus lansbergi. The sequence continues at coordinate 1,097,081 of JAUMJK010000128.1, forward strand.
GGACAGGTTGTTGCATGTACAGTGAGTAAATTGGTGAAAGTATAAATGATATAAAATTTTTGTACCAACGTGTTTAAGGAAAATATTCTAAAATGGACTCTATCCCATCAGACTGTGACCACCACCATATTTGAATAGGAAATTTTGATCATTGAGACATAGTCTTTGTTGTTGATGAATCTTACTTGATCCCATTAAAGCCAAGACAGCAGAATCAGAATAAATGTCATTGTAGTTCATACAAGCTCTGTAAAGGAGATAAATATGTGTAGCTACTTTAAATACATCTTGTATTTGAATCCAAGTACAAGAATATTAGTAAGCCAAATGGAGTTTGTCTCTACTCAATTATGTCTGCAGACTCACATGTGTTCCTGTCCAGTAGTTACAGAGGTCATAGAGTACTTATTTCCATGGAGGAATTAGATGATCTCATATCAAAGCCTTACCTTTTGCAGAGTAAGAGCAGCTAAGACCATGGAAAACTATCATCATAGACTAATTTTCACAGAAGTGGAAAGTGGTGGAACGTGATGCTAGAAAGATCCTTTTCTGAGCAAAATGTAAGATCTTTCTTAAGAAAAACTCTAGTGTGATTTTCTCATCTGAGATAGTTTCCCCTATACCCATTCATTTACAGTAACATTTTCTGAAGGAACTTCAGCCGTAGTTCTAGCAAAAATAATTTTTTTGACTGGTAAGTTAATAAAAATGTACTTAGAATCAACTTAGGGGTAATGCACTGATAAAACAGAAGGTTCTGTTAAATCTGTGTTTGTGTCATTTACAGTTTTTCATACTTCAGAAACAGACATGGTTCTGAGAACCAAGTTCTTTGAAGGTTCTACAGATAGTTCTAGAGGCAGCTAAATCTTTGTGCTTGTTGATCAAGAAGTTAGAATATCTTTTCAAATTATTGTAAAAAAAAGGTAGATGGGGCTGCAGTCTTAAACTGGAATAAAATATTTTTTTCCAACGCTAACTTTTAGATGCCAGTATTCCTTTCAGGAAAGTAAATACTTTGACAAAAAAAAGAACGAAACATCCATTTTACCTAACCAAATAAGGTTTAATCATGAATGAATGCTTTTATTAATGTTTTACTTGCCATCCAATATAGTAGATTGGTGTTTATAATAATAATTAATTACATTATTGATTCACCTAATCTCTACGAAATCTAACGGTGGTGGCAGTAAGAATCCTTTTGAACAAAGGCAAACAAACAGCAAGACCCATGTAGATACTTAAGGCGAAATTCTGGCCTTGTGGAAGTAAAGAGTAAAACTCCTGTTGACTCCAACAGGGTCAGGATCTCTTTCCCTTTCCCCCTACCCTCAGTGTGTAACCACAGCTGTGCTTTTGCTAAGCAGCATGCAAGAATAACTTATGAATCACATCTGGTGACCCTGTTTAGCATCCCAGCAGAGAAAACATTGAGAATATTAACCCCTTTGTTACATAAATTAAAAGAAAGAGACTTTTGGACCCCTTGAATAATGCAAAAACTGCAGGAAGAAAATAAAAAGAGAATAAAAATATGTTAGGGGAACTGAGAATCAGGGGCACAGTAAGGGAGAAAAGCTGTTGAGGTACTGTAATTACAAAATATAAGAATAAACACAGTATTCTTTCTCTTTTAAAGTCAGTTGCCAATGAAAACTGATAAATTTCTTTGGATTGTTTCCACTTGTTCTCACTGATGCAAGCTGGCAATTGCCTTTGTGCAGTTTCAGGCTTTCCTGAGTCAGTGTCTTGATGTTCAGTCAAAACCTCTTCGTTTTCCAAGAACCTCTTAATTTTCCATTTCCTCCTTGGCAAAGCTTAAAACTATATCCAAATCTGTATTAGCATTTTTTCACCTGAGGCATCGGAATTTCCACCATCACTAGGCTTAGTTCCCTTTTCTGTCTTTGTAAAATCAAAAGTTAGTATTAAACCTATTTCTTTTATTTTCTTCTTTCCTTTTTGTTTTCTTTATTTTTCTCTTTTTTGGGGGGATATGTCCAAAGTTTAAATCACAGATATCTATATCTTAAGGTTGAATGAGCCATTTGGATAAATACATTCCTCAAACAATGCATTTGTTATCAGAATCTAGAATGCGGCGTTGTAGTTTCTCACTAAATAGGCATCTAATAGTAGCCATGAAGAGACAAATTCATGCATTTTAATCTCACTATAAGAATTTAGGCTAGCAAAATAACTTATATGACTTGTCATACGTGAAGAATTAAAAATAAGAAGTAGAAAAACAGGCTACATAGAGAATTATAGACCATTACATGTAAGCATGTAACTCAACCTGGGTCTCCTGACATATTGGAGCCATTGCCTTCACACTGCCCTCATTTCTTCTGTTGAAACAGATTGCTTCAGATTGTAGAATATGTTAATTATAGTTGAAGGATGAAACACCCTGATTGGGATGATTTAGCACAACTAGGCCATGTGAAGTTAGAGAGATGAATTCTACAGGAAAGTTACCATCCACCAGAATTGATTATGAATTACATGCCTGGTCTATCTCCTCTAAGCATCTGGTCTTTCAGTCATCTCCTTTGAAAATGGTATCTTTGCTGTTGTTTGTGAGCATCTAGGTGTTTTCTAGTGGGACTGAGGCAAGATTTCAAAGATATGCAGCTGTCCCGCTGAAATCAGATGCTTCAGAACAGTACTTCAATATGGAAGTATTTCAGTACAGAAAGAAGTCTAAACCACTGAATCTCTTTAAGTCCAGGAAAACAATAAAAATGTCATTACAATTATGTTCCAAGTGTACATTTAGAAAAAGTAAACATTTTCAACAGATAGAATATGAAATTAAAAAGACTGTTGGGAAAGGTGAGTGTAAGATATCTCTGTTTTGAACATCTGTGAGTAACATTTTCATATTAATAAGACAAGTACTACCATATATGTCAATTGTAGGGAGCACAATATTTTATTATTATCAAGAAATAACACTAGGTCATAACAATGCAGAGGAATTCAGTGAATACAGATGTCAACACAATAAAGTAGCTGAGAAGTTACTAATCATCGCATCATTAAAATAATACTGAACAAGGCTTTTTGAGGACTTCGCACTAAGAGTACATTTTTTTTCCAACATTTTCAAGCCTTTTTCCTTGCAGAGGCTTTTGATACCAGACCTGAATTCAATATGAAAGCACATACTACATTTCTAATAACCTATGACAGAATTTCCTGTCGTGCAAAAACGTAATATTAATATTGAAGTGTGAAGTGTCAGCAGGCAGAAATGGGGCAACCAAGACTAATAAATGGTTGTAATGGAGCTTTTCAACTATCTGCATAGAAATCTATCCTTTCCAATGGGTGATTTAAAGAAAGAACTTCTTGACCTCTCAGACTATATATTTTATAGCAGTTGGTTCTACAGCACACATGAGGGAAAGTTACTCTGTCCTATGTAATCTACAAATGTTGGTTCAAGAAGCAACTATAGCTGAGCCACTAATTAATGGTGACCACAGTATAATTAAGTTCAACAGTCTCAAGGGAGTGATTGAACTAAATGTGGGACTGTGACACTAAACTTTTGATAATGAAATTTTTTTCAAGGAGAAGGTTAGTGAGGAAATTAAAATCCTTACACTCAGCATGGAGGCTTCTTAGGCATCCCAGGAGTCACAGAGCAATGAATGTACCTTAACAAAAAAGAAAATAGAAAACCAATTAAAAGCTAATATAGTTAGATTACAAGTTTCAATATGTTATTTAAGACAAAATGGTAGCCATCAAAAAATAGTAATCTATTTCAATTCAAGGAAAAGAGAAAGTATTACGGAACATGAGAATTACAGAGGCAAAAGCTAATGTATAAGCTGAGGAATCACAATAAATACAATCAAAAATACTAAATGGGTACTTGTTTGCATCTCAATAGGAATTGTGTGAGAAAATGGACTGATTTATTTTTCCATCCTTGAGAAGTTTTCAATAATATAGATATTAGAAAAAAAATTCAAACAACATTTGTTTTTGGACTCTCTTCAGTGAGGTTGAAGTATCTGTGAAAAAAATTAATCAAAGAAATCCACTATTAATACAATAAACTGATAAGCAGGAAAACACTAGTTCCTAAGACCTTCCGTGAACTTAGACAGAAAAAGACAGTAGCTAAACTGTTAGTAAGAATACAGAATTCAAAGTGAACTGTGATGCTAAGATGAAATATGAAACAGCAGTAAATGTTTAGAAAACATGCCAGTTACTTGGGGAATTACAGGTGAATATTAGTGAAATAACTTATTAGAATAATCAGCAGAAAATGACAAAAACCCTAGCTTTCCTAATTTTTTCCTAAAATTTTTGCTTTCCTTGAAGATGAAACAAACCTTTCTTGAGAAGCTGTTGGGGAAATGAGGAAGCCCCTGACTAAGGACTGGCATGGCATGAACAGGCAGAAGAAATGGAACAGATAGTGGCAAAGAAGCAGGAGCTGCTGCCAGCACCAGGATGAAAACCTGCTCTTTCCCTCCATTCCAGCTAAGATGATATGTGATTTTAGCATTTACTTGGATGCAGCAGGATCTTACCTGGAGGCTCTGGTTTTGGATCCAAACCCAGACATGATGTTGGCCACATCTGTTAACTTCCTCACAGCTTTCACCATTTAAACAGGGCTATTAATGTCTGACATCTCCTCTAATTATACCTGATGCTCCTTATGAATATGAATCAACTGAAACAAATAGTGGACGATGTCATGGCATTTTCTCATGTTATTTTACTTCAGTGCCTTGGTTAAATTATGCAAATACTGTTCCTGTTTCCAAACAATTACCGTTCTGACCCTCAGTCAGATTTCTGCACAGCATTATCTTGACCTATTTCAGCAGAACTGATACTGGGATCTCAGTTAAAGCCTTGTATGTAACTTACACCAAGGCCTTGTTAAACAAGTCTGATACTGAAAAGAATAATAATTGAAGAGTGTATGCTGGAAGGATGTAAGGATGTTCCAGTACAAACAAACATTACGGCCTACATTTTATACACATTTTTTAGATAGCTAATCTACTAGAATGAGTCTTGTCTTATCTCACTCTCCTTTCTGAAGGATACAGATTCGCGATACACTTTGGGAGAAAAACTGACTTTACAGAGAGAGGAACAAAAACCAGAGAGAAAGCACATGGCCATTTAAAATAAGGCATTTCTGGAATAATTTTCCTGAAAAATATAATGTCCTAAAGGAAAAAGCCTTTGACACAGTTTCTCACAGCATTCTGCTACGGAAACTGTCAGCTTCTGACCTGGACAGATGCACACTCTCCTGGGTAGAAAACTGGCTGGATGGCCGGGCCCAGAGAGTGGTGGTAAATGGTGTTAAGTCCAGCTGGAGGCCAGTGACATGTGGTGTTCCCCAGGGCTCAGTGCTAGGTCCAGCCCTGTTCAATGTCTTCATCAATGACCTGGATGAGGGCATTGAGGGTACCCTTAGCAAGTTTGCAGATGACACAAAGCTATGTGCAAGTGTCGATCTGCTGGAGGGTAGGGAGGCTCTGCAAACAGACCTAAACAGGCTGGACCGCTGGGCTGAACATGAGCCAGCAGTGTGCCCAGGTGGCCAAGAAGGCCAATGGCATCCTGGCTTGGATCAGAAATGGTGTGACCAGCAGGTCCAGGGAGGTAATTCTCCCTCTGTATTCAGCACTGGTGAGGCTGCTCCTTGAATATTGTGTCCAGTTCTGGGCCCCTCACCACAAGAAGGATGTTGAGGCTCCGGAGCAAGTCCAGAGAAGAGCGACAAGGCTGGTGAAGGGGCTGGAGAACAGACCCTATGAGGAGCGGCTGCGAGAGCTGGGGTTGTTTAGGTTGGAGAAGAGGAGGCTGAGAGACCTCATTACTCTCTACAAGTACCTGAAAGGAGGTTGTGGAGAGGAGGGAGCTGGCCTCTTCTCCCAAGTGACAGGGGACAGGATGAGAGGGAATGGCCTCAAGCTCCGCCAGGGTAGATTTAGGCTGGAGATTAGGAGGAGGTTTTTCACGGAAAGGGTCATTGGGCATTGGAATAGGCTGCCCATGGAGGTCGTTGATTCACCTTCCCTGGAGGTGTGTAAGGCACGGGTGGATGAGGTCTTGAGGGACTTGGTTTAGTGTTAGATAGGAATGGTTGGACTAGAAGATCCGATGGGTCCCTTCCAACCTGGTTGTTCTGTGATTCTGTGATTCTGTGAAACACGAAGTCTGTGGTGCCAATGGAATGAGCTTCTTCATGCTCCTTTTGTGTAACTTGCACAACTCATTTACTTATATCTTTGCTTTTCATGAATAATGCTGTCACTCCACAGTCATGTCAACAGTAATGACTTGATTCAAATCCATAATATCAGATGTTTTGTATATACATGCAGTACCTGGAGCTGCTATCCAAATAGTAACCCATCAGAGTAGTCAAAATTTCATTTTTCTTGCACCTTGACATCCTCCCATGCACTAATCCATTTCCGCTGTGACTGTTTTTAACAATCTGACCCTCCCAGCAATTAAAACCAGCTGCCATTTTTTTTTTAAACAAACCTGCCAGGAAAATATTTCTTGCTTTCCTCACAAACGTGGAATTCAGAGCCACCCTCCCACCCCCAAATTACATTGGACTGATTCCCAGGCCATGTAATGTTCAGTCCTGGGCTAATGACTGGTTTAAATTTCAATAACCCACAGCTCATTAGGACCAGAAATAGATTATACCATGGTAGAGATGGGATTCCCCCTTTTCCAACAGGATATGAATTCTTTTTCTTCTCCTCGGTTTGGTAGAGCATAAACCCAGAGTTTAAAAGTCAAATATGTGTAGGTGATGCTTAATGTTTTAAAATATTTTGTATTGAGCTTCTGTCTACATCTGCAACTGGAACTGAGGGCCCAGTGAAAAGCTGTGCAGAAATACATGATCACACACAGCCCTCACCAGGGGCACCTTATGTTCAAAACCGGGAAAGAGAAGGGAGGATGAGTTGGTGAAATGAGTTAACTGTAGTCATACAAGAAGTTAGTGCTGAACTGCAATTAAACACTTTGCCCCAGCTCCTGATATTTCCCAGCCTCATGAATGCATTGATTCTCCATATGAAAGTATTAGTTTTATGCTTTCATTTACCATTTGAAGCTTGGACATGAGAATTCAATATGGCTTTAGAGACATTGTAAAAAGTGACTTCAGCAAAGAGCTTAAATATCCTGTGGCACATGTAAACTAGCTTATTCATGTCATTATATAAAACATCTGCTGCTTTAAAGTGGCCTGAATACTTTATTGCTACTCCATCATCAGCTTAACACATGAAGTCAGACGTCATCTGCTCATCTTATTCCCATCAGCAACTAACAATTAATTTATCTCCTCTGTTAATCTCTCTATTGAGGTTTCTATGCAAAACCTCTCTATTGAAAAGATGCGAGTGCTGATATATTTTCACAGTTAAACTTCACAGTGTCCCTGTCACCAGTATTGAACTAGTGCCTCCTATTGAAATGTGCCTGCCTTCAGTTTAAATCATTCCTATATCAAATAATATCTACACTATAGCTGCAACTTGCTTGAGAGGACAGACAGTAGAATATCTCCCAGATGAGAAAAGATGAGTAAAATGATTGTTTAACCACCATCAGCTGAGGAAAAACTAACAAAGCTTCTTCAGTAAGGTATGGATATTCTAATAAAAGCAAGAGGGGCCTATGAGGGGTCCTTTTTATATGGTAGGTATAACTGGTACTGGAAGAAAGATGTTTTGCTCTCCATGCTCTCACTGCTTTAGAAGAACAGATCTGCATAAATCTTTGCTGTGTTCACCTCTCACCATGGTGGTGCACTCATAATACACACAGCTACAGCATCTTAAAAAATCTGATGGAGTTGGGAAAATATCTGCAAAGGTTGCAGTAAGTTCAAAATAGAGTAGAGGTGACCTTCAAATCATCTTCATGTAGAAGCCCTTAGCATCTGCTTTTGGCATATCATCTGCTTCTCAAAGTTTTCCTCAGTAAATGGAAGTGTGACCAGCTTCCATATCAAGTAGCAGTGAACCATGCATCTGTGCATGCAGATAGTTCTCTTTTATAAAAATAAATATTTGTACACTGCTTTTTTTTTGTTTCATGCTTACATGGCTTTGTTTTCCGCAAAACATTAAAAAAGTGATGACTTACTACACTGCTTTTTGAATCTAGTCACAAACCACAATCGCTTACAGGAAATGGAATGTTTACTTGAGTTTATTATACAAGGGTCTGGATATGAGCTGTGGGATTTTTACACCTCATAGCAACGGTATTACAATTTATTTACATCTTCATGTTGGCAGCTGCACAAACTCTTATGAAATAGGACAATCACACCTTAGGGAACAGTAATTATAGGCAAAGGTATAAATAGTATAAAGAAGTCCACGCATTTGGCACTCGAGCTGAAGAGAATAGAAACTATTCTGGCAAATCTTCAAAACCAGAGTCTCTTGTTCATTACAAGGGCATGAACTAATTAAAACTAACTTGTCAGAATCGGCTGCATGAATAAATTCTAGTCAATTCTGGCACAGTCATGCTCCAAACCCATGAAGAACAAAGTTGTTTTAGTGATGTCATAATTTGGACGTTCAGAGTATGATATCACTTTTGACAGAATTAATGCAGAATTAATACCATATGTAAAAGCATTAGTAGGTATTGAACACCCGGCAAAAATTCTGTCAGTTTCCAAAGTAACAGTCTGTATTTTTCTTCACAGCGCTTACATTAATGTCGTATCAGAGGGCAAAATTAAAATACATTTCAACACTTTTATAAGAAAGCATTTAAGTTTTACATCTCTGCCTCTACTTCAAGAGCCGTTTGCATAAGAAAACAATTATACTTCAGTGCTACAGTTTTAGTACTAACAAAATCGGTATTGTAGGAGAAGAATATTAAGGCAATTGTGACCGTAAAGAAATTGTCACCATTTGATAGCTGGAAGGAGAATTCCTCTGAGGATCAGTTGCTCTGTTTATAAAACATTTGGTCTTTTTATACAACAAATCCTGAAGTTAAAATGTTGCATTTAGCAGCTTGTTAGCTCTCAGTTACTGTCAGTGACCAGGTGTTACTCTTTCTGAAATGCTTTGGCTGATTTCTGCCTCCTTCCTTTCCCAGCCTTGATATATAAAGTCTTTCACTCTTATCCATGATGGTTCTCAGGATACAGTTATATTTTGAAGATTTACAGCTGAAACAGATCCCACCTTTGTCTTCAGGTGTGAGGCTGTGTCAAAGAGTTAGTGAGCAGAGATTGAGCAGGGATATGGCAAAGTTTGCCTAGAGAGATAAAAGTGAGAAGGATAACAAAAGTTGACCTTAGGGTGAGAGAAGCTCTCTTGATACTGAGTACTACTGTAATAAACTCAGAAAGGAAATTTAGCACTGATTGATGCAGTTTTGCATGTGGGGAAACAGCCTCCATTCTGCATTCATAGTGGAGGAGTTTGAACTAAGCGTTGAAAAGAAGAAAAAGATTTTGGAATTAAAAGGGTATGAAGAAGTCAGCCCCATATTCAATAGGAAGAGTAAATCAAATATTAGGAAGAAAAGGAAAAAGATAGAGAAGCGAAAAGGGGCAATCCTGTTACCCATGGGCATCACTGATCTCTGATTCTCCATAAGGGTTTAGAAGAAATGCTAAAGGTAGTGGGAATAACAGCAAGGATGTTGAAAAACAAGGAACAGCTTTCATATGAAGAGTAATTTGGTAGGCTAGGACCTCTCAGCCTAGAAAACAGGCCACTGAAGGATATATGGTACAATGATTGCTGACAAAGACAATGACAATTGAGAAAACTTTTGCAATACAGAGCACTTTTGCAATACAAGAAATTGACATTATCATATAGAAGTCTCATATGTTGGGTTCAAACCAAACAAAGATGTAATAAATTAATTTTTTTTGTGTGTGTGTAATTTGACTGTAAAATTCACTGACATGGTCTAGATGTGGCAGAAAACAATGACAGAAATTATTTTGTAATGAGATTTGGGTCTTATCTAGAAAGTCTGTCTATGCGTGCATTGCTACAGTGACAACAAATGGTCATGCTTTGTGTCCCTGTGTTATTGTTCAGGTCCTCTGGCATATAAGTACACCTGACAAGTAAGAGAATTCAAAGTCTGTATGCCTCCTACCTAATAGTGTGCTGAACATCACTTCAGCTTGCCTAAGAGAGGGCAGGCATGACCAGCAGCAGACAGAAGAACCAGCTTTGAATGAAATGGCTTTTTGGTAACAGGCAAATAAGCATATTTATCCTATGAAATGGGTTTGTGCTGTTAAGGTACTAAGGCGGAAGTGGGTTCAAGGCTGATTTACTGACAGACAATCACTCCTAAGTTATCCTGCAACGTTTGCCCTTCTCATGATGACCATAATCGTAGATCAAACAGAGTCAAGAGATGATCTAAAAGTGTTTATTCTCTGTCTACTCAGTGTTTATGGCTTGTTCAGTGCTAATTTCCTTTATGGAAATTTTTGTAGTTGTCCATGGTTTCATAATGGGTACAATGTGTTCTGGAGAAGTACTGGATTTGGTTTCAAGAAAAGATCATTAAAAAATTAAGACAAAATAAGGAGAAAGTTTCATTTTCCTTCCACTTTCTTGCTGATGTACCTCAGCAAACTGAAGTAAAGACTATTTTCAGCTCTCTTTAATACTTCTCCTGGTTTTGTTTGACTCCTTTCCAAGTTCTGTAGTTTTAAACAAAGAGCAAGTAATGATCTCAAAAGCAAATCATTGCACTTGCACCTGCCTTGGATTCCACCCTTTTGTTTTCATATTACCCCTCTGGGTTTCTGATAAATTCATAATACATTCCAGGCTACCTTTTCATCATATACCCGCAAAACCACAGATCCATGTGGGAGGTTTCACAGAATGCATTAAGTATGCAGAATTCCTTTATTGCTTAAGTAAGAAAAGCAAACTATCATTTACAAGGAAATCAGAGCATCAAAAGGAGCAGAAAGCTTTAATTATACAGTAGCTACACATTTGTTGTATCTAGTGGAAAGACTTTTCTTTAGTTTAGACTTAAAGATTTAAGATGCTGTAATATGCAAGGAAAACAAACAGGAACAGAAAGGAAGAAACATTGTTTTTTCTATTTCAACAACACCAAATAAACCAGACTGATTTGCTCTAAGTAATTTATTTCAAACTATTTTTAAACTATAGACTGGATGCCCTGTCTTAATTTGTGTACTTTAAAATTACATGTTAATCACCAGACCTGTAGTTCCTTCCATGTATAGTGATAGAGATATGTTTGATCAAAGTGTATAATATTATGAGTGACATTTTTCCTCATTGCATAGGATTTCTCTCACACATAATGATCAACACAACTACAATTTTCACATTTCTAGTTCCCTTGCTGTGGTGGTTTCCATAAGTCTACCCCTTTCTGTTTTTTTCTCCCTGGGGTATTCCCTAGGTGGGAAAGTTTTTGTAAAGAGGACTGTTTTACATTTTGCTCTTTAGCTAGCAAAGTCTGGACTTGTTTTGTCTTCAGGGAAGGAGTGAGGTGGCCACAAGAATATGTGAAAACACTGCAAGTGTCACCATCTCTGAGGGCAATATGGCTTCCATGAAGAAAATAATTTATACTTTTTATTGATTTAAGCATTTTCCCTAATACCATGAACAGAATAAATCAGGAAGTTCTTGAGGTAGCCTGGCCAGGCCTCTGCAGTATGTTTCACAGAATAAAAGCAAGATCTTGTAATGACTCAGTCTCTGTGTTCATCGGACATGAATCTGTGTGTGAGAGGGAAAGGGCACATGCACACACACACCCATACCCCCCAACACATGACACCAAACTACTGAATTTGGTTATTAGGTGTGGAGTTGTATACTTTCATGTCAGGCTTATATTGGAACATTGCAGTTTTCCAGATGTTCATATACAAACCATGGAGGTGACAGTGACCATGGCATTTTATCCTGGTCCCAGTGAAGTCACCTGGATATTTGCCATAAGCAAAATTAGTAGTATTAGAACACCAGTAAGGATAAAGTAAGATAAAATGTAAATGCGTAATAATGTTAATTATGATAATTAAAATTCAGAATAGTATTCAATGCTTCAGCAACATAAGCAACAGTTAATCTAAGATTTCACTTTCCCAGGGAAATAAAATATTTTTCCTGGCCTCATATGATTTTCTTGCGCAATTTTTACAATGTCTCATATATTTTAGGAGATTTTTTTGAGAGGCCTGTCTTTTTTATGATCCTTTTGATGTGTTTAAATGGGTTTAAGACACCTAGAATATCTAAAAGGTATCAGTAGGGAAAAAAGTCTAGGCAGATAAATAAAGAATACAAGTACATAGAGTACATGGTTTTCCTCAATGTCAATCCATCTGCATTAATGAGGGTGCTTTGAAGGGTTCATGTAACCTTCTTCTGACCTTAAACTTTGCTTGGTGAAAATCATACATCATTCCATATAAGTAAATTAACACCTTGTGTAATAACTATGATTTGCATTTTATTCAAGCTAGATTTCCAGTTAGGATTTTCAGAACTTTTGATACATAGCAGTGCACTATAAATGTTATGAGAACTCTGCTGAATATTTCCATTTTTAATGGGAAAACAATTCAAAGTGTGAGAAAAAAATATTAAATACAACATAAGAACATAGACTTACATAACAGAAGGCCAGCATGGATGTCAAGCATATGCTCCCCTATATACCGTGTGACCATAAACATCCTGCTTCTGAATTGTTTAAACATATTCATAGAATCATAGAGTGGCTTGAGTTGAAAGGGGCCTTGTAGATCATCTAATTCCACCCCTTCTGCCATGGGCAGGGACACTCCCACCAGACTAAGCTGCCCAAGGCCCCATCCAACCTGGTCTTGAACACCTCCAGGGATGGGACAGCCACAATTTCCCTGGGCAACATATTCTAGTGCTTCACGACCCTCATTGTGAAGAATTTCCTCTTTATGCCTAGTCTAAATCTGCCCAGCTCCAATTTATATCATTTCCACCTAGTCCTACCACTATATGCCTTTGTAAAAAGTCCCTCCCCAGCTTAAAAAAGTGAGGTTTTTAATGAAGACATTGTTTGTGTTGCAATGCTGGTCAAGATCTCCTCTGAAACAGAACCCGCCTTTTAATTCCCAGTTTAAATGAGCTGATTAATAACTTTTTTTTCTTGGGCTGGTATTTAGTTTAAATAGTTCTCCAGCTGCTTTGTTGTTTATATCCAATGGACTAGGTAATATCAGTCCATCATGGTGCAGTGGTGTAGCTTGCCTGTCTTAAGGATGCAGGGAGAAGTGGCACCTAAGTTCCTCATGTAGAATTGTTTTGCAGGACAAAGAAATGGGAGGACAATTTTTTTCCAGATAGAGTTAAGGAATAGATACACTGGAAAAAAAGCTTTTAGTTTTCTTTTTCAAGCTGCGCAAAAAAAGCCCCCCTGTGTTTGGTCAGATTATTGCAAAATATTTGTATTTGTAGCAAGACATTCACACAAGGATCAACACCTGATACTTTTTTCTGATCTCTCTGTTGGTTTGTTCTATATCTTTCTTTCATGGCTTGTAATTTTTTTAATGATTCTCTCAATTGTTGTTGCAGATTCTTGAATGTTCATTTGTTTTGTGAATTGCCTTTGACTGTTGTGTTACCCCTGCTGCCTTCTATGTGATCAAATACAATTGGAAACATGTTTTCTGAACATTTTAGAGATGCTTATAGCAATTGTAGCTTCAGGGTACAGCCTCAGAATGATGACAGAGCTTGAACTTGCCTTAGATATTATTCAATCTAATGATTTCAGGACACCCGAACTGTAGCACTTACAGACTTATAATATATATCAAGGCACAGCATAAGAATCTGGGTTCTTTTCTGTGATTGTTTATTAACACAAAATCTTTGTCTTTGTTCCTGGCATAAGCCATGGGACTTTTAAGATATCACCTTCCTTTTTGCCTGAAAATGGTTTCAAAAAAAGAGGACTTTTTAAAAAAAATTATTTGCAATGCAGTTGTGGGTTGGTTGAAGACAAAAGATGTTGAAGAAGCAAATAAGCATGCAATTGTAATCAGAACAGTCACTATGTCACACAAGATTTTCTCATACTACATCACATCACCACTTACAAAATCACAGGCTCTTGTTCAGGTGCCTTTTAATGACAGAAAAGCCAGTTCCTCCACAAACAAAATAGTCCTGTTAACAGCTGAAGTCACAGCTCAATTTGCCTTTTGGCTGAGATACACATTCCATCTGGAGCTCTATCAGGACAGTACAGGGAGGTCTGGCAGCTGAATAATGAACTCTAAGTAAATAGGTCATTACAACACATTGTTTCTGTATTACTGGATTTCCACAATATGTTGTATTGGTTATGAGCTTGCAGCCTGGATTCTCATCTCTCTCTGAGAGTGAAGTTTACCTTAAAAACTCTCTTATGTGGGAAATTTCTAGGATTCACCTCTCCTAATTTCAGATAGAAGAAATGTTCATGTATGAGGTACCAAAGCCACCCCGGGTTGTTGGGGTTTTTTTTGATCACTTCCTGACCAGGTACAATGATGCATGTGTCAGCATCTATTCAGATGTGTGTTTTCTTTAAGATTAAAAAACCCCCTTGAACACCAAAAAAAACTCTAACAGGGTAAATACCCGGAACTGTAACATTTAAAGTTTTTTAGGCTTCCTACCCTCATTCAGTGTCACATAAAGAAAACCATACCAGTGCTGTGCTAACAAGTATTTATTTAATACATATATGTACTCTAAACTGGATCTTAAATATTAAATAATGTCAACATATATATACTTGTTATTATTACTACACAAGTGTATGAAAGAAAACATGATTTAACATCTATGCAGCATGCTTCTTATATTTTATGTCATACTTTAGAACATACTCTTAAATAATTTTTGCTTCTGGACTTTCTTTAGGAAGTCATTTTGCAGCCTGCAGCATCCTGTATGTATGATCTGGATTCTTTCAGACCTCAGGGCAGATAAACCTATGGCTGTTACTTGTGAAAATTACAGTGAGAACTGTGTTTTATCCATGTTTGTTCTATCTGAATAAACTTTTAAAGAGACAGGATTGATTCCTTATCCCCTAGTTTGAGTAGGTTGTGTTTAGTCAGACTTTCTGAACCTCTGGACTGCATTTTCAGTTTGGTCTCCTAAATTGCATTCCTCCAGTCCCATCTGTGATGGCAGACTTGGGATAAGCAGAAATATGGTCTGTCCAGCTAATATTTTTGGCCGATTTGCATTTGAAGCTGCTTTGCATTTGAGCTCATCCTTGTCATTGTGCCTTGGTTTTGCCATCCAGCTTTGGTGCTTTATACGCATGCTTGCCGCAGTTAAGTAAAAAGAGACATGCAACATGCTGTAATCAATGGTAAAGACACATCTAAATTTAATGTATTTCTTGTCATCTGCCAGAAGTCAATAGCTTGGTAACAGGGCAGATTTATTCCTAGTGTTTCAGACACAAACTTGTTAAACATACAAGACACCAACTAGTTTTCCTTTAATCATACTTTTTTGCATATATGAGGTTAATTACCAAGATTCTCTGTTTATTCCTGGGTCATTTTAATCAAGATGCATTTCTCTAGAAACAAATATTTCAAACAAGCACATCTCTCTTTCTGAAAAAAAAAAAAAAAAAAAAAAAAAAAATGACCAGTATAAAGTGTGAGAATTACAATACAGTATCTGCAGCAAGATATGTTCAGTCAGCCAGGCCCTGGCCTAAATCCTACATAGATATAAACTCTACGAGGCATACAAAGTCCTTAATCAATCATGAAGCATTTATGACTGGAGGGCTGGATTTTGTTTTAACACACTCCTTGTAAGTCTTTTCCTCATTGTATCTCTTCTGCAGTAAGTCCTTCCTTCTCTCTTTGTATTTATCTGTTTATTCACCACCGTTTGCTTGGAGGAAAATCTGAAACTGGATTTTATTTCATTTCCACTTAAACCCTCAATATGTGGAATTCTTTACTTCAAAGGCTTAAACTAGAACCTCAAGGCTACCTTGGCAGACTTCTGTGGTTTTAGAAGATAGATTTTTCTGTTTTGTTTAAGAAGGTATCATAGGCAATAGTTCTTTAGAACTTTAAGCAAGCAGTGAAAAAATAGAGATGACTAATAGCTATTAGGAAGTAATGATGTCTTAGCAATACTTACCACTCTGATTTAGCCTCTCTGGCTCCATTACTTAGGATATTTTCCTGAATTAAATTTTCCTCAGGTCTATAGCCAAAAGCTGTCCACAAGAAAATAAAAAAATGTCCCAAATCCTCCAGAAATAATGATTTCATGTTTCTACTAAGTTCCTTTAACTGCACAATCAAAACGGTCTCTTGTGCCCTCTAGCATATGGTATGTCATAATGAAAAACATTTCAAACAGATAGAGAAATACAGGCAGAAAAAAATCAAAACTTTTATCTTGAATTTTTTTCCATATTTTTCATTTAAGTTTGTGCAATACTTCATCAATAGAAAGGGGAAATATCTATCCTTCATCTGTGGAATTTTGCTCTGGAGTTAAAGTTGATAACCACATTGGGCCTATTTGAATGAGGATGTTCATATAAAGTCTGAGTCTGCTCTCCACCTGCAAAGCTGTTTTTCCATTTATGTCTAGGTGTCACAATATTTTTTTTCTAAACAGTTAGGTTAGCTCATCTTGAGACCAGCTGTTCTAAAGTATTTAAAGGAATACAAGGATAGGTATACTTAATATTTTTTAAGTTCTAATAAAATAAGTATTCTAATATGTTTAGCCTAAAACCACTAGACAAACCTGTGTCTGGTAACTTCAATGGAATTGTATGCCACTTTGCCTTACATTTTTTCTCTAGAAACTTTGCATTATTACGATGTTTTAAGACATTTATTGCTATACATGAGTTTTATTTTTCTTAGTGGGCAAAAAGAAATATTTTTCTCCTTTACTATTTTAAGTGACATCAAAATATTTGCTAAAATTCTGCCAGTGCTGTTTGCGGCTTTTGAATCATTAAATTGCTTATTAAAGCAGTTGGCTTAAACTTAATAGAGGTTTTTTAAGATCCAAATGTAAATTTTAAAGAGTATAAACAAATAAATGGATAAGCATATCCTAACTCTTAAAGGTTGAGTAGGGATTTGTTTCTAAATCTTCCATCAATATTATGTGTAAGAAAGTACTGTATCAGCTACACATTGACTAGTCAGATGTGTAGCAATGTAAAAAATTATCAAAACTACATTTCAATTATGCAGGAATTAGTTCCTAAATTCTCTTATGTTCTCTTCAGCCACTGCTAATTGAAGCTAGTATTCTGATGTATTTTTAAATTATGGTATATGTTATTAAAGACTTAGTATTATTGAAACAGTGACATAATTGATTGTAACCAAAACACCAGAAATTATATCTCCTGTGTATTCTGAATTGTAAATCATCCAAGAAAATATATTCGGGACAAAACATATTTCTTGTGGAGTAAATACTTGTGTCGTGCTAGAGATTTTATGAAGAGATTAACGATATTTTTTAAGGAACCTGAGACATTAGAATTTGAGACTTCAATAGAAAGGAGGACTTTTGACATCTTTATGATCTTTGAGCCATTCTCAACTTGCAAAAGCCTCTAAGAATTTATATAAGTGAAAGTTGTGTAGATACAGCATTTAATCCTTTGAAAGTTTCACGGCTTAAAGATCAATTTTTGATTTGTGCAGCAAAGAATCTTCAAATTAATAAATGGTTTCCCTATTTCACCAAAATATAATTTATGGTTTTGACAGTCCCTTGAGATTTTAGTTGCAGAACAATGAATATATATGTAGGACATACAATTTTGTTTCCGATATATATAGTACTTGACTATAAAAAATAGCAAAGAAAAGTAATTTTAAGAGTTTTGCATGAAGTTGTAGCCAGTTATTCTTCATGAATCAGGTGCTTAGTTTATAACAGTTTAAAAGAACCTAAAAGTTCAAAGATGTATTCTTAAATGATTTATCCACTTTTAGCAGGAGTACCTTACTAAACAGAGGGTGATGTTTAGCATGACTATGTAACTTTGATTCTTGTTTAAACTCATAAAACATGGATTTCCTGATTATGCTAGTCCCATTGTACCCAATAATGTGGAAAATGTTGCGCTCTCTAAACCCTAGGTAGATTTTTCTTTCATAAAAATATGTTCTAACCCTCATGAGCATAGTAAGCTCAGCTATAAAACCTTATAAATTTAAATTTTTATAGAAAAATAACTAACTTCTCCTAAATAATTATTGCTTTAAAAGTCCAAAGTCTTTTGCCCACTAAAGGAATAAAAAATCCTATTATTATGCACAGTTTTGGAAATACGTTGATGAGCAGTGGAGAAAAGAGTTATGATATATCACAAAATCTGTACAGTTTCTTTTTACAGCTTCATTTCTGTTTGTACTGGTGGAAGTGAACGTCTGTTCCTGTAAATGGTAACAAAAGACAGATATTTAGGTAGAGAGTTAAAATTTGATTGTAAAACAAAATGTATATGTTAGAGCAAGATGTGCAATTTATTTTACTTTTTTCATGGAAGTCAGAGCATGTTTAAATCACAGATTTCCTAAATACGAAGCATGGGAACTATGGTACTGAAACAGTTCAGTGGTCCACATAGTCTTATTTCTGTTAGTGTTCAGCTGCTAGGGAGAAATTTGTAAGAGGCGAACATAAAATCTGTCCTGCTTATTCTTAACCTAGTCACATAGTGGCTGACTTCTGCTTTACAATGAGAAAATTGATATTACACAGACGTAATGTGTTTTCTATGAAGAAAATTTCCCCTTCTGTTAAAATAAATAAGTCAGTTACTGAGAATATGTATTAATCTCCTTTTTAGTTTGGAAGTTTTAAATTTTTAGTTTTAAAGTTTTAAGATAGAAAATTTTGGAAAAAACACACTTCTAATGTTATTTTTTTCTGCAGGAAATTTCTGTGGAGGTTTCAATGGGCATTTGTTCTTGTTTCCAGTCGAACACTATAATTTAATATTATTATTATTCATATATTTTTAATCTTGGTAAGCCAGTGTTCTCAGTGATATTTTCTGGCAATCAAATTATACAATTGTGGATTTCTTGAAACAGAATTTCCTTTATTCTGTGTGGTTTGTTCCATTTTATTTAACTGTCGTTCTGCATTTAAGCGGAAAAAAATATGAACAGCAGTTACCCGTGCAGTTTCTGTGCCCTATTCAGCATTCTGCTTTGTCAATGTCTTTCTTTTTATCCTCACATCACTCTTTTATATTTTTATTTTTTCCATGTAATGGAAGTATTCCCAAATCTTGAAACTTTCTTGTTTCTCAGTTCTTAACCCTCCTTGAACCTTCATAATATACTTATGTCAGCATGCTGGAGAGACTCTTTCTGGACTCGGATCATGCCTGACTTTTCCAATGCAGCTAATATTGTTGAAAGCAAGGAAAATTGACGGACAGTGACAGAAGGCATGGGAGGTGATGGAAAGTAGAATATAGTGTACAGATAAAATGAGCTAAGACATTTTGCAAAATGGGCAAGGATGAGGCAATGAAATGTGCATACACATTTAATAACTGCATGCACTCTGTAATTGACTGGCAACACCATTTGCATTTCACTCATACAGGGAAGTAATAACAGGAATAGAATCCTTCCATACCATGTCACCATGTCTTGTCTCTGAAATCCTTTAAGTTTAGCTACCCTCCCCACTATAGAGACTCAGAAACAGCTGCTCTGTGTGGAGGTACCCACAGAGAGAAAAGCTAACATAACTCTCTGTATCCTTATAAAACACATTCCATTGCATTGTTTGAGCAGTAAGAAAGAATATTATTTTAAAATAAAAAATAAATACCACTCCCTAGAATTAAAAAGAATAAGCTCCATATTCTGAATGACACTTCCTGCTCTCAGCAAACTCTAAGTAAACACTGCAGAGCTGGGAACAATCAAGTCTATCTTTGTGCTGTCTATTCCATTTACTAAGAGGCAAGATATTCACAAGTTCCATTACATGCTTGTAAACCATAGAAAAATTCCTTATATTTCTTTTAATAAACAAATTTCCCTGCCCACTGATGAAATGAACAAACTCCACTAGATCGCAGTCCTCAGGCCTCCTGGCTAAAGGAAATGTGCATCTTGGAGTTCAGCTAAGCCAACCTTCTAAACTGAGGTGGGAGGAAACAACTGTTTAAGATCTTCTCCAGTGGTGACCAATATCAGTTTGCTTTAGGCCCAGAAGAATTAGTCGGAACGACAACTGCTATTATAAAAAAATCCACTTCTGTGAAGCATGCCTAAGTGACTCATATTCTTCCATCTCTTCTGGTCAAATTATGAAACCAATCAGTTGAGCAGTGGTGCAGATGAATTTTTTTTGGTATAACTAATAATAAAAGTGCTACTTAACAGAGTTTGATCACGAGGTCATATTATTATTTATGAGATGGAGGAAACATACAGTGGGAATACTGGGTTAGAACCAGTTTAGAGTGACTCAAATAGGTACTAGGGATGAAAAAAATAAGGGAGATTCTTCTGTGGATTCACAATATTCAGAGCAGACCTCCTTGTTTTCTGAAGTCCTTCTCAGAGACTAGCCTAGGTGTGGCTAGATCTGCTCCTCATCCCAGATTTGGTGAATGGTTTATAACTAAAAGATACAGAGGGCAAGGACAGAGGGTAAGGGTTATCTGTGTTTATAGACAAAGGACTATACATGCACATCTAATTCTCTATATTAAATATCTAAGATTTCGAAGTTTAATAAAGCTTCTCCACTCACCTTCTGTCTGGCTGTCTTGCTGGCTCCACCAGGTGTCAGTTCCCTCCGAAGTCTGAATCTTAGGTTTCATGAAGCAAACACTCAGGTATGGAAATTTATATAATCCCTGGGCAATTATCTCCTTACAGACTATTTACCTGCCTCTCACATGATGGTTTGGTCTGGTAGTAGTGTTTGGGTCTGTGTCATCTTGTTCCTCATGAGATTTCTTTGCCGTCTTTCACATAGGTTGTAATCCTGCCTTAGTGCATCTGGTGTTGATGATCTGTATCCTTGAAGCCTCTGTATCTTCTATATTTTGTTGACTCTGGAGGCCTCGTTTTGATGAAGTAGATTGCACACACTGGGAAAGTCTTAAGTGGAAATTCACAGCTTATAGCTTAGTGCTTAACAAGTCTGGCTACTCATGCTAAGAAAGGATTTACTCAATTTAAAATCTTATTTATTTAAGCTAAACAACTAATCCCTGCTAAAGTGGAGGATTGCCTGATCATGCAGTCCAGCTGCCATCCAGGGAGGGCTCAAACGGGACCCACCACCAGTCTGTCATTCGTAGAAGATCTCATAGCTTTGGAGCATCCTTGAGAGGTCTTCCAGCATAAGGTGGGGCATCATCGTGCAGCCACACTGCTCAACAAGGAGAACTCGAAGGTTCACGTAGGTGGTCATATTTATCACATGAAAGGGGTTGGTTCACAGTCAAAATGCATACAAAGGGAGAGGTATATACAGGGCTCCTTGTATACACAACTTACTGGTGTTCACTGTGTCTCTATGTTCCCTGTGGTTTTCCCAGAGGAGCTTGTGGCCCATGGGTGGGCAGGTCTTTACGTCCTCTGCATCCTGAAACAAACTGCTGTTGCTTTGGCTAAGGTGAGAGACTGAGTGCATCTGTCAGAAATGGCAAGCCTGGTAGATATCTTCCTAGAGTTCTTTAACAGGTAAAACTTTTTTTCATAATGGTCCCCTTTAAAAAATATTTTATTATTAATAATCCTTTCAAAATGACACTCAACATCTCAGAACCACTATACAGAAATACCAGCTGCAGCCAGTTCTTTTGAAATCCTATGCCACAGTTTGGTATTTAAGGCAATGCAGAGCTGCTAACAGATACAATAAATGAATATATTAAGCACCATCCCACACAGAGAATTAATTCAAATGTAAGGAATCTTACAAGAAATACTCTTGTGTTCCCTCTTTTGTACATTGTTTTACAAAATTTTCAATGACATTGAAAGTATGGCATTTGCCTAAATTATTTTATCTTTTCCCTTGAGTTTGCATTATGGCAAAGGTTGCAAAAACCATGCCTCAAATTAAAGAGTCCAAGCTCTTGTATCTGTGTCTAAATTAATGTCCTGAGTTTAGAAATGACCTGACCATCAAAGAATTCCAATGCTGCTGGAAGGGGCTTGTTCTCAGTCCCCACATCATCCCTTTCCTTGGACTGAAGTAGATAGTCTATGTGGCCATTCTGACTGAGTCATTGCCTTGGGAGAATTTTATTCTGGAGATTTATGACCCAGCTCAGTGTTTCAATTATGCTTACTGCATCACCATGCAAAGAGTTATGCTGCCTAAATAAGGAAGCAAACAAAAATGGGGCATGTGGAGAAGCATTTGTTCAAACTGGTATTGCCCCAGAAAAATATCTTTGTGAAGCTGTGGCCATAAAGGATGTGTTTATGACAGCAGGGTGGTTTGGAGGAGAGCTGGAAATAATCTCTTATGGAAGTCTAAAAAGTCAGTGTTTTCACCACTGAATAGAAAGATTTGAAAATATATTTTATTTTATTTGAAAAAGCTAGTGGCTAAAGGAGCCTTCTTCCACCCAGTGAGGGAGCAGAGTAGGACTGGATCTTCCCTGTGGGAGGTCACAGCTGTTCCCACAGCCAAAACTCAGGAGCAGGAGATACAAGTGAGGCCCCAGTGGAAACTGACCAGTGAATACAGATAAAATGTTGTGTTCACTCAAAACAAGGCAAAACTTTTAACTTTCAATTTACTTAAAATTTTAAAGCAGTATTTTGTTTGTGGTTTATTCCAAGTGAACGTCCCTACTTGCACCTCCTCTTACCCTGCCAGTCATATTTCTGTCTGACTACACAACTGACAAACCAACAAAAGACCACAAGTATTCACATGATGCTAAGTGATATTTTTGGGGATCCAAAGCCATTTTTGAGTTGCCACAATTTGAATTTTAGCAATTCCATGGTTTGAGATGAACAAGAAATGATCCACAGTTACCCTTCCAATTTGTTATGCTCGTTTTTTTTTGTCTACCTGCTCCTGCCAGAAATCAGTACTGAAGAAAAATAGATTAATTAAAGCAGCCATTGCCTTCGCTTTTTCTCATAAAAGAACATTGACTTCTTTTTGGTAAGGGATAAAATACAAATGGCAAAGAAAAATATGCCTTTAGATTTATTGAATATGAAGTTGTTTTTAAACATTATAAGCTTGTGATGAAAAAGAAGATTGTTTGAACTAAAATTCTTTCATGATTTTATTTAAATATATAGCCTCACTGGGAAAAAATTACCCTCTGTGAATTTTATTGGGTAGCAACTTTCCCTTATAGAAAACAATACATTTAAATTATACTGTACTTTAAAAATCTAGTTTGGGAAATTAATAAAATAGATTAGTCAGGAAAAAAAAGTAGAATCCTCTGGCAAAAATCCAAGAAAATTAATTTTAATAGATTGAGTTATAAGTATTTTAATACCTAAGAATGATGGGTCATGACTATGTCACTTAAATGTGACAGAATGCATTAGGTATTGTCCAGTCTGCTAACATTATCCAAGAGAAAAGAAAAGACCAGAGACTGGTGGAGGAAGGAATCTGTACAGTGAGGCAATGCTTAGCACCACAGCAGTTTCAGTGCAAGAAAATCAGATTATTGCCAATTTCTTTCAAACTTTATATAATAAAATAGCATGAAAGAACATTGCAGTAGCTACATTATATTTATGGAAAATTTTAAAAAAATGTGATGCGCAAAATGAGAGAGCCAGAGAGTGTGAATGTATTTGTTGGAACACTTAATAAAAAATTATTTAAGAAAAATAATATAGGGAGAAAGTGTTTCAATAGAAGATATACAGAATTTAATGGAAGCGTATTACAGTGGGTCTTAGGAGAGCTAGGCCATGTGAGAAACCTGAACATGCATAAGTCTAAGGGTCCTGATGAGATACATCCCTGAGTCCTGAAGGAACTGGCTGATGTCGTTTTCCAGAGACTCTCCATAAGATTTGAAAAGTCATGGCAGTCAGAAGTCCACGGTGACTGGAAGAATAGTAACATTGTACCCATTTTTAGAAAGGGTAAAGATGATGCGAGGAATTACTGACCCATCATCCTCACCTCTGTGCCTGGAAAGATGCTGGAACAGATACTCCTGGAAGCTGCGTTAAAACATCTGGAGGATGGGGAGTTGATTAGTGGTAGCCGGAATGGCTTCACCAAGGGCAAGTCCTGTCTGACCAGCTTAGTGACTTTCTATGATGGGGTAACCACAGCAGTGGACATGGGAAAAGCAATGGATGCGATCTATCTGAACTTCTGTGAAGTCTTTGACATGGACCCCACATCATCTTTCTCACTAAGTTGGAGAGATATGGATTTATGGGTGGATGATTCGGTGGATAAGAAATTGGTTGGATGGTTGTATTTAGAGAGTAGTGGTCAACAGCTTGATGTCCAGATGGAGATCTATAACAAGTGATACCCCTCAGGGGTCTGTGCTGGTACCAGTTTATTATCTTCATGAATGATAGTCAGTAAGATCAAGTGCACCCTCAGTAAGTTTCCAGATGGCACCAAGCTGAGTGGTGCAGTTGCCTCACAGGAAGGATGGGATGTCATCCAGAGGGGGCTTGGACAAGCTAGAGAAGTGGGTCTATGTGAATTCCATGAAATCCAAGAAGGCTAAGTGCAAGGTCCTACACCTGAGTCAGGGCAATTCATGGTTTCAATACAGGACTTGGAGGTGCTGATTGATGAGAAGGTGATTCTGCCCCTCAACTCCACTCCTGTAAGACCCCACCTGGAGTATTGTGTCCAGTTCTGGAGTCCTCAACAGGAGAAGGATATATAACTGTTGGAAAGGGTCCAGAGCAGGGCTACAAAGATGATCAGAGGGCTGGAGTACCTCCTATACAAAGACAGGCTGAGAGAGTTGGGGTTGTTCAGCCTGGAGAAGAGAAGGCTCTAAGGAGATCTTATAGCAACCTTCCAGAATCTGAAGGAGTTGTACAAGAAAGCTGGGGAGGGACTTTTTACAAAGGCATAGAGTGGTAGGACTAGGGGGAATGGCTCTAAATTGGAGAGGGGGAGATTTAGACTAGACATTGGGTGGAAATTCTTCACAATGAGGGTGGTGAGGCATATGTTGCCCAGGGAAGTTGTGGCTGCTCCATCCCTGGAGGTGTTCAAGGCCAGGTTGGATGAGGTCTTGGGCAGTCTGATCTAGTGGGAACCATCCCTGCCCATGGCAGGGGGGTTGGAACTACATGATCTTTATGTCCCTTCCAACTCAAATCATTCCGTGATTCTATGACACTTGGGATCAAAAAGCTAAAAAAAATCATGTCATACAGGAATACAACTTCTTCTACTATTCTTTCTATATATCTTATGCTTTTGGGTCAGATTTCATAATAACGTCACAACAGCATTAATTTTGCTTGAAATGATTGAAGTTTATATGAGAAGAATTTTGGTAGTTTGAGACCACTTAAATATATTTCACTCAGGAGTACTTTTAGACCCAAAGTGAAGTACTTTAACTTTGATACCACCACAACTGATTTTTCCTACTCTGTAGGACATCTTATTAGACATTCCTCATACATAAATATTAATATTTACTTTATTAACAGTATTTGTCCATTTTGCCACAAACTAATTTTTTTAAAAAATATCAAATATTTTGTAGAAATACAACACTCTGAACTGTCCAGAAAGAAGCTCTGCCTCTCAAGTTATCTCTGGGAATCACATCACATATTTAAGTTAAAAGAGCCCGAACTGAAGGCAGTAATATTACTACTGTATTTTTTTCAGCTAAAATATCCAACCTTATAGTCTAGGATCCAGCTAGGGTGGGATCAGTGTTGTATGAAACCATGAAATATGTAGGAATTTTATGTGAAATAAGGTGTCTGAGTAGAGGTTGTAGGTATGTACACAAGGTGCAGTTCATCAGCAGAAAACTTCATTCTTATCATCCATCAGTCAAACTGAAATTCTCACTGAAACTAGATTATATGTAACATAAACTTGCTGGATTGAATACCGTTATGTCTAAAATAACTTGAACAATTATTTGCATATTTCACAGAATGTGATTTTGGCATATTGGTCAGACTTTTAACCAATATAAACCTGACAATGGTTTCTGCTCCAAATAATCACACATTTTGACTATCCCAAGCACCCTGTAGGTTTGGTAGAAAAATGAACTTTTGAAAGATGCCTCAAATACAGTATTATCTCATCAATAAAAGCTGCTGGGTGAAGTTCAGGCTTTTATCAGATGGTGTGAATAAAATTCTCTAACAGATCTTGAGGGTTTTCATTATAAGTTCATGAAACCAACACTAAAACATCAAGACTAAAAGTACAGAAATAACTCTAATATACTATATTCGGCTTCCATGAAAGTAAACTTATGTTCAGAAAC
Source organism: Coccyzus lansbergi (assembly GCA_033558105.1). Taxonomy (NCBI): domain Eukaryota; kingdom Metazoa; phylum Chordata; class Aves; order Cuculiformes; family Coccyzidae; genus Coccyzus; species Coccyzus lansbergi. The sequence goes on from JAUMJK010000128.1 coordinate 1,123,667, forward strand.
ATATGCAGTGATCCAGTGCTATTTAGTTAGCTCAACTGGGTGAACTTCTCAACCATTTAGACTTTTAAAACTCACTTTTAACTAGACATTGGAGAGGATCAAAAATAACTGAAGAACTTATGAAGGTTAATTCTACTGATTTTCATGTAGTTCTGGAAAGACAAAATCAAGGTTTCTGATTTTTTTTCATCGTGATTACTCCTGATTCCAAGGAAAGGTTAATAGTTCAAATAGTAATATTATATAGAAAACTAAAGTTTCATATTTTATTTGTCATAATTTAAGGAACACTTTTAAAAGTGTAGACTGGTTGGTGTCTCCCATCTTCCAATTAAACTTTTAACTGTAAAGCCACAGAGATCAAATTAGGTAAACTGAAGTCTTGATTTTTAACAGTCAAATTGGAAATGAAGTCTACAGATTGACTGTAAGGAATATAAAATATTATTGGCCTTTGATTTAATGTGCACATGTACAGCAGGTGCAGTGATGTCTGCTGCTCCTGGATACAGAAACAAAAAATAAGAGCCAGTATAATCTCACTCATTCCAGAAAAGCTAAAGCTTTCAAAGTCAAATTAGACTTTGTAGATTTAATAATGTCAAATTCTCTAGCCAAGGAAAGCGGAGATCTACCACTTATTTTTGGTGCCACCTACTTTATTCATCCTCCCAACAAAGAAAGATAAAGAAAGTGCAGTCTTTTGTGACAATTTCTGGATGTCTAAATTTTATTCTGCTTTCAGGGTTTTCATGATGTAACTAAATTGTAATCAGGCAAGCTGGTCTAAACCCACCTAAGCATGATCTGTAAGTATCATTTGATATAGAACTGACTTGCTGCAAGGCAGCATGAATAACATTAGCTAATGCTGATGGTTTGGTGTATCAGTGCTTACATTTTCTTTGGAAATGCAGCCTTAAGTGCCTTTAAAATAACCTGCTCAAGTGTTGGGGGGTGGAGGTCTGTTCATTGATGGGACTGGCAGAGTTTTCATTTACAAATAATCTAGCTTCTGTTTGTGTGGAGTGGTTCAGTCAGATGTGTGGAGGGGAAAAAGATGCGCATTCAACACTGGTAAGTAACTGAAAATCATTAGTAACCTATTTAAATAGATCATGCTTGTCAGTATTCCAGATGTCAAGAAATATTGTTCCTTTCACCTTCAACTGATCTTACTGCTATATTAAGAGGGTCATTATTGAAAAAAAAAATACTGGTAGTATATCAACTAGAATTCCCCTCACTAAAGCATAATTTCTACTCCAGACCACATTAAGAAAAAGGCCCATAAAGAATTTTTTTTCACTTCTTTGCAGATCTGCTAAATCAAACTCAAATTAATCTATGACCTGGAATGCTATCATTTTGGTTTTTGTACTAAAAAATGCACATTGGCCATTGCAGAGAATGTAAAGGATATGGTGATAAAAAAAAAAAGAAAGGAATACCCAGGAGTAACAAAATGGCAACCAAAATTTGGAAGTGTTTTATTTTATAAAAACATTCTATGAAAAATACCATGGCAACAAAATCTTACAGAAATCTTACAGAAAATGTTTGGGTAATTTCTAGTGCAAAATGAAACTTTAAACAATTGATTTTAATTAGTCTTAAAACAGCCATGACAGATTTACCTTGATGACATTTAAATTTCTGTAACTAGGTGCTGGAGTTAACACTCCCCTGAGATGACAATTGAGAATTTACACTGTCACACTACTCCCTGCCAGCCTACACATGGCTGACGTTCAGACAATTGTATTTTTCCCCTATCAGAGAAAGTTTAAATTCTGCAACAGTTCACTTGGACGAAAAAAAATCGTCTTTTTCAGTTGGTAAAAAGTATGACTTTTCTAAATCCTATTCCTGTCACTACAGTAGTGGACACAGGTTTGAAATTTGTTAACGTGCCACTGTATCTGACAGCTGATCTCTGAGCTGAAATTAAAAGATAACAGAAGGAGAAAAGTACTAAGAAGTGCAACAGCTACAGAAATGCAAACAAATGTGGTTTTATTACTTACAATGCATATGGTTTCCTGACTGTCTTATAATTTGCATAATTCAACACGGACAGGGGCTGGATGTATTACACTTATAATTGCTTCTTGGAAATCTGATTGTTACAATTAGAATTGTCCGGCTGTGGGAACAGCACAGCTTTTGCTATGAGATGGAGGGCACACTCATGAGGCATCTGTGGCCCAGGAAGAGGTGATTGCTAAATTAATATCATGGAAATTTATGAACAAATGTAATTTGCTATGTACTAATTTCAAAACATTAGATCACAGATAAAACCTGAGTTTTATTCTTGCTTAGAGATTTTTTTTTTAAATATTATTTATTCCCTCTGAACATTCTTTCTTTTGCTTCTTTTTGTTTGCTTTTCTTGTTATTTGTCTTTTGTAAAGGAATATCTTTCTCCTTTGAGTGGACCTTTTTATATTCTGCATACAAAATATGAACTCATTAAACAATCAGAGTATATTTTTACTTGGAAATATTATTCCTTTAAGATTACTTTCTTTGTGTTGCAATTAATTTTAATTACTTTTCTTTCTTTTAATTAAATATTAATCTGTTTTTTTCCCCCATTAAATTAATGTCTTCAGTGCAACTGGCTCCTTATTAGATTTTTTCTTTTTATTTCACATTCTCTACCTCCTTCACTCATTTGTTGTGTTAGCTCGGATTAAAATGAATTACCTTTATCTCAGCACCAGCACAGAGTGTAGTTTCTTTTCCCATCAGTAGGAACGAAGTAGTGAGTGAGAACTGCAGGAACGCTGGCAGCTGTTTATTCTATGGTTGGTGCTATCTTAGAAGGCAGTTTCCTGAAGAAGCCGTGCTTACAGTAGCAAGAGAAGCCAGCGGTGACTCATAGCTCAGCACCCCACTTGTCATACCTGCTGAAAACCCGACCGTCTATTCCCTGCTGCTGGCCAGTGAGTAAAAATGCCCCTTTGCCTTGTAGAGGTTTTATCTGGAGCTGTCATGAGCTGCTTCCCACAAGCAGTGTGAAATAGCTGACTATCCTGGCTCACTGATACTTCCAGAGATTGTGGGCTGGCAAAGGTCCACTATAATCACATTTTTATTTAATCGTTTTATCAAATGCAAGGGCTGCATGTGACAGTTCCAAGTAAAGCAGGAAACCTGGGAAGTGATGGTGCCAGCTCTACTCCTGTGTCCATGTTGTGGGGCTCTCCCAGGTTTACCACCCTAGCTGAGGGACCTGAGTAGAGACACAAGACATCTGAATGGGGGACGTTCAGGTCAGGATCAAGACTCTGCAGCATGGGTCTGGAGGGAAGAAACTCTTTCCTATTTAAAAGAGTTCTTTCCTGTCCCTGAGTCTCACAGCTTATCTGTAACTACTCTACTTTATCAAACGAAATCTGACTCCAAATATGATTTATCCAGCAATTCTTCAGGGACTACAGACCCTAAAGAGCCATTACATTCCTCAGACTTTCCCCATTTATCCAACAAATCATGAAAAAATCCCTAGTTAATTCTTTGAGATAAAATCAAACTCTTTTCCCCACAAATGAACACAGCATCAATGGGGAGCAACCAAAGGCAATATAGGGAAGTAATAAGAATAGAACTACCGGTTCCTAATGGCACAGGAAGCCAGCATCCTGAAACTGTGTCTCTATCACAGAAACATGCTACTGGTAAAGTAAACCAGTATAGCTGAGAACTTGGAAATATGTGGAACATGAAGGACTGAAATCTTCGGCTGTATAATTTTCAAAGTAAAAAGGGTGCTTTAATTTATTCTTTTGAATAGTATAGCAGGTACAAGGGGGAATTATTTAAGGGAAGTGCTGGAGAATAGCAAAGCGGTGTGCAGATGCTTCAGCTATGAATATTGGATAAAGTTACAAGCCATTTATATAGTAAATAAGGAAAGACAACAAAACATTACAATAACAAAAAAAAAAAAAACCCAGGAGTTTCAAAGGATACATTAAGCAGCAGGTTCTTGGGTGAAATTTAATTTTTAAATAATAGAAATTAGGGGAAGATATTGGCATTCCTCTTATCTCACAATTGCATTTATGTTTCTGGCAGGTTCCTCTGATCCAGTGCAGCAGATCTTAGGGCTCTTTCTCCCTTCCCATTTTTATAGTTTTGCTGCTGTTTCTTCATGGCACTATTTTGCATATGTAACGTGCAATTTTTTCTCAAGTTTGCCTCTTGCAAAGAACATTGGGAATCTTCTTGGGAAGCTAACATGAAGAACTTTAATGTTACATATTTTAATATTGCATGCAATTAAGAAGGAACACAAACAGTGTCATTATACATAACTTTGTTTGAGTCTGTGATTTTTCCTGTATGGTTTCATGCATATAAATGGAATATCCAGGGTCTGACTGTGCGTTAACATCTCACATTCCCTTTCCTGCCACAAATACTGCTTATTATAATAGTATGAATCGAAATATGTATTTTTATTGCAGTTCTAAATGAATAAGGAAGTAGAAACACACAAATATGGATTTGTTTTCCAATATTAACTGTTTTGCAGTCTGATAAAAGTTTTAGTTGACACAGCACTGAATAAATGTAGCCCTGTATAGTACGTTTACTCAAATATTTAACTTCAAAATTTAATAAAATAGCAGTTTAAACAGATAAGGATTAGTCAAATACAAAGCCTATTAGGGACTTTCATGTAATTAAAAATAAAATTCTCTACCATTATCAGATGAAGGAAACCCACATAAGAATCCATTAAAAATTTTTTCAAGCTCCGATAAGTTAGATATAATAGACCTTTTTTGTCAAACGCAAAAATAAATATTATTGATTTTATGAATAAATACATTTTCTTAAATGATTTAGAAAGCTCTGTTTATTCATATACAGACAGTGTTTAGAATATGTAGTAGCCAGTATGTCTGCAGATATATTTATGTTGGACTGTTTAGATTGGCTTCACCTCTGTAATAATTTATGGCAGTTTCAATGTAAACCTGCCATTGAGCAGGTCATAAAGGTCCTGCATTTTAACCATCATAATTTCAGATAAACCCACAAAACTATTTCTTGCAGGAAAGCTCTAGTTAGTCCTTGAATATCTTTGGGATGGAATTTGTTTTTTTATTTAGGCAAATTTAAAGAGCAATAAAGGCCGCATTTTAACTGTGTTTGATATTCCAGTACTGGTGATAATTTAAAATACATACATTTTGTTTTGCTTTACAGCAGCAACTCTTCATTGACACTTATTAATACAAAAGTTCTGCCTCACTATTGATTTCAAGTCTTTCTTAAATGAGAAAGGTCCTGCTCTTTTTAAAAATGTTTCATTGTAGGTTAGAAATTCTGACATAAATACAGCAGTTTTTCTCCACATTATGTAGATCAATATTATTAATTTTTAATTTGACAGAAGTTTCTTAAAGACATTGATTTTGGAATGGTGAGAATTATTTATTTAATTTATAAATAAAATAAAAGGAAAGAAAAAATAATAATCAACCACCTATTTTCTCAAAATGAGGATTTTTTTCTGCAATTTTACCAATATACCTGTGTTCAACGAAGTGATCTTGAATATCAAACACTAAACATTTTTTTAAAAGCTGTTATATTAATTATTGTTTTAAATAAACAATGAAAAAGCAAAAAACCAGCCAGATACAAAAACTGCTCGGATTTTATGTAAGGAAAGCTTCTACCTTCTGTTGATCATCTTCTTTTTCCACACCAAAAACAACTATTAGTGTTTGCCTTGTTCTCTCTTACACTTTGGATGTTATTGAGTGTATTCTGTGGTTCTTTGTTGATGTGTAGCAGAACATAGAACCTATAGGAGAGCTCTTAGTCTAAAACTATCTTCTGTGAGAAAGCGATGAATCTCCAGCCTAATTTCTGTAAACACACAGAGCTTGAGGGGAATGTATCACACAGATATGTTTTGTTATCCTCTGCTTGCCTGTTGCCCTCTTGTCTTGGTTAAGGTAGCCCTGGGTTTACAGTAATTAACACTGAGGATGCCTGCAGGGTGGCTGGAAGAAACTGTGTAGAGTTTTTCCATTAAAAGAAAGAAATTAAAAGCCTGTGCCATTTTTCCTAATAAAAAAACTATGAAGAGCTCTGTCCAGGCAATATGACTATTTTTTACCAGCTTTCTATGCCACATGAACACTTCTTCTAGTCCTTGCCTAACATCATCCCTCTAGCTTCTGGTGTCTGGAAGGTCATGGAACAGGTCACCGTGAGTGTTATCACACAGCACATGCAAGACAACTGGGTGATCAGGCCCAGTCAACATGTTTTATGAAAGGCAGGTCCTGTCAAACTAACCTGATCACATTTTATGCCAAGATGACCCACTTAATGGATGAGGAAAGGCTGTGTATCTGGACCTCAGTAAAGCCTTTGACATCCTTTCTCACAGTATTCTTCTTGAGAAACTTACTACTACTGGTCTGGAACACCTTCTGGCTGGATGTCTGGGCCCAAAGAGTTGTGGTAAATGGAGTTAAATCAAGTTGGAGACAAATCACAAGTGGTGTTGCCCAGGTCTCAGTGTTGGGGTTCATTCTGTGCAACAGCTTTACCAATGTCCTAGATGAATGGGTTGAATGCATGCTTAGTACAGACACAAAGCTGGCACGAAGTGTCAATCTACTTGAGGTTAGGGAGGGTCTACAAAGGGATCTGGACAGGCTGGATCAGTGTGCTGAGGCCAATAGGATAAGGTTCAACAAGGCCAAGCGAGGAGTTCTTCGCTTGGGATGAAACAGCTTTGTGCAGCGCTACAGACTAGGAGTGGCTAGAAAGTTGCCTGGCATGGAAGGACCTGGGACCGTTGGTTGACAGCCAACTAAACATGAGTCAGCAGTCTGCCCAGGTAGCCAAGAAGGCCAATAGCATCTTGGCTTGTATCAGAAACAGTGTGGCCAACAGGACCAAAGAATTGATTCTGCCCTTGTACTCAGCACTGGTGAGGCCTCAAACTGTGCCAGGGAAGGTTTGGACTGGACATTTGGAAAAATTTTTTCACTGGAAGGGTCATTGGGCACTGGAACAGGCTGACCAGGGAGGTGGTTGAGTCACCATCCCTGGAGGCATTTAAAAGATTGGAAGATGAAGTGCTTAGGAATGTGATTTAGTAGTGGACCAGTATGGCTGGGCTTGACGATCTCAAAGGTCTATTCCAACCTGGTGATTCTGTGATTCTGTGTCAGTAGAGAGATGATTGATTGACTGCACTGGGCAATATAGGGAATTATATATCTAGGGTAAAATATAATCTGTTTTATTCAGGTTGAGGTGAGTTTTATATGTAATACACTATTTAGGGTCACATTCAGAGAGTTATTTGGATACATTGCTGGATGAATTCTAAAAATGTATAGATATGAAGCAAAACACTGACACTAACTCCAGTACTATAATGTCTTTAAAAGGCATTTTACTATATTTAAAATTAAACTGGACTTCTGCGGCAAAATCATTTGCATAGACTGTCATATTAGTCACAGTGCTTCACTGATTATCATAGGAATGAGCTCTTCAGATTTTTCAATGTACAGACACAATTCCAAAGCCATTACACTACTGATTTTCAAACTGAATTCTGAAGCTTTTCAAATGTCATTTTGTGCTATTATAAATGGCCTGATGACAAAATGTAACAAAAACATAGTTTCAGTTTTTTTCTTTACATACTTCATCATTTATTCCTGGTAATCCTTCTTATGGTTCAGAAGTCACTCAGAAGTTATGAAACAGCGTACAAGCATTTAAGAGAGATCTAGTGGTTTGAACCAACGTTTTGTATGGCTTCCTATGTTTGAAAAATGAGGAGCATTAATATTTCTCTTTGCTAGAGAAGTTAAAGAGGAACTTCAGTGGCCTTTGGTAGTGAATGCTTATTTTATAAGTATAACAGCTCAGTCATCAGAGATCAAACACATTATTATTGAAACCGTGTTTTCTCCAAAAGTGGGAAAAAGGAGCCTTCATTCAGAGGCACGTATATTTCTCTATATGTACATTAATATATATACCAATATATAACTCCAGTCTAAACAATGCAGATGACATTTCCTGTGAGACCACTATATTACATCTTTATCTGAAGGATTATTTTGTATGATTTATTATCAAAAGTATATAAATCTGTTAAGCACAGCTTTCTCTCCACATTCTTATCTAATCAAGTATTCTATTAGACACTGCATTTCTAAGGTATTTATGAATGTGAGACTCGTAGGCCAAACAAATGCAGACTTTAGTGACATAGACAATATCAGACAAAAGAAATTTTGAGAATGAGCTGTGCAACTTACTGTAGCCCTGCACAAGATAGTAAATAGCCACTACTGATAACTTTTGTGTGGGAAATGGTTACTTGGTATTTCATGAATGGAATTATCATACTTCTGTCCAGGGCAGAATCTGGGCAGGGGGAAGGCCCATTTCTATCTGCCCCCCATATAGGTAACTGTACTTCCAGTGGCTGCTTATTGACTGGATGCTCTTTGTTCAGTAAATCCAGGCAAAAACTGAAGAACTGAATGTTGCTTTGCCTTGCAGCATATAATGAAAACACCTTGAATAGTTCTTCTTTTCCCCACACCCTGACTCATTCTGCAAGTTAACATGACCAGGAATTGTTTAATTATTGCTGGTACTCACAGTCTCCTGAGTGGCACAGCCTTACCTCTGCTTTTGGCTCAGTTTCCGTAGTTGCAAGATTTCCAGATGTGCAAAATAACTACTATTTCTCTTCCACTACCTCTGATCACTGGACACTGCCAGATTTTGTGCTTACAGTGTGACTCACACGATGACATCCAAAATACAAACTTCTGGAACTAGACAGTGCTGTTCCAGACTGCAGTTTGATGGTGAGGATGGAGATGCATGGCTCATTAATGAGGATTTTCCCTTTTACAGACGTATTTGGTGATCTCAACAAGCTACCATGGGTGGAGTTTCTTATTTTTTTCTCTTGGTGCCACATTTTTATTAGCTTTGTTTATAGAAATATAGCAAAACAGAAAGTGCTTCACTGGCTTTTGCTCTGTAAATATTTAAGTATGGACCATGTGGATACATGCTAGGTATAAACCAGACTCAAACGATTTCCAGGACGGTGATGCTCTGTCTGATCTAATCTAAGTATTACTGAATATGGTACACAGTGTCTCTAAATTTATGTGTAATCACAGCATGATGGACCTTTCATTATACCGTCTTCTAAGTTAAGCTGTAAACCAAACTCATATGGAATAACAGAAATGCTTGGCAGGGTTGCTATTATATTCACAGCACATGAGAAAATGACTGACATCTTGTTTAATTGTTTCACAGCTTTAGCAAGGAAGCTGAATCATATGCACTTTCTCAGATTAAGAATTAAGATTAATTAATTAAGATTAACTCAGCCTGCTAGGCTTCACCGTCCTTCCCTCCACTAGCTTCAGGTGGCCTCTTACAAAGGTATTGAACCAGATTTTCTGATATGTTTTTTTTTTCTCAATCTCTTGAGCTTTTTGTCAGTCTGCCTCTCTCTGACTTTTGAATTTCTTTGCGTGTAGCATTATGCTCCCTTTGCTGAAATTGTATCAAATTCTCTGTGTAAATTGGCATGGTTATGCGGCATTCAGAGGCTTTTCGCCAGCTTACACTGAGAAGCTATCCCTAAACAATTATACTCAGCAGTACCAAACCCCCACTTAAATCAACAGAAAATACAGGAAAACTTTTGGGCCCACATCCCACTGCCCTCCATTTCTTAAACTGGAGAAACTACTAGGAAATGAGGAAGAGGAGCTGGGGTGGGGAGAGGGCACAGTTATTCTGTTCTCTCTGCAGTCAGCAAAAATAACTATACAAATCCCTTGCTGTCAGTTCCATCAGCAAGAAGTAAACAAGAATGAGCAAATCAGTACTTAAAAATATTCTCTTTGAGTTTTTCTCTGTTTCTTACCTTGGTTGTAAATCACATAGATTGCAGATACTGTACTTGGCAGAAAGATAAACATAGATATGGGCATTTTAACATAATTCAATAAAAATGGTAAAAAAAACATCATCAACTACATTAATGAGCAACTAGCACAACAGTCTTTAAGATGATGAATCATAGTAGAAGAAGGCATGAAACAAGTAGGTGTGTGAATCCATTAAACAGAGAGTATGAAGTCTAGCCTTTCATCTGAATGTACTCGTTTTTTTTTTATTTGCAAAGCCAAAGCACAGGATATTGAGGACATATTGTATGAAGATTTGTTCTTCTGATCACCAATCAAGTTCTGCTCATCTCATTCATGCAAATTTTCCCATGAATTTCAGCAGCTGCATCAGCGTGGTTATTGTGAGCAAGATTTGGCTTCAGTATTAACCGGGTCTTCAGCAAACTAGACTTTTGTAGTCACAGAACAGGAAATGGTTTTCTGCAAATATTTACCAGTGCTAGAAACTATGAATTTTGCATTTACAATTACACTTTTGTCTGCCTAGGGTAGGATGAATCACATCTTTTCCTAACAGAATGATTTATCTAATAAATATTTGTTGTAGAAGCAGGACACGCTATGCAAGGCAGCAGGGAAATAATTTTAACTCTTCAATTGGAAGAAGTACTCTAATTGACTCTTGACATTGATAGTCCTATAAGGACTAACAGAAACTCTCTCACCCACTTTACTCTGTATCTGTTGTGTAATGTTTAAACAAGGCTGTAATTCGGAGAAATGTTTCCCCTTGTTAAAGTGTCAATAAACTTCTTATTGTTTGAGGAAACTGCTGGTAGAATGCCTTGTGCTTCAGCTGTGAATGTTTCTTCCTTTGAAAAAATGGTCCTAGGTCTCTTTCAATTTTTGTTCTTCCCTTCAACATTCTGCACAAACCTAAATTGTAACTGGCTGACTGCTGTGTGCATGTGTATGTATACAATTCAGACCAAATCATCATAGTGCAGCCAGGTTCTCCTGAGGGATATGACCTTGAGTTTACCATATATCTACCTTTTGTTATTGCCAATGGATTTTTTTTTCTTTAATGCTTCACAGTTATTCATTCCCCTTTTTGTGTCCTGGGACAATGTATAAAGAAACTGGAGTATATACTTTCATTCCAGTTTCATGTTTATTCAGATTTATTTTATATTGAGGAAAAAACACACAATCAAAATAAATATATGAAAGAAAAAAAGTATTATAATCTATGTGGCCTAACACAGAAAACTGAGAACTGAACCCTTGCTTTTCTCCACAGAGAAAGTCTTCACTGATACTCAATCACATAGTGATGCAGAGAATTTTTTTCTTACTGGTTCATGCTGTTTGACTATACTGAATGTGAGAAAAACACACATTTCACAAGCTGATGAACCACTGCCTTGCAGCCATTTTCAGTGTGTTTTGGCAAGGAGAGGAGACCCAGAGAGACACATTTCCGTTCTACACATGTATTCTGCCCACCTAAAATAGTTGTGAAATTAAGAAAGGGCACTTACACTGTCATTTGTATTACATTTAAATTAAGATGGTCAGAACAGTATTTATTGCCATTTTGATAAAATTCTTTCTAGAAATTAAACTATACAACTGTACACTCTAATGTCTTTACCTCAACCACTAGATAAAGTCATCATATGATTAATTTTAGATGCTTTGTAATCCCAGTACCTGCCAGACTAAGAAATAGGAAGAATGCCAAACCATGGTGTCTACTTGTCTCTGTGGCAGCCAGGAAGAGATGAAGGAGCTTTGCCTTTCCTATGAGCATTCCTTGCTAACAGGCAAAATCCTTCCCCCAGTGTGTGGAATGTGACAGGTATCTGGAGCACTCTAGGTAGAAAAAGTGAGGAGGAAAATGGCTATTGTATTCAAATATAGACTGGAAAAAAGATAGCAGCATGTAAATGAACTGGGTTGTGAAATCAAGTGAGGAAAAAGAGCACCAAATGCCACACCTGAGAGAGAATCCACAATATAAAAACAAATACACTGGTGAAATCAGCTGAGCAAGGCAACTTTAGACATAATCACGAAGTTATCACTTCAGGTCAATTGTAGACAGGCAAACAGCCATCTTGGGAGGTATTAGCCTTGTGTAGAAAGTAGCAGAATTAGTACACATTTCTTGTACTTGCCATATAACCTTACAAATTCTTTTTCTCATGGGACAATTGGGCTTCCTAAAATAGCCAATTTTCATGTCTATATATAAGAGCAACTTTTCATTCCCTTACTTCACCCCATATTTCTATATTATTTGTTTCTGTAATTTTTTTTTTTTTTAATTTCAGACCAGGATGAATTTTAGATGAAAGGCTTGCACTTTTTTGGTTTCATGTTTCTGACTGGAACTATGGGTGCAATCTATTCTGGAATTATGTATGAGAAATTTGGGAAACAGACTTGCAGCTAAGTTGAGACAACAAATATATAGAGCATTAAGTTTTACACAGACAGGTCTCAGGCTCATGCAGTGAATTTAATTTGAAGAAGCATAGTTGTCCTTAGTTGCAAGAGATATTCCTGAGCTAATATAACAAAAATACTATGGATGAAGTGCATGAATGCAGATTCAACTTGCAGGGAAAGTCACCTCCAAGCTGTTAGTTTTCTATTGCCAAAGTTTATCAGAGACCCACAGGAAGGTCCTGCCTGCACCAGCTAAGCAACAATGCTGGCATCTCAGTCAGTATTGGCACAAATACTGAAGATGGTAGTAGAAGAGATGGATATATCTACGAGATTATTCAGGAAATAAAATTAGTATTTTGCATGAAATTCTACTGATTGCACACCTTTCCTATATGCATGGGGACAGATGTAAAAGCAGACATGTAATTCTTGATTGTCAGTGCTTCCACTACTAATACAAATGAATAAGCCGTTACGAAATATGATTTTGGAGGCCTTCAGGGCAAAAATCTGCAGTGACTTGTATCAGCTCTCTTCTCTTTATTTATGAAAATCACATATAGTAAGTTTCCCTTCCTGTTATGTTTCTTGCCTGCAGGATGGAGTGGGATGGAGTCCTTTGGAACACAGATTCATTTGTGCATGTCTGGTCTGCCTGAGTCAAACAAGTGAGAAAAACACTTACAGCAAAGCGAGATCTGAAGATACCTATGTTTTTGGAAATGCTCAGTTCTGGTTGGCTAAAATCAGTACAAGCAACTGTGTCCGCTACAAATGAGAAAGCTGTGGACAACCAGTGAGCAGTTCCTGACCTGCTATTCAAAAGACAAAACCCCTGTTGTCTCATGGGTAAGTCTGAAATCAATTCAAATTTTTGATTGTACTATGACATGCTAAGAAACTAGTAATCTATTCTCATTTTAACCAGGTCAAAAATACATTCTCAATTTTGACTGTGCACTTTTTTTTATTTGTCTTCATTTTATCTGCTCTAACAAGTGTACTGGAAGCTTCTAAACCAGACTGTCAGTAGTCTGACCTTATAATTATCATACCATATTCATTTCATGAGCAATACCTAACTTTAGGGTTTTTTTCTGAAAAAAAAAAAAAGAAGTCATTCCTGGAGTTGTCAGGCACACGTGCTAGAGAAGAAATACTCTGGTTTTCAAAATTCTTTTGCTGTTACTTTAAGGGGCAAAAGTAGATGCATGTCAAAAATAATTTACTGCTTGTAAAGTCCTTCTGTATTTTAATGTGCCTCAGTATGATAAAATAAGAGGATATCTTTAAGTATAGCAAGTCTCTTTTTTCTGTGTACTTTATTTTTTAGTAATTTCAAAGTAACTGTGCAGCACAGTATATATTGTAGAAAAATAAAAAACCTCTAGAAATGTTAGTCATGTCTAAAGTGAAAATAATTGGCCCTGACAGAGAGGAAAGTAGTAATTGGAATGAGCCTTGTTTAAATAACAGTTTAAATTTTCTTTCCTTACTTTTCCGATTATATGCACTATAAAGCAGGATTTCTTTGCCTTGGGTGTTTCACAGAGTCGTTTGTGTATGCAGCATGCCCTGTTTCATAATTCAAGTAATGATTCTGACTATAACTTGAATTGGACTTTGAATTTAGCTCTCTTACATACAAATATGCCATTCAATTGCTATTAACACATTATCATCAAAATATTCAGTAGGCTGAAGCAGGACAGGGCAATTTCGTCCTCTAATTCTTCTAAGTTATCATCATTCCTTCATGCTAAATGGTTAAGTGGAAATTCAGATGCAACACCGGAGGGAGAAAAACATGCTTAAAAACTTGAGGTATGAATACACTTCATGTTCTGCTAAACACTCTCCTCACTGTTACTATTCAAGTTAAAATAAAGTTACTGTGTTTTTCAGCCCTTCCTCTCTGTGATTTTTGTTGTTCTTAAATAAACTTTTTCTCAGAGCTATGCAGAACAGGTGTTGTAAAATGCTTTGGAGTATATCAAGGTTTAGTACTATAACATGACAGAGACGACTTTCCTGTGGAGCACATCTGTCTCCAACAGTAGAAGTAGCCCCCATCTAAATAATAGTGGGATTCTGTGCGGTCACATCTGCCCTCCTTCAAAATATTTATGGCAAACATAAATCAAGACAGGGAATGATTTGAGAATCTGGAAGGAAGGAGTGACATCTGTAGTGGAGCAAATGAAATGTGTCCTGATGTGCAGAATAATGTAAAAAATGTTGTATGAGCTTGGTAATTTCCTACTTCAGTTTTAATAGTCGCAACTAGAATGTATCGGGCCTGCTAATCTCAGGGATCAGTTGTTCCTCTGACAATGTTTGATGTTTGTGTCTGTACCTTTAGCTAAACCCTTCAAAGGGACTTAGATAATATCAGTTTGGTGTTTGTTTTTCCAGTTTTTTGGGAGTTTTTTTGTTTAGGTTTGGGGATTTTTTGGGTTCATTTTATAGTTTCATATTTTTAAGGAAGCAAAGTCATAGGTGGAATTTTGTTCCATTAATATGAGTGATAAAATTCTAATGATTTTAATAACTGAGTCTTTAATCCTTCTAAAGCAGTGGTTGTTTCACCTTTTCAACAGTGGAACTCAAGTGTCTGAAATTCTGGTTTCAGAATAATTTGGATTCTTGATGCTGTCTAAGCTGCAAAACAGTAACCAGTAATTGTAATAATTCATGATTTATAAGGGCCATTTTCCAGTAATATCCATTTGACTTAAAAGAACCCCATGAACCCTTAGCAGACCTATCTGCATGAAAAATACAACTATATGGGAATTTAAAAATATAGAGACAACAAGATTAAAACAGACTTTTCAGTTAAACAATATGTATATTTTGCTCTATGTACCTTTTGCAATACAGATGATGTTGCATCAGCTAATGGTGCTTTTTCACCTGATTTCCTTCAATGTTCCCAAAGACATGCAGTAATTTTTAATACTGAGTTACCTAGAAAGTATTTATATAAGGAAAATGCTAACATTTGTTTGAAGAATCTGCCTCTTAAGAGCATCATGAGACTTTTTTGCAACAAACTGCTCTAGAGCTGGTAGTAGTCTGTAATCCTCTTCAGAGGTTTAAGAAAGTTTGGAAGCTGAAGAGCCTTCATGCACAAGGACAAACTAGGGTTGCACCAGACTGGTTCCAGTCTGGCTTAAATGTACCTGGCCCTACTGTATTGTGGATCAAGAGTTCAAGTATAAAATGACACTGTTTTAAATGGGTAGTTTGAGTGTAAGCAGCAGCTGTTAAGTGCAAAAAGCAATGATATTGCCATCATACCCCTAACAGTCAAAACTGTTTAGAAATCTCATTTGTTTTTCATTAGTTACCGCAACAGTTTGAATAAAATCCTGTTCAATCTCAGCAAAGAGTACTTTGGAAATGTTAGTCTGTTATTCTTTAAACAAAGTTCAACAGCTATTAACAGAGTACTTGTTTATGATCTTCTATAAATATTATATTTCTGTACTTCTTTGAAAATGTGGACTTTTTAATTTCATTTTTATTTTAGTAAAAACTGTAAAATTATGACTCACCAGCTGCAGAGTGCCAAGACAGGATATTTCCCAATATATGGGGCAAACAACATTTTTATGTATTTTTGTTACCAATCATATAAAACCTAGCTTATTTTTACAAATGGCTCCATAGGCCTGCACCATTAAAGCTGCATAGAATTTCATCCCAGTTTTCAGGGATTTTGGTGCCCATTACCTAGGGAACATAAACTCTCATATTCCTGAGCAAAGTTGACTTTTTAGTGAAACCCACTCATTTTTGTGCAGAAATGGACACTTTTCTTCTACTCAGCCAAGATCTCACAACCCACACTGAAAGATTAACTGGACGAAAATAGGAGCATGTGCTGCTATGAGGCTTCAATACAACAAGGAAGTTGCAAAATTAGCAAGGGATGAGTGGTGATATTTTTTTCTAGTTCCTTGAGTGCAAATTCTTGTGGCATAGCCACACAACTATCATCCCTTACCTGTAAATCATCCAGAATAAAGTGTGTCTTAAATTAATGAAGGGAACAAACTTCACTACACTATGATGGTTATAAAGCTTGTTATAATAATACCTATAGTGGTTTACCTTGGGAACACCAAATGCGTCTGTTCCAAAGGAGTTCCATTGAGCTACTTGTACAATTAACATGGAGACATTAGTGTGTAGCTTAATCCTCAGATGTATATTTTAAAGTAGCTTAACCTTCTTTATGATAACTGTTACTAAAACATTTGGATTAAGATTTAAATCCACATTGAATGAGTTGTGACACTACTTTCCTTGTGTCTAAGCCTTTCAGTGGATTTTATCAAAACCAATATAAATTAGATCATAGAATCATGGAATCATTTGGTTGGAAAAGACCTTTGGGATGATGAAGTCCTGCTGATCTAAGTCCCTGAGCAAAAGTTGTAACTTTATGTTTTAGTGCACACTAATGCACACATCACCTTTGGTTTTATTACTATTTAAACTTATTTTTAACCTAGTGCTAGATCCATGCCTCCTAATGGAAAAAAATGGACATGCAAGATTTAGTCTAAAAGAATAAACAAACCATTTAATTTTTGAAATTGAATCTATACTTTGTGTCCCAAATTGTTTCAAAGTGGTGTCAAGGCACGATACAAAACCCAAATCTAACCTGTGTAGAAGGCAAGTGAAAGTCCCAGGATGTATTTTCTTAAATGCTAAGAGCCTGAGTAATAAAAAAGAAAAGCTATAAGAGTGGTAAACAAATTCCAAAGAGAGTGGGTTAAGTAACTAAGTAGCAAAACATGAATGTAGAATTTATCTTGGCAGAAAGAAAGATGGTTTACTTTAAAGGCTGATTGATTGACTTTATTATCTTCTATCAGGAAATCCTTTGATGGCTCTGAAGAGGGTTTTTTTAAGGAAAATGAGACCTTCAAGTACAGTAGCATGACAGCATCACCACATGCAGTAGAACAGAAATACTTTAGCAAGCAATTAAGAGAGGCCAATGAGATGCTAAGAATGATTTGGAAGTTACCTTGAGTATTAGCCAGAAGGAATATAGCCAGAGGAGGGCAGGTTGACTGAAGAAAGCCAGTATCTGATCAAAGGGACACAAAGACCAGGAAAATGTAAGGAGTTTTACCTCTGAGATAAAAAATAATTTTGTGACATTTTTCTTATTTTCAGGATAGAGTGTTCTTCTAAATCTATGAGATCTGTCATAAACTTTCCACACAGTAAAAGTGTTATTTTATCTGGCAGCCTCTTTCATGTGACATTAGGTTATCATTTTGCAGGCCAGGTATGTTGGAGTAATGGACTTTGTCAAATATACAAGGTATAATTCTTCTTTTTTTCCTTTCACACAGATTAGAATAACAGGATGTGAAAGGAATGAAGTGCAGAAACAAAACCAAAATGAAATTAAAAAACTCTTTGCAGTTCATGAGGTGGTCATTTGCAGGCTCTCTGTAATTTATGGTTATTCCATAGCAATGTGTAAAATTAGTCCCAGTCTTATTAGGCTACAGCTCTTCACTCTTTGCCTGGATAACCTGGACAACCAGTTGTGGGATTAATCTTGGTGTGGTAGCAAATTAAATAGGTTTTTTTATTTCCTTTTTTCTAAAAAAAAAAAAGGATTAAGTAGCTATATTGTCTTTATGATAATAATCAAGATTAATTTCTGATGTTACTGGAGTTTTTGACTGTTTTCTCCCCAGTTACAAGTTTTTTATTTTGTTTCACTTTATATATTATATGCTCTTACAGTAGTCTCACTTTTAAAAACCCAATGTCAAACAAGATGTGAGCATGAAAATTCTTTTCATAATTACCTTGCTAAATTAGAAACCAGATTTTTATTCAGATTGTTTGAACTCATTAGTCAGGTGTTACTCTTTAGTAACACCAGAAGTCAAGTTAAGTGAAATCCATTGTGCATTAGGAAGGAGATGCATAATTAAGCAGCACTTAAAATCACACAGAATACAGAATGGGTTTAACTTTAATCACATATGTATCAGACCAGTTCATGAGAGCTAAGTCCAATAAGGGATCTGAGTGGTGCTATGTAATTCAATACATTAGTCACAAAACATGGAAACCTAATGTCTCATGCGAAACAATCAACTAAAAATAACTGTTCATAGCTCAAATCAGGTGCAAAATATTAGCACATGGACACAGAATTTATAAATTAAGAACAGAAATTACAAATAAAGTTAATAGGCAACAAATACAGAAGAGTAATAGTTTCTTTAATATTAATTATATTATTAACCAATGCCAGGATTAATAGTTTTTCTCTCACCTTACTTGTCATGGTCCCCAATTTGATAGATATATCGTAGTAGCTCCTCTCATCTCGGTGGCTGCTGAGTCCATTGTTCTCTACACGTGTTATATGAACGAGTCTGAATAAGTCTGTATGATTTAAGACATTTTTATTGTATGTGGCATAGTTTAGGTAATAGTGGTAGTTTTCAAGTGGTGAGAGAAGGACATTCTGTTTGATCAAGAATATCTGTTTGTTCACCGGCTGTGCAGCTGCTGTCATCCAGAAACTCTGATTGTCCAGAACCTCATCATCTTTCTACTGGCAATTAAATGTGGAGAATCAGAAAGAGAAAGGAGGAAATATGGACTGCTTGAAGAAGATATTAGATCTTCTAAAAAGGTTTCGTGTGCTAAAATAAAGAAAATACGATTGTTTCAGCTTTTTACCATACACTTCATGACTGGAGGCTAAATCTTGCCATAAATAGATAAATAAGACTATTTTTTTTTGTGTAGTCACACATACCCTCCTTAATAATGTCTTCCAGGTTCAAGAAAGTGACATGGTGGTTGTTCTGACTCAGAGACCAAATAATTTTCAGTGGAAAATACATCTACGTGAGTGGTGGCTGTTTACTTGTCTGAGGAGCTTCTGCCTCCAATCATTCCTCCAGGTTGGTCAGCAAAGCATTGGCTACTTGGACCTGTAAGCAGCACTCATGAACAAATGAATGCCCTGGGAACAAGACACTATACACTCATTTGAAATGCTATATTTTAAAAGTAGAATTCCTCTCTGAGTTCTACCTTTATCTGTGAGTTAGCAGTTATTTTGAGGTGGTTATTTCTGTCCATGTATGAACCATCTAAAGCTGTGCTTTACTAATCATTGTAGACATACCTGGGTGGCCTGGAGGAAGCTACAAAAAATATTGTATATAAATTTGGATATTAATGCAGCATTTATTTTTTTAAGTCAAAACTTCAGCTTGAATTCTAGAAGCTGAAGATGGTTAGTAGTAATTATGTTCATGGCTCTGCTTCTGAAGATGCAGCTACAAGCTTGGAATTTAGTTTTGGCTATACCTTGGTCTGAGTTGACACCTGATCTGTTGGACAATGAAGTCTTAAGTGGTGGAATCCACTTCATAGACTTGTATATTTTTAATCCATCCATTTTGTTCTCTTCAGCCTTCATTTCTGTTCTTCATCAACAGTTTCCTGTTAATTCTTATATATATGTGTGTATGTATGTATATTTTTAATTTGTACTGAAAATTTGCTATCCCTATGCTTCTCCCGGATGAAAATTCATAATAACAGGAATTGACTATAAGAAACAAGAATAATGTTTTCATTCTCTATAATCAGAAAAATGCCACACTGCAAATCTTTCACCATGTTCTAGAAGTTCAGTTTTGTTCCCAGACTATATTCCTTAGCAAATACTTCCCTGGAAAGTATTCCTGTAATATCAGAGAAGAAACAAAATAACAAACTCTATAATTTTTTATTTGCAGTTGTGTGACTCTATTTACCCTTTTCATTGTAGTTTGGAATTAGTTTTCAAAAATGCTGTATTTTCACTCAAGCTCTTTCACCGTCATTCTTCCCTAGAAGTCCTCACATGCCCTATTCCGTTTGAACAAATAGTCAGCAGAAATGATCCACAAAATGTAATATTAAAACAGTGTTGTTGGATGTTCTCTGTGTCCTAGAAAATACATATGTATTAAGAAAGCTGTTATGGGAAGATGCTATCCATGTTTCCTTGTCAAAACTGATTTAGATATCAACTGGCATTCTGTACTAGCCTGTTAAGACTCCAGGGAGTTCATCCTTTTCCTTAACAAACTGGAGGAAGTAATAGGCAGTCACAGGTTTAGAATTAAAAAGCTACTAGACCCTAGGTACATTTTAAAAATGATCTGAAAACGTACAATGAAATGCATTAAGGACAATATGAAATACATTAAGGGTAATATGAAACACAGGGCAAACTAGCTGGAGAAATGCAAGGTAGGGATGGGTTCATTGGCAGGGATACTGCAAAAAAAAAAGATGAGGATTTTAAGGAAGCTGAAAATGAGTCTGAAGAATCATTCAGTTGTGGAAAAGACAAGCCTACACTAGGATAGATGACTGGAAGAGTTTTAAAAATAATCTGTAACATAAAGCTTATGCTACTGGAACTAGTGCATCCTCAGATGGAGTACAGATGGCTTGGACACTGAAATTCAAGAAGGATGTTGACACATTTGGGAAAACACAATGAGTGGGAAGATAAAATTGAGGGTTGGTATAATAGCGGTATTTGAATACAAATATATGAAGAAGAAGTGGTTAAACTCCACTGCATATTTGATTTGGGTAGGACAAAAAACAATGCGCTTAAATTACAGCACAGGAAGCTTAGGAGATATGTCAGGAGAAACTTTCCAATAGTAAAGGTACTGAAATACTGAAAAAGTTTGCTTGAGGAGGCAAAACATTATCTGTAGCTAGTAAAGGTTTTTATGAAGCGGTAGATAAACATCTGTCAGAAAATGGCACAGACATAATTGATACTGTCTCATGAAACCTCTTCCAGGTATTTTGTATGATTTCAGGTTATATAGTCAGTATTTGCTATAAGACCTCTGCTAATATTTTATCTTTTCTAGGAGTCAATGCTTCACTTCACTGAGAATAATGTTCTTTAATTGAGCTTTAGGCTAATCTCCTATGTCTAGGAGAAATTACTGAAGTCTACAGTTTTCCTTTTCTGGTTTCAACCGCTTATCTTAGATTTTAGAAAATATCATTATGGATGGTGGTCATTTGTTTCCTGGAAAGTGTAATTCTGCTACTGTACCAAAGCTGACTCAGCAACTTACATCTGCTTTTAATTTGCTCATGCAAATCAAAGTGGCCACAGAATGATTTATATTAGAGCATGCAAGTCATACAAACTGATAATGACCCGAAGGTCACTAATCTTTTGGAGATAATTTATTTTGACAATTTTTTGCAATATCCAAAGGAGTGTGTGATTGAGAAATATTTTAATGACACAAAAAGAACAAAAAATCCAGGAAGATAAACATTTTCCTGTTCTCTAAGGAATATTGATTCTTAGAAAGAGGGAATTTCAATGATGTAATACAATGGAATGCAGAATTATTTTAATGGAAAAACTTCCAAGAAAGAGCTGTCCTTTAAATAAAAATACATATGACTTTATGCATATTATTTCAGAACTCTTCAGATCTTCCAAGGTCCACATTTCAAGAATGACAGTAGTCTGAAAAGTATCTCAGTAAAACAGCATTATGAGGTTCTGTGTTTATTGTATTCTTATGCTTTCTCTATCTAATGTGTTCAGTTTAACTTGGCTGATAACTCTGGGCATTCAGCATCAAATCAGAGTTTAATTGGCAGGCCTGAATGATACTCTGAGAGTCAAAGGATAATGCATGTGCAAAGGGACCCTGCAAGGACTCTGCTAGCCAGGTCTCCTGTCCAACCTCCTGCTCAAAGCAGAGTCAGCTCATGCTCAGGCAGACTGCTCAGGGCTGTATCAGATGGAAATCTCTGAAGATAAGGACTATACGACCTCTCAAAAGAACCTGCTCTGCTGCTTAGCTGCCATTATACACAAATCTTTTTGCTCTTAACAAGTCTGAAGCTGTCTTATTCCAGTTTATGACCTTTGTGTCTCAGCCATGCATCTCCATAAAAAGATCTGTCTCCTCAAAGCTCTCCCTGCAGGCACTGGCTGGGGCTGCCACTGGGTCCCCCCTGAAGCTGCCCCTTCCCCAGGCTGAACAATCCCAGCTACCTGGCTTCTGTTTTCAGGCGAAGTACCCACTGTTGTGGCTCTGTTTTGCTAGATGTTTCTCAGTCTATCAACTTCTGCCTTGTATTGGGAAGCCAAAAACTGACTGTGGCATCCAGATACAATCCAATGAATGCTGAGTGAAAAGGAGTTAGGCAGAGTAAACCCAGAATCAGTAACAGGTAGATGAAACAGGAAATTAAAAAAAATTCTCATTGATATAAAGCACCAGCTGGCACAGTGATGCTATATGTTCAAGCAAAATAAGATTAGAGAAGCATCCCACTGCAAGTTTGCATTGTTATCTGATAGACTGGATATGGGCTAAATCTTTTGTGTAACTGGTGTGTTTTAATGATGCTACTAATACATTGTTCACCAAAGTATTACTACATGGAGAAGGGTAGAAGGAATGTTTGAAGATGAAAGTGATGTCACACAACTTAGCTAGAAGTTCTGTAGCCAGTCCCAAGAGGCAGTCGGTTGAAGCTGTAGTAAATCAATCCCTCAAAACTGAAATATAAAAATTCAGCCTGAATTTTGCCAGGCATTTTTATTTTTATATTTTAGAAGTTAGAAGTCATAGAAAGAGTGAACATACATCTATATATTCAGAATTTATATTCTACATATTTAATTAATTTTTTTTTAATGGAGATGTCTCTGAAGCGTGGTTTAGAAGAGCACCTAAAGGTGGAAAGAATGTAAGTTATAACTATGGTCCTTGGAGACAAATTCAGTGCTAATGATTCATTTCTAAAGAAACAAGATATCACTACAGGAGGCAGTAAATACTTAGGAATATTGAGGAAGAAATGAAGTAAAAAGCAAAAATCAGTCATATAGGCATATCTATAGATTGTTTAGTTTAAGAGAGACAAGATTTGTGTGTTTGAATTTTGACTAAAGAGATTTTTTTTTAAATTTTCTAGATTTTTCTTTTGTAATTCTCTGCAGACTTTGTTAGATCTAGTTGTCCCTTTCTTTCACTTGTCACTGTGGTTAAAGTTCAATTTCTTTGTAGCATAAGAGAGTCCGAGCTGTATAATTAAACCCCAGTATTTAAATCAGAACATACTAATTCACACTAAAACATGTCTAGAAGTCTATAAACATGTACCTTACTTTATACATCAACTGTCAATATAAGTCTCACTTTTCCCATTCATGGTGTCAGAAAGCCATATTAACCAGTACTTCAAGGCTGTAGACTGTAGACATGTCTCTAAAGATGGTGTTTCTAGAAATATTAAGTATTAAAAGGTTAAAAACTAAGAAAACAGTAGCAAAAGAGAGAAAAAACCCAAACTTCTCCCATCAGACCAATTGATTCTAAGGGCAGGGTCACTGAATGTAGCATTATTTCTCCTGGTCATGTTTCTTTCCTACTAGAGCTCCAAAGTAAGCTAACTGTAAGCGGGATTGAAATACACAACCCCCTTGTGACTGGAAGCAGTAAAGCATTCTCCACTTGTGGTTTTCTTCAAATGAGCCTGCATGGAATATGTGTTTGAAAACAGTGAAACTCTTTATTAATCAAGTACTTCACTTGCCATGCCAGCATAAAGTTTCATTTGTGTCAAAACTCCCTTAAAAATGGTTTGGACTGGTGTCTTGTACACAGACCTTCGACAGAAGAAATATTTTTGGAATTGTAAATACAATAATTGATGGAAATATTTACACTGTTTGAGAAGCTGCTGTAAGATCTTTGATCATAGTTTACAATTCCAACATTTTATTTTACTTTCCTACTGTATGGAAATAAGGAGATTATATAGTTCTACATCTAAAATATAGTGTCAGACAAGCCATGCAAATTCCTAGAGGAGTGCTTTGGCTAACCATCTCTTGTTTTCATGAGAAATATGTCACGAGAAATGATATAACACTCTAGATACATGCATAAGAAGTGGTATCTAAAAGGAAACTCAGATTTTAGTATCAGCTCAATGTTAACTCAAGGCTTTAAGCTGTCATCTGGTATGCAAATTCTCTTTGAAACTATGGGTAACTGCATAACTGAAGATAGCTTATGAAAGATGTACTTTCATGAAATTGAGACCCCTGACACTGTTGAGCTAACAATTTCCATTCACAACAGCTCACTTGCCAGAACAAAACCTTATGCGACACATATGCAGGTGAATGACATTTCACTTGGTATTTTTTTGTGAATCTGTAAGACAAATCCATGAGAAAAGTTGAGGAGGGCATAAGGAGAGTACTGTGTCTACCCAACACAAGTACACAGAGCTGGGAGAAAAGCCCAGAGGGAAACAATTTAACATCTCTGTAAATAAGGTTGCATTAAAGAGATATTTGACTTCATTACCTCCTGCTTCTTTTCCTACCTTGAAGCAATCTGAATCACCTTGTACATCTGGTTGAGGACTAGGATTAGAAATGTTGTCAGCCCTACTGGCAGATAGCCTCAATGAACTCACTCGCCTAGACTGCTCTCAGTAGCATCACCTTACTCTTCAGCGTCCACAAGGAAGCATGGAGCTGCCCTGCCCTATGAAACACCAGGGACTGAACAGTCACAATCACACTGCTTTTTATCTAAAGGATGGCAGCAGTGGGGCATATGTGTGTCAGCTAAGCCATGAAAAGTTGGTGCATGTCAAGAGCAGTGAGCAGCTGTGGGGAGCTCATGTCCATAGAGATGGAAAGGGTTCAAAAGCCTGTTCAGTTCTCTGTGCACACACAATTTTGTGATGTCCTCAGCGTGCTCTCTGTGAATATCCCATAGAAGCACCATGGCTTATATCTTCTGAAAAATGCTGTTTAGCTGACATAATGACAGCGAAGCCTAACCCTGTGTTATGTATTTACTTACATGAACTGTTTTCTCTTTTCAGTGGCTTAAAAAAGACCAGTCACTTCTCATTCATTCACTAGAAAAGACCCACTGATCCTTTGACAGGTACAGCAGGAGTTAGTTTTCATCATGGCATGAACAGTTTGTTTTGTTTAACAATAAAGCACTTCACACCAAAGGAAAGCCAGGAATTATCATTCTTCTTATGCTTGTACAGGTGCACTTTCTGAATTAGGCACACAGACTCAGGCAGGCTCCTAATGGAGTGATGACACTAACACCGCAACAATAGAAGGGGCCTCCAGGGATGCTGAAGTGGAGTGGCAGTGCAGGTAGGAATGTGCTTTTTAAGAGGGCTGTAACTTAAAGCATTCTGTGAGGCTGACAATGCTTTATACCTCCTCTGTAGACTTCTCACTGCACAAATAAACACGAGCACAGTAAACCAAATCAGATTGTGGGATTTTAATCTCATTAGCTTGTGTCAGAGAGGCTTGCAAGAAGAAAATTTTCAACACACTTCTCTTCAGAGTGTGTGCTCAGACATCCAATTCATGATGCAGGTCTTCAGCTCATGTCCCATATCACTGATTCTATTCTTGTTTTCATCTATCTTTCTATACGCCCATTTATTTATTGAAAAAGTGATCTGGACTCTACACAAAAAGTCTGTGTGTGTTTATGCATGCATATGTTTGAACAGGGTCAAGTACAGCCATGTGAAAGAAGGAGTCATGGCAAAATGTTTATTGTGACGTGTGAACGAAAGAGCTGAAGTATAAATAGTTGTCTGAGTGGCAGGGGCAATGAAGCCTGGTTTCCTGTAGAGTTAATGCTGAAGGCTGAGATCCTATGTGGATTCACTGGTGTTTAGAAAATGCAGAGGATAACATTGTGTTATGTGAGTGGGATCAATATGGTCTCTTTCTTCTAGTCCTAAGCTTATTTTAACAAAACTTTTGGGAACTGGAAAATTTAGAGAAAAGAGCCCTCCTGATGAATCTGTATGGGTACAGTGTTCAACAGCTGTTAGGAGGAACCCAGCAGCAATATCACGTATGCCTTGTTTGTTTAGGAAATCAAAATAGTTAAATATCTAATTTAAAATCATAGAAATTAGAGTAATAATGAAGATGAAAGTCCCTGTTAGAGCACCTGAAACTTCACTGTTCACTGCTGAATTAAATGTCTGGGACTCATTTCTTTTTCACTGTTTCTGCTTATAGTCCTGTAGAGCCAAGGTCCATCGCTGGTGCTCAAGCTGATTGTTGTTGCCCCTGAAACACTGATTATTATTCATGTCTTCAGCCCACTCAACAGCCCAATTAACAAGATACATCTAACTCAGTGTAACTGTGTAGACCATTGACTTGCATAGAGCCACAACGTGCTTGAATTGCAGACTTGTTTAAAAGTCTTGCAGAACTGCAGCCTTAAAGAAAAAGTATGTGCTAGAAGTTCAGGGGTTGTGTCCATTCAAGGTAAAAAGTCATGTACAGGAAAATGTGGAGCTACTTCAGGTTCTTCAGTGAAAATAAGGATTTATATATTTAGGATGAATCTTGCCTCTGGCAGTTTTAATCTTTGCAGAACACCCAGTATGTTTGAAAGCATGGAAAAATACTTATCTACCACATATTTCTGATATGCACAGCAGACAAGCAAATAGAAGCTTCCAGTTTCTGGTATGACCATATACAGGTACTGTGGCCAAACCCCTCATTTTTTTGGGGAAAATTTGTCTAGCATTAGTTATCAGAAAGATCTAGTTTTATATATTGCAGGATATGTCATAGATTTCCACTGGGGCTTCTACATTTCCACTGATAATTGAGTCTAGGACACATTAGTCATACAGGATGATGTTATGGTCTCCTGTGCTTTTAATTCCAGCCCCAGTGATGTGTTTAGCACTAAGCACTACTGCTTGTGCTGTTGCGTGTCTCACAATACTGAGGCATCTTCCTGCAGAACAGAGATAGCAAGAGGTAGGTGTCTGTGGGACCGTGGGACTGTGGGACTGATCTCCAGTGGGACTTCACGCAAACTAAATGGTTTTGTTTCTTGCTAGAAAGCTCTGTGGATAGGAGTGTTTTGTTCAATATTTATTTGTCTAGTTCTTGCATTTTCTCTCTTTTCTTCATCCTTAATATCCAGTTATTGCAGAGAAAATACACTATGATGGCAAAGAAGGTTAAATTTTATCTCATGAAAGCCCAGAGACATCTTTTGAAAGAAAGGAACATGATAACTTGCTTTTCTAGGTCAAGCATTGCATGTCTTTTCCTTTGAGGATCCAAATAAGGTATCCCATGAGATGTTTTAGGTATACTTGTGTTCTATACAAGTTCCACATTTTAATATCTTAAAGTGTATCACTGGATTTCTTAGTTTTAATTGCATTCTGTCCATACTCAGAAATAATGGAAACCTCGGTCATGCTTTTTATAGTGATCAAGAAGAGCAGCTGCCAGTCAATCCCAAGGCAAATTCTGTAACAGCATTGTGTGTTCCCATCTGCCTGTCTGTAGCAATGCAGCTGAGCAAATTTCTGGGTGACATTCAGATGAGGGTGCTCAGACAGTCTGAAGTGTTTCAGCAGATGTGTCACTTCCTGAAGCTTCAAGAGCAGATTTCATTTTGGGTGTTCATAGTTACAATAGCTCTCAGAAATGTTTTGAGAACAACTCTTTGCTCCAAAAGCTGTATTTGGCACTTTGCCTGTGCTGTTTTACAGGACAGATGTACAATGTTAGGGCTATGCTTATATACCTGATGACCATAAATCCCTGAGAAGAATATGGTGATACGATGGAAACACTGCACTTTTAATGGAGTAGGAATATGGAATATATATAACACATACATATATGTACATACAAAGAGAGAGGTTAATATAATGTTTGTTAACATGTAACACCAATAGGCAAGTAATGGAACACTTATAAAGTAGACCTCTTGATTCTCTGAGCATTCTTTTGAATATATGGTACATTAAGATATGTTTTAGAAGAGTCAATAGGAGCAAAGTTCCTCCAGCATAAATTCAAGTCTATTTTTAGTAGAGCAGTTGAAGAATTTCCTGTTGCTGAAACGGTCCTGAAGTTTTTACAATATGAGTTTGAAGGCCTATGTGCATGTTATTCAAAAGTTTCTGGTTGTGTTTGGACTATAGATTAATCAAAAATCACTGGGAATTTTGCTCCTAAAATGCTTTTGCACTTTTCAAAATTCTGCCATAAATTCCTAAATCTATATTTAAAATCAAGTTGTAATATATACTTTGCAAGAATGTAATTATTATGTCCACATTTGTTTTCTCTTCAATCTTTTTATCGAGTGTGTTTTTGAGATGCCTTTTTTAATTGCTGGTTCTGGAAACTCATGCAGAAATCTGAAAATGAGCAAGTTTGGTTTGGCTCAGTCACCACTAAAAAAGTGAAGAACTTAATGATTTTGTTGGTCTGCACAGCAAAGCATAGTAGACTTAATATAGCACCCACATGAAATAGTTTCTATATCTCTGTGTAAGATGCAGCAGTGGAGAGATATAATAGAGCTCAGGAGAACTGCAAGAGGAGAACCATTTACAAAACCAAAATCTCAAACTAGACACAAATATACTTTTTACACATTAGTAGAAGTAGCCAGCCATCAGATTCAACATCACATGATAGTACATAAGAGGGCTCAGTAAGGAATTAGAGCATTATGAAAAATGGGCTTACTGGTGACCATTAAACACACTGAACCGTTGAGAAATCAGTGCCCATTAAGATTCAGAGCTGAGGGTTGCTGAAAGTCAGGAAAAGAAATGTTGGAGAGGCATGACTTATAAAAGTAACCTTTTAATATTTCTCTCTCTCTCATTCTGTACTAAGGATCACAAGGGAGAGAAGATTAGATGCAGTACAATAATCCTTAAGTGAATAATATTTATTGTTGCATAAATATTAATGTGTAACAGAAGTGGAGAAAATCAAACTGTTTCCATACAGGTCTGAATCATGAACACTGAGAAATGAAAATGCTATTTAGACATTTGATATTATTGATCATTGCAAGAGCAGAAATGTAGGCACCATGTCTTCTTCAGGATCTCTCGCTCCACGGGAACATGAAAAAGGCTTTTGAGACATCTGTGGTGAGTAGGGCATGTTTCTAAGGTTCACCATAGTATGACTGCCTTGTCCCATGCTCTTTGAGGTTTGTAGAAGTTATGTAACTGGTTTGGAGAACTCCTGCGTGAGGACAGCATGGCTCAGAGGAAACTTCCTCTTATGTTTGTCAGGTTGTGTTTTTTAAGGTGAATCCTCCTACAGCTGACAGATCCAGAGCATTCCATAAAAAAGAAGTGCCTTCTCAAAAAGAAAGTGTTTCCTGAAACTACTTAATTACTGGACTTTAAAAACCAATTTTTTAAACTTGTTAAACAGTTTTCTCAACAGCTGTGTCACTTGACCAGAAGCCATGTTCGTATGTGTGGGAAAGCCATATATTTATTACATTAATGGTGTTTTAGTTGTCACTTACTATGGAATATTTTGGATTACAAAGGAAAGGTAATACTACATTTCCAATGCAATACTTAAGTCTTATTTAGAACATTATTAGGTAAGATTTATTGAAGTCCTCTCTCTGTTTGGATTCCTGTATGTCAGTCTGGACATGTGTGCATATATGTTGTGAGTGTGAAGTGAGTCCAAAGCATATACTGGATGTACTGTCTACCTACATCCAGCTGGAGGCCAGTTACAAGTGGGGTTCCCCAGGGTTCAGTGCTGGGTCCAGCCCTGTTCAATGTCTTCATCAATGACCTGGATGAAGGCATCGAGTACACCCTTACCAAGTTTGCAGAGAGGCATGGAGATTCCTTTCCTGAAATACTAGGACCATGTTATGCTCGCCTTGAGTTCCTTAATAGTCATACATTTAAATTAGTAAGGGCAACTGTTCAGTGCATTAAAGACAAGTATTCTGGAGATCACTGTAATTTACTTTTATGTAGGAAATGTCTGTATATATGTGTTGGAGAAATGTGTATTTTGAATGAAGTCTAGTCATCACAGATCATTACAATTCATTTTGAAATGGGTATGGTTCCTCTCCCACAGAAAATACCATGAATATACTACGGTGAGATTTGTCTGCCATACAAACTGGCTTAACTCCAATGTGAGTGCTCTGATTTGAAGTGAATAGAATACTATTCAGTGTCATTATGAACAGAAGGTCACTTTTCCAATCATTTGTGCAATTGCTGAAATTGTCAACTACTCCTACATGTAAGCTATACTTTGCTTTAGTACATATGTAATCTACACTACGTTACTTTTCATTGAGAAGATGGAAATAACATGAGATGTTAGATTTTCTCCTTGGTTTGAGAACCTTAGGCAGTTCTTTTTTCTTTTTTCCTACTAGACTCTATGACTGATTTATGTATTCCTGTTTCTTCATATACAGACACAGACATTATGAATGTATATACACAGGGTAGGTGCACTCTGCATGTTTCTCCTTCCAGGCAAAAGATTTCCTTCTGACCTCTCAGTCATACCCAAATAGAGTTTAAATTTTGCCTGTGGAGTACATCTGCATGGAACTTAGGTGAGTAATCTGCCTGGCATTCGGTCATCTTATGTTTTAAAACTCTTGGCTTTTAACATTTTGGCTCAGAAGGAGGGATTTTGATCCCTACCCATTTTATAACAGACTTCAAATATGGTCTAGGGAAAATTAAAATGTTAACCATATATGGAAGGAAGTTGTCAGCCTCAGAACATGTTCTAGATGGTTGTTTTGGAATGTCCAGGGAAAAGAGCTAGGAGTAGCTCATTTTATAGCTAAAGTGAAAAATGTGTTTTTTGTAATATGAACAGCCCACTGAAAACATGATCAAATATTCCCTATGATGATATTACATTTTATTTTTTTCCCATTGCCTACTATCAGACCTTTAGGTAATGATGTCTGTCTTATAGGAAACTAGCTGGATGAATCAAACTTAAATTGGAAATTATCAGTAGGAAATCAGGAAGCATAATTTAATATTGTGTGTGATGCATTTTCGTTATCTCAAGTATCCTGTGTTAAAAAAAAACTCCATAGTTTTTGAATGTTTTCTTGCAAAGAGAACCTATTTACAACCTATTCTCAGTTGTTTGACTTAGTTTGCAACAATAATTAAAGCATCAACACTTCTGTTTATGCAGGTATGAACATAATGGAAACCAACTAACAAGTGGTTTGATTGACTGGCTAGGTCAACTTATCATACAAAGGTCCTTTTGAATTGGAGTGTTAACACAAAAATTTTGAAGTGATAATCTGAATTATGTGTCAGAAGGAACAGTCTGGCTTTTGAACACATAGGCTTCTGATAGTGCTTGTTTGTTGTGCTACCCGTAAGAATTGAATGATTAATCTCTTTTTTCCTCACTGTTACTGGTATATCAGATTTTTACTTATGCACCCAGTAATACTTTATTGACTTCTTTCTTGCTCAAGAGTGAACAAAATGCCTCCTGTAGTCCAGAGTTCCCAGCTGCATTAGGATTGTTAGATGACCATTCATACAAATTGTTGAATATTAATTATTATGTTTAGATTTCTTGCTACAAACTATAATCCCTGTAGTAGAGCTTTAGATCAGAAGCAATCTTTTGTGAATTTGTGACTAAAATGATGCTTTTTTTTCCTTAACACTAGACCCATAAGAGCAATAAGTGACACCCATAAGAAGAAAAATTTAGTATCAATATAGTTTTATTGTGGATCAACTTGCAGTTGTTATCCTTATGGCTAATTTAAATAACACACCCTAGGAGTACTTGTTTTTTTAATCTGTTTGTCAATTTTAGTGTTTGCTTTGTGCCCATCAGAACAGTGTAAAAAGTGTCTCCAGGGTACATAAAGGCCTAAAAGCACTTAAGTTCTCAGCTCAGGAAATGAAAGACCAACCCCCCCACTGTGATGGAGCCATTTATTTCAGTATGATTTTCTCCAGAAACTACCTGCAATGTGAATAATAAGCCTATGAAAATCAAGGTATTGACACTTCTAAAATATGCTGCAGGAGGGATTTATTTTATCTTTTTAAAAGGACCAGTGTGTTCTGACTGTCCCCTGGACCTGGCAGCCTCATGGAAGTAGGGCAGGCGCTCACATAGGGTAGCAGAGGAGGCACCATCCAGAAAGCAGTTTTGATTAAATGGGTGAATTCCTTTGCTAACTTTTAACTTTTGAGTCCATTTCTCCTAGAAGATTAGCTAACTGCATATTCTTAAAACTGAAGTATTTATTGTAGAGACTAGCAGTAACATTTTAAAAGTGAGAAGCAATGGAAATACCATGTGGTTGTTATTTTGCACACATATTCAGCCAATATTAAATATGAACTAGACATCAAAATAAAATGAAATTAAAAAAATAATAAAATCCTACTCCTTCTTTCATTAAACAGCTTCCATCATCTAGCCTTAGTTGCTACTGAGGGATGAACACTTACTCCTGTCTGTTATATTTACTCAGTGGTGGTAAACATCAAGATTTATAACTGATTTTTGGTTCCATCCTGGATGAATCTGGAACAAAATACTGCAACAAATAAAATCTGGGCTTTCATAAGCTGTGGATGTAGCACGAAGAACTTCTCATTATACCTGGCAGCAACTCGGTTTAACGTAACCTACGAAGGCTTTATTGCAGCATTAGGCAAGTTTAGAAATATTTTGTGGCAGGATGGGTTAGGACTGTTGTCTGAGTGAGATCAGAAAATATATGACATCCCCCCCCCCAATCTTACTTTTAAGACCAAACTAGACAAGCATTACATGTATAATAAGTATTGAACTCCCCCAGAAATAAACCTTAAACCCTTTGAAATTATGCTTATTTGTTCTTTATGCCATGATTAAAACAATTCAATATTGTCTGTGAAAGTGTTGTTTTAAGAACACTAGTTTGTTCTTAAGAGCTTCTCCTCATTATGAAACACCTTGGATAATTTTTAGATCATAGTTTTTAAAAAGCCCAAAACATTAGCACATACTTCTCTGTAGTCTTAGCACTTACCACTCATAAAATTATTTATACAGACATTGCAAAACAATCTCCTGACTGTATTTCATGTTTTGTGTGAAGGAACTCTTTTGTTAATGTCTTCGTCTTATTTCTAGGAAACCTGATATTATTGCAGTTCTCTATACACTTTATTGCTGACCATACTTTTTGTTAGAGTTTAGCCAATCCATCTCACTACTCTGGGCACTCAAACATGAGGTGTTTGCAGTACATAAGCAACAGGAGAATATAGGCATATGTTTATTTTAAAATGTAGACACATCATATCAGGAAGTCATGCACTCCAAAGTGCTTAATGACTGTATACACTGGAGCATCACAGTATGATTTATTATTGTGGTATGATTCAAGGAATTAATGACTTAGTGAAAGGGGCTACAGTCCTTAATCAAAAAAACCCTGTAATTTAATTAATTGAAGTCTTTCTTAGTGTGGGACCATAGAATTTTTACCTGGGAAAACAGGAAAGAGAAGAATTTCTTTGGTTTCAAACTTTGTATTCAGAAGAAAGAGGGATAACTGAACCTATATTCCTTCAGTAAAAACCCAAATCAGATCACAAAAGGTGTTTAGCCATTACCTTGATGGAAAAGACAGATTAATGCACTTTGGACAGCGAGATTAATTCTAGTTCTACTCTCACATGCACTGAGTTAAATACATAAATCTGTTTTAAGAAAATGAATATTTAAGTCTGATACTTTCTCTTGCAAAAAGCACAGAACAAATGATTGAGAGGCAGAGCATACATTTTATATATTTCCTCTAAAACCAAAATTTTAAAAATGGATAGAAATGCAGTAAAATCACTTCAAAACGGTTTTGTTAACAGAGCAACATTTCCCTCTAGTGGTCGCCTCAAAGCAGTTAGCAATTCCCATGGTTATACCCCAGAACGAAAAGTAAATAACGTTCAGATGTCTTTCCATGTGTACGTGCAGTTAGTCTTGCTTGGTTGCTTTTGCAGATCTCTGGGAGGGAAGAGGCCATTGAGCCACAATGAGGTCTTGCATGCAGCCTATCCTTGCCACTCTTTTTTTGCCACCAGTGAGCTCTGTGGGTGCTGTCACTCTGGCTGTGACACAGTGGAATTGGGACATCTATGTAAAAGTGATGGCCAGTTGCATATGTGAGCTATGGCCAAATCAAGATCTGCAGCACTTGCACAGCAACAAAAGCACCTTCTGCCATAACCTCTGCATGCATCCAGTTCTCAACATTAAACATTTTAAAAAAAATTCAATTTTTGGAATCGTAGTGTTCTTCCCCAGCTCACTTTCCTTCCCCTCCCCCCTGCCCTTTTTTATTTTTAAATAATAAATTGTGGTTCAGGTTATTGAGGAGAAACTATACTGCTTTGGAACAAAGAGAAATATCCAGAATGTGCTCAGCTAGAAGGGGTACAAAGGAATGTAATCATATTAAAAGAAGCAATCAGGAGACAGAGGAATCTGAAAAATAAAATGGGCAGCCTGAAGCCACAGATCATGAAGTGATGCCTTCCCAACCTAACCCAACCATGTTGGAAATAGCAGAAAACTCTAACTGATATGAGTCCATATGGAATGATTTAGAGATGTTAAGTTCATAATCAGAGATACTCAGGCTTCAGCATGCTGCGGTGAACAGCTGTATGGCTACTCAAACCAAAATTGAAACTAGATAATGTGTAAAATTACAAATAACAGAAAATAGGTCAAGGAGGGGCTGTGGCTAAACTGGAATGTTTCTTGTGTACCTTTAACTTATTTCCCTCTAGCTTTTAGGTATTCATTTCTTTTAGACAACAGTTGCACTCCTGAACGTCAGGTCCTGTAGAGTGTTCAGAAGAGGTGGGAAATTGTTATAGAGAGAGGGTAAGAATGTTCACATTAGAAGACACAGATAAATGTTCACACATTCCTTTTCTGATGGGGAAAGGAAGAGCAAGGAAAAGATTAAAGGAGTAGAGGAGCACATTGGAGGAGATGGAAGGAGATGAAAACAGTCATTAGATGATGGTGGAAAAGGGAGAGAAATGTCTCAGGCTTGGATACCTTCAGCTTTATTATGAATCTACAGTATTTGGCAAATGTACAATACTAGGGTTTTAATAAAGAATTTAAGAGCTTTTCAGTCCCTCCAAAACTGACACGTAGACACACCTCCAGCTAATAAGATACATTTAGCAGACACGAGCAAAGGCTAAGTGTTTGTAACATGACATGATGAAAGGTGCAATCACAAATACATTTTATTAGGCATAGTTCTACAAATATTTTTTCAGGCTTTTGTCTATTTATGAATTGAGTTATACAGGAGTTAACAAGTTAGACTGTGCTCCATCTCCTTGCTGTAGACCTTGGCACTTGAAATAATATGTCTGGTCATGAGGCTGGAAGAGTTAGGCAGTTAAACTGAATCCTCCTTGGGAAGAAACATAAGTTATAATGCTTGAAAATCTGAAAATTAAACATGATGAATTACTTATTAAATATCTGCAGTTCTCAGATAGACAGGTCCAAGCCTCAAACATTGGTTCCAGATCCTGTAGGGTAGTTGGTTTCGCCAATTCTAGAGCTAAGCCAGGTGTGGCCTCTGTGAAGTTCACCAGTGGACCACACTTCACTGGGTTTTGGGTGGATTTTGTCAGGATGTAAACATATAATGTATATACAATCTGTCATGGGAGAGTGCAGATAACTATATGATTTTGTGACTCAGTGATGCACGCTGACATTTTTATATACTTTCTCTTAGCCACTGTAATTAAAAGCTACTTTCTGTTAAATGCTGCTATACACTTGTTTCATAGACCATTGGCTAGTCTCAGGCTCCTAAACTGTTATTTCTCTGTCTACTACTCTTACTCAAATATAAGACCCCATAAATCTGTCATCTTTAATGGAGTCAGAACTTGTCGCACTTAGAGCTGCATACGCTTTTCCATATTTCTGAACAGCACTATGATGAGGCTGAGGTTATGAGATTAACTGCTCATAGTCTTGACAAGCACTAATGCATGCTTGGCCTGCTTGCTGTGAGCACAGGGAAATCCACTGTATTTTTTGGAGGGTGAATCATGGTAGCCTGCAGTCTGCAAAGCAAGGATTTTGGCTTGTATGCTGTATCTATGGTCTTAGGTTGTTAACAGTCAGTCTTTGCTAGAAGTGCTGGAGATCTTAGCATTTTTTTTTTCTCGTCTTTCTATTCTTTCTCTTTGGCATATGAATACTTTCATTGAGTCATTAAATGGAGTTCACAGTTTGTCCTCAAAATTCAAGCCTGTTCAATAACGACCAAGTACACCAAAAATCTCCAGAATATTGTACTGACTTTTCATATAATTGGAGTAATAATAATTGCTTGTTTTAAGATGACTATTATGAATGTATATCCTGTCTTAGAAATGGGAATTTTTCTATCACTAAGGAGGTAGTGTCTTTCAACTTCTTATTTAACTCACTTATTGTTGACCAGAATTAAAACCCCAGAAAAATCTCAAAAAGTTTCTGGATATTTCTCACTCTTGATAGCTGATAACATTTTTCACAGATTCTCTGTGTTGATTCTAGCTACATACAGTAATTTCTCTTGTAAGTTCTTCTTCAGGAGCTCTGTTCCCTTTAGATCTGCCAGACAAAAGACTATACCATGTATTTGTAATGCTGGAAAAACAGAGTGAAAGGATGCAGAAATGTGTGACCATCTGGCTGCTTGTCCACTTGACCACAGGCTATAGGGGTCATTGAGACCCCTCAGAGTGCTTTTGACACCGGACCCTGGCAGGAAGTACTTTGGCTGGTCCCCACAGGACAGAGGTGAACTCACTCAGAGGCGAGTTACGTCTTCAAAAGCTGGAGCTGGTGACAAACCAGAGGAAACTTCTGGTCATTTCCAAGTGCTCTTCTCCTTGGTGATATGCTGAATGGTCCCTATCCCCTCCTGATAATCTGGGACTTGGGGAAATGAGTATCTCTCAGAGGCTTTGCTGCCTCACTAATATCCTTATTAGTGTAAAAGGCAAGTCAAATTATCACTTCGGGGAATAACTTGTTAAAAATGCTGAACACAAGATGAAACAAAGAATATAAAAAATGTGAGCAGTCCAGGGATAATCTGACTGCAGGTGATGGAGACAGGAAATGGACAGTGCCGTGGTGCAGGTACAAACCTTATGCTTGATGTGGACTGTAAGAGATTAACGGCTTGCCAAAGCTGCTGGGGTAGTCTAAGGATTCTTACCGTCTGACTAGGAAACCAATTCCTAAAGGCTGGTAGTTCCAAATAAAGGACAAAACAATAATCTTGAGGGCTAGGAAAAAGCATTTGTGACTACACAACTCTCTGAACACTTTTCCTAGGCCTCAGTCAAGTGCCAGGGAAATGAACACAGACATGAGAATAGGAGGTACTGTCTGTAAGAACCACAAACATTCCCCTAAAGCTTTCCAAGTTTTAGACATTCACAACCATGAACTCACACAGACCTCATGCAGGAGGTCAGCGGGATTTCAGCAGTGTTACACTATTTGTAAGTGCCCTCAGATATTTGTATCCAGGCTGCCACTTACGGTCTATAAGTAATGCACATGTTCATAAAACCACAATGGAAATACTACACACACAGCGTAGTTTGAAGAGACAAAGATTCCAAGGCAAAAGATTTTTCTTTGTTGCTGAGTAGTTTGTTTGGTTTTGCTTCTAATGTTAGTCCTTCCAAAAGGCAAAGTTTTTACGAACATCATTAGTCATTCTGTTGGGTTTCTGTCTCTGCCTCAGAATCCCTTATCCTTTTCCCCCCTCTTTTTTTATTCTATACAGCTTTAATATATTTTTCCTATATATACCTACTGTCTATATAGGTACATACAAATATGAAATGGTTGTGGAATATTTGAAAAATATTATGTGGTATTCTATTGCTTTTTGAAATGGCATTTAACTGCAGATACTTGAAGCAAAGATATATTTAAAGTATACTTCTTACTATTTTTAAGTATGAGTTTAGCTTGGATTCATTAAAGAAGGAACAACAGTGGGTCAAAACCTCTGAAACATGACAAGGTTTTGAATTTGCTTCTTATGTCCTTAGCTAAGCCCCCAAACTCTTACAACATAGAACGAAATAGAAAACCCATCATTATGCTTCATCTTCTGCTGAGTCTTGTGAGAAGGGTTTTGACAGTTTATATCGGTTGAAGGTTTCGGCTAAGTTCACTGGAGGGAAAAGTGACTGCCAGGTGAGGCTCTTACTTGTTTGGTAGTCAGACAGTACTGACCCAAAAAGGGCCCTGGGTAAGCTGAGTCTTAGGGGGAAATGGAGCTTTATGTGCTGCTGAGTTGATGCAGTGGGCTAAGATGATCTGGATGTCCCAGTGAGACCAGTGGTCCTTCAGAAAAGATTGGGAGGACTGAAGGAATGCTGTCACCTCCTGCATGTGAAGTGATCCAGGAGCTCCTTTGCCCCTCACCTTTGCTGGGTAGGTGATTTGTGTCTTGTGGCACTCAGATGCGTGGTGACTTTAGTCTATAACATATAGGATTAGGCAGCTTTAAAAATCTTGATCTAGAATGTGAAGAAAACCAAAGCAGCAAAGACAAAGAATTAAAAAAATAATTAACTAATGAAGATAAACTTGTTATCCTTATTTTTCATAGTACAATAATTAGTCAATAAATAAAGTGGGTGCAGCAGAAAGAATCTGGATAGATGAAAATGACCAAAGTAGGCTGTATTGAAAAGTAGTTTGGAGTAACAGTATAAAAATAGCAAAGGAAAAATATAGACTACATAGTGGAAAAAGCACCCTTGCTTCTAGGTGTGCTTAGCTGTGGAAGTTGTGTAAGTGAAATAAGACATAACATTGCAAACTCTGCATGTCTTTAAAATGTTAATGGGAAAACAGTACAAGGGCAAGGAGTTAAGGTGAAATTGATTGAAGATTTTCTTCATTTTATATTTTTTCTTATGATGAGAGGTGTCTCCTCTTTAAAGTTAGTTTTAACATGAAAGGTGATGTCAATCAGGTATTTGAAGATCTTTGTATAATTCTTATTTTTAAATCATTTGAATAATTTACATCAATACCAAAGGATTTTTTTTTCTTCTAGCTTAATATTAGTACCATTTTACAGAGGTTCTCCATTTTCAGCAGTTTTATATCCTATATTCAACTGAATGCTCTAAAATGTCAGTTTTCTGGTGTATATTTATATATAGGTTTAGATTAAAAATGGAATTCTAATATTTTAATTGAAGGAATAAACATTTCCCCTATAGACAAACATATTATAATTTTTCAGATATTAAAGATTTTATCCTGAACTATATTGCTAAGGCTGAAGCATGCAAACTAGTTGTACTGCATGCAAAATATATATAAAGTAGTTGTGGTTACACTTCTGAAAATTTATTGTCCATGTAATTGCAGAGTTACTATAGTAAATAACGTTTAGTGTGATAGAATGTTTTGAGCCTTTCTCCCTGGATCCTCAGAATCAAACTAAGTATTTGGAAATTAACATGCATAAGAACTTAGAAGAGAAAATGAACATATGTACCAGAGTTCTCCTATTTAATTAAAAAATGGATAGTGTAAGGAAAAGAAGCAGCATATAAGAACAATGTTGTTTCCATGAGATGTTACATTCTGCTCAGATCGTACACATTCCTAAGTGCACCCCAGCCAGCCCAGTGATTTGTTGAGACAAACTTCTGCAAAGATGATCCCAGATCCCAATCATCCCTTGTTAAAAAGGCATTAAAAAAGATTAGCATACAGCCCATAGGGCTCGTGTGGTAGATTCTCTTGGCTCATCTTGAAGTGCTCCAGTGAGGTCTGGCTTGTTTTGCACTGTTCAGGATCATTTCTTTTGCCACTCATGGAAGTCTCAATGATTTAAAAATAATAATAGCACAAATAGAACACATGACCTCTAACCCATTCCTCTTTGATTAAGTCTCATTTTATAGCAAAACTATGACTAATGTCTCTTCCTTCGCCTTCAATAAACCATCGTATAATCTGTCTATTATTCTTAATATCCTCTTGCCCCAATAAGACATTTGTGTTTTGTTTGGATTCCCCTGAATGGGGTGAATATTATATCTATAACCTACTGGAAAGCATTTCTTCTTAGACATATTGGCAGGGCTAATTTTGTTTTCACAGGTGTTTGTACTTGAAAAGGGGTTAGCCACAGTCTTGAAGGCTCTACCGCACTGGTACATCACAAGAGCACAGTATGCTGTGGGTCCTTGAGCTGTTAATGGGAGGCAGGGAGGGAAAGTTAAATTAATCATTTATGCTTTATTTATACTTTCTCTTACTTGTGGAGTTGGCAAGCGGATGCCAGTTTTCCTCAGCTGAGGGCTGTTTGTGACATGATCTTTGATATCTAGCAAAGCATAATTTATGGAATTTATATCATATTATAAATCAAAAAGAAGGAAATACACAGAGACTGCTGCAGTGCGACACTTTTTTCCATCAGCTGGACAAGCTAACTAAATCTCCAAAACTTTTCTTGAGGAATATTGCTTTGAATCAACAAGAATTACCAGCTCAGAACTGTTTTCTTCTAATCTTTACTAAGATTTCTCTTTGATGTGTGACAAAAACTCAGCCATCACTCAGATTAGTAGATTTCTTGTGGAATGATCTGATGGAGATCTTTCTGGATTCAGTAATGCTTAACTATTTGATTCAAGTTAGCAAGCAAAGTAGACAAAACTTGTTTGCTTCCTTCCCCCCCCCCCTTTTATTTTGGCTTTTTAAACATACAGTTCCAAAATTAAAATTAACCTAATTTAAAGAAACTGTCCCTGTTCAGCATATTAGAAATGGGCTTAATATTCTGCTGAATGGAAAAGGATTTAAACACATTAAAATGCTTACCAGCATTTTGGTCCCAGGTTGATATTGCCTTCTGAGACCTCTGCTTAGGCTAATTAAGCCCACCAAACACATTTACCATATCAAATGGATTCATGAAACACTGCTGAATGAGCAAAGTAGCAGTCAAACTTACTGCAGCTGATTTTTATTTAAGCAGAAGGAAAGTAGACACAAGCTAAGGCAGCAACAGGCTCAGCCACAACATTGGATTCAAAAGGGAAGCATTTGCATATTCCTGGTCATAGAGATTTTTCTCACCAGCAACCCTTTAACAGGGAACTTATCATGACTTATTTTGTCTTTTACTGGCCAATCAGCCATGGACACATGCAAGGAAGGGTGAGTCCACACACTGAAGGTGATAATCCTTTTTAAGAGATTCTCTTCTTGAGTAAGGTCAGTGTGAAGCAAGAATGACTGTCCTGTAATAGCACTGCAAAACTAGTGATATCAAAGCCAACAGTACTAAACATGACCCCCAAGACAGCTTTACATATGGAGTTAACATGGGCCCTATATTTGCCTTGCAGTGCTTTAAATAAGACAAAAAGTACATGTGCTTATTAGTAATCATTGCTGTGACTATAGTTCCTTATCATTATTTTATTCTTTTTAAGGGGATTTGTGCTTTCTTTTGACTCACCTAATATCTATTTCAGGCATCAAATCTGACAAGACATTAGATTTGTATCTCAATTCTCTTATTCCTTGGGAAGATACAACAGCTGAAAATTTTCAGTTCTGGTCAGTAACTGCATATTGGAGGGCAAAACCTCTGTATTTGCATTTATAATGATTATGCTTTAAAGTTTAGACTGGTTTGCTGCATATATGTAGAAGGTGATAAATGCTGATGTAGCAATGTGGATATGTGGTACTTGCACAAATGTTATCAGAAGTATTGATGTGTTTCATCTAAAAGGCATTTGATAGACATGTGAGCAGCTAGCTGACCTTCAAGACATCTCATGCTGAAGAATTCTGGACCCTACTACTCTCTGATGGTAATGAAAGAGGTGAGTGAGGGCCAGGTGGCAGAAACATGTAGGCATTGTTTATAGGTGTACAGGCTAAACTTAGTATTTAAAAAACACATTAACAAAGGGAGTAATAGGCAACTTACAGAAAAATTCATCTGGAGTACAGAATATGTGGTGAATGAATCTGCAGAAGGCAACAACATGACCTGTGTGCATCACTTTCAGAGGCAGCTTTTCTAGGTTTCCTGACCACATCTGATCTTTTAGTCTGAAATCTCTTAATGGTGGACACTTCTGAGAGACTAAATTGGATAAGAATATTGTTACTTACCTTGAAAACACCGTGAAATATATAAATAAAATAAATCCAAAATTGTTCTGAGAAATAATTTCTCACAAACTCAGTGCTCTACTGTTCTCAATCAGCTCAATTCTAAAGAAAACTTAAAAGGAGATGCCATTCCACCACTCACCACCAAATATATGCATTCTACATGACATCACTAAGAAATAATGATGCTAACAGACTTAAGTTTGCCATTAAGGACAACTTCTTACAGCTGCTTGTATAAAATTATAGAATAATATTTCAAGGTAAATATTATACTCTACCAGGATTTCAGAATTGAGAATAATTATACACAGAGAAAGTCTTATAAGGTGCTTTTTCACTTTGCCTTGTTCAGCAATATTTTACTATAGACTGTTAAACACAAGGATGTGGATACATATTACTTATCAGTATGCTAAGTTTGAGTGACAAAGGCAGGAAGCAATACTTTACATTTATAATAATATTTCTTATACTCTCTCCTTATTTCTCTACTGCTGTCGATGATTAGTAGCACCATACTAAAAAGTATGATTTAAAATGGCTGTGGTCATGCTCTTACCCAAACCCACATCTTTTTCTAGATGAGAACTCCAATTTTTAATGTCCTCTTTTAATTTATTTTCAACTGATGTCAGCAAAAACTCTCTCAGAATGTCCAAATTTACAGCAACTACAGGTAAAATGCATATCTCTGCCTGCAGATTTCTACTTCTTCAATTCAGCTGCTAAGGGGTAAGGCTTTCCAATGTTTTCTTAAAGAAGTTACAGAGGGAACAAAAAAAATCTCTCTCCCTTTTAAAGCTGTTTTATCTTTATACACAGTGGGCTTTCTTTGTTAAAGCAAAATGCAATCTTAGGATTCCACTGTTTTTGGTGAAACTGGTGCAACTGTAACACATATCATCACCATCACCTCACTTATGTCTTTGCACATCCTGCAAAGTCATGGATATGCAGATCTGAAAAATCATGGATTACAAAAGTGCTAGATATTTTAAAAGCAAATAAACTAAGGGATCAGGAACCCAGGACTCCAGTAACATCTGCAACACACATTGCAGCCTTATTTTTATTCATCTCTTTCGACCCTGCTTCCTGGATGCTCATCTGAAACACCATTCCCATTCCGCTGTTGTCACAGGGTGGTCAGACATCGATCCTGAGTGGGACAATACCTTGGCATCTAACCTGTGCTTTTAAAACGTTCATCTCAAATTCTGTCCTGAAGCACAAATCACCAGCCATGTGTTCTTGAACAAAGAGTTCACATTTTACCTTGTGCATGTTATCCACATAACAAAGAAACATCTACGTATGGATGTTATCTGGCTTGTAAAATCAAGCTCATCAATATAATTATGCAAGAAACTTTGGATCTGTGCCAGTCTCTTCTAGTGAATGTGGAAGGAAGTCATGAAGAAGCAGTCCGTGATCATGTGTTGGTATACTATAGGACAACTGTAATCTGCCTTTTCCTGACTTTCAAGTACTTGATTATTCCAGATAGAATATAACTCTTTTAACACAGATCTCTGCTTGACAGGTATTTTTTTC
This sequence comes from Coccyzus lansbergi, assembly GCA_033558105.1. Taxonomy (NCBI): domain Eukaryota; kingdom Metazoa; phylum Chordata; class Aves; order Cuculiformes; family Coccyzidae; genus Coccyzus; species Coccyzus lansbergi. The sequence continues at coordinate 1,167,848 of JAUMJK010000128.1, forward strand.
TTAAGTGTTTTTTTTTAATTTAATTTCTTAGGTCTGTGGTGGTTGAGACATATTTTTTTTAAAAAAGAAGAAAATAGAGCCACAGTTATAACATGGCCTTGAAGTGCTACACAGATTTCTGCCATTTACACGACAAGGCACACCGTTTTATTAGCTGTCAACAGATGGTCATTATTCTTAGAGTGGAAGTAATCTGTTGGGGGTGTGTACAGTTTGCAAGTAGATGAAAATGGCACAGGTGTGCATTTTTTCCCCCATGAAGATTCCAAACAAAACAGGAAAATGGTGATTTTTTTAAGAAATAATCTTTCACTTCAGGCAGAATAAGGCAGAACTTTCCCTGGTGAAGAGAACACATCTTCAATCTAAATTTAATCTCTGACAAATACCAAGAAGGAAAGGTGGTGAGAGCTTTTGAGAAACACTGACAAGTATCTGACAATGGAAAATATCAGGCAAGTATCAACTCTTGTATAATAATTCCTGACTTAAGTTGTTCTCTTGAAATCTACTTGCTTGAGAAGAATGCAGAAGATTTAAATTATGGATGCACAGTGAAACTCCTACATCCAGATGATGAGAAATGACTGAGGACTATGTAAATGAAATAGGTGAAATATTCCCCCCAAAAAGCTTTAAAAAATAGTCATGTTTTCCTATGAACTTCTCTTGGATACTCTCTGCAAATCACAAAGGAGAAAAGTGGATTGTAATCTAGAAATATGAAACAACTTTCTTAGACTTAGGCTTCCTTTGATGTCATGAGTTACAGAACAGCAATTGAATATCCCCTGCATGACAAGGGATCAAAGTACATCTGTTTACCCCACCGAATAGTGTTTTCACCACTGTCAATTATTATTACAACTATTCATTTTAGTGCTAATGATATGTTTGACCCTCCATTGGACAGAACAGTAAAAGGGAAAAGTTAGGCAGTTTACATCTTAAAAATATACTTTTAGGACTGTGGGAATCAGAGATGGAGAGATATTATGCATGAAGGTGTTCTTTGAAGTTCCAGCTCAATATTTGGGGCTCTTTATAAGAGAAAGTATGTTGTTCAGATATGTTTAAACATGGGATAAGTCTTTTACAACCTCATTTATTGTTGTTACATGATGTAGTTCACTTATTGCTATTTCCACTAGTTTTACATGAAATACAAAATATAATATTTATATGGTGTAATTATTCTGAAGTGTAACACTTTGTCCATAATAATGTCTCAGACTACATCTTTTAAAAACAACACTCATCTTAGGGGTGTCTACCAAGTCAGAAATTAATTCAATATCTTTTCAATGTGTAAGAAATCTATTTCTATTATATTTAAAGCCAAGATAAAAAGAAAGGTGCTTGCCAAAAAACTGCATAGATAAGATTCTGCCAGCATGTCCATTAGGAAGTTTTACTATCAAGTATTAATAGTAAATGAATGTTATACAAAAGAGTAGTGGTTACATGTGGACAATAACTGGTTTTACATCTCCAGCATACATTATCAATTAGATTTCCTTTCAGCCAATTAGAACATATTGTAGTCTTGACCTTTATTGAATAAATGTGTCTATTAAATGCAGGAGCAGAAAACAAACACATGAAAATGAGAAGCTGTATTTTTTTTCACCTACAGTAAAACTGTTCCTAATTATGGTGTTACACCAATTAAAAATAAATTTCTTCTGTTTGAATCCCTAAATGTGAGATCTTACACCAAAAGGCTTTATTTTTTCTTCTTATTTTCTTAGTAAATCATTTAAAATCTCTGAAATCAGGTAGCTGCAACAAAAACTCAGGCTAATCCTTAAAGCCACAAGCAATATTGGCTGAATTTCTATAATGTGCTGTTGCAGGTTCCTGTGTTCCAGTAGAAAAAAAACCTGTGGGAGATTTAGGCTAGAGATTAGGAGGAAGTTTTTCACACAGAGGGTCGTTGGGCATTGGTATAGGCTGCCCAAGGAGGTGGTTGATTCACCTTCCCTGGAGGTGTTTGAGGCACGGGTAGATGAGGTCCTGAGGGACATGGTTTAGTGTTTGATAGGAATGGTTGGACTCGATGATCCGATGGGTCTCTTCCAACCTGGTGATTCTATGATTCTATGATTCTATGAATATGGATATGTTTCTGATGAGATAGAGGACATCTGCAGGGCAGGGATTGAAGGCTGGACAACGGTCCTTTGCTGTATGGTGGAATCCAGCTACAGCCACAAGCAGGGAGCCATCAGTGAAATGTCAAAAAAAGGCAATCGAGTGCAACACAAGAAGAGTGAAAACTGCTACATGTCCTTCGAGTCTTACACTACTGAGTGCTGCAGGAAGGCCAACTGTGAGTCAGTCTTGTGGCTACACATGTCCTTGGGTTGTGGAAGTTGTGGAATTTCATTGCTCACATGGAAGAGTCATGAGGCCTGCTGTAGAAGTCCCCAGGAAGGGTAATGGTGCTACAGAGCAACTCTCAGCTTACAGGCCTCCTCACTCAGCCCCCGCTCACTCCAGACCAACAGCTACAGCCATTTCTTCAAAAATATATACCTGTCAGTGGAGATGAGTTCCTCATGGCAAGATTTCCAGGCAAAGGAGAATTACTTATGAAAAGTTATATTGCCTTGAGTAGGATCAGTCCCTTCATTTGCAATCCGTTTAAAAAACTCTCAGCTAAAGGCCAATTCTCATTGGCATCAGAGGCGTTGAAAATTAATTATGTCCACCATGAGAAACTATAGACCTAGTGGGAAGTAAACCAGTAAAGTTGTTTTCTGAGTGGCCTTGGGGAAAACAGTGGGAAGTTGCTGGTGAGTGGAGCTTTTCAAGAATTAAAAGGACACGAGAAATCCCAAATTAACTTTAAAACACATAAGCCTGTCAGTGCCACACGCTCCTTCTAAAAAAATGAATTCTCTAAATGTCAGGTTCTTGGCATTGATTTTGTTAGGACATAGAAAATTTAAAGCAGGGAGAGGTATGCTTCAGGGATATTTTACATCAGGCACACCTCTAATTTGTTAATGGGAATTATTATTTACTTCCTGGGAATAAGAAGTGTAATAAAGTCTGATTGCTGCCTATAATGAGCATAGTGGCCCTTCACACTTTGGCCCAGGCTCAGCTTTTTAATTTTTCTGGGCTGAGGTAAAGCCTGAGCTAAAAAAGCTGCTGTCAGGTCTTGCATGCACCAGAGCAAGAAATGCTTGGAAATACTTTGTCTTCTCCTTACTCCCAGTTAGGTAAGTGAAGATACAGTAAAATTTTTCTGAAGGACACTATACTTAAGAATTCAAAGAACCTGTGAAAACTGAATATCTCTGCCTTCTTCTTAGTTTCAGTAAGCAGTAATTTACCATGCCATCTTCCTTTCTGGATTACATATTTTCATTATAAGATCATCTCTTATCATACTGAAGGTTACCTCCACACCAGCAGCAGCAGAGGAAGATGTTCATGCATCCCCTCTAACATGTCTTGCTGAGAGCTGTTCTAGTTTGTGAGATGAAAGCTTCCCGCACCATAGGGATTAACAGGGAAGAGGGCAGAGTACATGCTTGTTGAAAATGAGAAGTCCTTCTTGTACTGCTAATAGTACTAAACTATTTTTGCTACACACAGGCATTATATTTAGCCACTCAGTTTTGAACATGAGGGATGAACAAATCTATAAATGGTTAAAACTGTATAGCTTTACAGCTATTACATGATTTTTCACAGTACTGCTGACAATGTTGGGTGTTACAGAAGCTGCATCTTGATCAGCTGTGCAGCAGGAACAAGGAGAGCTTTAGGAAAACTTACTTTACTTGTCTGTGAAAAGCTTACATCTCTAATACTGTTTTAAGATGTATTAGATTCACAGCTGCACCACTTTTGGTACATCTGCCATTTTGGAAATCTTACTTCAAATTCTCCAAAATATTCAAGTGAAATTCCAGGCAAATTTAGTGCTAATCCTCAAAACATACCTGAGTTCAGACACAGAAAACAACATGCACCTGACAAGAGAGTAAATCCTCAAGTTAGGCTATAGCTCAGTGGGGCTGTATGTACGCACCTGGGGTCTAGATGAATTTGTTTGCTCTAAAATAGCTCTTTCCAGTTATATCAGCCCTGGATAGAAAGTGTCAGCTCTAGAAATATCAAATACCTGTGGTGTATTATCAAATTAATGGTATGCAATTAATGATGATGGGAGAAAGCAGCTTCAATTGCCTCCACTGGGAATTCTTATAGACTGCCAAGATTTGACAGATATTAATTGAATTTAATAAAAGTCACAGCAGGATAGCTGAGACCTTAATTACAAACATGCCAATACTCAGAGGGCTTGAAAGATTTTGGTCTGTATACAATTATTATTAGCTTTCTTATTTTTAAAAATTAAAAAAGAAAAGGAAAGGCATTAAAAATAGAAACTGAGATTGTGGGAAAAGGAATAGAGATGGGAATTAATTACAATATACATGTTTATGCTTTTATGTACTTTTTAAAATTAATGCCTGGAGAAGAACATGATACCTTGTGACTACTTTTAAAAGACTTTATAAGTCTCTTTTTTTAACCATCCTTGCTCAGCTTTATATCCCTTACAAATCTGCCATGTACCATCAATTGCTTGATATGCTAAACAAACAGCATCCTCCACTTTGGCACTTCATTCTAAAATTATTGACCTTAGCTATGAATATGTCCAGTTAACCTGAGGTAAAATCACATACGATTTTCATATTTTCATTTAGTTTCCCCTGTTGTCTGGTTATCTATTCTCAGGTTGTGCTACTTGTGTAGGAAGAGCAGGCTACCTGACATGTCTGAGGAGTACCTGCCACCAACCCAGTCCTAAAAGCAGGCTTTTCATGAAGAGTGACTTCAGGAATCTGCTACACAAAACACTACAAACAAGGATTAAAAAAACCTGTTCAGCACTGCATCTGCATGTATTCTAAATGCATCGTACATGACCCAGGGAAGTGATTTGACCTGAGTGTTAGAGGGTTGTTTTGTTCCTTGCTGCAGTGACTTTTAAAATTTCTGGACTGTAGAACCAGGATCTCTGAGTTAATTTAACTCTGGCTTTATAAATTGATGTATTACTATGAAATCTGTCTCTGTGTCTGGCAGCACCATTTCCCAGGTCCTTAGCCCAATGATCGTCTTAGTGTACATGTATTGCAAGGTAGGGTCCCTGCTTCAATAGGATTTATCTAGCTAATACAACCCCATAGTAATAACACTGAGGTCTGAGTTTTCAAGTAAATTAAATCCTTTTGGAATAAATTAGTTTCAACAGGGCTTACAGAACTGTAGCATGTCTAGCAAGACCTGGGAAAATATTTGTAGAGACAGTTGGTGGTGACAGTCACTCAGTGCTCTGAACAGCTTCCACACCATAGTCCCAAGAAAATATGTAAATAAGAACCAGGAATATGGGAAGTATGATTAAACAGCAAACTTCAGACGCTTCTTTTTCTGTTTTGTTATTTGCAAACTATAGGTGTATTATGTGGTTATGCCACAATCAGTCAAAAGTCTTGTGTACTTAGTTAGTATTAGCCACTTCTTGTAGCTATGTAGCTATATTTGAAAGGATAGAAAGATACTGCTGAAGTAATCTGGAGATATAAAGCAATGTGTACAAGTACTAAAATTAGTGTTCACTAGAAAGGATGCTCATTCTTCAGGAATTAACAAAGTGAACTTTTGAACTCACTAGGTTCTCTGTGAACACCTATGTAAATTTCCACTTAAAATGTGTTTAAATTGCCTACTGTTTATGTTGTAAAGCACTGACAAATGAATTTTGGCCATGTATTTGTGCCAAGAGTACTGACTTGTGATTGGATTTTCCTTTTTCTAGCTTGAGTTTTACATTAATGCATCCGTGCTGACTTTGGTAGTCATTTTCCCTTGCTAAATTAAAGGCTCAAACACATCTAGGAGATGCTGTTTCTTTTTCTAGACAGCTACAGGATTTTCTTGATGAAGAGAAAAAGTAAATCTGTATGTCATCGACCCAAGAACAGCAATTTAACGAATGGCTTTCCCCAGAGGCAAGGTGCACACGCTAAAAAATATACAAAGTATCCAACAACCTAGTTCAGGTCCCTTTGAGACTTCAAGAAGTGTAAAAGCAAAACAAAAGATCCTGCTTGTATCAAAAAGTATCTTGAAATAAATACCAGTTTTTAGGAAGGCTTACAAAAGAGAACTTCATCTTTTCCTTTGTTTATACCCTTCTTTATCCCCCTGCCCCCAGCTCTTTTAGTCTGAGAGAGCTTATACTTGTTATTGACAACGAGATAGATACTCTTTTAGGCTTTTCTTCTTTGGAGCACTGAAAATCAGCCACTGATATGTTTATTTGAGAGCTGAGGCTGGGGCAGAGAAAATAAACACTGTCAATATGTTTGGTGTTAAGGTGAATGGCATCAGGTCCTCCGAGTTTGACTTGTAAAGCCTTGGCAACTACATTGCTGTGTGCTGGTGTTTTAGCAGGCTGTAGACTGGCCTTTAAAAGGAAGGGAAAAGTACATGATGTTTGTACAGCTGAAAACAAGATGAAAAACCACAGGCCCCTTCTCACACTCCATTAGACTCTAAAGTCCATGGAGTACTGCACTCAACACATAAACACTCAGTTTGTGGAAAACTTTCTCAATGTGTGAAAGAAGGGAACAAAGCCTGGAGTCAGAACAATGAACATCTATGTATGAAGTGAGCAGCCAGTGCAAAACGCAAAGGCAATGCTCATTTAAACAAATAGCAGATACAGGAACACATTAATCACATTAATAACTCACAATAAGAACTCAAGGGAATGTGCTTTCATATTCTGAGCATATTATGATGTGCGTGGTCTATAGATGACGCAGTTATTCTTTTTTCCTAACTTTTTATGAATGGAAATAAGTAATGGCTCTGGCATATGCTGGCAGAGACGTTGGCATCAGCAATAGGGGGGCCTGGTTACACACGTGCTTTACTGGTAACTCTTCTGCTGTAATATTTTGTAAGAGTATAGTTAAAGAGGCTCAGCAAATAAGCATGCAAACTTGGTATGCAGTTGTGTATATTAGAGCCCAACTGTCTGTATTCCAGTATGTTATAGAATAACAAAATAGAACTGTCCTGTGTTAATACTTTGCTACAGAAAACATAAGATATAAGGAAAATGGTAAACAGGGGAGTTAAATTCTGCTGTAAAAAACCCTCTTATTTTGTAAAGAACAGCAAGAATTTTTTTGTTTCTTGCTCTTTGAATCATCTGGGAATATTTAGCTACAATTTTCCAGAACACAACAGGTTATGAGTCAGATGTGCAATCAAAACCATGATATTAAAATTATGCTGTATAAAGCCTTGACCTTAGGACTAGCAGGAAGGTGACAGCTGCAGTGTTTACAGTGTTTGCAGCTGGATGAACAGTCTGAACAAAACAGCTTTAACTCTCCGGATTAAAGATTAAAAGCCTTATTATTATTATTCAGGCATCAGGATTCTTTCAATACCATACTTGTCAGTATTCCAGAGCACTCCACGCCTGCAAACAAGTAAGATCTTTTTCTCTCAGCTAGCAAATTTATTTAGATAAGGAGGATCAGCTGTTTAACTTGCATGGTTATATTGTGTCAGTGGAGAGTTTCATAATGTATGGCCTCTTGTTCAATTATAGCACTTAACCAGGGTTAAGGAACTTGACAAAAGGGAGAAAATATCCCTAAATCCTACTAGATGCTGTGAAGAAAGGAAAGGTGAAGTTTAACAGGAGTAGCAAGGCAGGAAGTAACCACAGCTGGGAGGAACCAGAGTAAGAGATCCAAGGAAGAGATTACTTTGGGTTTCAAAATGCTTCTCTCTTACCCTGTGGGGCTCCATTAACAACAGTATAACTACCGATTACATTAAGTCCAATTAAAACCTACAAAGAGAGAAAATGGAGCTTATAAACTTGCCTGTTGGTAGATAGTTGCGGAAAAAACTAAATTGTGGCTGACGAAAGGAACTTCAGTTGAGATTTTTCATGGTTGGTGATATCTTGAATATGTTTTTCAACGCTGTATGGTACCTGCTTTTAACAGGAAAATTTCATGAATGGTTTAGGGTTTGATCTTGAAGAATGAAATCTGACTTGGGTTTGCACCTCTTTCTTTAGCTTCACACGTCATGAAAGCCAAAATATGAAAATGCACATTTCCTAAATCACACACTTCCTTGGCAGGAAGTCCATCTCAGATTTTCATTAATATCAAACAGGCAAATATAAAATTCTAATTACTGTGCTGTAATGTATTACTTTATGGTTGATGTTATTGTAGTCTAGTTGGGTTTACTTTTTTTACAGGCACTCATTTCTTGGGGTGCTCTAGTAAGCCATCTCTGAGGCAAATCGTCAGCATAATTTAGGAGACGTCTAAGACATTCATCTTAAGAATCTATCCCAGTTAGCAGTACAGACAAGATTGCATCAGGGTTAATTTCCTCCCTCTCACACATTTTTCGATGCTATGTCAGCAGTCTGTGTTCCCTAAACAGCCTCATACTTCAAGAGATATGGTATGTACCTTCAGTTTTATGTCATACAAGCAACATGTTGATGGGCTGCAGCTTGAACCTCATGTTATTTCAGATGCACTGAAATGAGATCTCCTCCCTCGTGTAAGGCCACATGAGCCCAGAGGAATCCAAGGGCCAAGTAATATGTATCAAGGACTTAGCCAGTGAGCAATGGAGGGATCACACACTAAACAACGTGAGCATTCATGCCACCCAATCCACTGGATAATAATAACTCCCTTGGCACCCCGACTATTGAGATCAAAATGCTACTTGATTGGTCAGTGACCACTGCAAGTGACTCTGGGACCAGCAGTGTCCCTTACAGTGACATTGAAAACACTGGCATATAAACTCTCTTCAGACTAATTTTGGAGTTTTAGAAAGCAAGCAGCCTTTAACCAAGCCTGGGCAACATGAACGACTGATTTCCATCAATCACGTACAATGAGAAAAAAGCTGGGGACAGAGTATATTTCCCACTTACAGGCATACATATAAATTTTCCCAGAAATCTTATGCATGTTCTATTTTTTTCCAAGGTCTAATTTTAATGTTATTATGAAAATTCACAACAGTCAAAACTCTTGCTAATTTGGAGCTCATTCCAGGTCTCTGCCTGACCTTGCCTTTAACAGAGAAAGAAAGTCCAAACAGGGGAGATTATAGAAAAGACATCTGCTCAGCACAAGATCATACTTCACACAAGATGTTATCATCTTCAAAGAATAAACAGTGTTGGGAAAAAACACTGTCTGAAACAAAACATGCTATTAGACAAAGAAAATATGCTATCAGAGGGACATTCTGTCTACCTTTCTAAAAACATAGTTACTTAGATGAAACATAATTCTACTTTAGCTTAAATCAAAATATTCCACTTTTTAATAATAATAACTTCTTGTATTGACAGAGGTAAGATGCAGCATCTTTCCCTCCCACCCTGAGACTGCTGAGGTGTGAGGCTTTGCTTCTCTGTGTTAGTTTTTATGACTTTATTGTGAGTCTAATAACATGTTTTTTTGTTCATATTGTAGCAATTGCAGTTACAACATGTTTTTTAGCTGTCATGTTTCCAGAAATGTTTTGAAGCATGAGGAATTTAATACTTAGGCATGAAAAAAACCAAATGTGAGTGAATTTATTTTGATGCATAGATATAATAATTTAAAATGTTCTCTATTTGGAGTTTTGTCCAGAAACAAAGCTTTATATATATATATAATAACACGAAGTATATTACAAAGGTTTTAAATAGCTTTTTGTTTTCGTTTTGCATTTAGTATTTCAAATTCATTACACAAAAAAGTCAAATTTGCACCAGACCTCTCATGATTACCTTAGGTTCCTAACATACTAAGAGTCTTGAAATAGAAAGGTATGCAAAGCAAATATTATCTGAGACAATATACATGAATCCACATCTTAACACATATTTTTACATTTTGCAATTTAAGATACACAGTTTTGTTTAAGTACTCCAGGAAAAAAATCTAAAGAAACAAGTGGCATTTGCTGAATAAAGTTTAAACATTTTTGTAATGTACCTCCCTCACTGCTCCCTCCTCTTTCTCTCCCTCACAGTATTAAGTCTGTAACACAGAAATCCTCACATTCTCCAGATGGTAGCATAAATTTTCAGGTCAAGTGATATTAAAAATAGATAATAGCCCAGACCTCATGAGTCTCTACAGAAAGACTAAACAGTCACAATAGGGAATATCATTGTTTTGGTTTTCTTTATGAGGTTTTATGTACTCAGCTGTTTCTTCACCATGCTCTCAGTGCAGAGAGACCCTGATCATTCTAAATTCCAGTTCCACCTCACTTCCTACCCTTTATACTTTCTAAGCCCCATGCCACACAAGTCAAGGGAAATATATCCACACAGCTGCACCATCAGCTCCTAATGTGCTCTCCACTGTCAAAACTCCCGCTCTGCACTTCAGAGTATTTATAACCAGCAAATGAGTTCTTGAATAACCTGCTCTCACAACTCCTTTGGAGCAACACAGTCCACTCTGGGGCATTTCTCTGTTCTGACTAATGGATAGAACCTCTCCAAAAGTCCACTGATAATAAACAATTAAGCACAGGAAGTTTTGGAAGTGTGCCACAATAAAATATAACTTTGGGTAATCATATTTTGTAGGCAGTCAGTAGCCGCCAGCTAAGCGATTGTGCTTGTGTTGGATGGTTACTCAGCCAGTTTATAAAGGACTATTAAAAAGTTATGAGAGTAGCTTCAGGGGTGACACAGAGCCCTACCAGCTAGTTCAACTCTTATATCTGGATCTACTTTGGCCAGATCTTAAATAGACATCTCTCACATGGCCATGGTTATTTGAGCTTCAGAAAAGTAGTTTTTTGAACATGAAAGCTGCTTTTCACACCAAAGTGGAACTGGCTAATAGCCAAACTATGTACATGGTTCATATTTACATAGTAATAAGATTTGGGGAAAGGAAGAAGCTCTGTGGCATATCAGTTTCCTTTGACCCGTATGCTTAGACATATTTTTTTATTGTCAGTACCTACTTGGTATTTATTATTTTTTTGAAAACACTGAAGATAATGATCATTCTTTTATAATGTTCCCTTCCAGTGGGATGGATATGCCATTCACTCACATGTGCTAAGTGGGGCCATTAGATGACTGTCTTCAAAAAAATTCTCCTGATCTAAACCTGGACATTAATATACAGATGGCCAGCACATAACAGAATGGAAGTGGAGTTTCCTCCTGGAATATTCCTTTTTCTGTTTCCATATCACATACATAAACTTAAGATATCCAATCTGTGACTTCCAGGGTATGGGTAAGGGAGAGCACATGAGCCTTTAGAGGTGTTCATCAAGGCTTCAAACAGCAGAAAGTTACCCACAATGCAACTGAACTGGCTCAGCAAGTTAGATCTACTCTGTGACAGTGCAGGACTACATCTCTGAGCAATCGTACATGATGTGGTTCCATATGTATCAGGTACAATTCCATTTCCATGAGTCACATGGTAATACCACAGTGCTCTCAAGAAATTATGCTGTGTCCCCAGCCACAATAATAGTCATAGCTCTGTTGAAATGTAGTTGTAGGATTTTTCAATATGTATTCTATATGTTATCACCATATAGCACTGTCAACTCTGCTGAATTGCCTTATGTTCCTCCTCTGTTTAAAGCTATTTGAGTTGATATTTTCCTTAAATGCTTTTTACCAGGTAGCTTTTCTTTACTGTTGTTGTTCCTATAACAGAGTGACACTCACAGTTGTAGCTACCTGCTCCTAAGCCCATGTTTTTATTCACTGTCTTTGTAGCTACACTTGAGTTCCTGTTACACGATGCACAAAGCAACATGTAGTGCTCCAGGTGTGGTCACAACAGCCCTTTGTACCAGGACATAGTTATCTGTTGAGATCTGTGCTCTATTCCTTTATTTATGCATTCCCATGTTTTGTTTACTTTCCTAACTGCTACCAGACATCAGGTTGCTGTTTTCAAGCATCTGTCCACAGTCATCACCAAATCCTTTCCCTGATGAGTGTTTTGCAGTCTGTCACTGCAGAACATACTTTCTACTGGTTTTGTAAACACTCCTCTTGTTATTTTCTGTTTATGTAATAGCCTGGTTAATCTCCTCTATCTATGCTTGCCTTTTATTCTAGGTTTGATTCATCTCTTTCCTAAGAATAGAAGCAGCTCTTCCTGTCTAATAGCCCACTGTTTCATCTGTTCATCCTTTTATGACATACAGAGTAGGTTTAATGTTAAAATTCAGTGTCAGTGACTATTATACAAGTTAACTCTGTCTTATCAATAGTATTTTAATCTTATTTGAGTTTTCATTAACTCCCATAGCTGACTATTTCTATGCCTGATTGTAGTATTTTTGCTATCAAATCAAATGTATGAAATCACTTTTGGCATACTTAGTACTTTAAGTTATTTATTGCTCTTAAGTAATTGCATTAGCAAGGGAAAGTAGCTCTGAGTGAGACCTATAGGTAGAGAAAAGGCATCTGAAACAAAAGGATTAAATTTGTGTGGTACTGGGGAAACACAAGGTTTGATGAGAGCCTCTTTAGCATTTGGAGGTTTTGAGACACATCTAAGGATTCTCATTACGGCTACTTCAAGTTCTTTAGTAATTCAGTTTTGCATAGATTAACAGTTCAGGACCAATTTGAATCTGCCTCAGTAAACAGCAGTACTGTTCACAAATTGACATCAGTATTTAAGAGAAAATCGTATGTGGGAAGTAGCTGGAAATTTGTAGCAGAAGTTTATCATTATCATAGTTTGTATATCTCTTGAATGTTATGCTTCTTGTTACATGGAAATGAATAAATCAGAATCAATCACATGGAAAACAGGCTACCTTAAAAATCCTCTGTTGGATGTTTCCCTTCATGACACCAGAAGTTTAGTGGGTGCCAGAGAATCTGCTGGAGGAGAAATTTGAGTATAAGAAGAAGAAAATACAGATACTCAGCTTAGGATCAATTTTAAAATATGAGTAGTACCCGGTTTTGAAAACAGACTCTTTTATCATTATTAATCTCAGCATTGAGAGCAATGTTGTTCCTCTACTAATTGGGCCTCATGGTTTTGTAATATCCAGTTACTGGATTTTGTTTCAAAGAACAGAATTTTGTTTTGTAAAGGGTTTTGACATTTAGCTGTATTAAACTGGCAAAAAATCTGGAACATTAACATTTTCCAGAAGTCAAATTTTCAGAATGTCTTCTTGTTTTGGATTGATGGTTCTTCATTTGACAACATGGAAATATTTAATTTTCTTATGGTTTGTGTGGGTTGCATTTTGATCATATGTTACATTGGTTTGAAGTAAACTAAGAAAAAGTAAATGAAAAGTTATTTCAGAATAAAAATGGAAGTGTTAAATTGTGAATGTAGCTTCAAGACATGTTTTGGAATTGTAAGAAATGCTGTTTTCTTCAGAATAAAATCCCAGTAAAACAAACTGTTTCTGTCAAAACTGCATATTTTCACAAACCAAATTTGCCTCAGTGTTTTTACTAATAAGTTTTACAAGATTTAAATAATTTTATTTAATCCTGAACCTTAGGCAAAGAAGGACAGTCTGGCTTTTGAGACAGCCCTTGAACAACTATCCCCCTGGCATCCCTTGCATAATTATTTCTTCTGATTGCATTAGCAAACAAATGAGAAAAAGTTACCAACTTGCTTTCCCATATGCTTGAAAATTTGATAAAACAGGCAGAATAAGATAACGAGAGAGGCATTCAAACCAGAAATAATCTGGCAAGGAGGGCAAGAAAAAAAATTCTTATGCAGAAATTTACTTGCTTTCCTTTTTTTTTTTTTTTTGTCTGAGCCTTTCTGTTTTTGTTTACATGCTCATAATTGATGTCACCTGTCACTTTCATACCCTCTCCAAATTTCAGATTCAGCCCCCAAAACATGGCCAGATTTTCGTAGTGACTTCACTAAGATCTACAAGGTTATAACACTCAAACTGCTTAACTGGAAGTCTAAATGCAGATTTAAGTTGAAAGAGAACAGGAGTCATATAGAGTTTAGGAAATACCTGCTGACCCCAACAGGTACAGCCCCACAGAGAATGTACACAGAAAATCCATATCCACAGAAAAGTCAGATAAGCCTCAAGAATGTTTAAAGAAACAGTAAGCATGAAAACAGTTGTATAAAGACACAATATTCAGGAATTTATTTTTTTGTTCAGTAAATAACAATTATTACGTGAATTTGCAGCCAGCTAGGAAAATATCAACCATTCTACAAATCTTCAGAGTAAAATCTATAAATCCTGGGGTGAAAGAATGAAAACAAAAAAGACAAAAGAGAGAAAAAAAGACAAAAGAGTTCAAGTGACTCAAGCCTATGACTTGAGCAAAGCACCACCTTGCAGTGACAACACTTAATATCCAAGGACTGAGCTTCAGAGAGAGATTTTGGCTTAACTTGGAACTGTTTTGACTCAGAGCTTAATTTTGTCTAGTTATTTCTGAGTCCTCAATGACTTTTGAGGATGGAAGGTTGAAGAGAAAGATTTAAGAGACTCCAGACTGCAAACATCAGTTGTGGAATACGACAGGGCAAGATTTAGCACTCTCAAAACGCCTGAAATGTAACTGTGCACTAGGGGGTGACCAATCATTTAAACAGTTTCTCCCTATTAAATATATGTACATATATATCGCACATATATCAGCCTAGTTTAGCATTTTAAAAGCCTTGACTACCATACCAAGGCAGCTTTGAAGCATGTACAACTCCCTGTAAAGACAGTGAACAAAAGGCCATTAATTATTTCATATGTACATCATGTAAATACATTTCATTTCATTATTTTTCTTTTTCTTTTTTATTTTAAAGAAAAGGGGGAAAAGGCTGCAGTACAAACAAATTCCACCTACAAAATATACATGGAAAAATTTTCATCTGTTTTATGTTTTGATAGGGTAGTCTCTATTTTGACTCCAGAGTGTGATGACTGTATAACTTCATGTGAATTTCATTTTTCCTGTCAAGGTACATTATTTTAAGGGTGACAATAACTTGGCTTCAAATGAGCTGAAACCATCATAGTGATAAATGAGTTTCTTGAGGAAGGATATTATACCCTGGGAATACACTTCGAAAGACCACACACCTCTGCTTAACCAAGCTTGTTAGCTTTACAACGTATTACAAATACTCCCTCTAATACACATGGTAGTGAAGAGACCTGAGCACTTGACTTTTGAAAATATAGTGTATGTTGCATGGGGAGATTAGTCGTGGTTTTCACACTGGCCTTTTGTGCCAGTCTGCTGTTTAACAGCTGAATGCTGTCTTTGGTCCCTTTCTTTTTCTGTGGATATTTTTTTAATTTTTAAATCTATTTTTTATGACAGATTCAAAAAATATAGGTCAGTCTTTGACTTCTAACTACAGACATGAGCAACTGTCTCACTTAATTACTGTGTAATTCATATTGTGATACAGGAGAAAAAATGTCAAGCTAAATATATCAAGTTTTAGAAGCATTTCTGGGCATCACTTTAACAGTTAAGGAAACAAGCTGCTGAACCTCACTGGGCATGTGAGAATCTTACTAAGTCATTTTTGTATTGCTACCCTGACATTTTATCTAACATAACAGAAACATGGAGAAAAAAAGCGTTCATAATAACCATTGGATGTTAAAGAGCACAACTCTTGTCCACGATGGAAAATAGTCATCATGCTGCAAAGTTTACTTCTGTTCTCCCAAAGCTTGTCAGAGTAACTGTTTGCTGAATCTTTGAGTTTCATCAAAGAACATCTGTGTGGTGCTTCATTGTATACTTCATGCAAGAACTTTAGAAAAGTTAAAAGTACAGCCAAAAACTAGGTTGGTTTTTTTTTAAAAAAAATTTATTTTCTTCTCCAAGAAGTTACCTGAAGGACTTGATTTTTCTTGTGATGAGATGCTTAAAGAATGGCAGACCTGGTGTGTTTGGTAATGTACTTTTTGCAGTGTTTTTCTGGACAGAAATACTGAATTAAGTGACAGATTCGTCAGAGATATCCAAATCCCTATTCCCATAGCACAACCTCTGACACATACTTTTCTCCTTTTCTTGTTCACTTAGTATTCCTCTATTTTCATGCCTTATGAGAGCTCTTCCAGGGCTAAGCAAGCCTAGACATACTGCAAATGGAACTCATCTGTCAGGTGCAGTTTTTCAGTGAAATTTCTCCTCAGCTGCTTGAAACCCATTTCAAATATTAACTACAGTGGGGTCTGAAAGCCTCACAAGTGCTCACTTCTCCATGGTAAATAAATACCAGTATTAAGGTATTGGAGCTGTCTCTGTGCTAGACAGTGTGAACCCAGTGGGGCTTGTCCACTTGCACATGTGGTGTTGGGATCCTGGACATGCTGCGTCATGTGATGGAAGCTGTGGCGACATACTGGCTCTTGCACAGTGGAGCTATGAAACCTCTCCAGGAGCACAAGGTGTCAGCTGGAATATGGAAGCTGTAGCATCATCCAAGGTCTGTTTCTGTGGTCCCAAACTCCATTATCTTGGCTGGTAGTGAACTGGTCATATTTGGAACCAAGGATCCTGCTTCCAAGGAAGCTTTGAATATAAAGAGGGAGCAGCTCACCTATGAGGACAAGCTGAGAGAGTGGAGTTTGTTCAGCCTAGAGAAGATAAGGATCCAGAGGGACCTTATAGTAGCCTTCCAGTACCTAAAGGGAGCCTACAAGAAAACTGGGGAAGGACTTTTACAAGGGCACAGAGTCATAGGATAAAGGATAATGTCTTTAAACTGAAAGAGGGTAGATTTAGACTACATATAAGGAAGAAATTCTTTACTATTATAGTGGTGACATAGTGGAACAGACAGAAGTTGTGGATGCGGCATCCCTGGAAGCGGTCAAGGTCAGGTTGGATGGGACTGTGAACCACCTGATCTTGTAGAAGATGTCCCTGCCTGTGGCAGGGGTGTTGAAACTGCATGATCTTTGAGGTACCTTCAAACACAAACCATTCCATGTTTCATGAAGAGGAGCAGCTCTCTTGGTAGGATCTCTCCCTTCTGAACTGGAGGAAACCTTACAGTGACCTTTCAATACCTGAAAGGGGCCTACAAGAAAGCTGGGAGCGACTATTTACAAAGGCTTGTAGTGACAGTACTAGGGGCACTGGGTATAAACTGGAGAGGGGCAGAGTTAGACTAGATGTAAGGAAGAATTTCTTCATGAGGAAAGTGGCAAGGCACTGGAACAGGTTACCCAGGGAAGTTGTGGGTGCCTCATCCCTGGAAACGTTCAAGGTCAGGTTGGATGGGCCTTGGGCAGTTTACTCAGTGAGAGGTATCCCTGCCCATGGCAGGGGGGTTGGAACTGGATGATCTTTAAGGTCCCTTCCAACCCAAACTATTCTGTGATTCTATGATTCTACGACATCACTTCCATCAGCGAATGAAAACCCTCTCCCCCTATGCAGATCACCCCAAGCCCTTGCTTAGACAGATAGCTGGGAAACTGATGGCACTGGGAGAAGTGGAAAGGAAAGACACAGATCTGACAGAAAATATGGGACTGAAAGAGACCAATGGTGCAGGGGTTTGGCAGCCTGCCCTGCCCCCTCCTGGCTGCCCTTCAGGGGCAGAGTCCACTGTGCTGCTGGGTGCAGGAGGCACTTCTAAGCAGGCAGAAGGGGGAGATCAGGATTGTAGACTCATAGATGATTCCCAAACATAGAATTGGATATTAATCTGTCAAATCAAATGTATAATCTAAGAGGATTTGGGATGAGTGCAAACACTTCTCCTTTAGCACAAGCTATATATATATATGTGTGTGTGTATATATATATATACACACACACACATATATATACACACACATTAAAATATAAAAGTGTATGTGAATTTCATAGAATTATAGAATAATTTGAGTCAGAAGGGACCTTAAAAATAGTCTAGTTCCACCACCTTATCACAGGCAGGGACACATCCCACTAGATCAGACTGCTCTGATTAATAAAAAAAATTAATAAAAATTTCATTATATTAGGGGTTTTTTTTTGCCCATGAATAATGGGGCCTGCCCACAGCAGTGTGTGCCAGACATAACACAGGCAGGTGCTGTGCAAACATCCCACTGCAGCTCAGTCAATGCCCCTCAGTCCAGGCTGGTTACAATCTCAGGGCTCTCGTGATGGACGGAGTGGTGTTTTTATGAAGTGCATAAATGTCTTTGCCGCTCGCTCCCACTTGCCATATGCCGGGAGGTGGGATAGCAGAACACTGAGTCATTCTGCCCTGAGCGTCTGCTCTAACCCCAATCAATTAGCACCTGCTTTTCGGGGCCCAGCCTCTCCTGTTGCCCAGACGTATCTACGCAAGAACTTCTGGCCCACTCACACCTGCTTATGCAAGCCCTGCATGCCACACACAGACAGTGGGTGAAGCTGGGTCAAAAGTTAATTGTAAATCAAGCCCTTATTTTACCCAGTTTCATCCCACTCTCACTGAATAACAATTTTTGCATTGGCATGAAAGGTGGGCTGATGGCTGCCAGTGATTGGAGTGAAGGTTGCATTCATAAGGGCTGAGCTTCTGGTCAGAGAAAGGCTGCTCCAGCTCCATAGCTGGCGGCTGCAAGGGAAATATTGTCTTCTCTGCCAGGTTGTGCTGGGCTCAAAATGAAAGCCGAAATCTAGAGCTGCCCTGCAACTATTTGCTGTTGAAATGTTGAGGTTTTTTGTAAAGATGTAACAGGTGTCTTTTTTAAGAGAGCTGCCACCAATACTGACTGGTAAACCTCCAGATGTTTTCAGGGTGAGGATTTTTCCAGGAGTTAGCTCTCATCTTTGGTGTGAGAACCAGTAACTGGGTGCATAAGCTCTTGTAGGATCAGACCCAGAGGCTTCTGTGCTGTTAACTTCAAAGCATTACAGCATATGTTCAGGTAGTTCATCCAAAAAACATGCAGTTTGTGCGTTCTGAGGCTGCTTCATAATGCGAACTGAAGTGCAGTTAGGCATCACCAAAAGATTAGCTTCAAAAGACTAATCCCCCCTTCTGAATATCTCTAAGGCTGTAAGGAAGATTAACTTTCTATTTTTAGGCCATACGGAGTTCCCCATCTGTGCCTATACTTGACTTATTCATGGTTTGTACATATTGAGCTTTCCATTATAGCCTGAAAATTCTTAAATATATACTATGTGCCCTTTATCCAACCTTCAGTGTTGATGCCAGCACTCCATCCTCCTTCAGTGTCATGACTTTGCTGCTCTATCCATCTTTCTTCTTTTTGTTCTCTGATCTATGTCTTTTAATCCCTTCCCTATCTTCCTTATTTCTCCTTTTCCATTCTTTTGATGACTTTTTGTCTTGTTCTCCCTGATTCCAATCTAATCTTTTGTTCAGGACTGAACTTTCCAGGTACATAAAGTATTTATACATGCCTGATATAAGTAGCCTTCATATTAACTTCCTACTATTCATCATAGCTGCTTTAATTATTTTTTTTTGATTGATGATTTTTTTAATGATTTTTTTTTGACTTGTAATTTTATTTTACTTTTTTTAAAAAAAATATACTTGGACTGACAATAAATGCAAAATACTATGTTGATAGTAATATACCTGTAACTGTGATTTTGTATTTGCAAGTCTAGTTCAAGAGAACATTTAGAAGTGTTAGATTTAGAAATGTTACATCTTTTTCAGGAGAGAGTCAAAAACAATAAGGTTTTTTAATCCTCTAAGTATTTCTTTGGTTATGTTGGGAAAAAAAATCAAGACCTACTAAAAAAACAAAGTTACCATTTACAGCTATTGTTTTCATGGAGATCTTCCTCTATAATTTTGTCAAAATGAGTACTACTCATAGAGTTTTCCATTTCAGCAAAAAACTCCTTTCTATCAAAACCTCTGATGGAAATTCTTGACCAGCTTGAATCGAAAAGTTCATAATTTTTTAACACAAATGCCAACTTGCTTCTTGGTCGTTGTGATTTTACAATTTGGTCATTAGGTGGTGCTCAAGAGATGAGATTCATGCTGAAGGTAGTATTTCCAGTTTTTAGTTTAAGAAGCTGTAGACTAGACACGGTGTTTATTTCTTCATAAAATATACATAATGTGTAGCTTAGTACTAAGTGGTGGAAGATTTACTATTCATTTTGATGGGAGCAAGTCTTTACCCACTAACTGGTATGATAGAGAATAAACACTAAGAATTACTGTATCATTAAACCCAAGCAGAAGATATAACCACTGTTTTGGAAATATTAATTGATCTTTAAACTTGCATTATTAAAATACTGGGGTTTTGAAAAATATTTAACAAGTACTTTTGTAATGAAGTGCTTAAAGTTGTGAAGCATATCTGAGGCTTGCTTCTATATGCTAAAAGCATTTATGAAAATTGAGTAAACAGAGTTCAGAAAAAAATGTGTTCTAGGTCTCTGACAAAATGATGAGCACTTGTCATGGAGTTAAAACCAGTGCTTCTACAAAGAAAGTCCCTGAGATGTCTGACATATCCACTCAGCTAGAACAGGTGAAGGAGACTTCAGTACAGGCAATAGGTTGCAGTGAGTGCCCATACAATTCTCTTAGTGAAAAGGTGAGTACTTACATAAGTACTGGAGAAAGGAAGACTGTTTCTAGGAGTATATCAAAACCCCTCCTTGAAGGATGGTGTTAGAGATAATTTAGGCAAAGTGGACACCCGCAAATCCTTGGGTTCCAATAGAATGCACTCACAAATCCTGAACGAACTGGCAGGTGTTATTGCTAAGCAACTTGCCATCATCTTTGGAAGGTCATGAAAAACAGAAGTGATGCCTGAGGGCTGGAGGAAAGTAAATATCATTTCAGACTTCAAAATGTGAAAGAAGGAGGAACCAGGAAACTACAGGTAAGTCAGCCTCACCTCCATTGCAGGAAATCTGATGGAACAAATGATCCTGATTGTCATCTCTACATTTGGAAAAAAATGTTATTGGGAGTGGTCAACATGGATTCACAAATCAGAGATCATGCTTGACCAACCTGGTAGCCGTCTATGATGATGTAACTGGCTGGGTAGATGAGGGGATTTCAGGAAGGCTTTTGACACTGTCTCCCGTAACATCCTCATAGGCAAGCTTAGGAAACGTGGTTTAGATGAGTGGGCAATGGGGTGGATTAAGAACTTGATGGATGGCAGAGCTCAGAGGGTTGTGATTGGTTGTTGAAGAGTCTAGTTGGAAGCCTGTATCTTGTGGTGTTTCCCAGGGGTCTGTACTGGACCCAGTCTTGTTAAACATATCCATCAATGAACTGGATGAGGAGACAGATTGTACCCTCAACAAGTTTGCTGATGGCACAAAACTGGGAGGAAAGGCTGATACATCAGAAAGCTAGGCTGCCTTTTGACAAGACCTGGACAAGCTAGAGCACTGGGTAGAGAGGAACCTAATGAAGCCCAACAAAGGCCAGTGTGTGGTTGGCTCTGCCCTTAGGGAAGATCTTAGGCTTGATCTGCTGGAAAGCAGCTGTGCAGAGAGGGAACAGGGAGTTCTGGCTGACAATAAGCTATCCATGAGCCAGCAATGTATCCTGGTGGTCAAGGAGGCAAATGGCATCCTGGGATGCCAGTGTGACAATCAGGTCAAGGAAGGTTATCCTCCCTCTCCATTCTTCCCTAGGGAGGCTGCATCCAGAGCACTGTGTCCAGTTTTTGGGCTTTCCAGTTCAAGAAAGACAAGAAACTACTAGAAAGAGTACAGTGGAAGGCTACAAAGATGACTAGGGGACTGGAGCATCTATTCTATGAGGAAAGGCTGGGAGACCTGTGTCTGTTTAGCCTGGAGAAGAGAAAATTAAGAAGGGATCTTATCAATGCTTATAAATACCCAAAGGTATAAATATCTTTCAAATACCTTATAAATACCTTTCAGTAGTGGCCAGCAACAGGACAAGGTACAATGGGCAGAAACTGGAGAACAGGATGTTTCACTTGTATGTGAACTAAAAACTCTTTGAGGGTGGCAGAGTACTGGAACAGTCTGCCCAGAGAGGCTGTGCAATCTCTTTCAAAATCTGCCTGGATGTGATCCTCTGCAACTTGCTTTAAGTGAACCTGCTTTAGCAGGGGTATTGGACTAGATAATCTCCAGAGGTCTCTCCTAACCCCTACTCTTATGTTACTCTGTGACTCTGTGTTTTCCGTCCTGTATAGAGCGCATAAAAGTGCTTAATAACAAGAACATTTTTGCTGCTAACTTATTACTTACATGATGACTTTTATTGGAAGTAAGAATGGAAAAATGAATTATTTTTCAAAATCTATCAATCTATGAATTTCAAAATCTATATTTGAAATTAGCACGCAAAAGTAAATACAATAATAATATGGATCCCTTTGGATAATGTAGCTACGCATTCATATGTGGGTTTCATGACTATAAAAATGTGAGTAAATGATTGTTTTCACAGTCTTTGCTCTTAATGCTGCTCAGAGCCATGTCATAGTGTGTTGAGCGCAGACATTTGATCTTGTTATGGCTCTACCTTGAGCTGGAGATTCCAAATATGGCAGTGCACCATCTACCACACAGACTCTGAAGGACAAGGTAACACAGATGGAGAGTGCTACCACAAGGAACGGTGTGACCTAAGAATATATTCAGATGGAAATGCCAAGCAGGGAAATACATTGTTTTTATTTCCACTTTGCATCTTGACTAAGGTATTCTTGCACAAAAGGGCATTTTTTACCCCAGTATTTTATGTCACTGTCATTGTTCTGAAGTGTGTCCCTAAGAAGGAAAGTCAAATTTGCCTATTCTGTATTTCCCTCTGTCTCTGTCTGTGGAGCCTGAGCTCTGTGTTGTGCATTTAAGCAGTGCAATGCTGGAAGGCAACTGCATATGTAATTGTTTGCCATGGAGTTTACTTGGTTTTGTTGAAAGTGTCAGTGTTTTCACTGACGAATCAGCAAACATGTGGTAGATAGAATTTAGCAAGGAAACACACATAGCAAATATTTTAGCACTTCCCATTACCACTACTTCGCCAGACTCTTATTTCTTTAAATTAAAAAAAAATATTTATTTAAATTATTTTTAATTAAAATTATTTATTATTTTAAATTTATTTTTTAATATTGTATTATTATCATTATTATTTTCATTACAAAGTTATCTAGTAAGGGCCTCTTATGGCATCAAACAAAGTCTAGAAATTAATTAGCACCTGATGTGAGGATGTTTTTCTTCATTAACTGCCTTCTTAATTTGCTGGCAGAAAAGATTAGCAAGTCATGAATGTGTTTTCATACTGAAGTGTTGAACACAAAACTGTCCAAGCAATAACTCAAAAATACTCTTGAGGTAGTGTAGCAGGAATATGTTACTTGTTCTGTGGAAGATATTTCTAACATGTCAGTGACCAAATATTCCATACTGAAACTCATTCTAAAAGCACATTTGAAGACTCCTGGTTAGTGCTGTTAATAAGCAGATTGTTCTCAGCTATGATGCAAACTGAAAGTTGCGTATTCAAAACTTACATAGCTCGCATTTTTATTATGCCAATTACCACCACCCTATCCAAGGAACTGTATTAATCTAGATAGACCTAATTAGTTTCATTTATAACTTGGTGTTCAACTAATGTCACTAGGGTTTAGACTATTAATAGAGTGGAAACTTAGGACAAAAGCCTACAATCCACAGAGCTATGCAGTTTACAGTGACTGGTGGTCTGGTCTCTTTTGCTGTCTGTCCTTCATAAAGTTTTTTAGGTGCATTGGCAGCTTCTATAATGCAGACAAGGCTCTTGCTGAAGAGAGGAGAGGAGAGACAAGGCTTCATTGCACAAGCATGTTAGGAAAAACTTATGGCTCACTGTCAAAGGATACAGAGAACACGGTGTTTCTGGATTCATGTTCTTAGTGTTCAACCATGACGTATATTCATCTTCTTCAGATTTAGAGGATGAGGTGTATTCAAGATGCCAGGTATGGATTTACCAAAAAAAAAAATTTAGAGAACATTGAAGCTGTTGCTTTTTTTTTCTTTTCAGTCCTCTCCTGCATTTCCATCATTAAACTGGCCCTATCAATTTCCAGGGAATAAAACACAGAACCCCATCACTGTTGCAGCTATTTTTGTACCATTGCACAGCTGTGACCCTATGTTCCAAGGACATTCACACAAGTAGTTAGACTATCATAATGACAGAACTATTTTTTGGAGAGTAATGAAGAAACAGAATAGCTTGAGGAAGTCAAATTACATAAATCACCAGGAAACAGCAACTCTCATTTGAGAAATTTGGAGAAAATGTAGTGCCAAAGCAAAGAAATAGTGGTGAGAACTTGCAATAAATAATTGAAGGTAGAAAGCTTTTCTGTAGTCTAGAAAGATAACAACTTGAGCAAATATAAAGTGATGCTAAGGGGAATTTTGAAAGTTGCAGGTTGAATGTCTTAGTCCTGTGTCTGCAGTATGTAGATGCAACTGTAAATAAAGTAATGTTGAGACAAATCCTGCCTTGAAAGGTTTTACATTTTTCACATCATAAGAAAACAATATTCAGTACTAATTCCATGAAGAGATTCTCATTTTTATTTGCTGACAGACACAGCACACTCTTTTTCGTTCATATTCCTCCATTCCTGTAACAATGCTCACAGGCTGGAATGACCTTTCCCTGATAGAGGTGTTGCTGACATGGATAGCTAGCCCACGAGAGCAAGAAACCCCACAACCAACCATCAGTTAAATAGGCAGTACCATCAATTTCAAATCTATCTACAAACTCATCTTTGTGTTAAGATGCTCCAAGACTTGGGTTCTTTTATTAAATGATAATTCAGAAGGAATAAATGATTTACATTATTTTTAAGCAGTCTATAACTAATTATGTGTTCAGAGTAATCCAATCCAAGTGAACTACTCTTAAAAATGCAAGCCAAGCTGATCTAAATGCAGGGATTTTGGAACAGATGAACAAGGACATGAAAATAAGATCTATTCAGAGGAAACAACAATCAAAATGTACCCTGCCAATTACAACACCCTATCCTGATCCAAAACAAATCAAAGAAAATAAAACACTCAAATAAGCATTGCATGTTAAAACTTGTTTAGCTCTATCAAGATGCGGTGCCTCTTGACTCCTGATCTACATCCTGTCAGAACAAGGATGGCAGTGTGGATTTCTGGATGAATTTTTAAAGAATGAAAAATTCTTAATTTAAACTGGCAGTAAAGATTGGCCCAGAAAAATGCTTCTCTGTGGCACGTTGGAAAGGAGAATAAGAAAACAATAGTTAAAGGAAAGTGTGGGAAAAGAGTAAAAGTATCACTTTCAGCTTTAGTCTTTAATGGCATTTGGCAGTAAAGTTAGCACAGATGATATAACACAAAGTTGGGTTTTTTGGTCATGGAAGTTGGAGGCTGTTCTGTGCCCCTTCAGGCGCCTTTTGGATTTTTGCTTCTTAGGTGGTTCCAGTTGTACTTTATTGTCCCTTACAAGCTTACCATTACCCATTTCAGCTTACTGCTGCAGAGACTTTTTTTTGACAGTCTGCCATTTATGATAATGATGTATTTCCCCTTCCTCCTCAAATTTTATAAATTCACTTTTGCCTGCAAAATGTGTAGCTCCTTTTTGAAAATAAAATACCACAGATACTTTTACTCTTGCTTTGATACTTCTCACTTGCCATTTTTATAAACATTTTCAAAAAGGCTACTGATGCAATGTAGGTCTTAATTTTTTTTACATGAGCAAAATAAAAATCTTACTGTTTGCGTGTGAAACATTTCTACATTCCATGCAAGGTGCCCCAGATCATATTTTAAGTTTTTCAATTATGAAAGAGAGTAACATTTTTTTTCTTCTTCAGATTAAAATCTGACCTTGCCCTAACCAATAAAGTACATATAGTAACTGCTTCTGTTGACTCCTCACTTCACACAATGTGCTGTATTGATTTTTTTTTTTTTGAATGTCAGTAGACTGTGTATACTGATCTGGTATATCTGGCAGAATGTAAATGGTGTGCTAGGAAGTAGACCGGCTAAAATTGTCATGATTTCTCAGACTTAGTGGTTGCAGAGGAGTCTAGAGATTCCTTGTGAAATATTGTTTGGGTAGAAATAGGTGGAACAATCGAATTTAGTCTTGACATTTCTCATTTCTTTTCAGCATTAGAAAGCAGTTCTTTTAAACTGACAATTTCAATTCTGCCTCATTTTCTGGTTTCCTATAACAACTGCCCTTGAAATATGGAAATGTATGTTTTCTCCATCTTGTTTGTTTAAAGTAAGAAACAACATTCGTGTTGGGGTGGGCTTGCTTTCTTTCACTTAGCCAGCTAGATCTCATACCTCAGCTTGCTTCTCCCAGGTAATAGCCTCTGGCCTGGACAGGCGCACAATCTCCTGGGTGGAAAACAGGTTGGCTGGTTGGGCCCAGAGAGTGGTGGGAAATGGAGTTAAATCCAGCTGGAGGCCAGTTATAAATGGGGTTACCCAGGGCTTAGTGCTGGGTCCAGCCCCGTTCAATGTCTTTATCAATGACCTGGATGAAGGCATCAAGGTCTTACCAAGTTTGCAGATGACACTAAGCTGGGTGGAAGTGTTGATCTGTTAGAAGGTAGGGAGACTTCTGCAAAGGGATCTGAACAGTCTGGACTGCTGGGCTGAGTCCAATGGCATGAGGTTTAACGAGGCCAAATGCCAGGGCACAACAACCCTATACAGTGCTATAGGCTACGAGAAGTCTGGCTGGAGAGCTGTGTGGAGGAGAAGGATCTGGGGGTGTTGGTTGGCAGTGACTGAACATGAGCCAGCAGTGTGCCCACGTGGCCAAGAAGGCCAATGGCATCCTGGCTTGTATCAGAAATGGTTTGACCAGCAGCTCCAGGGAGGTTCTTCTCCCTCTGTACTCAGCACTGGTGAGACCGCTCCTTGAATACTGTGTGCAGTTCTGGGCCCCTCACCACAAGAGGGATGTTGAGGCTCTGGAGCCAGTCCACAGAAGAGCTCTTCTCCCCAAGTGACAGGGGACAGGACAAGAGGGAATGGCTTCAAGCTCCACCAGGGGAGGTTCAGGCTGAATATAAGGAAATAAATTCTTCACTGAAAGGGTCATTAGACAATGGAACAGTCTGCCCAGGGAGGTGGTTGATTTGCTTTCCCTGGAAGTGTTTAAAAGATGGGTGGATGAGGCACTGAGGGGCATGGTTTAGTGTTTGATAGGAATGGTTGGACTAGATGATCCTGTGGGTCGTTTCCAACAGGGTGATTCTGTGTGATTCTTTAATGGATTACCCCTGGAGGCCTCCCCCTTTTTTCAGTTTTGCTGCAGTTGTTTGATTCTTCTAAAAATTTTTACTTTTCTGTTAATTGGAAGGCATCTTTCAGGTAGACTGGAGATGTTGGCATGACTCAAAGTTTTAACAAAAAAAGCCAGAGGGGTATTTCAAAAATTAACTTTATTTTCTTTCCTGAATTTTTTCATATAAAATCAGGCCAAGTTGGCCCCAAAGAAACTTCATTATCATAACAATTCATAAATTATTGTACTGTTATTCCAAATCCAGCAGCAGGGCACCTTAGAATGGTTTCCTTTGATAGTGTAGATTTTTGTGTCAGGAAAAACTTGTTAATGCTCTGAGTTATTACCTATGTCAAACAGGCTATCTACAAATGAAGAAAGGCTACTGTAATCAAAATGAATGGATAATTAAAAGTGTCAGAATAAGTAAGGGTAAAAGCAGATGATCATCTGCCTCTCTAAAAAGGTATTTGATATAATTATATAGAAAACATTCCTCTTTCATCTTGGATTTATATTAGCATTTGCAATCATGTAAGCACTACCTATTGAGGTAGGTTATTTTATTCTTTTTGTGGCATTTTGAATATTAGATTTTCATAAGTTAAGGAAAAATTATTAAAAATATACAGTATAATCTTAGTTTTCCATTGTACAAGCAACCTTCATGGCCCAAATTTCTCTCAGGCACATAATAACATTAATTCATTGGATTAGATAAGTGTCTGTTACAAAGTCAGTTATCGCTGTTGGGTTGAATGAAAAGAAATTCCATTGACTTTTTAGGGAATAAACATCCCTGGAATACTTCACATATATATAAGAAAGTAAATTACCTGTCTTCTGATCTTTAAGAACTCAAACTATGCACATTCCAGATCTAGAAGTCTACTGAACCTTTGATTGAATATTGAGACTTAGTTTAAAATCAAGAATTTAAAATGGCCAAACACCTTGGAAATTATTAATATCCTTAAGGAGACAATTTGTTTCTTGGCTCTTCTCCCAAGTGACAGGGGACAGGACAAGAGGGAATGGCCTCAAGCTCCTCCAGGGGAGATTTAGGCTAGAGATTAGGAGGAAGTTTTTCACACAGAGGGTCATTGGGCATTGGTATAGGCTGCCCAAGGAGGTGGTTGATTCACCTTCCCTGGAGTTGTTTAAGGCACGGGTAGATGAGGTCCTGAGGGACATGGTTTAGTGTGTGATAGGAATGGTTGGACTCGATGATCCGATGGGTTTCTTCCAACCTGGTGATTCTATGATTCTATGATTAAAAAGCCTTTTTAAAATTATTTTGAATACTCCTCATTATGAAGAAAGCTGTCAAATAGATCTCTTTTTCTTTTGATATTCTTTGGGTTGCCAAACTACAGTATATGGAGAAAATTGCCATTGAACAACATATAGAAAGCAATTGATATCTGCCTGCACCTAAAAGAAAGAGAAATAAGGAATAATGGGGAGTTAGGGATTACAGTGTGGCTTTGGCCTTATTATTTTATAAGGTGATCTACCGAACAAAAAAAAAAAAAAAAAATCCATGTAGTTTGTGTGTCTGTGTGGTCCAGCTCCTGACTGTGGTCTGAGTCAATCGGTTTCATGCTGGAATGAGCTGCCTGTCTATTGTTCAAGGAAAAGGAAAAAAGCCCAGCCCAGGAATATGGCACAACACTGTGTTGTGACATCTCTCATGTCACACTGGCTGTGTTTTAAAGCTAGTGGAGTAGCAAAAATTTCTTACAATAAAGGAAAACAAAGTGTTGAAATGAGCTGGAAGGGTCTGTTTGGGGGAAAGTTTCAGAGTATCAGCTTTCGCCCTGAAACTATTGGTATTGAAGAAATTTCCACAAACTTTATGCACTAGGTTCTGACATATTGTACTCCACATCCAAATGTTTGTTCTTCTTTGCAGAAATTACTTCAAATAGACATGATGTTATTAGGTCACAAGTACCTGCTAGGTACAAAACTTTGCCATCATTAACAGCAGTGCAACATCTACAGAAGCCACTGTGGCATAGAAACAGTTCTCTTGCACTAATGAAGTATCACTTGCCAATTTCTGAGGTTCTTCCCTCCTTCCTGATTGTTCCCCAAACAAAGCTTACAGGCTTGGTTTGACATGTGACAGAGACAGCAGCATGAGTTCCTCTCTCCAAGAACCTAAGTGCATAAGCAATTTGTTGACAAGTCTAGATCTTGTTGACACCATTTGCATATAATTTTTCATAACATGAAAAAAATTAAAATAGTAGAACTTGAGGGACTATGTCCTTGCTTCCCATAACATTTCCAATGCTTTTGACTCTTAAAATAATCTATGTATTTAGCAATATTCTTTATGACTTGCAGTGATGGTCACGAATGGTTGATTTGAGAAGTTGTGTATTCATTAATTTTTGTCCATCATTTACTTAGAAAAAAGATCCCACATTAACCATTGATGCTGAAGAGCCCCTATTGCTCCAATTTAACCTGTTGGATTTCAGATTATGGCTAGTTTACCAGCAATAACAAACCACAAAGTTGCTAGTTAGTCTAGCTTTTCCCTCTATCTTTCTCTCTATAGTTTTTCTCTGTATTGAAACAAAACAAACCAGAACAAAATCTTACTAATAAGCTAGGATATAGCTTCTGTAAGAACTCAAGGGAATGCTGGCTATCAAAAGCTGCCTTTTTTGTATCTTATCTCCAATATTCTGTTTCATATCTATTTTTCAGCCACAGGGGAAAATCCAGAGTCTATGGCTAAAAACAGGTGATGAAAATTTGGGCTTAAGATAAAAGCCAAAAATTAAACAAAAGGAAAGGGTCCCTAGTACAAGTAGGTTTTCAGGTTAGAAATGAGGAGGTGCTTACAGGGGTATTGCTTACCCAGCTGCTCACGTTGTGCAGGATTTAGGTGGTTTGTACTATGTGAACCATCTATGTCTGATCTCCCTAGGACTTCTTAGGGTACTCACCATGGTAATATTTGGGAACTAGCAGATGTTGGTGGTTCATTTCTGCTGCTAGGTAAAAGCTGGATCAAGTCTTTTCTGTGTGCTAAGTAAATGTCAATTTGGTTATGGTCAAGATGAAGAAAAAGTTCCATGAAAGGAAAACTCAGTGTTGCAGTAAAAGTGAGATCTCAGCAAAAGAGAGGGGTGGATAAGAAGGGTTGATGGGGACATGATGTCAGAAGAATCTGCAGAGATGGAGTTTGAAGATAGCCCTGGGTTCCTGGAAGTGAGGGGTTGTAAGTTTTGTTGAAATAAATCCCTTTTCCCCCTTCCTTCTTGCCCATCAGTCCAATTATCCCTTCTTCACTCTGTGATGGTAGGACAGTAGGGCACCTATGTACCCCTACCATCCACCAAGATGCCAATGTGTATCTCTAATTTATAGGCCCTCATCCTCATCCTCCTTTTCAAGCAGGTGTGATTTCTTTAAAGCTAGTAACTGTGGATGAGGGCTGCACTTTTTCTTCCTCTGTAATTCCTGGTGGTGGCAGAGGCACTTCCATGGGCAGATTCCGCCCAGAAGGAAAGACCAGGATTTAAACTGCTCTGGCTCTGCCTAGAACTGATCTTACAGAAATGGCAGAGATGTGACTGCACTGAAATGCAGTTCAGACTTAATTTACTATTTATCCTGTCCTATTTGCTGTTAGATAAAACACTACAGTAATGCAATGCAGTAAATTTTATATATATATGCCTTTGTATATAGTTTCAGGCCCTTTTTTCTTTTCAATCCATGGTGCCGATAAATTGTTTCCTTTTTGGTTTTCCCTTTTGAGGGGGAAATCTGTTGTGTCCACTAATTTCCCCACCACATTCACAACAATCCAACCTTTCCGTTTCTTCATGGTTGCTCATTAGTGCCTTGATTCCATATGTGTCCAGTACTTTAAAAAACAGATTCTATCAACAAGCCCCGTGGCCTGACCAGTCCATGGCCTAATCTTCTGCAGATTCAGGTGGATTATCCAGGTTAGTATTGCTGTTCCTGAGGTTTTCTACAGTAACACAGTGCCCTGAGGAACTTGACAGGGCAAATGTCACTTGCCAAGCTCCTGTTGCTGTTTCAAGGAGCTATCTGAAAAAGCCTGTTTACTACAATTTTGAAGATAAATGCACACAGCCAAACTTGCATGTGGCCTTTATTATCAAGTGGTTTGTTTTTGTAAATATCTAAGTTCTCTCTCATAACCTGCTAATATCCACTTGAGAGCAGATCGAATAAGAAAAAGACAGAAATTTGCCTATTAAATGTGATGAGGGAGGAAAGCAGTTGACTAGTAAAACCAGCTTTGGGAAGGTTTGCAAAGGCAAAAGATCCAGGACTGTAAATCAGAAATGCTGCCCAACCCACAATAATTCCCAAAGGGTTTGGAGGGAAGAAGGAAGTTAAAATACCCTGAAAAAGGAGAGACAAAGAGAGCACAGAAAGTATGCAAGAACACAGTAGTTAAAACCAGAAAGAGCACCCACATATGGGCACCCTGAAGCCAAAAATAAAAAACTGGAATGCACAGTGGTGGAGAAATTTGAGATCAGCCAAGTAACCTCTTTGCAAAGTGTTTTCAGTTTGACAATGCTCTTATTCCTTTCCTATTGTGAGAAACTGTGTGTGGTGATCTAAGGAATACATGTGAGGAAATAGTGCAGCTGGTGTGTAAAAACTGCTTTTCTCAAGATGCTTCTTTCCTGCGTGTGTTAAATAATGTATCGCCGTGAGCAGCAGGAGGAGCTGTGGAATTCCACTGAGTGCAGCTGGGAAGGTTTTTATGCTTCTAAAATCCCAAACCTTCTGAGCCTTGTAAACCCTCTTAAAGGTTTATTTCTTTTTCTGCCCAAATCATCCACAGCAGGCTATTTATCCATTACTGTCTCATGGTCTAGTTACAACCATCTTGTAGCAACTGCTCTGGGAGCTCCCAGATACAGATGGATTTACTAGCTTTGTTTTTAAATGCAGAGATGACTGAACCCAATGGAAATGTTTTTTGCTTACTGTGATACTAATCATAGTACCAAGACATAATTATATGATATGTCATCTTCTGTTTGGTATTGATGAGCTGTATCTCAAATAAAAGAAAGAAAAATGGCATACTGCTAGAATGATTCTGATTTATATATACACAACCATCAGGGCAGTAATTTTCAAAGTCAGTAGCCTTTATACACTATTTCAGTCAGCTCAGAGTTAAGTTAATGCTACGCCTAGGAACTTTTAAAAAAAATCCTGCTCTTCGTGGGTGAAGCAGTTCATAAACATGTGAAGAAGTCTGTGGCAGATTTTGTTTCTATATTTTCTAGTGATTTTTTTAGCCCACATTGTTTTGTGTAGGAGCATGAGAATTTGGAAAGATTAGGCAATACACAATAATATTATTTTATGAAACAATCAGTATATGTGTTTTCTATAGTTTTGCCTTTTTTTGAGCTTGCCAGCACTTATGCCTCAGGAAACATCATCTCACTGAAAAGCATGCTTGTGTCAGTGAATATAAAACAAAGAAAATATTCCAAAGAATATGCTTTCAAGTCTGGTATATTTTAGAATAAGAAGTACTCGTTAGATTTTGATCTTTATCCATAGACATTCTTTCTGTTAACCATCTTCTATCTTTATTTCCTTTTAGAAATGTACCTGAGAATGCAGATTTGTTTAAAATTTAATTGGAGATACGAGCAAAATAACTTTAATCTGAGATAATACATTAGATAAAAGTTATGTGTATTTGAAATGAGAAGGCTATGTTTAGAGCTTTCTTTATCTGAAATTAAATTAGCATCCAGTACTCTTGAAAGTCAAATTACTGCACAGGCTAATCCAAGCATAGCCACGTCTAAAATTTGAGGGAAAAAATATTTTCTTGCAGTAATTAATATATTCAGTCAAATATTAAGAATAGCAGCTATCAGACTAACATAGATTTCATCCCCTGATATTTGGTAGTTTCCCATGGCAGCAACTCTGTGTGTGTACAAACGTAGCAATTACATGGACGGAAGCTTAGTTGGAGGGAGAGGATGGAAAGGTATATAAATGTGTGCACGCTTCACAAATACTTTAGAGTAGGACTATGAAGAGCTTATCTGTTTGCCCATTGCCCTGAAAGATGTTAACTGAGATTTTCACCTGACTAAAAATAAAATCTGTCCTCAAAGGACTGTGTCAATGTGGGAAAAGCAGCTATGCAGAAAGATGATACTCTGGAGATTATGACCCATGAGAGACTGTTATCCTTTGATTTGATTAAAAAGATTTTAAAACTAAATAAAAAACACTACAGAACACTGTGAGCATTAAAAATATAAATGCCCTTACAGTTAATTAGTTTGCTGGCTATTCCATAGTTTTACACAAGTAGAAACAGCAACATAAAAATATTTTAATGCATTTAATTTATCATTGAAATATTATTAGACATTTTTCTTCAGAAAACAACAACAGAGGTACAAAGCTATATTTAAAACAGGCTTCGCTTGTCACACAGAAATTTTCTCTGTTTCTCATAATTTTACTTGAAGACCTCTTAAACAATGAACCATTTCTAGCAATTAATGATTCCCTCAGGTAAGTGAAAATGTAAATCATACCTTGCTCAAACTTATGTGTTCTATAATTTGTCTCAGAGCTAAAGAATATTTCTTCTCCGTAAATGTTTCAAAAGATTTAATGTTACAATAAAGTCTATGCCACAATGTTATTGGTCTTACAGATCTCTTGCTATTCCTTGCATTTACTTAAATTACTGTTATACAGCTTCATTCTTATTCTTGATGAATGCCAAGAGAACTATTGCTAATCCATTTGGAAAATGTAAATCCACACAGTATTCCCTTTAATCATGTTAAATCACTTGTACGTTAAAGAAGTTAATGGTAATTTAATTTAAATTAAAAAAAAAGAGAGACCAGGCTATATTTTAACTTTGTATTCATTTTCAGTACATGAAGAACAAGATACAGAAAGATCAGATGCAAATGGATAGTTCTACCTTAACTATAACATTGGATTTGTGATTTAAAAACTAGATTTTTTTCCAGCGAATGAGTTAATGGCTAAGTGATGTGCAGGCATAAATGTTCGTTAGAAAAACTGCAGAAATATTAGGTAAACTTAGACAGTTTAGCTTACTGAAATACGCACTGTCTGCTGGTAAAGGCCTTGAAGACCTTGGGTGTTAATAAAAGAGAAGCTGGAATGCAGAAAACAACTGCAGCTTGACCAGGATGAGACTGCGCCTGCGCATAGTTTGAATTCAGGGGACAGTTCATGAGGAAGATGAAGGTGACTTCAGACCACAACATCACGCCTGCGCAAGTATAGAAGAAGCTTCTTGAATCTAATTATAACAAGGATCAGGGAAGGTCATGAATATGTAATAGGTGCTTATGAATAAGCGTATCTTCACACTATATCTATCTGCTTGTTAGACTGTTTGGTGTGTGAGCTAGGAGGATTACCCCCTCGCACCTGCCGGCGAATAAACACATATCTGCTTTGTAACCCTTAACAGAGTTATAGAGTTTGATTCCTCAAAACAAAGGATGTTCTCAAACATACATTATAAGCAGGAACATATACAGAAAATAAAGTTGATGTATAAGGAAATAATTTGCATAAAAGACCTAATTCAACAAATAACATGAATCTAGTCAGGCAGCAGGGAGTGGATACACCAAAAATAACTAATTCATTAAATTTCACGTAATAAATATCCTGGATAAACTTTTCATGAACAGCCCATAAACCAATAAATATTTATAGGAATAATTTAACTAGTGGAGAATAACAAGTAACTCAGAAAAGAGAATTACACATTGTGGTGAATAACATTTGAAGGGAAAGGAGTTCATGTCACTGCATAAATTATTCATTGTGAATTATTCGCTTGACTGTAAAGGCTAAGAAAAAAGAATTATGCTTATTTTGCATATTTTGTTCACTGTTTTTTGAAGAGATTACAGTCATTAAACTAGTGTTATCCCCATTTCATAGGTGGATAAAGCTGAGGCACTTGGTATTTGTGATTTAGCTAAAGCCACACTTTAAATCAAGTGTCAGGATTAGGAGCAGAAATGTGATTCCTGACTTAATTATTAATCCCTGTTTAGCCAATACTTCTTCCAAACTGAAACCAGGAAGACAGGGAGGCAAGATTTTAGCTTTTTTTTTAGGTACCAGGAAAAGAATGGGGTCAGCTCATGAGATTTTGTTTGAGTAATACAGCCTATGTTTAGATTATCTCATTCCTCGTTAATGTTATTTGCAACTCACACTGAGAGTATTCTAAAATCCTGGATGATGGGATATGGTGGAGACCACTATAGTCTATCTGTTCAGGTTATTCTTCTTCTGCCACACCATCTGTCTCCTCATCTTTCTCCTGAGCAAGTGTGAGGATGGGCTACTGCTAGTGACGTCCCACTGCCTACAGCAGGCATGAAGGGCAGCCTTGCCATAAGTGGGGAATTACAGATGTCAATGACCGTGGAGTCAATTCCTTTCTATCATATAGCTGCTGGTGAAGGCAGTAGAATTGTTGAAGGAGGAAGGGGAGAACTTTGTAATTTCTGTACAGCACCTGTTGCCCAAGCACCCAATTAAAACTGCTTTTGAGACTGAGGGCTGAGTTGTATGAGTCAGACTGTTTTAAATACTTCAAGAGAATGACCATTGCTTTCCTGAAGGCCTTGAGTCTGTAGATATCCTAGAAGTCACATCTTAAAGAGAGTGCATGAAGCCAACTTCATTTCTGCTCCAACATTTTCATTCTTGTGCTACCTTCTCATCCATTCTTCCTAGTCTGAATTTGCATGCCAAGTCCCCATCTTTCTTCAGGACTTCTTTAACTGACTCACTTTTCCAATCTATCACTGTTCATTTTCTTCTAGTACATATTCCAGCCTAACTTGAATGGTCCTAGGCAGACAAACAAACCTCACTTGCTTCTTTGCTCAGATGCTTCACAAACCTCCAGGCCAGGACAGGTGTGAAATACCTTAGTGCTTCCCTATCCATGAACAATCCGTGATGCTCATATAAGAACTTCATGTTTTAGACTTGTCTGATCATGCAAGCCTTGGTTTTAGGCATAATCCTACAGCTGACAGGAAACAGAATAATCTTGACAGCACTTGAGCAAAGGTTTAGACAACTAGGTTGGCAGTGGGATGAATTTTGAGCAGAATATAGTCACATTTATACTTCTAGATATGGACAGGTGCATTTAGATGTGTGGTCAGTAGGTAGGCAGAAATTGGAGCAAGACTTAACTTCTAATGCTCCCTTCATTTCCTTCTGTATTTGTATTGGTAATTTAGAACTTGTGGAGCTCTCTCTCTGATAGGTTCAAAACCCATGTGTGGTACAGTGATTGGAGATGGTGTCCACAGAGTGCATGAGTGCTTTAAACTTAGGGCTTATGGTTAAATGGGGTGCAGCTCACTTGTGCTTAGCTGCTGTGTTTTCTTTAAAGCTAGGTGTGATCAGTCATATTAAGATACTCAGGATATACTTTTCAGGGAATTAAAAGCAGAGCTTTCTTTGTTGCCAAGACCTGAGCAGTCCTACACAGAAGAAGGAGCCCTCATAAAATCCTTCTATTCAGTGAAAAGTTGGCACTTAGGGGGCACATAATGAGGTAAGAGATTAAGAATCAAAAAGTCATTATCATTATTTTTCTTAAATGGTTGCTCTCAGATTCCTTATAATTGGTTAATTTGTTTCTACTATTTTTCTGATTGCCACCAGTAAGTGCACAGGCTTTATTTTTATGTGTGGTTGTATTCACACTCACTTTCCAATCTGGATAAATAGCCCTAGTTTTCTAAGAATATCTTTTAAGAAATTTCAGGTGAATTAGTTGTGTCTTCTTACCTCAGACAGACATTATCAACCTGAAATCAGAAAATATTAAAATTAGACACTTAAAAAGAAGTATAGTATGGCATTCTTACATTTTGCTAAGCTTTTGAGATTACATTAAATGTGTTTTCTCTCCTTTTTTTTGCTTTTGATAGATCCCCCTAGACATCAGGAAAAAATGGCCAACTTTGAGACAATCCAGGTGAAAGTTTAAAGGAGTATGCATAAAGAATTGTCAAAGCCCCCCAAAATAATTAGAGAAAACAATTCACTCGCTTTGTCTTTGCAGTCCAGAAAGAATGTTCATCCAAGTAACTCCTTCTGTTTGAGCACATATATTCCAGTCTGGATAAATGGAGAAAAGAGAATGAACCATAGCTAATTAATTGAATCTGATCTTAAACTGTTCTGTTTTCTCCAGTGTATATTCTACTTTGCTTCTTATGTCTTGACTGTTGCTGTTGCATCTGAGTATATTAGTTAAGCCATTTAAATAAATAAATAAATAACACCCCACCCCCACCAAAGCCCTCAGGAATCATGGAGAAATTGCTTTTCAAGGGGCACTTGGTTATACAATGACGTGGATTTTTGCTGCATAGTTGTGGGTGGTTTGAATTACTAGTTATAGTGAGTGGCCTAGAAAAATCTGTGTATGAATAAAACTTGTAGATCTCTGCTGTGGTAAGTACTTAGATGCTTAAATATCTCTAAGTAATATATGAAGTTTATACATGCCTCAATGGCCCTAGGTGAGCATGATTCAGAAGGATACTTTGCTTTCAACTCTTCACTTTTCCTGCAGATTCTTTTGTATAAGAACTATGGAGAAAGACCAGATGGCTGGAGGAAAAAGGTCAACAGGGAATTGAAGAATGCAAAAAAAAGGAGGAAAATATAAAAACAAGACATCTGAAGATGAATAAGAAAAGAAGGGTGTAATAATTCAAGATATTCATTACAATCCTGATCCTCTAACTACTGCAACTTTGAGAGGGTTATTTGCATGTGAGAGAGGTCATTGCGCAATTCATCCTGTATGATATCTTGTATTTAATTTTGAAACTTAAAAGAAACCTGAGGTTGTTGTTGTGGCCCTCATGTTTAAATAAAAATGGGATTGGAACTACAGGCTTTAAAGACTATAGGAACTTATCCCATAGTAATGTCCATGTTCTTTCTAAGTACAGAGCTCCATTATGGCCCCCAGGCTTTGTATCTTACTCCTGAGAGTACACAGAAGGGCCTATCACCGAAGTCTTGGGTCTTGGTTATTCACTACAAGTATTTAGCATTTCACTGCACTGAACCACATGGGCTTGATTTACCTCTCCCTGTAGCCTCTTTATTTAAGTAAACAAACAAACAAACAAAAATAGAAAAGGGAAAAGAATCACTTTCAATAATTTACTTTTTTTCTGCACCCAGATACAATAAAATAAATATTCCTTATGAAACATTGAAGGAGAATATTAACTGGTTATGGGTAGCTGCAAATGTAAAGTTTTGCATAAAATTACCTAATATTTCTATGAGGACAGCTTTTTTCCCCTCTCTTTTTCTTTTATTACTGAGCCAGAGGAAGAAAGTCCATGAACTCCTGCACTGCAGAGGAAACTTCTTCACATTCTTGGAACAGCGGCGAGTGCTCCACTGCCCTTCCCCTGCATGTCCCAGCTGGGTGGCAGCTCCTGCTGCTCTGTGGGACAACCCTCCTGTTACTCTGTGGGAAAGGGCTCCTGGCTGCTGTGGTTGATGACAGCACCTACTGCCCTGTGGGACAGCAACTCCCTGCACTGGACCCAGTAGGACAGCTTAGAACCATACTGCTGGAACCCGTCATTATTTCTCAGCAAATATTTGTTTTGGTGTAAAGTGCACTTGAGTGGATTTCTAAGTATAGGAAAGATTTTGGTTACCTTTGCCACAGCACTGCTTCTATCAGTTACCAGGTCTCTCGCTTCTTGGGACCATAACTGGAGCCAGAGCACAGCACATTCTCTGGGAAGCCATCATGTTTCAAGTCAAGATTCTTTGTGACAGAGAATCAATAAGAGCTCTATGTAAATGGTGTCTATGTTTATCTAGCATTTTTCTCCAAAAAAGAATTTACACATCTCCTTGGGAGACAGGATATTAATCTATGCATTCACCCTTCAAGAACAGCATAGAGTATTTGGAAATTAGAAGAAATCTAGCTGCGCTAAAGCACCCAACTGTATTAACAACACTTTTCTCACTCAGACAGTTTTTATTTAAGAGACCTCAGAATGTCTCAGTGGCAAGTTTCCCAACAGAGGAAGCTGTCAACGTATAATTTTTACTTTATGGACCCATTAACCAAACCTGACAGCTAAATTATAGGTTCCACCTCTGGTCATCCCAACAGTATTTGTAAGTGGGCATGAATGACTGTGGGCATTTTATTTGCGGGTCCAGATGATCTTTTTGGCTTCAAATACGTATTGAAATAAATCTGCATAGCAAACAAAAATGTCTGCTTTTTAAACAGACATCCCAAACATGGAGAGTCTGTGCAGCCACAAAATAATATCAAAACACAGTGTTCCAGCATGAAAAACATATTTTGTGAATCAGTACAGTTTGGTTTCAATTCACTTCAATCCATGGAGCTATGCAGTTTACAGTGACTGGTGGTCTGGCCTCATTTGCTATCTGTCCTTCATAAAGTTTTTTAGGTGCATTGGCAACATCTATAAACCAGACAAGGTACCTAGTAGTGCAAGGCAAGAAAGACGACCATAAACAAAGCAGCTGAGTGCCTGGAGAAGAGAAGAGAGCAGAAGAGAAGAGGGAAGAGAATTGCATAGGTTCTGCTGCTTCGAGGATCCATCTGGAACCTGATCTGCAAAACGGAGAGTCCCAGCCTTCACTCAGGCAGATACATAGGTTAGATTCATTGGAATACATGGTGAATTCACTTTTATATAAGAATAAGAAGAGCGACAAAGCTAGTGAGGGGGCTGGAGACAAGTCTTAGGAGGAGTGGCTGAGGGAACTGGGATTGTTCAGGCTGGAAAAGAGGAGGCTAAGGGGAGACCTCATTGCTCTCTACAATTTCCTGAAAGGGAAGCTGGGAGCTGACCTCTTCTCCCAAGTGACAGGGGACAGGAAAAGAGGGAATGGCCTCAAGCTCTGCCAGGGGAGGTTCAGGCTTGACATCAGAAAAAAAATTAACGGAAAGGGTCACTGGGCACTGGAACAGACTGTCCAGGGAGGTGGTTGATTCACCTTCCCTGGAGGTATTTAAAAGAGGGATGGATGATGTGCTGAGGGGCATGATTAATTGTTTGATAGGAATGGTTGGACTCCATGATCCTGTGGGTCTTTTCCAGCCTGGTGATTCTGTGATTCTATGATGCACTCAATAGCGGATACAAGCTAACTGTCCATACCTGAGTTTCAAAGCATCCCCTAAATAAAGCCTGCTTTTAGAAACAGAGAGTAACACTGCTTTCTGTTGGCTTTCAAGATGAGCTACAGAGCTCAGTATTTTTAATAATCAATCTGCTAGCATGTAAATAAAAATTTTGGATTTAGTTATCAATTCTTATAAAGCTAAGCTTTAACATGTTTATATTTATTCTAGAGTAGAAGCAAAAGAATTCAGAATACTGTATTGTTACGCTTGTAGAGTGATAGCGAAAGTTACAACATTTTAAATTTGGTGACATTTGCCTTTTCTTTACTGACATTAACCAGATTGACCTATCTCTCCTCTAATGTTACAGTACAGTGTTTTTGTATAAGATTGCAGGTTTTGTGTTCAGTCTATTTGCAATGCATTAGAAATTTACTAAGCAATTTGGTACTATACCGGGTTATCTAAACTAGGTATAATTACTCACTTAAGTCACAGATCTCTTTCTCTGTTTAATTCACAATATTGAACTTAATGATAACTTCAAAACAGTAATTACATGACTTGATGGCAGATTATTAATCTCTTTACTTGGCCCTAAATTGTTTATCATGTTCTATTTTCCTAAGCAGTCTCCTCTGTCATGGGAAAAAGTACAGTCTTGTGATAACAAAAGACATTACAGCTAATTGAGTCCTTTTTGCTCATGAGATGGCTTCTTCAAAGTAATTATAAATCCACTTTAGTTTGATAATATTGCATTACAAAGGATTATCTTTGGTAGGATTACTCTCAGTTTTGTAGCAGCATGACTGAGTTCAGCAGCCACACCCACTGGAGTGTTCACCAATAGTAAACTTGGATGAGGACTTTCCGTCAGTCTGGGGTTTGGCCCTGCCTGCGCTCCAGATTTGAAATGCTGCTTTTTGAAGGGTAGTGGCATGCAATATCCAGAAAATCATTGATCTTTAAACTATAAACCTTTTCATGGCATATGATGAAGAAATACCAATCCTGTCAGATTTCAAGAAGCATCTAGATGGTGTTTCTCGCTCTATGGTTTAGTTTTAGGTAGTCTAACAAGCAGCATGGAGTTGGACTCAATAACCCTTACAGGTCTTTTCCAATTCAAGTTATTCTACAATTCTAAGAGTAAATGCGAAGCAATCTTTCAGAGGCTCGATGCTGGTGACAGCACATCAAAACAATTCTATTATAAAAATTGAAATATGGTTATATAATAAAAGTAGAAAAATGGTTATTTCCACCACTTCAGTAATCCCCTGAGTGCAACATTTTTTCCGATAAGTATTGATGTTTTATCTTCTATCTTGATATAACGAGGAAAAATGTCCTCTCCCACTATTAGTCATTACATGCACTATTTTC
This sequence comes from Coccyzus lansbergi, assembly GCA_033558105.1. Taxonomy (NCBI): domain Eukaryota; kingdom Metazoa; phylum Chordata; class Aves; order Cuculiformes; family Coccyzidae; genus Coccyzus; species Coccyzus lansbergi. The sequence goes on from JAUMJK010000128.1 coordinate 1,209,872, forward strand.
TTTTTAAACTGAGAAATAAATTATTGCTCCAGCTGTACTTTTATAAGCAGCATCAGTAATTATTAGTGCTACTGTAGATGGCTTCATTCTCACAGAGTTCTGCAACAATGAGTGAATTTTCATTTGCATTGGAAGTTCATTAGCTGTAATATTGTTTTCATTTTCAAATGGCCTGATCGAAAAATTTCTTTGTTAGGTCTCTTTTCTTGTGCCTTGCAGGTAAGCTGCTGTTCTCTGCTGAAGGGGAAAGAATCAATCATTTAGAGTTCCTGCTGCACTGACATACTGTCCTGAATTCTCCTGCTGCAGAATTACATCTGTATGGACTTTGACCCAGTTAACATCCAATTTACCCCTAGATAATATAATACCTCCAGACAGATCTGCTTTCATTCCTACAACTTCAGTAGAGTTGTTGCAAGCAAAGGACAGAGAACAATTCTTAATCTCTCTCCATCACTTTGCCTTTTCAAATTCTCTCAAACTTCCCTATTCATGAATTTACAGGACCTGAAAGTAGGATAGTTTCATATTGAGTAAAGTCTATAGTATTTGCTGAAAAAGGTGACTAACTGAATAATAATCCATGGGAAAGGATGTAGGCAGTAGTACATTATTTCACATTATACTGTTCTCTCTATCAATTCTTTTACTTTTCAGTAAGAAGGAATGATATTTTTCATAGATTGACGGTAAAAAATAACTAGTCCATGCTTTTGAAGTAGGACAAGACTCTGGTTGATGATTTTTTCTTTTTTTTTTTTTTTTTTTTTTTTGAAATAGCTTCTCAATATTCTGTAAGCATGTATCTCCAAGTGGAGGCAGAGTACAATAAAGAAAAAAAAGTTCTCTTTAGGCCTCAGGGCAAACCCAAAGCATTCAGGTTGGATTTGGCTTCGTATTCATCCTCAAAAGCTCGGTGCATACTAAAATCTCCCAAAGACACCAGGGGTTTTTGGTTTTCTTCTACTCTATTTTCCTTGGCAACTAAACCACATTTTACATAACCACATTATGTGCTTCACAGTAATATATGAGATTTCATAAATGATATAAATGGCCTCATACAAATTCAAAACAGCACAAAAGTCAATAAACATATATTGCAAGAACTCCAGGCCACAGCAGGGAAATATTTGAGCTTTTCAAAATTGGTTCATTTTTCCCTTAAAAAAAACTTCATCTTCTAGCTCCCCTAAAACACTGAAATTTGGATATATTCAATTTCTTCACTGAATGAATTGTTCAGCTTTTTTTTTATATCTTCATTAAATTATTTTCCCCCCATATTTAGCATGATTATTTATATACATACATATTCAAATAGGTCTGAAATTGGTTTTATAGGGCAAGAGATATGCTATAAAGCATATTATATAGCAAGGTACAAGCTTTGGCTCTACTGGTCTGCAAATAATTTATGGGAAAACAGTCAAACCTAATTAATGTCATTCAAGTGATGCTGAAAGAAAATCTTTGTCTCGTGATCATATTTATTATATGTATACATTACTGAATTATTAGTGAATTATCTTTGATGGTCCAATTGCTAAGAAGGTGTTAGCAATTCTGCTTGTTACAACTTCTGTTTAAAAAAATATAAAAAAAAAATAATTGCAATTGAAATGATTTTACTGCTTTGTTTTTCTGACTGTTTTTTTCATAGCCCTCATCCAGAAACTGGTTCATTTGAGATTTACCCTCTTTTGTGTTCATCTTGGCTCTCTTACTACACATTGTGTTCCAAGTGACTATGTTCTTAGAAAAGGTCTCTGAAATATGAGAAAACTAGATTTCTATCTTACTGACTCATGTTAGAACTGAGCATAAGGAACACATGATATTTTGTGGCCTGATCCCACACCCCATGTGGTAATGAAAACACTCGTACTAGCCTTGAAACACATTGGATCATGGTTTTCAGTTTCTTGATTTTAGACATTATAAAGCAATCTGAAATCAAGCTGTAATCTTGCTTATTTGAGCTGTTTAAAAACTGATAAAACAAACATTCATGCTTTTCCTCAAAATTCCACATGCATGTAATTTAATAATTTGTGTCCTTGTGAATAAATAATTAAGTCTAATAATAATGTATTTTTATAAACATAATCATCAAGCACTCTCTATTATTTTCATTTGCTCCTCAGGTTGCCTCGAATTCCACCTAGGCCTCTTTATGTCAAGTGCACTATCTACTTTACGATATATTTTCTGAAGCAGGTGTCAAATAAAGGTTACTCACGAGTTTATCAAAAGGAAGGTGATGATGCAAGTGAGCATCATCAAAACTTTAGATAAAGTACTACAAAATGTCAACAGATTCTCAGGAAATTCTATTGCTTTTTGGCAACACTTTTAACTTCATCTCTAGTTACCTCCTTTGTTAATCCTTCTTTGTTAATCTCTGTCTGTATGGCCTTGCTCCACATGCCTTTGCTAACATCCAAGGAGACAGTAATGACATTTTCTTTTTGACTTATATAAGGTGAAGAAAATCCAAAGCCTAGCACTTTTATAGAGAAATCTACCCATTGGTTAGGTTAGTAAAGAAAGAAATTTGCCTAGGTACTGGAAAGAAATGGAAGGAGAGAAAGAGAATATATAAACTTGATATTCAAAAAAATTCAAGCTAATTCCTTTTAGAAAGCCTATATCACAACTTGCAATTGTGCTGGACTGTACAGAAAGAAAAGTCTTTGTGAAATTATTTTGCCTCTGCTGAATAATTTCATTGTGCACTGTAATGCTTCATATTTTACCAGCACACTCATTTTTGTTATAGCAGCAAAAATAGAGACATTTCAAAGCAATTTTTTATTCCCAGCATTTTATATATATTTATATCTGTACCTTTATAGATGTGCATATTCAATGCAGTATTGAAAGACACCAGCTATAGAATTGAATCTATGGATATACAGGCATGCCCTTTGAGGGTGTCAGAGTTAATTCAGCAATACCATAAAACTTTGGCACAGTTATTTGATAACTTTCTAAAAAAGTAAGTCTCTATTTTGTATTACTTCAAGTTATTTCATTTTTTCAGCTTAGAACATGCTGTTTTCTGGTTGAATCTGCTAGCTTTTCAACTCTAAACAGGTCATTTAGATATTTCATGTGATGAATTTTGAGCAGTTGCAGACATTGCAGTTATTACTTTTCAGATGCTACAGAACGTTTTGCCTGCTGGATTCCTGCCTACTTTGTTGCTGCTCTCCATAGGTGCAGAATTCTCCGCTAGCTGTTTGCAGCTCCATGCAAGACCTCTTCAGTCTCAGGATAGAAACAGAGATTTAATCAAAGAAGTTGCCCAAAAGCACTTGGAAAGTGTGGTCATTTGGGAATAATGTCAATATTGATTCTTTAAGGTCAATAACAGCAATATTTTTTTCCTCTGCATAAATTCAACAAATACTAGCCCAGTTTTGTTTCTGCCTCTGGAATTCTGTGGCATTGTTTTTGACTTGGAACTTAATCTAATTCAAGGTCCCAAAGAGTGTTTCTTGGAAAGCTAGATTGGACTTGTAATCATTTTTCTACTGAGATGAAAACTAAGAGAAGACAGATTTATGCATGCATTAGGCTACTTAAAATACAGTATACAAAGTATGGCTCTGCTGGTAATTTTCTAATTCTCATCAGGTACTGATGTGGATTTTCTGTTACCAGCATGACCTTTTATTTATTTTGTAGCATTATTTTTACTTTAGATATATTTATATGTATATGTGATTTTTAAGTCTTGTGGACAATCAAGACAGAAGCTTCGCAGTTAAAGGAAATAAGATGCATATAACAGACATTTTTATAATCTAAGAGTGTGTTACTGCAAGACAAAGCATGTGGATAACTTCTGAAGTCAATTGGCTTATTCACATAATTAAAGTGACTTAGGTGCTCAAGCTTTGCAAGATTAGATTTGCCAGTGGTGATAATCATTACAATAGCTATTGAAGGCAGCTCAGCTGAGAAGTGAAACAATAAATAGTGAAATGACTTAGCAATGGTGTTTATTATGCAGTAAATTAAACCCATGACCACTGCTGAGTTACTTTAAACAGGGGTGTACTAAAGTGAGTTCACAGAATTTCTGATAGAAATATTAAATATCTCCGTTATGGGTTCAGGTATCATAGAAACCTGATAGGGTTCAGGTATCATAGTTTCTTAGAAAAACTGGGAATGAATGAGCAGATCTGAAGCATTTTTCTATTCATTTTTATACGGTTGAATGACCTTAGCTTTGTTTGATATAATTGCTTTGATGAGCTTATATTATTTTTCCTATTATCTTTCAATATTTAATTCTGTCTATAGATGGCACTAACTTCTTGCTGTTTCACAGAATCCAGAGCTTCTTGGCATACCCCAAAAACTTTTTGGCATTTTTTATCCCATAATGCAGCAGGGACGGAATAGAATGATTATTAGTAATTTGTGTTAAAACCATAAAAAGAGTGTATTTCTTCTTAATTTTTTAGGATTATAATGACTGTCAATGGAAAAGAGGATCAAAATATCATCTGTAGATTTGTAAAAAATATTTTGAATGTCACACATTTAAAGACTCAAGCTTTTGAAAATAAATGAAATCCACTTAAAAAAATTAATTGAATTGCTGTAACATATAGTCTTGTGCTGCCAGTGTGAATGCAATTATAGAAAATGTTAATCCAAAGATTTCCTTTTCACAATTTGATTGACGTAATTATAAAAATCTTCTGTTTCTATATCTGCACTTATTAGGTGAAAAGTACAGTATTTTCTGTGTTAGACAATCTGGAAATTAGCACATAGATGTTTAATTCAAGAGTTCTACTGAAATTAGTGTATTTATGTATGAAAAAATAAGAATATATCTAGGAATTAAGGTATGGCCTTTATAAATTGTATGCAACAAATAACAAATTTCAGGCATTTAATATATTTTTCACAGTTATGAAGCACTATGATGCTGTAATTCACGTCGTTAGCACACTAATTCTGCTACTAATCCCTATGTAAATTAAGCCTATTTATGTTAATCAGAGCAGAATGAGGTACAGAGCTCTCAAATTATGATCTTTTTACTAAAAACACATTTATTAAAGATATTATGTTATGATTTGGAAATTATTAATAATGAACAAAAAAGCTATTTATTTCTTGATATTCGATAACATCCTTCCATATCATTCTTTTTTATCTAATCTGAAAAGATCACAAACTAGTCAATAACAATTTAAGCATCTGCTACCTTAAGTAAAAAGTTTATTGTGAAAGGAAAGTAAAAGAGAAAAGAAATAATAATTTTCTCTATGTTTTTAGAATTATTGTAGCACCGGCTTTCATTTGAAAAAATGTACTGTTTAGCCCAGTATTCTCCTACCACTTTTTGTATGAGACCACTCCTCCCTGAACTCTTGTAAAACAGAGTGTAGAAAACTTGTTATACTTAATATTCAATGAAAAGACCCTGCTACTCACACACTATTAACCTCTTGTGGTTCTGAATTGCAATGAACAGCTGTGGCTGGGAATGAGAGATGCATGCTTCTTCAATATAGACTATAGGGTATTTCTGGCAAAGCCAAGCTATTCAGAACTAATGAAAAAAAAAATATATATATATAAAGTATTCATTTCTGTGCTGATGCCAAGGCCTCCAAGATGTTTCATGAATACCAAGAAAATGCATGTCATAAATATATTTTTCATAATTTAACCTAAATGCCTGTTTATGCAACCTGCTCGTCCTAATTAGGAATAGAGCCCGTATACAGGCAGCATTGATATTTCAAATCCAGATTTATACGCAAAATGTGGAGATCATGTCTATCTCTTCTGCCTTCAACTATGATTTAAGGAAACACACTGTCATAGAATTTCCATTCAAAGCCTATTGTTTTCTTCCTAACCGCATAAGACTTTTTAACATGCTTTCAATACTGTATTACATTATTTAATGTTTCATTTTCAGGTCACAAACATCAGTACTGTAATTTACTTTAATATTCCAGTAGAAAAACTAAGAAAAATTAATAAATGCTAAGCATTAACATAATTCAAGTGAAAGTGTGCCAGATAACTAAGGGGAATTGAGCTGATTCGAAAAGAAAGGCTTTGGGATCTGGAAGTACTGGGCTACCTCAAGAACTGTTAAGAGAAGGGAAAAAAAATAAACCAAACAAAAGTTTATTTAGACTTTTCCAGGAAATGAACATGAGTATCAAAAGATCCTCTATCCACCAAGGTTAAAAATAGAACAAGAAAAGAAGTGGGGCAACTCAACGATGAAGAAATCAAAACTGAAACTAACTTAAAGCAGTTCCCAGCAGTGGAGAAATTCTGTTGCAAATTAAAGATGATGATAGAAACAGTGCAAAGGCAGAATGGTGGGTGGAAACAGGGATAGAAATAAAAACTTTGAGATGGAACTAAGGTGCAGAACTCAAGGCACTTAAACCGGGAAGTAGTGAGCAGGTATCTCCATGCTAGAAGGCTAAAAAAAATAGCACATGAAACCACAAGTCGGACTGCAAAGATTTTAAATAACTATAGTAATTTGTTTAAATTGGTACCAGATGACAGAAGTAGAGCAAATAGAGCATTTGTGTTAAAAGCTAAGGCAAGGAAGCCATGAAGGCACTACAGTCCCATTAGTCTAAACTTAGTAAATGAAGGTTACAGTTTAAATGAGAGAATCTTTAAGGATATGGATATAAATTAATAAACGGAGGCAAAATTCATTACAGATTTTCCAGGTCAAGCTGATGAATATCTTTGGTAAAAAATGTTTTCTACTTTACATAAATGTTGATGTGAACTTAAGCCCGAGCTTCATACAATAACACGAAACAAATGATTAAGGGCATCATGGAGACCCAGATTAGCTGACAATCTAGAAGAACATTGAATGTGACAATGAGGAACCATTAGGCTTAGTGAGTTCCTTGAAGTTCATTTTTGGTGGTGAACTTAATCAATATGTTCAAAAGTGAAATTGGTGCATGGAGTTGTTGATGTCTGGGATGCACCTAAGTTACAAATAAGACTAGAACATTGATGATGGTAAGGACTGGAGAAATGAAGACCAGCATTGTAAGAGGAATTATTTGGAGAGCAGATTGTAACTGGGGGCTCCTGAGTGATGTAAGACAGAGAAAAACCTCACGGTAGTCATTGTTAAATGGAAGGAGGAAATTTCTTCTTGTCCTATGGACAGAGAAAGAGATTTGATGCTACAAAAGACCAGGTAAAATATATTTTACATTCAGTATGTCAGGCCTTGGAGGTGATATCTAATAATATTGTATATTCTTCTTTTCAAATTGATACATGCACTCAACTGGAACAAATACTGGGAGTGACTGCTAGAGAATTCTGAATGATGGAGTAACTATCATTAGTCACTATCTAATTAACAATCACTAGTCACTATCTAATTGTTTACTAACTACATTAGTTAACAATCTAACTTCATTTCCTTAGCATGGCATACCAGAAATTATAAAGCTGTTCTTGATAGCATGTTTAGGATAAAAAGCAAGAGAATTGATTTAGGAAAGAATCATCACTCTGTATGCAACTATAATCATAATTTGTTAAGGTTGGAAAAGACCTCAAAGATTCTCAAGTCAAATCACCAACACAATGCCAACGTGCCTACTAAACCATGTCATCTTCACACTTTTTGAACACCTCCAGTGATGGTGACTTCACCACTTCCTTGAACAGCCTGTTCCAATGCTTCATCACTATTTCAGTAAAGAAATATTTCCTAATATCCAATCTAAACCTCTCCTGGAGCAACTTGAGGCCATTTTGTCTCATCCTATCTATTATTTGGTTGAAGAGACTACCACCTACCTCACTACAAACTCCTTTTAGATAGCAGTAAAGAGCAATAAGGTTGTCCTACTGCTACTTCAAAATCTAAGTCTAATTCATTTCAAATACTTTTCAACAGAACTTACATTGAGGTTTTAATGTTAGTTCCTCCTGTGCCTGTATGTGCTCATAAAGGTCTACTTAAACAGTTTTCGAAACAATGAGCAATAGCACTGAGTGTGAGTCATAACATAGAAGTATTTATTGAAAGTTTGAAGTAAATATCCAAAACTTTTTCAGCAGTTGTCTTGTGTTCAGAGAGACATGATTAACCTCATTAGCAGGTAAGTTGGAAAATATATTTGACAGACCTCAAAAGGAGAATTTATCAATCTGTTTAACTCAGGCCAAACAGTACTGCAAGAGTGAAAAAGATACACAGGGATCACCCAGCCTGCTAAGCAGAATCTTCCAATCTGACAGTGTCACAAGAGCAAAAATTCCCAGCCTGTCCAAATAATTAAGGTAGCAACGATGCAAAGATTATTAATAATATAATATTACCTAGCTTGCTACATATACAGTAAGTAACATAGCAATTATGCAAAAGCAATTAATAGTCACGCAGCTTGTTGTGTTCCATTAGAGACTCCCCTTTAAATTCCTCTAGACAGTTACTGCAGAGACTTGTACAAACAAGTCATTTTAAGAAAAACAGCTCATAGAATCATAGAATCACTAGGTTGGAAGAGCCATGTCGGATCATCGAGTCCAACCATTCCCATCAAACAATGTCCCTCAGGACATGGCTTAATAAGATCTGTTAATAGCTGCAAAGAAGCTGTAAAAAAACATTGAACAACCCTATTGATGACCCAGCACCCAAATGTGACAAGCAAGCAAAGAGCAATGATGCGTAGCAATAACAATCAGATGTAAGTAAAGATAACATGTAGATAGGGCTAATGTACACAGAGAGATACTAATAATTAACTTGGTGTTAGTTAGCTTGATGTTAATATGTGTATTTAGCATGAATGATGCCAACTGCTTATCCCAATGGAATCCGAAGGTGGGAGGGGTCGGAGGGTGCGTGGAGGGAGATGGGAAGGAAGATAAATGGGATCCAGCCTCCTGGTTAATTCCAAAAGATTTGAGGTTCAATCACATCCTCCCCTTCTCCCTCCTGCTCACCCCCATGAAGAGTAGGGCAAATCCCTAGAGCTTTGGTGACATTTTTCTTTTCTTTGTGCCTGCCTGACCACCAAAACTTTTCGTTTGTTTACATTACTTATAGTAAGCTTATACCTAGGGGCAGATAAGTTTGAGTGAATGTGGTCACTGTATTAGTTGCTGATTGTTGGAGAAAGAATTGTTGCTTTGCATGTCAAAACTTAACTGCAGAAGCCCGGTATGTGTGGCCATAGGAGTGGTTTGCCTCAGAGGTGGGCAGGAGGCAGGTAGCCTTAGTTGTAGGGGTATGATTTAGTATTATAAAGATATTAGAATGATGAGCACAGCAAGCATAATACATCTTCTTACAAAATAATTAGGCTCTTGTCCTTGCCAGTGGCAAGAGTTGGCTGTGCCTGTTCTCAAGTATCTCATCCCCCACTTCAGATGCCCTTGATGCACTCCTTTCTGCTGAAGACCTTGTACTTAACACATGGCAAGGGGTTGGGGGGTAAGGAAGACAGTGGGAGAGGGGAAACACACAGTCCTATTCCTCCCTATATTCAGCCCCATTCCCATACTTAGCTTTTATTCCTGCATTCAGCCTTTTTTTATCACAGTCATAAAGATAATTCAGTTGATTTTGCTGAATTACTGTTTTCAAGACATAGGAACACTGTACTCAAGGCCAATTTCTTTTGTCTTTCTTTGGGTGTAATTAGATAGTTTTCTTTTTTCAGAAGAAAATAATAAGCTGAAATAACATCCGTGAAAGACATAATGCTGCTAATGTATTCTAAGAACCTGAAGTAAGTATTGATAAAATGAAAGTTCTCTGGGGAAAATTTATTTCACTAGCAATTCATTCAGTACCTGCCATAATTGGACAAAGGAGTTGAGTGGCTGCCAGGAAAAATGAGAAGTTGAGCACTCAATCACCACCCCTGCATTTCCAAAATTTTAATTGTATCATTCACTGTGAGACTTCAGGGGGATAAACTGTGAAGATGGAACATGTCAAGAGTATTATGGTACTGACAGAGACTTTTTCTTATTCTAGACATCTCAATCACTGTTGAATAGCATAGCCGCACTCAGAGAAGTGTGCGTCCAGTATGGATAGCTCTTGCGTCAGTCACTGGGGAGATGTAAGCAAATTATGCAGATGAAGAACGTGATCATGTGAATCTTCAGGGAAGAAGTAGAAAAATAGCATTCCTCATTTCTGTTTGAGTGTTTAAATGAAGCTGAAACTTTCATTAGTACAATTTGCAATAGTGGTGTCCTATTGTCTCATTTGTAAGTATTTAATTGTGGTGCTGGGAGCCAGGTTGGCAGGGCAACTAGTTAATTTTGTAGACACACATTGTCATGAACAAAATTCCTGCCTAGCCCTGCAGGTGCCTAAAACTTTCTCTGCATCAGCTTTCCTCTGGGAAAACTGTTAGTGTATTCTTATTACCACTGAAGTCTTCATAGCATTGAGATACTTGGCAGATGACTGAGGCCTAAGCCCTGCCAACTCTACCTGGAAGACTCAAGCCAACAGATGTGCTCAGGCATGAAATAATTAACCATGAATTGGCCTAGAACAAGAAAACAAAAATGCACGAATCCATTGCTTTCTGTTCAAGATAATCACTTAGGGGGTGTGAGAGCTGGCTTCCCGCCTCTGTGCCAGTTAATGTACTAATCACAAAATTAGTGTTTTCCAAACTGGTGGGGAATATCTAGATGGTAAAGACAAGAAAAGGAAAAGCGCAAATGAGGAAAATATGTGTTTGTGATGATGGAGGAGGGCTAGTTGGCTTGCAGTTGGACTCAATGATCCGATGGGTCTCTTCCAACCTGGTGATTCTATGATTCTAAGTGTAGAGGGTTCATGTGCAAGAGGTTAGCATCTTACAGAAGGCCAGTACTCTACAAAAGTCATCATTACATCTCTGCCTCTCAGTGAGTTCTTGGCCTGTGTTCTGGATGAAGTGAGATAAAAAGCACAAGTGAGAAATTCCCCATGCTGGGATGATGCTCGGCTGAGTTTGCAGCATTTGGCTCCTACATTCCTAATGAATAGTTCCACTGTTGAACTTTGATTTATTAGCTCCTCTTATGTTTGAAACAACTCGATGGGTTCCTGGCATTTGAAAGAAAGAACTTAGTGTTTTGAATCTCCGAGAACTTTAGGATACAAATGCAATTTCAGCTCTTTCAGCAATAGCTGCCACACTGACGATCTAAATCCCTGTTCAAGGACATTTGAGCCTTTAGTTGTTCAGCACTTAATTGTCCCCATGCTGAGATGGCTAATTCGAATGGTCTGCATTTCAGAGTGTAGAAGATCATTTAAAGTATAGGTCTCTGAAATCCTCAAGTTTGTCCTACAGACTTGCTCTTTAAGGCTATTTTAGGAATGGCACTCAGCACACTGAGAATGTTAAGAGATGCACATTTAATTACCACTGAATAAATTTTTTAAGCCAAATGAGTGTTCTTCAGAATAACTTTCAGTCAAAGCTGGAGAAGTTCCACAGCAAATTGAGAAGAAATCCAGCAAGTTGCAGCATGACACGGAAGTATCCCATAATTTTGCTAGCATGGTGAAGGTGTTAAACTTTCCATTGTCTAGTTTGTGTTTGAGATAACTTAGCAAAGAACATTTCCTCTTACTGCTATGCAAAGCCTAGATTCAAACATGAGTAACATCTCAGATAATTGTTACATCCAACTGACTTTCAGGGGCACTTACATCAGCTATCAGTACTCAGTGTTGAAATGTTGAGGTAGAAAACTACTTTAATTTCAATGTTATAAATAACATTGGAATTCAGCACGTTGTCTTGCAAAAGAAGTCATCAACAAGACTGTGTATTTTTTAGATAAACAATTCTTACCCCAAAATTTACCATTACAGTTATATTAAAACTTTATTATCCCAGCTGCCTTCACATAATTATCTTAAAACACTGGTTTTCAAATAAATAAAATGACAGACCTGTCTAAGAATATTCCTTCAGTTTATAAAAGGAATATGGAATCTGTTTAAAGTGAATAGCAAAGCAATAAACTGGTCTTTGAATTAGCAGCTTCTACATTTCTCATTAAATAGTTCCTCTGTTTTTCTGATTTGAAAAGCTAAGATTGGAAGGCATGTGGCAATAGACTCAACAGTTTAGAGCCATGTTCTAGTCTGGACACAATATGTAGCTTTTTCTCTGCTTTTCCCCCTTGAAAGATGCTGTACATTTGGTATGAAATCTCAGAGGGAATTAATTTGTACAAAGTGCTTATTTTGAAGTCCTGTGGTGTAAAGCCTCTTTTTCTGTGCTGTCTTTGTTTGACTTCTCTTATTTTTCAATGACAAATCTTTGAATGAAGACCTTAGCTGAAATATTTGGGTGTCAATCGTACTTTTTACTTTTAGTTGTCATTTGGCTAAGATATCATGAGTGTCTATGACAATTGATATGAAGACAATGCCCAGGGCAAAGTTGTAGAGTATATTTTAATTGTAGCATGGAACTATTTTTTACCTTTTGTGTGTGTTATAAGTAGAAGGTCATGTATTCTGCATGCTTCATACCTGTAATTTGATGAATGTGGGACTCAACTTAAACCTGAGAAGCTGAACTATATGTAGTTTATCTCGGGGCAATAATTGAATGATATGGGCTCATTTGAGACCGAGCTTTCATTCTACTGTGTTCAAATGCTCCTTTCATAAATGAAAGAGGAAATAGTACCAGCTATCACATGGACTGATGTTTTCTTTCACTGCGACTTTGTTTTGTGCAGAAAAACTAGCTACTTCTAATCTGAATACTGATAAGTAACAAAGGATAAAGTTTTGATGTAATTAGAGTTTGAATGGCTTGTAAAAATTATTTACTTGTTGGTCTGATTTAATCTATATTACATTTTTTTGTAATAGTCTTACTTCTAATTGTTTCTGACCATGCCTTAAAATACTATGTTCAGACCTGTGGTTAATAGAAGGTATATAATTAAAAATTATACATTATATTTAAAATGTAGTATTCCTTAGAAAGCTGGAAAAACACTAGTTTTTCTGTGTATGCTTTGTATATAAATAAAAAGGAAGGAGTAACACAAAGAGCATATGAAACATAGTTTATGAAACTTGCTAAAATGATGAATGTTTTTTAACCCAAAGGACAGTTTTTTTCCCCCTGTTCTGTTAGGTGAACATTGCAAATTTTGTTAGCATGAATTCTTATCTGTCAGAAAGTCACTTATTCTATTAGTCTGTGTTTTACTTAAGAAATATGACTGCGACCTGCATTACAAGTGTTTTCCCTCAAGCTCATTTCAAACAAGTTTTGGAACTAGGGATAGCTGGTGCATAGTTATTCAAGTTTTTACAGGTCTTCTTACGTCTGCTCTTACTGGTGACATTGTGTGTAGTTACAAGGCTCTACTGAGTAGAGAAAAGATAAGCTATAAGTAAAAAGTACAGAAACCTCAGTAAGGTCAATTGCATAAATAACCTGTAGAATTAACTATTCACCTGAATGCTCAACTTGACTGCTGGGTCTCAGCAATTTGCTTTCCCAATGCAGCTCTATCAGGACATTTAAAGAGTTAAATACATACAAAAAAGAGTGAGAACTACTCTTGTAAAGTTGCAAGTCTAGCAAAAAAAAAAAAAAAAGGAAGAGAATCTAGAAGTAAGGCTTCTTCTAGTTCCCTTTTTACTTGTTTGAGGGTTGCCTCCTCTTACCCACTTTTTGTGATGATTACTCCTCCACCTAACCTGATTCACTGAATGTATCTGGTTGCACATAATTTGTTGGCTCTGAAGTCAATCTGCATGGTGTGAGGGTAGAGAGACTAAAAATTACCTATAACTAACGAGTCAACCAACAGAGAGAAAAAGAGAGCCTAGTGCCTTGTTCGGGCAATCTTTGCTCATGAAAATTCAATGGTGCTGAAAGCTGTGCCCTCCTGGGACAATGGCAGTGCTATGGCAACCAACCCTGTCCTGGCCCTGCCTTTAGACCTGTACAGGTAAGACTTTTTGGCTCCCTTTATCTGCTACGAAGACTTGCTTATAGCACCAGTGATGTACAGATGAATTATTCTAGCCATGACATGGATGTAACTATTGTTACCCTGATGCTCTTTGTCTGAGCAGCCATTCTTAAGGGATTTGTCTTGCTGTAGAACAACAGAAGTCATTGTGGTTTTGCTGCACATCCCAAGAAACAGGTTGTGGCTATTAACCAGTGAGAATATCTTGCTGTTTTAGTACTGCACAGAAAGCTTCCTTGACTGTTCTGAGCAGTAACAGAAGATCTTTGTTATGAAATCACAAGAAACCTCTTTCTGGCACCCAAGAATTTTGTGCTGCAGTTGCTTAATGTGCCAGATACGTCTCCCATGTGAACATATTATAAATCATCTGTGTTTTATTAGAAAAGCGCTACCAAGCTCTGACAAAGGGTACTCTCAGTAGGTTCAGTTGTTTGTTCCTGTCTTAAAAGGGGAATGTTGAAATCTGTTGTGTGAGCAGGAATTCCTGGCAAAACACCCACCCCTCCCCGGGAATGTTGGAGACATAACTGTTTCTCTCAGCTAATAAACACTGCAGGCTCTTATTAAATGAGTCAAGCCAGTGCCAGGGCAGCTGCCCTAAGCCTTGCAGTAATTGCCAAGAAGGAAAAATAGTTGCACTTCATGCAAAAGGGGGTAGTACTGCACTTTCTTTTCAAGGTGTACATACGTGTAGGGAGATGGGTTGTGCCCAGTACTCTTGAGAGTCAGGAGAAAGACTGCCCTGGGATTCAGTGGTTTTGGAGTGACTCTCCTATCCCCTCAACGATTCTTTACTGTAAAGAAAATATTGACTGCCACAACACTGGCATTGCTTTGGAGAAAGTCTCTAAAGTAGCATCTAATCCTGAGCAGTTTGGAAGTTAAGTGTCTCATTGAATTGGGTACTTAGCACCTTGGGAATGCAGAAGGTTGCTCTTTGCTTTAAGTTATTCTGGGCTAATTTATATTGGTGTTCCTCAGCTCAGCGTCTCTATATTTAAGAAAAAAACAAACCACCTTTTTTCTCCCCCTCCCATTAAGCTGAACAGTTTGCTCAGACTAGGTCTATTAAAAATACTGGCAAAGGGATTGAAGTCTATAGAAAGAGGAGAAGCGATCTGCTCAATGTCACTGTTGCCTTTAATCACAGCTATTTTTTTAAAAAAAAAAGATTGGCCTGGACTGTTTTTGTTGAATCTAAGTAGACCACATTGTGCCATAGGATTTCAGGACTCTTTGGTTTTAAAAGAACCAAAGATACTGAGAAGATGCTGAGATTTGAAAGTTGAGTTTTTTCCCTTTTTTTTCAGGTAAGACTGCACAGTGAATTCCAATGTAATTTTTCATGGTATAAATCACTTCTAAGGGGCAGATATTATGTAAAACACAATATACTCTCCTGCATTTAGTAAGTAAGGTGAAAGAGTAATTCCACTGCAAAAGATAAGAAAAGCAAGGGGCTTTTTATTTGTGCAGCCAATTCTTGACTGAGTACAGAACTAAGCTTTGCAAATGCATCTTATTTGGCTACTACAATGAGATATGTTTTTTTTTTTTTTTAAACTGGAATTGTCCAGAGAATGGTTATTTGTTTAACAAAAAAATGCAAATATTTTTAAAAGATGCTTTCATTTTGCATAAAATTATGTTAAAATAATTTGGGAATTTTTTTTATGAGAAATGTCAGAAGTTACTTCCTAATTTAAAATTATTGAGGTGGGAAAATTAGACTCAAAATCTTGTTCTGAACAAAACAAAGCAGGGCTTTTAGGTGCAGTTTTCTGCCTACTTCCATGTGATGTGAAAATGTGGCAATAGACTTCCTGATTTTTGATAAGAAACTTCATTTTGAATCTTAACAATATCACTTTTACAAATATTTTCTTCTACTTGTTTTATTTTAACCAAGAGGGAAAAAAGTTAAAGAAACAACATCTTCAAATGGAAAATTGTATTCAAAATATCTCAAGGAAATTCTTACCTGAGTTAACAAGCTAGAATTGACAAATGCAGGTATCTGGAAGTTGAAGGCAAGTCTTTAGTTTAAAGAATTGTGAATATTTTTATATTGCCAGGAGTTATCTATATAAATCTTATGTGAGCAGAAAGTCGTAAACACTACTACTTCATCAATGTATGAAAGCTGGAAATCTAAAATTGCCTTGGGAAAGCAGCAGAGCAGTATTTGGAAAAAAAAAAAGAAAGAAAACATTTTTTCTTCTGAAAGTATGAATAAAACCCTTTTAGATCCGTTGGACTAAATCATCACCCATGGCCTTATGCTCCATGGATCAGAGTTTACTTCAGAACCCCAAGGAATATATAGATGTCAAATTCCATTTCTCCAGAGGAAAAGGATGTTTTTGTGGAGTCTTTATATTTTCACAGCCTGTCACTCAAATGATGCTATTGGCAAGCTAGTTTGGCTTCTCCAGTGCTAACAGAAGTGTGTCAGGTGGTAGCCAAGGATGGGAAAGAGCAAGAAGAAACTTAAAAAGACCACTTGAGAGGGTAACTAGAGAAGCCTGTGGCTGAAATTCTTCCATTGTGTACATTATTTTCCATAGCACTAAAACACTGATAGTTCTTAGGGGATGGAAGGAAAGATATTTCTAAAAAAATGTAACTTAATAGAGGAAAACATATGTGCAACACACTCTCTGATTTGCACTTATTTGCAGCTTGGCGTGGAATTTCTGCATAAATGTATACTTCATTATAGAATGTTTAAATTTGGTTTCTAAAAATGTTATTACACATGGTTTAGGTGCTTTTTTAACTGGCAATCATGCTATTTTGAAGTTATGAGATACTTACAAATTGTTTTTGCTATTTCTTTAGTCTGCTTATTAGGTTTTGGTATGGCAACTCTAGTATAATGTCCTGTACAAGACCAACAACAACCACAAAAGTGTCAAGATACTGCTACAAAAGGGAAAAAGTTAACAAAACCAATAGAGACATTTAACCTGACTAGCCAGATATGGTGAATACCCTGCCCTCTCCTCTTTACAGCATAACCTTTTGTTAATTAAGTGAGGGATGGTTCTGGTGGCAGGTGTAAGGACTATCCCACAATATCTCATTTCAGAGCATGGTGATGTTAGTAGCATCTCAAGTCCAAGTTAACTCTTTGGACAGTGTGTCTACACATGTCGTCTTGGTCATAACAAATCTACAACTGTGCCAATGTGAGGAAAAATTAAGTAAATAGTAAACTGTTTGAATACGCTCTGAAATATATAGACACAATTATCAGATATTGCTTTGAGAGTGTCCATAGTAGTTCTCTATGCTTATTTAATTTTTTTTTAACTCAGTCAAGGCCATTTTATTTGCAGAAATGTTCATAGAGATAAAGAGTTTTGACTACATATTAAAAAAAAAAAATGGTTGCACAGGTGCCTGCAGTGCCTCTTGCATATTTAGAAGAGAATTCCATGAGAATAAGCAGGTTAGTGTGACATATTCCTTACATGAACGTTTTTTTCTAAAATACATCAACGGTTTCATCGAAGAAATGACATGACAATAGGTAACTTAAAAATAAGGTAGCATGTAATAACTCCAAGATAGGGCTTAATGTCTAAAAGTTGTTGAAGCATTTGTAGAAAAAGCCTTAAAAAGAGGTGAAGACTGATTGTTGATGCTGCATAAATTCAGCTTGGAATTCAAGGAGATAATTTAGCCATGGGAATGAATAAGTGGAATATGTATCAAATTAAGTTGTAGGCCTTCTGCCTATGGATGTCTTCAGGTCCAGAAAGGGTTTTCTTTTCCCCAAAAACATTTATTTGCAAAGAATATACTTACTTTGAGAGTAACTAGATTAAGTTTTACAGCTGGTATAATACAAGTGGACCAACTGGATGATCTAATGGTCTGTAGTCTTAAAATTTATTAATGCATAGGTCTTAACTTACTGGGTGCATTTATTAAATAAATACTTTTTGAAGAAATCTATGTGAATTAAACACTTAAATTCCCGTAAGATTAAATCTCACTCAGTGTGTTTTCCAGACACTTCTGTTTAAGTCTTCTGTTTCTTCTTGGTATAAATGCAGAATAAAAGTCTCCTTGGAAAAAAAATAGAATAACATTCTGAATATTTGACACTTTCTGAAACTCAGGGCATTTCTTTGCGGACTAGAAATGTTTCTAAACTGAGGATCAGCAAAGTGAAATTTGATTATGTTTCCTAACCTACAATGTAAACACACTTCGTTTGTAAACATTGGAGTATCTGTTTTCAGCTTTCAGGCTAATCAGGCTAATAAACTCTTGACATTGTTTCCAGAGAAACAGATTACTGATTTCCTTGTTCCTTTTCTTTTTTTTTTTTATCTTGAGACTTGACAATTTGATGGCAATACTGTAAAATCAAAATCTGCAAGCAGCATACTATATAATTTCTCTGCAGCTAGAAAAAAATTCTTCATCAATGTACGTGAAATGATGGACCATTTTTTCATGTCATCTCACCTGACATAGCTTGTGTCACCTAGGTGTCACCCTTTGACCATTCCAGCCATGAATGTGTTTTGTTTAATGGAAACAAGTGTGAGATTAGAATGACCAGAGATTCTTTAGTAAATGGTCCAAATGCTCTGACCTAAAAGAGGCTTATATACTGGCATTTTGACTACAAGTTTTAGTTCTGAAACTCTTTTCTATACTAATACCTACTCCTAAAATCTTTTGGCTCTCAACTCCTCAGGTCTTTAAAGACTTGCTTTGGCCCATGCTTAGGAACACATCTGTCAGAGTGTGTAGCTCACAAAAAATCACTGTCACAATCAATATACTAATGTCCATCCTTATCTACCCGTCCTACCTCCAGAGCTTAAGTTACTACCTTTTTCGAAAAAGACGTCAGCTAGAATTACTTTGCTGTCAATTATGGTCAGTAGCATTGAGGTAGGACACTCTCTACTTCTGGAGCCCAAAGTGACTTAACCAACATTGTCTGCTACAGACAACATGGGTTTAGACTCATACTGCAAGGGCTTAACTGCAAATTTTAACTGCAAAAAACTTATCACTGCAAATTTTGAAAAATATTTTGTTCCTTAAAAGCCCAGCTGCTGAGCAAGCACCTGCTGGCTGGAAGGCAACACTTCAATTATAACAGCTAGATATCTCACCTCTATATTTATATGAAGTGAGAAGATTTGGATACCACAGTTCCTAAAGCTTCTTGAAGAGTATTTCATCACCTGTAAATGGAAGTTTGCATGCCATTTCACTCCAGACTTTAAAAGTGATACACCAGTTAGAGGTTGAACAGGTATCTTGGTCTTTTGACTTTCCTGTAATTGTTTGTCAGCTTAGCTCTTTCTTCAGGGTTTTGCTTCCCAGCCACAAGTCAGAGTGAACAATCTTTATCATAGCCAGGACCATGTCTTTGAAGACTTCACACCTGCTCCAGGTAATGAACCAAACTTGAGATCATTGTTCAGATGTATTTTCCCTTCTGCTGCCCAGGACTTTTCCCTGGAGCATTTTGGCAAGACAAATGGCATAAGGGCTGTGTAAAATTAGATGATGAGGTTTTAGTGAACAAATTTATAGTATAAAAAGTAGTATCAATGATTTAACTGGCAGCAGAATCCCTCTGTCACATGTCCCACATGACTTCAAGAGCATTGTACTGTTGGAGAGTTTTCTGTTTTGTTAAACTGTCTCTTACATTATACTCATGCATTGTGGAGGTCAAATGTCTGAAGGAATGTCTTTTTCAGACATAGTAGAAGGGAGTGTCTTTCCTAAATTACAGTGTGAGTAATTGCCTTCTGCAAGGACCAGGTAACCATGGTGGCCACTTGGCAGAAAATTAAGGCTGCCCATATTTCTCTACCAGCTGTGAATGATGCAGCCCCCCAGACAGACTCCCAGTGGGTGCATGCTGCCACCCAGATGCTGGGTTGTGGGGCTTGTCTTGTGGGAATTGTGCTTGGGTGGAAGAACTCCTCCACTTGGTGGCAGAACTCAGGGAAGAGGTGAGCAGGCTGAGGACCATCAGGGAGTGTGAGAGGGAGACTGACAACTGGAATAACACCCTATGCTCCCTGTCTCAGACTCAACAGGCAGGCAGACCTTGAATGACAGAGGATGCGCCACCCTCTCTCTGCAGTCAGCTGAGGAGAAAAATTTAGGAGATGGAGGAGAATGGCAGCAGGTTCCTTTCCAGCATGGTCGGTGCCAACCTCAGCCTCCTAGATTCTCTTACACAATAGATCTTGGTTTATATCAGAAACAGCATGGCCATAAGGACCAGGGAAGACATTTTTCCCCTGTACTCAGCACTTGAAATCCTGTCACTATAATCCTCTCACTATAAGACTAAAGGGCACTGGGCCGTGTCCAGAGAAGAGCAATGAAGCGGGTGGAGGGGCTGGAGAACAAGTTTTAAGAGGAATGACTGAAGGAACTGGAGTTTTTTAGCCCAGTTTAGAGAAAAGTGGGCTGAGGGGAGGTCTTATCACTGTCTACAACTACCTGAAAGGAAGTTATAGAAAAGTCAGTCTCTTCACCAAAGTGATAGGTGTTAGGATGAAAGGGAATGGTCTCAAACTGTGCTAGGGAAGGGTTCAAACTGGACATTAAGAAAAACTTCTTAAAGGTTTTCAAAACAGGAACAGGTTGCCCAGGGAGGTGATTGAGTCACCATACCTTAAGGCATTTAAAAGACAGGTAGGTGAAGTGCTTAGAAGTATGATTTAGTAGTAGACAGGTATGGTTGAACTCTTATGATCTTAAAGGTCTATCCTAACCTGTGGACTCTCTGATTCTCTGATTCTGTGCTCTGAGTGTACAAGAGAAAATAAGCAAATTACTGTTAGAATAAATTTTGTGTTTGGTTGCTCTTTTTTTTTTTTTGCTTCCCCTCAATTGAATAAAAGAGATGAGAATATTTCAATACTGAATAATGTCTTAATTCAGATAGTTTTGTGCATAAGAATTAAAATCAGTAATGGGTGACCAAGTGTGAGATTTGACTTTTATACTATATTACTCTTGTATTACTATTTCTTGAGCACTGATGTGTGTAAGGCACCTCTGAAAACAAAAGGACAACTTATAATGAGTAATTATACCATTTATGACTTTCACTGAGTATAATGGTTGAAAAATATAAGTTACAAAACACCTTTGAAGAATATACTGTGAGTGTGAGTTTAAAGGAGTGAAACTGAAAACTCTTGAAATATGGATGACTGTTGCCTAGGCAATAAGAATGGCTTTTTCCATTGTCCTTATATGGCTTTGTCTGCAGAATATGTTTCTTCTCACGGAAGTACAGCCATGATAGGATTAGAAAATGACATTGAAAAATAGGTGTTCTCTCAACATAGTACAGTAACCAGATCTAAGTTTAGGTTTTAGAGGAACTATATTAGATATGGATCCAAAATCAGCTCTCTCAGACCCTGACATAATGGGATGCACACCTAGAAGAAATATACTACAAGGGAAAACAGCATCTGCACAGAAACCTTATTATAAAACAGTTGCATCTGGGCTATTGTTAGAAAAGGACTAAATGTCCTTGATCAGGCTCCAGAAGAGCCATCAAGAACAATTTTTCTCTCTCTTCCTTCCCCTCTACCCCAGCCCAATTAGGGGGAAAGAGCAACCTGAACAATGTTTTTCTTTTATGCTGTCATTTCTGAAGTGTGCTTAAGGTTATCTCAGCACCTGGATTTTTAGTAATAGATTCATGTAACTAGACTCTTATAAAGGAATCCAAATTGATCCTCATGATAAGTCATATAAATATTCCTAGTTTCCTGAGAAAAAACACATTTCTGAAGGCCAGAAACAATCTGTGTGCTATTCTAGCTGTGTTCCTCATCTGGACTTTTATGGGATGAAGTCTCCTAGGGACTTTCATGGAGCTCAGTTGTCCTTTAGCTCAAATACAAATTTACAAAATTTGAAATCATCCTGCAGTCACAAATATTTTACCTTCTCCATACCATTGTTTTACCTAAATGCTCTACTATCAATAATTCATCATAGCTACAAAGTCCATCTCAGATTCACATTAATCACAGGCAGCATGGGTGTGAAGTGCAAGGCATGTAGAGAGAACTCAGTCCCACAAGACTTCAAACAGGGCTTCGGAGTGACGATACTGATCATTAGCTGTGATTCTCTTTGGAGTCTTGCAGACATATTTGTTACTTAACATCTACTACTACACTTGAGACAATGTCCTTTGTTAATTTCAAGATTTTAATAATTAATTTCATATGTCTTCAGCCTAAAGATATTCACTATCTTTGAGGATTAGTTTCTATATTCACATAGCTATATGTGGTTCCTTGTGGAAGCAGCTATTGAATATTTAGATCCAAAAGAACAAGAGCAACAACAGAAGAAGTGTCGTTTGTCAACTTTTTCTTCAATCCCTTCATCCCTTACAAAAACCACCTGCCCATGTCGCCGGGATCCTCTTTGATAGAAACATACAGCAGCAATTAGATTTTACTTGGAACATGAACCGAATTATTCTGGTTTTGTACTGTAAGCAGTGATGCAGATAATACATAAAAAATGCATAATTCAGTTGTATTTGTTGCCATTGGACTTAAAGAAAAATAAGTACGAAGCAAAATTGTGTCTAACATTATCAGAAGAATTAAAGGAATCACAGTATAATGCCATCGGCATTGAACTTCATATATTTCACATTTGCAGTAGCTGCACACAGTGATTTCTTATCAGATGGCGAGCTTTCAGCTAACTCGGTAGAATATGCTTTCTTTACCATAACCGAAAAATGAAAAAAAACAAAAATGGCAGTAATTTTATTTTGAAGTCAGTATCCAGCTTCCTCTGAATGTCTGCATCGTGGGATTAATAGATGAATAACACATGAGAATTATGGAGTGTATATTGATGTGTCTGTATTAAAATTTAAGATTCTCAGAGGATGGGAATACAAGTTACTTTTTGATTGATTGATTGAGAAACAGATGTGAAGCAGAAAATATCCTAACCAATGACAAAATGAAGATCCCAGTATTAAAAGTGGGTCTCAAGTGACCAAATTGTTGCTTCTATGAAATAGCATGAATGCTATATGATGTAATCTAAACTATTTTTGATTCTTTTTTTTTTTTTTTTACTAACAGCATTAACAAGAATATAGTGACCTTTTAATCATGTATTGACATTTCCTTGTGTCAATATTTGGAGTCAAAGGAAAAACAGAAAAACAGTAAGTACCTTACTCCTGTAAGGTACTAAACACTATGGGTCTGACTATACAGAACACTGATGGCTTGTGATTTAGTGTTGGGAGTTGTCCCTCTGACTTTCAGGACAATGACATTCCTTTCAATTAAATATGTGCTTTACTGTTTGTCAGCATTATAAAAAGCAGTTCTAGGAATCAAGTCCTATGTGCATAAATTGATTGGATTGATAAGCCTGTATGCTTTTGACCTGTTGGCAGTAATATTAATGTATTAATTTAAATTTCTCTCAATGTGATTTTGTTTGCTGTAGCTTTTAAATAAATATATATATATATATATACACTATTAATGAAGGAAATATATTATTTAGTAATTGGGCAGTGGCTGGTTACCTAAGTTTGTGTATAGTCTACATCAGTCTGGGAACTCCAGTGCACATCTAATTTAGTTGGTTTTAATACTACTATTCACTGTGAGACTTTAAGAGTATAAATTATGTCCTTGGAGAGAGTAGGCTGTTACTGTTGATGCCTAAACGGTCTGGTTTGCATAGACATCCTAAAAAAGAGAACTGCACCAAACAATAAACAAATTATGCAAATTAATAAGCAGCAATCCTGGTGGAGACCGTTGTCAATGTATGTTACATTTGTCCTTGACTTTCAACATGAATTTCTAATTTGCCAATGACATTGCCTTTAAAAGAGAGAACTCATTTAGATATTTCATGTTAATTATGGAACATTGCCAGAATCCCATAGTGCAGGAGGGTGTCTTGAAATGCACCTTTTTCTTTTGATCAATTGTACAATGACTTGCAGGTGCAGAGGTGTGTGTATATTGGAAAGATGCTTAGCATTTGTGGTTAATCTTTTATACTTGTAATTAGGGTCAGACCTCCTATTTAATTAGTGGAAGATATGATAGAAAATCAAACCTTACCTACAGTACCATATGAACAAAAATTCTTCCTTTTATGTGTTTTGATTCTTTGCTTCATAATTGTAGCTAGAATTAAAAAATAATATAATGGAATTTGCACAGAAATCACTGATGAAATGTTTATGTACTGTATATGGTCTCAGCCTTATGTGCAAATAGGAAACCTATGAAAAATGTATCATGTCATATATGTCAGCACTGGAAGTCCTTGCACACCACACCAAAACTCTCATGCATGTGGTAGGGAACTTGGAACTTTTTTCAATATTTCAATAAGAAGAAACTATGGTACCTTAAAAAAAGAAGAAATAAAGGCAGACTATAGCCTCTGAAACTAAATAGAATGGCAGAGCAAAGGCAGTCTGCTTGTTCCATCTGGAAGAAGTAATGCAGAAGGCTGAGGTGCTTTATCGTAGTCTTCTCTGCATCTCCCAGGTGTCTCTGGAGGAACTCTCAAAGTCTCAGAGGAAACAGCAGTTCTGTAGCACTTTCCATATAAAATATTCTGTCTTTATTATATCATATGTTAAAATAGAAGGAAAAATGTCCCTTCTCTAAGAAGACATCTTATCAGGAGAAGTGATCCAGTCAAGAGGTTAACAGGGAACAGAAAGCTGTGGCATTAGATCTTGTGGATCTTGTTAGGCCTAAAAATGTGTGGCATCTCTCTGCCTTCAGGGTTTGATGAGATAGGTGGAACAGCATGACTTATTCACAGACAAGTAAGCTGAACCCTGCAAGAAGGCTGTATATCTGAATCTGTATTTGCTACTACAGGTGATATAATGGCAAATAGCTGACTTTCTTTTAAAGTTATCCCACTCTTTCATCTAATATTTCCCCCCAGAGGTATAGTTAGCTGATCATGTGAATGTCATTTCTTGAAGCATGAGTAATAAAACCCCTAATGAGATACTTCATTGCAAAGCATGGCTGTTACAACATGAAAATTTTATGAGTGGTGTAGCACTGGGCACATTGTCCATATGAAAAGTCACTGAAGGGGTAAAAGAGAGTTCTGTAACAGGCTATTAGCTTGTGACTTAAGTGGGTGAATCTTCAAATGATGGAAACTTTGGCCTCTCTGAGAGTTCGCACATTTTGATGACCATTAGAAATATGGTGGTTTAGTCGATACTTAAGGTGTCTTCCAGTCTTCCAACAAATAGTAAAAAAATGAAGAAGCGCTTTCAAAATGTGGTTTTAAGCAGCAGTTAGATTTGCTTCTAACAGGACTCTAAATAGGAGAAGTTAACTTACATTAGCGACATTCTGACTTACATGTTTCATAAATGTGAAGAAAAGATATTCTGCCTAATGCATCTGTTAGATGTCCAAGTTGGATGAAAAATCCTTCATCAAGGAGGCTTATCAAAATCTATTTAACGTATACTGTTTTCACACTTTAAACTTAATTTAGACAAGACCAAAGTGCTCATAAGATTTCAGTACAGACCATACCTCTTCCACTTGTTTGTTCTTCAAAAGCTATTAATGTTTCCGGTAGAAAGTGTCACGCTAAATTTTCAAACCTTCAATGTCTATCTTTGGTGAAAATTGATTTCTTTCTCCAGCAAAAGCAAGAATAGCAATATAGGGCAGATGTGGAGCAAATGGAGCTGCTAGTGGCATTAACTCCAGCTTTAAAACTTGAGAGAGTAAGTTTCAAAGATAGGCATGGAGCTAGGAGTCAGTCAACTTGTTCTTGATTGAAATCCCGTTGAGTCTAGGCTTGGATTTAGTGAACAGGACTGCCAGCACACGTAATATGCCCTGTATTCGACCAAGCTCTGGTAGTGAGCAGGCACGTCTACATTTATGTGAGCTCCTCTTTTCCCCTCTGCTGCACTTCTTTTTCTGACTCAGAAAAAGATTTAGCAGGAAGATGTTCATAACGTCACATATGCAGAAAGTTTGGTAATTGTATTTTACCATGAATGACATGATGTCAGTCCAGCAATGGCATCACACTTTCTCCTGTTGTCACTTACCTACTCCTCCACCTGCTGCAAGCAGCAGACTGAAGTAATTTGTGAAGAAAAGCTTTTGCTTCCTGCATAGAAATGTACTGCATTGTTCAGGCTGATGCAGCCAGTCCTACCACAAAGCCATTATGAGCTACAATTTTCACACAATAAGCAAGGGTGAGTCACAGTGTCTTACGCTTGCCCTCAGGAAATTTCTTAAGAATAATAAAAACAAAATTACAGTACTTTTCTCTATCATATTAATACACTTTTTTCACACATATCACACTAATGAGTTATTAGCTCCCACTGAATGGACAATATGCTGTTCTTGTCTTGTAAAAATAGGGTAAATGAGTAGAACTATAGGAAAATCCTTCTTTTTAAAACAGAAATCAAGGGATATTATTGTTTGAAATACTTATGTTTGCTAAATTATGATGTTAGATATTATACCTACCTTGTCTCATTTTGATTTCATGTAAATATTTCTCTCCCCTGTGGCTATATCACACATATCATAGAAGAAGATGACAGAAGTCAGTGGGAAAATGCTTGGAAAAACGTGAAATCGAAAAAAATTATCCCTTCCTCTCACCTCTCCACAGTCCTCTAAATATAGTCAGCTTCATGTCATGTCAGGAAGAAACTTGAGATTTAAGTATAGGTAAAGGAAAGAAAGAAGAAAAGGAATTGCATACTCCTACATTAAGATAAGCTATGCATATTTTTATGCCCTGTCATGTCAAACCTAAATCAAAAAAGCTTTCCACTCATTTGAGATGAACATGATCTCTATCCCAACATATAAGCAGGAGCTGTAGAGAAACTGGAGTGGTTAAAAATCTTGGTCTCTGTGAATGTAGTAGCTGAACTCCAATAGTGTGGTACAAGCCATTGCGATATACAAGGTTGGACATCACCCACTTAAATGGGCAGTTAATCTTAAGTCCAAAAGGATGGAAACTACTACAGGGATAAAGGATGATAAATCACATGACACTGGGTAAATGTAGCTGTGATTAATGGGACATCACAAAACAACAACAAAAGAGAACCAACTGTGGAAAGAGATAACCACCACTACAAAGAACAAATTATTGTCTAAGGTGATGTAATTAACTCGAAGCCTCCCCATAGCTTGGATGGCCAATTCCAATGAGGTTTGCTATTGTGCCCACAATAATTACAAGGCTGTGGAATCTTAGTTTAAATACTAGGATGTTAAGCTCATTTTTACCCATTGCAGGAAACTGATAGAGTGTCAACATTGTAGATATGGCAAATTGTAATAGTACAATTACAGTACACTGTTGAGACTCATTCAACTAACATTTGTGAGTTCCTGTGAGTGAACAATTGGAAGAAGAGCTCAAAAATGGTGCACCGTGATTTATGGTGTCCTTTACATGTTTACATTCAAGAGTTACTCATTTATTATGCTTTTTGTCTCTGTATAAATACAGAGCAGCTCCCTAAAAGTGTTTTGTTTTATTACTGTTGATTAGAAATATTTATTGATCCTTATCCTTGTTAGTTATATCCTGGATAGTCAAGTGATATTTTTCTTGTTCTTTCAAAAGACCTTTTTTAGCACTAGGAATGTTTCAATGGGCTACTTGCTTAAAGATATTTTGATTCATAGTACATCATCTTCATCTGTTTAGTAAGACAAAAGCATTATTCAGATTACATGCTAGCAATTCCTGCAGCTTCCTTTCGTAAATTTAGCAATGATGATTTATATGCCCCTGAAGGAAATTTGCTTAAAAATTTGAAGCATTTCTAAAAATTCAGTACCTGAAAATTGGAAAATGGATCCAGAATTTAATTTTTTTTCACTGCCTAAGACAACTCAATGGGTATTCTAAGATGCCTTAAAGGTAAATAAGTTAAAGAAGGCACTTTTCTCCTCCTTATAATTTGTCATTCTAGTGTGGAAAGCAGAGTTTTAAATTACTTGCAATTTTATCATAAAACATATGTTGGACTTGTTTCACAGGAATCTTGCACTGGACACAAAGGAAAAACATGTCAGAAGGAAAATACACTGATAAATCAATGTATCAAGAAAGTATGTAACCATCAAGCAGTTTGGACTTTCAGTGTTGATCTAGAAGGTATTCACATTTCGGTAGTTCTGATCTATAGTTCAGTGATCAATTGACATTTCAGGGATCTTTATACAGTTCTCAGATTTGTTTTTCCTTTGTGTCTAATTAGGTATACATATGTGCCTTTTGTTGTGGTGCTGCTGACAAAGTGCTTGCTGTGTCCTGCATGAAAGTGTTCTCCAAGTCTTTTTGTTGTCAAAAATATGTATTCATTACCTGGTGTGTGATAAGAAAATAACATCACCAAGAGAGACACTGCTTTATTCAGGGTTGTGCAAATCCTGGGTGCTTGGAGGTTTCCTTCAAATCAAGCACATCTGGGGAACTTGTTGCCTTCATTTATATACAGAGTTATATATTATTCATCATGCATGTGATTGCATATTTACATATAACTATAATAATGTCAAGTCATTCATAGCATCTGTGTATGCTTCTAGGTGGTTTTCATGGAGTCTAGTGGTCTTTTAATTGTGTTGCCCCTAAAAGTGGCTTGCAAAATTTGCCAAATGACCAACTCCTCCCAAACTCTTCCCAATCTCCTTCCAATTCCAGGCTCAGTACTCTTAAAATCTCTGACTTGGGACCTTTTGCTTTATTTAAGTTGTCAGTTCCTAATTTAGTGATCATGCTGACAAACTATGTTTTTGTTTCTCAAAAGCTTAGTTCCTCTTCTTCACGGATTGTTGCCAATATTTCACCCTTCTGAGACTTTTAAAGTCACCTGGTTTATTTTGCAGGCCTTTTATCTTGCAGTGTCACGTTTTCTCTTAAGAACCATTTCATAGCTTCTAGTAGTTGCTTGAAGGATCAATCATTTGATACAACTTAATGCAATACAACTGATTATCAAACCAACAATAAAAATAACATTCTGTAAAAGGGTTGCTAACCATCTGCCTAATGAAAATCCTAGTCCATTCAGTGGTTTTAACAATCCTTCTAATCCTGCCAGTAATTCCTGTCTGGCCTCAGCTACTTGTTTGATGTTATGCAACTGAACATCTAAATTCTGTCATATTTGGATTGTGAACACAACAGCAATCATTTTGTAAATCTAAATAAGTATGTACTCCATATTCATGTAAAAGTATTAAATCTAGACCCAACATATTTTGCAGAAACATTTTTGAGGTAGCCTGTTCGTTTAAACCTGTGAACACTAATTCTGTTGCATTTGTCAGTTTTTCAATTTGTAATGTTAAACTGTATATTGCCAATCTATTCCTAAATAACACCACCTGAGCTGTAGATATTGATTCCAATATCCATCCTATAGCTGTTCCCATTCTTGGGTGTTACCAGATGTCTGATCTTTCAACCCATCCTCACTGACTATAATCAAGTGGAGGTGTGTTCCACAGAGGACACAAAATCAACAATCCTAATGTCCAATACTTTCTTTTTCTCAATAATGGAAGGTAAGTCACCCAAACCCCATCACTACTTATCCAAACAGTTGATCCTGAAGCTATTACTGATTCTTGAGTGTCATTACTTATGAAGTGTGACCAAGTATCATTAAAAGGAGTTATGTAGTTTCTACAAATACAACCTAATCATAAAGCCTGTGTTACAGGCAATGACCTTTGAATTTTTGTATCTGTACTATTAAAAAAATAAACCTGCAATTCCAATCTAATCTAATCTAATATTTTTAGTAATCTTTCATCTGTCACCTATATTTGGATTGGTCAGCTAAACTTGTAGAGGATCATCTGGATAATACTCTGGAAAATAAAATTTGGTTAGATTTATTCAATTTTTTAATTTCAAATTACTCATATCTCCCAAATATTTTGCAGCTCTTACAAATCTGAGATGCACTAGGAGTAGGTTAAAAGTTGATATGTAGGCATTTCTGCAGTCTTTGATGGGATAGCTTTGAAATAACACTGTGGACTACTGGCAAACCTGTAGCTTTTTGACCACTATAGCCAACAGTTTTTTTGCTTGCTGTCAAGGTTAAAGACTGTGAGATTCTTGAGGCCGATCTGTCACAGTTCCATTTGATTATAAAATACGATGCATAGCACAGCCTAGTCTCTCATTTGACCTACAGATATTATTGTTGTATAAACAGAAGATGAAATGTAATTGCTCTATGTAATGAAAACTATGAATTGATGTAGCTTTTAAAACAATTCTTGGGGAAGGAAAGGTTTAATTCTTGCCATCCATATCATTCTTTCCTTTCTGTATGTCATGCCACATACACAGTAGCAGTATATTATTTAAAATGTTCCATACACAAGAAAATATTATATTAAAATAACTAAGAAAAATTAATAATTACTTCTGGTTTTAAAGCTGCTGACACATGAATAACTTTAGGTCATAATATATGTAACTTGTTTCAATGAAATAGGTATTGATAGAATTCAGGCTGGGATTTTACTTGTATTCAGGCAAATTCATGCAAGCCATGATATCCCAATATAGAAGTAGAAAACTGATAGCTCAGTGTTCACTCACAATTATTAATTTAAAAATTATGCTAGTATAAGAAATCATTGCATAATATTTAAGTGAAGCTTGTGCATTGCAAAACAAAATGTGGAACTTCTGAAGCAAATTATTTCCAATTGGTACGTTAATTTTTGATCTAGGTAAACTTGATATAAATGTCAATTTTTAAGAAGTTTTAGGACTCTATCTGTGGAACTACAGTCATTTGTGATGGGCTTGTTTGAATGTTGAACTGTAAGAGAGTGCTTACACTGGGCATTGTTTAGTTTTGCCTATAGCTGCAGTATTCTCATTGGGAAAAAAAACCATTACAAGTAAAGAGTTCACTTGCATTGGCTCTTCACATTAATTTTCTGCATTATCAATTACTAGCAGGTAATAAATGTGATCTGTGAAGGAATAAAACAGCAAGTCCCAAGCAGAATACTGTAGGTAATATTATGGCAGGTAGCAATCATGTTTAAGATATGGAATTGTCACAAGTATTGTTCTGTAATCAAAAGTGATATATAATTTCCTATTACAGGATTAACCTGGTACAAATGTTTTGCTGATAAATTTTAAAAGGAAACAATGCTATCTGGAAATCTAGTATACTAAAAGCTAGTGAGAATCAAGCAAGTTCAATGATTCATCATGCGAAAAAACTAAGAACACTTCTTTATTTTTCAAATGATGGATTGGGTGGTTTAATAAACTCCTGTGTTTCATACAACACATTTCTAACTGAAAGACAAATTGTAGCTCCATATATGGAAAGTCAGAAGAGAGAAAAAATGTGCAGAAACAGATACTGCAGTCTGCATTAAAAGCTGAGAACAGAATTTTTCTCGAAGCAAAACCTGTGCCTTGCTGAAGGTAGAGGCAAAATCTCCATGACCTTTAATGCAGACAATATTGCATCTCTTGCATTTGGAGGCATTCATGGGTAGCTGCTTCATATTCTTTGGGCATAATAACATCCTTGAAAATGTACATTAAGAAGAACATTGTATGGCTCCAGTACAGATTTTGCAGGACTTCTGATGGTTATTTCCTATAGATTGTACTATTAGGGAAAGGTTGGAGCCAGTGTGAAATGTAAAATTCTCCCTTCCTCCTCAATTTATGGTTATTATTGCCATAAATAACCTTTCAAATATCTTTATAAATAGGTTCAAAACACCAGTCATTCTTAAAAGCTTTCTCACTGTTACGTCCCCAAATGAAAACCCTGGCTCAGTGGTAATTTCTGTTTAACATCCATTCTATGTTTTACAAGCAATACTGACAACCTTCTAGGAGTACTCTTAATTTTCTCCTCTGCAGGAAATACATTCTCCAAATTCATCTTACAGAATGACCTCTGAACAAGTCTCACCTTCATGACCACAGGAGTACAAAGGTGCATGTTCATATCTGATCAATTTAACAACAAAGTAGACTGAGGGAAATATACAGATCTCTAGGAAGTGTGCATGTGTTATTGAATTTTTAAAAAGGGAGCCTAATCTTGCATTCATCAGTGTGTGTGACTGACATGCTTTCTAAGATGTTAGATGTGGAGATCTCGCTTATGAAGCTCCATCCTGTTACCCGAAGATAGTGTACATTGCAGCCAGGGAGATTACACAGAAGGTCATGCAGGAGGTCTGTGACAGCTGTTCTAGAGACAGGATGTAGCAGCAGTACATTTGTCACCTAACTTAATCCCCAAGTGATTTTTCTCTAATTGAAACTGTTTGGTTTTTTATCTAATAATTTCCCAGAGTAGTAGAACCTAATGAAATAATATTTTTAAAAGTAGGTAAATAATATCAACTGATTTTCATTTTTTTAAATTAGAACAAGTAATAAAAAAAAAAAATCAGACAGCAGTTATCTTCAGATGAAAGACAAAACTCACTTGGATATCAAATATGTCTCAGAGATAATGTTCCTTTTTTCACCCTAATAAAAGAATATTTATGTTTTTAATCTTACTCAAAACCATTCAAAATCTTCTCAGTTCTGTTGTTGGTATCATCTATAGTTTTACAGATGACTCACTAGCTTCTGTACCACAAATATTTCTGCCTAGAAGATGTAGAAGCATTTTTTTTGTTTTTTTTTAAATAGACAGTAATGCTGAGTGCTTCTCACAATAGTGTGTCAGGTTTGTGCGTCATGTCTAATAAATGGTGTTGTTAATCCTTAATTGCTTATTTATAGTTTGGTTTATGGTTAACCAGGAAGAAAATAATTTAAAGTACTTGTGGGAATGACAATAACTTTCCTCAGGGATTTAAAGTTGCCAAGATTAATGCCTCTTGCAGAAATGGACTGTAGGAAAAAAGAGCTCCTGGATTAAGGTTTAGTCGATATATATAAAGTTGTTCTTTGTATAGTTATTACTAAATGAGTTATTACTGACCTCATTGTGTGACCAGTTTTATTCAGGAAGAAAAATGGTTTGTTCCTGTTTATTTTAAACCAGTTTGGAAATTCATTTCACTTGCTCAAAAATACAAACACAAACACAGTTTTCATTATTCAAAATAACAATAATAACAATAACAACAACAATAAGCTATCAATAATAATAATAAAGGTATCATTATTCAAAATAAATCAGGATGTTATATTATATTATCTTTCAAACATAGAACTATATATTGACTGTAGATTCCTTTTTTTCCAGAAGTGCACCAAATATTGACTGCTATCTTCTACTTTTGTCAGAGAATGATTACAGATACAAGTACTAGAATAACTGGTGATTTAATGTCTTGGAGAGCACCTGGTATTGTGACAGAGAAAACCAGAGAGCTACACTCTGTCCTGAATTCAGTGTTGTTTTTTTTTTTTTCTGGCAGGCCTCTGCTGTCTGCAGTGACAATTAGGTCTTTTCCAAGTTAATTGTATTTGGTTTACAGCTCAGCAACATGAAAGAATATTTTACCTTATTTTAATCCTCTGTATATCAGTTTGTTGTTATCTATCACTAATTTAATTTAAGGATAGAACTGTCCAATTAGGATTGGAAGTACATTTTTCATAAGTATAGCAATACTGTTATTAGATTTAAGAAATAGGGAATGAAAGGCACATAATCTGTGGCATTCAAATTCTCCAATTTTGTTCCTTTTGTAACATATTGCAGGACAAGTAAAATTGAATGAAAAAAAAAGAAAGAATAAAAAAGGCCTTCAGCTCCCCCTCTCCTGTGCTGGCTTTAGAAATCACTGTAGAACTGGCATTCCTTCATCCATGTGTGCTTTTCCAGGTCATACCTTGTGCCTTAGTACATTACATGCTCTAAGACTCCCATTTGAAATTGATTTACCTCTTTATTTTCAGTTTTTCACATTGTCCTTCAGTCAGAATTTCTAAGTCTCTAGCTGAATGATGGTAAAATTATCATTTGAAGTCGGATAACACATCACAGGGCTAAAGTTCAAAGCCACTGTGCTTGGTGAAAATCTCTCCTCTGTGTTCATGCTTTTAAAACACTTTTCCAGTAGATCTAGAAGGCTGTGTCACAGATGAGAGGAGCTAACAGTGAATGCCAAGCAAAGCATGCAGTAATTTCACCTTTCTGAAATTATTGACCATTTGTCCAAGAAGTGGGTTTAGGTTTTCATCAGCTGGCTGTATTCTAGGCCTTTCTTAGAATTTAAAGTCTTGATTTCAAGGAAAACAAAAAACCGTTTTTTTAATATATCAATTCTTGTTCCCACAACTACAAATTCTAAATGGGGAATGCCATTAGTAGGCAGCATGCAGGTAGTTCACAAAACTGTAGCTACTCAAGGTCTTTATTAGTTGGATTTAAAGGTACCCAGTTACAATGAAGTGAAAATTACTTGTGTGTTGTCTCCACTAGGATTTTATATCAAGTTAAACACCTTGGTATATAATCAAACATTTCTGCAGCAATAACCCAAGTCCAGAGAATTCCTTTTTTTGTACACACTTTGTCCTTACTCAAGTTTTTCAACAGAATAGTGATTGCATCTTAGCAATATGCAATGTGTTTAGCAGGTAAGCAATGTGCTGGAGCTGGGGAGCTAACGAGCAGTGTTTGATAAATCTGTTGAGACTGGTTTAGCAATTTTTTTTTTTTTTATTCATCCCTTAGATGCTTTATATTTCTGCTGGGATTAACAATGTTGTCTTCTGCTGTACCATGCTTTCAGAGCAGCTCTTAAGTATCACTATAAAAAAAGAAGGTGATTATTACTTCATAGAGGAGGTACAGACTTTGAAGCTTAAGTTCAAAGTCTCTGTATTGAGGTGAAAAATCACTTTCTACAAACTGTTTTTCCTCTCTCTTCTGAAAAGGAGATGGAGAGCAATTAAAAAGACTGAGGCTTATATTTTCTTTACCAGCAATATGTACAAAAATGGATTTAATCTATCTCCTAATTAAGTGGTTTTATGAACCAGCAGAGCATTATGATAAAGGAGCAAGCTTGTAGTTCAGCCAAAATGTTATGGCACTTGAGGTAAACATATCGTAAATAGTTTCAACAATCGGTGGTAAAAAACAGTTACCATCCAAGTCCTAGGAAAACATAGCAGAATAATGTATAGGGAATAGCGAATAATTTATCAGAAGCTTTAAAGAAGGTGGTGGAATCTTACTTTTCATGTTGAGATTGCTTTCATTAATTACTTCCACTGGCATACTGTAGAGGTTGTTGGACCCGCTTCGGGATGTTCCCACCTCTACCTGCTCAAACATACTGTTATCTTCTTATGACTCATACTGTATGCGGTGTTTTTTGGCTTTTTTTTTTTAATTCTTTTTCTTGTGTCAAATTTGTTGAGATTGTCTAACCTGAAGTAAACAGGATGTTGGATAGATTTGGACCAATTTTACAAGTAATTACAGTCCCCTAAAATAAAATGCAGTAAATCATTATGTTCTAAACCAGGAATCACTGACTGAGAGTAGCTCTATTTATCAAGATCTCTCCCAAATAGATTGTTCCCCTTACCTGCACTACTGCCCTCAGGAGAACAAAGTATATCATTATAATATTTTAGTTTTATGCTTGTTAACGTTTCCTTAACTTGATAATGATGACTTTTCTTTTCAGAACAATGTAAGGAAAATACTGTTTTGCTGGCAAAATACATATGAAAATCATCTTAAGGGTTAGTGTTGCAATTGCAAGAACAGTGAAAGTTTTTAAGGTGGACACAAATAGCTATATTTTCATCACACAGCTGAAATTGTACTTTCAAAATCATGGTGTCTACCTCCACTTCCACAGAGGTACCATGTATTAGAGTCCATTCTCTATTCTTTACATGTGAAAATAAATTCAGAAATAATGTTATTCTAAAACATTATATGCTTTTTGTTTCTTGTATTTGTTGATTTATCCCCACCTGGCCTTGGAGTGCCTCAAAACCAGTTTTCTTTGCTGCTTATGGAGATTTTTTTTTATCTCTAGTAATTTTGAGCAACTTGAATGTTGCTTTAGTTTATTTCAGATGTCAGGCCCACCTAGAAGTTGAAATACCTCCCATGTGAAGATGGCCTGGGAATATCTTAGACATTGAAACTTAGGAAAGAATTTTTTTTTTAAGAGTTGCTGTGTCAGTTTTTTGCTGCCTGTTTGACAAATCTCTTGTGTAAGAACATGCTCAAAAGGCTGGTTAAGTTAGTTTACAGCTGATTTGTGCCACTGGAGAGGATCTAAGGATTTCTGACATTAGCTACAAATGTACTTGAACATAAGCCCATTGAATTCTCTTCCCTGCCTGTTTCTAAGTACGTTAATGAAGACTTAATATCTTGTAAAAACCCCCAAACGATATTGCAGTAATACATAAATACATATACTCTGAATGCTTTCTTGAACACCTAAAATGGAGTAAATAAACAACATATCCATACCAGAGATAAAATTCCTAATAAATGGTCATGTAGAACTGCATCACAATCTATGATATCACTAACTTTGCCCAATGACTTAAACCAATTGACTGTATAGTCTAAAAATGTATTATTTCAAATACTTAAGTAAAACTGAAAGCTCATCAGGATGGGTTTGTTTTCTCTCCATCCTTAAAATTTGACCAGTAAAAGCAAAACACATTCTATCTAACTGCTGACCTTCCTGATTATTTCTTGTTCTTCCTCCAAGTGTTTGTCCACTCTAACATTTAACTTTTATCCCTAATATCCTGCCTAAATTCTGTTTTTCTCATAAATAAAATGGCTGGCTTCTTGTCTTACACACAGTCAATAGGGCAAAATGATCTTTCACAAGTGAACCCCATGAAAACTCCCCTTTTTGTGACTGATACTGAGAGTGACTTTCTGCACTGCTGAATATTCTTTATAATCTGCCATGCAGTCCCTGGGTGAGGCAACCACTGACTGACAATTTGATCACAAATGAAGCAAAGTAATAAAAGCAAGTGGTTACAGATATAACAGTGTTTTAAAAGAAAAGAGATTTTTGTAAAATCTCTGTCGCCTTAGACAGATGGTAAGGCTATCCTTTATGAAAAGTGTGGTTTACAGGCTATTTTACACTCTCCCATTTCATTCCAGAAAATTATGGTGATCTTGGGCAGTGTATTATAAGTGAATGTTGTTCTGAGCATTGTCCCTTTTATGGGACTAATTAATATAATTGATAATCTTCCAACATATTAAATTATCTGCTGCATCAGAAATCAGTGTGTGTGTACAGTACTGGAAAATTTCACATGACACATAATGACTGCTATGAATAATCAAAATGTGGGAATTGTCCCTAGCATTCTGAGTACAAAATTTAAACCCTCAGAATCTCCTGTGGGTTTTTAGACCTGGGATACATGCATTCCCCATAGGGCTAGTATGCAGATAAAAAAGTTCTAACTGTCCCACTCTGGGATCTGCCCACAGTGGGAGACTGGTTATTGAGGGATTTGTATTGTCAACCACAATGGAAGCTGTAATAGTTAGTGGCAGTGGCTACTATACTTGCATAACATGATGGGACATCTCAAGTAACACACTTGGTAACATAACAAAAAGCAACACAGGCTAATCTATTTCAGGTAACCAGCCTTCTTCACAAGTTGAAAGGAGTTCATGTTTCTTACTAGGAAAAATGTATTCCAGGAGATTAAGCATTTTGCAGTGTTCAGCAGTACTCGGTTGTTCAAGATGGGCTGGCTGGAATGACCCTCTGGCAGTGTCTTTTCTTGCCTAGGTTACAGTGGCAAAATGAGTTGGACATCAAAGGGGGAAGAATTGCACAAATAGTTATAACAAATGAGACAGAGATTTGCAAATGAGTAGGACAGACAACAGAACCATGCCATGTCTTCAAGTCTCTGGCTAAATCTTTCTGAGCTTCTACTATGACTTTTAGCAACTGCATGAGTTGTTCCCCTTGTAGATCTAATCTGATATCTCCAGCATTTTATCTGCTTCAGTGCAGAAAAATAAATAAGGCGGGTTTGTGGTGCATCACCCAGCTCTGTCACAGCATCAGTTTAATGCATTTCAGGTGTATTACCTCAAGTTCAGATCAGAGCAGTGCAGAAATGAATGAGGGCTAGCTGGGGATCACAGGTTGCAATATGCAACCTACCACTTTTGATTTTGCTAGGCAAGGCTTTTATGCCAGCATGCTACAGGGTCATATTAAAAGGATTACACCTCATTTCCATGTCAAAATTAACAGAAAATCAGAATCTGCAGAAAGCTGGCAAGGAATCTTACTTTCCTACCTTAATTGCTGTAGAAAATATGCCCATTTCTAATCAAATGTTGTTTATCTTAAAAGACAACTAGGCAGCTAGTGACATTTTGTTTTCTAGTGGTGGTCATAATGTTCTTCTATCTGGGTGTAGCTTGGTCGCTGAATTTCATTCAAATTTGTCTTTCTCCGTTTATATTACATGCATGTTTCTAAAACATTTGCAGACAAGTATTCTAACTGTTTGCCTACTTATTTCACCAAGTCCTTTTATTTATTATGCACATCATCTTGTTTATTCCTCTAATCACTTAGACTCCCTCATGTGTTTTCTTCTGTACATTCTTCCCTTAAAAATGTCCCTTTCGTGTTTGAAACAGCTGGACTTGAGCACTGTCTGTTTGAATAAACTTGTCTGATGGATATGAAGTGAGGTGGGGGGTAAAAATCACCATCACATTACTTTTAGCAAATATTAGGTTATTACTGTTCTGAAGAGTTTTCATGGCTACTTGTACAAAGCACTGAAGGAGAATATTAAGCAACACTGGAGTTTTGCAGTTAGCATTGTCACTTGAAAGAGTTTCATTTTGAACACAGTTGTCTGAAGTTGGCATCCTGAGACACTCCCTCATATGTCCATTTCTTAGGTGTATTTACTTGAACCTCAGCCCATGGAAAAAGAAAATATTCAGACCTAAAAGACTAGTCAATAATCACAGAATTCCAATTAGCTGACATGTATTATAAATCCACGAACAAATATTGAACTCTACGATGAACGCTTAACTGAAAAGTGGCAGGTAAGAACTCCTAGTCTCTTAAGGCTATGAGTGAATGAACTGAATAAGACTTTCTTGTTTTACAGCAGCTGAAAATTTGGTGATTTTTTTTTTTTGCATTTTGGTGTTCAAAAATAGTTGCAGCACTAGTACAAAGACTAAAGTTACTAAGCAAAATTTACTTTTTACATTTGCTAATTTAAAGGTCAGCTGGCACATGCCATTGATTTCTTTTTTTAAGGTACTGTAGTTAACAAGTTCTGCAAACAAATTTATTACAGGTGATTCATTGGATGCTTGCAGCAGCACAGCAGAATTTAATTTTGAATGCAATCAATAGGCCTCCATTTTTCCAAAACAACGCATGTCTAAAATAACTTTGACACATACAGAGTAGATGGAACTCGTGGTCACTGACATTTTCAGTCAATAATGTTTTTGAAAAACAACAAACAATATGTTTTAAATGAACTACGAATTCACTGTTCTTGTGATATAAAGGTAACCACTTCAGAAATAAAAAAAAAATATGCAGGAAAACAAACACCCATCCTTCATCCCCATAACAAAAAGAGCTATCACAATGATGTTTATGTCTTTTGGGGGAAGTAGTAATCAGCATTAGAATGCAGCAAAGGATGGTGGCCAAAATCTCTTATGGTAATATCTTGAAAGCACTCTGCTCATTTCCTTCCTGGTTTTCTTCAGCTAAATATGAGTTTTTCCCTAGCAACAAAAGTCATTCAATGGTCAATGATCTGAGTCAATTTTAAAAACTGTTCCTTGGAAAAAAACATACTAATATAGTATGAGTATTTAATCTTCTGCTTGAAGGAAGTTAATATAATAGAGGTATTTTAGCTTCTAATTTGATTTCCTACTGCAAGAGTGCATAACAGAACTGCCTTTTCATACAAATCGGTTTAAAGGGGAAAGGTGAGAAACTTCTGAATGTACTGTTGAAAATATTTAGGAATTCATTGAAATTCAATCTAACTTGAAAGTTTCCTTTCCTTCAAGTAGGAAGAAAACCCCCGTCCAACCTGACCTTGAACACTTCCATGTATGAGGCATCCACAGCTCCTCTGCATTACCTGTTCCAGTGCTGCACCACCCTCACAATAAAAAATTTCTTCGTAATATCTAATCTAAATCTATTTTATTTCTGTTTAAAGCCATTATTCTTACAAGAAGTTCTTCTCGAACT
Organism: Coccyzus lansbergi; assembly: GCA_033558105.1. Taxonomy (NCBI): domain Eukaryota; kingdom Metazoa; phylum Chordata; class Aves; order Cuculiformes; family Coccyzidae; genus Coccyzus; species Coccyzus lansbergi. The sequence goes on from JAUMJK010000128.1 coordinate 1,250,269, forward strand.
TTCTTGTAGGCCCTCTTTAAGAACTAGGAGTCAGCTGTTATATTTTCCTGGAGCCTTCTCTTCTCCAGACTGAGCGACACCAGTTTTCTCAGCCTGTCTTTATATAAGTGCTCCAGCTCTCTGATCATTTTTTCAGGCCCTCCCCTGCCCCCCTGCAATAGGCCTGTGTCCTTCTTATGTTGTCCTTGCCATATAAATTTTAATATAGGAAATATCAACATATTCCACTGTTTGTTAATCCTATGGGGAACACTACAGAAGGCTTTCTTCTGGATTTCATCACCTACTGGGAATTTTGCAACTTCAAATATGAAATGTTTCTTGTCATAAATTGACAAGAGCCCATGAAGCTCTTCTAAAGAAAAAGGAAATGTAGTGATCATGTTGCATGATAGAAAGTGGCAAGTTGATTTATGGCACTTAAAAGATAGCTGCTACTATTAATAGACAGTTTGATGAAGTGGAAAAATGTATTTCTCTCTTCTACAAACACATCGCAGTTTCGGTAACTGAGTTGTATTTTTAACTTATATATTTTTCACTGGCAATTTTGTCCCTACTTCAAGGAAAATAGCAAAAGTCTTATGTCTTACTGTTCTCTAAATTTTCACACTATGTTGTCATTCAGGAAAACATGTGGGGAAGCCTTGTCTTAGATTAAATGTTAAATGGTGTATACGTATTTGCGGTTCTCTCAAATGCATATGCCTGTGTAACGATTCATTCTGCTCATTGATCATAATCTAACAGCTCAGGCATTCGATCCCCTAAGCCTGGATAAGTAGTTGAAATGTGAGTCTTTTTTGTATATTCTGCAGATTACTGAGTGAAGGATTTCAGGTCTATATTACTTGTCTTTCTGATTTTAACTATTTTCTTTTTCCCTTCCCCAATTCATAGGAAACACTCCTTAGAGAAAACAGATGACACTGGGACAATTCTGACTTCCTATGATTTGAGGAATCATAGAATCATAGAATCAACAGGTTGGAAGAGACCCACTGGGTCATCAAGTCCAACCAACCCTGTCAATCACTAACCCATGTCCCTCAGCAGGCACTCAATGGGGACCCCCAGTTCACCAAGCAAGGAGCCCCAATCCAAAGGGCTTCTGTCCCACCACTGACCCATCACCCACCCCAGAATGATAGCTCCTCCCAGCCCAAGGGCACACAGAGGGGTCAAGAAGTGAGATTGGAGCAGCCACCAAACCTTCCAATCATCCCTACCTGCCTACCTGGCTGGGGGGCCACCAGGCCCCCCAGCCTTTCTTCCCCCCCTCCACACTCCCGTGGGATGCAGGGTGTGCCATGGGAACTCACCAGTGACGCCAGGGCAGCAGTGGTGCTAGGAGATGAATCCCTCACCCACAGCCCGGCCAGGCACAGCTAGAGGCTGTTGGGCTTTGCCAGGAAGAAAAAGGGATCCCTTGGAGAGGGCAAAGCAGCAACACCTGGGGAGGGAGGAGTCTCCAAGAGAGCCCATGTGCGCTGCAGCTTAGAACCAGAGGAACTGACCTTCTGCTAGCTATGGGATAAGACACATCAAAAAAGAAGATATGGGCCATTCAATACACACAACATTCTCCTAAATGCCTTCCCTAAAAAAGATTAAACTAAAACTATTTCAAATGTGGCAAGATACATATGATATGTGAATTAGTCCAAGACAATCACAGCAGTGGTAGATGCCACCTCCTCTACACTAAAGTCAATAAAGAAAACAAATCAGGAAGAAAGAACCACCTGACTTTATGTCCTGCTGTGCATCTTTTTCCTCAGAAATAATATACAGAAAAATGAATTCACCATTATGGACATCTCTTTTCACTGCAATTAAAATCTGAAGATTTTATCATTTATTCTCACTTTATTTCATTATTTTAACTAGAACTGCATTGAGTTACTCTTCAATGATGTTTTCTTTAATATATATTTTGTTTATCCTCAGTCGTGAAGTACAGACCACCCATTGGTAAGTATAGGGTACCAAGGTGTATGTCTGGTGTTCTGATTCTGCTTTAATATGACTGAACTGAATAAAAACAAGGGGGACAGTCAATTTTCAGACTTCAGTTTTGCTTTAAAAAATAAGCAACAAATGCCAAAAACTCTGACAAGCAGAAGGAACAAATATTTAGCCATTTTTAATCAATCAGAGAACCTTGGATAAACACAAAACTAAAGCAGTGAAGGATGGCTGAGGTTTTATTTTCTAAATCAATCATGTTCCTTTACAGTTTAAAAAAGACAATCTTTTGCCTCACTGATAAATGGCCAGCTATCTCCTAGAACTTATAAAATTTCTGAATATTTAACTACTATTCTTGTACTGAATGTATATGCTCTAATATATAGCAAAAGAGAAAGAAGTAAGACCAGGGAACAGAAAAATATAAAATATTATACTCTGAATAAAAGGGCAAAAAGGCACATTCCTACAAAATATAACATCCACCAAAAGCAACACTCTGCCACATTTTCATTACATGAAAAATAGCAATCAAAAGGGTACTGCCAAATAGATATTTCCCCATTTCATTAAAATAAATTAAACTCATATTCCATATTTATGTAATAAATATAGGTCAATCATTAGTCTGTAGAAACTGTTGTTACCAGTTACTGCACAAAACCAACCAAGCTAAGGCTCAAAAGGCATGTGCAAGGTATAGATACACTATCTCTTGGCTTATGTCCTGGCAAGACTCCACACTGTGAGAAAGGAACCCCTTAAGAAAGGGGATTTATTGTCAGCAGACCAAACACTGCCCACAGCTGGCTTAGATGTCATAACTACCTCTCTTCTTTAACTGTACAGCATGTCTGGGAACCCTGTAGAGTAGGTTGCTTAAATTTCTCATTAACCTGTGGAATGTAGAATAACAGTAAGTGATAAGTCAAAAATAGCTGAATGTGGCTCTTCATTTCTTCCTCCAATCCACAGGCAGTCTACAGGAAAGATGGCAACTGCATTCAGCTCTCCTAAGTGCTAATCACATCTCTCAGTTGCAAGGAAAATTCCTTGCAAAACCCAAATAAACTTATGTGTGAAATTTACCAAATGTGTAGTATAAATGTTAATAAATCAGGGAGCTTTTTCTGCGATATTTCACTATGAAAAAATACTTCATTATTCAATAGCTGTGGCTGTAAACTCTGCAATCATTTTATTATAATGTCTAGTTCTCTTAGTTATTAATATGAGCAGTGCAACCACAGTGAGGTTAAGTAGACATGAGATATGAGAGAAACAGCAAGACAATAGTTTCAGTTTGAAGACGATCACAGACATAATTTACAACAATTTTTTTTGGCTGTCTCATGGGTTGATTGGTTTTCAATTAGACTAATAATACAGGTATTGTGAAATTAGGCCTTGTTTGAAAAGAGCCAGAGTCCACAACAAAATGTGCTTATTCCTTGCCAGAGAAGTGCAGACGCATTATAGCACTTTCAGTTCTGATTCACCTGACCTCTGGGCATTTTCATCTGATCTCTAAAGCTGTTACCAGAAAAGTGAGGGGCCACGTTTATGCTGGCTATGAATTAAAATTAGTTCAGAGGTAAATCTTCTAGGAAGAAAAATGACAAAATTGAATGTATGGGTATATTAATGAAGGATGAATAGGAAAAAAAGCTGGCCTGACATAAAAATTCTTATGCTTTTTCTATCCCGGGCCACAATTTAACATCAAATATCCTTCTTCTTTTCTCAAATTTCTCAACTTCCACTGCAGCAACCCCATCCAATTGTAATATATTCTGTTGTGGATACTGCAGAAAATGTTGTGAAGGATCAAGATATAACACAAGAGATTCCCATGAAGGCTCTTTCTAATTGTGAAGTATGCAATTACAAATCTATTTTAAACTCTGTAAGTCCATACATGCTGTGTGACAAGAGTGTTTTTTTAAAAAAGCATACATAAATGGGCAAAATTGAATTTCCTCCTTATCTCTGTCGCTCTGCTGCTAACTCATTTGGCTACAATGCATTTGCTACTACATTACTGACTTAAGAGTAGGAGAAGAGGAGAATTCCCTTTACTGAGATAATTACTGCAGTAAGTGAAGACAGAATGCAAAGCAGAAATCATACTGGGTGATCACAGTGTGACCCTTAGCCCCCTGGGCCTGGATTTGGTTTCACTTGAACATGGTAGAATACTTCTGTGGCTCTTCAGAGGCAGAACACAGCCAAAGAATTCAAACATGCAAAATGGAACTTTTCTGCATCTAGACATAAAGATATCTAAAGTATAGACAGACATACGAGAAAATTAGCTGTAATTTCATAATAGTCCGTAGAGTGAGTAAAAGCAGAATGATCCAGAATTGTACAAGTAATACTACAATTTCAGCTAATGTTTCTGCCCCAAAGTGCCATTTTCAGAGCTAAAATACTAGCCACATGAGAAACATGAAATTGTTCTTCCAAAAGAATATTCTATAACTCAGAATAAAACACAACAACTACCTAATTATATTCAGTTCAGGCACTCTCAACAGATGTTACACATAGGATCAATACTACAGCATTATCCTGATACCCTGCAACTGTAATTATGATCTGAATAAGCAAAGAATAAAATGAAGCAGAGGACCAGATGGGTAGTTCTGTATAAAATCAATTTCAGATACTGTAATGTGACAATGATGATAAGCCCACCACTCTTAAATAGATTTTGCCAAATGTTTGGGCACCTAGAGCAAATGTTTGAAATAACAATCAGGAATCATAATTATTGTTTAGAAGGCATAGCACTGTGACAGCATGTAGCATTCTTGATTAGGGTGAACATTAAGTCTTTAAGTAGTTCAAAACCAAGAAGGTAAGGGACTAAAGATAGGGAATTCATTACCTGTGTTTATATTATTCTCCTGCAACCATATGTATCTGTGGCAGATTTTAACCCCTGTGCATCAACAAAATGTCCACTGAAACCAATCTTTGCTAAAAGCTCCTAAAATTCAACTAGACATTTCTTTGTTGTTAGAGGCAGCTGTATGGATGAGTGGAGACATAGGCATAGGGAGACAGAGAAATATTAGACAAAAAATAAGGGCAAGGACTGATCCTATTGCTTACTAAAAATCTATTGTCTACTGAAATGAAATATTAATTTTACAGATTATAAACTAGATCACACAATCTTTCACAAAAAGACATCCCTTTTATTCCATTTTTTATACAATCTAGAACAAAGATATACAGTGCACAAACTGTGGAGTACCCTAGCATGCCTAACTGTGAATTGTGAACATTGCAAAGGGAGTTACCTGTTGCCAGATATTTTAAATGGTTCCAGACAAGGTTGTCTCTTAAACTCTTTTCTCCTCAAGGCAATTGTCCATAGTATACAATACGACTTTTTTTTTAATATATGTTATTCAGTTTGCAGATTGCTTACAGGGGTTATACTTAGGCTGTTTTCCACAACAAATTCGCTGTTTGTGTTACAAGATATTCCTCTAAACCACTTGTTATATAATTGTGAGAAAATAAGACATTGCAAATGACAACAGTAAGAAAATGTCTAAATCTACTTTGAATTCTAAATGCTTGAATTAGGAAAATGGTCTGAATTCAGAATAGAATAAAAGCCCTCCCATTTCTCTCCTGCCCTGCACATACAGCACACAGAGTAAGCCAGGACCTCCACGTGACCATCCCCTGGACTGCAGCAGAGTAGGAAGTTTATGTCAGGCAAAGGAGCTGCTCCCAAAAACCTCATAAACTTTTCAAGGTAGCCATTTACCTTTGGAGATATAAAAGAAATGAGCTAACTTCACTTGTGACAGCAGTGCCCACAATATTCAGTACTTAGATCAGAATTTTGTGGTTGAAGAATTCACTCAGGCATGAGGAAAGTTGAGTCCAGTTCCTGCCTTAATGGATACATATCATCACCTAGAAGCGCTCATACAGAGGATCATTATTCCAACTTTCCAAAGACCAAAGGAGTAAATCCGAGCTAGAAAGTAGTAAACACAAGAATGAGACAAACACAAGTAAAGAGTTATTTAAAGGTATGCTTGAGGACACTACTTTTTTCAATAATTGCTCTTGATATCAGTACACAGCAATTCACAGTGTTATATAGTGGGATCTGAGCTAGCTGTAAACAAGCTCTTCTGCTGCAGGCTGGTCACAAAAGCATGGAAGTCTTGATAGCTTAAGTTGTCTTGCCTTTTGGTATTAGAATATAATTTTGCTGGAATGTGAAATTGTTGTTTCTCGTAAGAAGGATATTTCTTTCTAAAAGCCTGACAAGAACACTGCTAATGCTTTTACTCTAGTGTTTGATTTAGCCTCCATGTAAGTAAATCTAAAATCATGGGAAATGTAATTCATAATATTTCCTAGTGTGGGGCTTGAGGTTAACAGGTGTCAGTTCTGGTCCTGCCTGTTCATAAGCACAACTGAGAAGGCAAAGTGCTGTAGTCTTGGTCAGAAATAAGAAGATAAGAACAGCAGGTAGGAAATTTTCATGTTAATGTTGCTGCTTAAACTCTTAAAAGAGCTTCCAAAATTTTAAGGCTAATTAAGCCAGTGTGACATCTTTGGAGCCTTTCAGAATGGAGCACTGCAGTTTCAAGCTCATATATTCAAGTTCAACTTCAAAGAAATTGAGTTTATTTTTTTAGAGAGAAAATTCACACAGGGCTCTACTGTGTTTTAACTTAATGTTTCTGAGTGTCCTAATGTCAGCAACCCCTCAGCTAGACAGAAGACTTCATGCAGAGAGAAATGTCACTGGTCTGGGGAAGGGAAGCAGAACTGTGCCTAGCAAACTAGAGAACAAGTCTGCTGACACTACACAGGCATGACGCACTCCACGTCTGATTACACTGCAGCATTCCTGCTGTTTTAATAAGATTTTTCCTCTTAGAAAAAATAACTAAGTGTCACATTGTGGGGTGGCTTTCTCACAGCTCTTGACAGTTGACAATTGTAAATGACTTTCACCAGTGGCTGAAATTAAACTCAATGAGAACCTAATGCCCACTACTTCACAGGCCCCCTCTGTGCCTGTACAGTTTCACCTGCATCACCTGGGGCAAGTTGTTTGACTCCTCTGAACAAAGAAGTAGCAGCTCTGAAATAATTGCTGCAAATAAATGTATATATGGATGCCACTCTTTAAATGTCAGGCTTTGGGCCACACTCACTTCTTTTTAGCTGCCCTCGTCCCTTAATAGCACACTGATAGAACTGCAGGTCAGTGATGTCAAAACCATTTATGTAAAGCAGTGTATTTGTTCAAATGTAAAATCATTTATGTGAATGAGATCAGATTAGAAAAATTATACATTGCACTTAAAGCACAAGTAGCCTGGGAGACCTCATGAAAGCGTATAGATATTACTATTTGTAGTCATAGGAACTGAGGAAAATTGAAATTCAGAATTTTTTTCCCGCCATTCACAGCCTATGATAATTTTCGTATCATTCTAACATTCTCCCAATTTCCTCTTTTCAGTGCTATTGCTTATCCTCTTCTGTTTTCCTCTCTGCATGTCCCTTCCCTTCCCTTCCCTTCCCTTCCCTTCCCTTCCCTTCCCTTCCCTTCCCTTCCCTTCCCTTCCCTTCCCTTCCCTTCCCTTCCCTTCCCTTCCCTTCCCTTCCCTTCCCTTCCCTTCCCTTCCCTTCCCTTCCCTTCCCTTCCCTTCCCTTCCCTTCCCTTCCCTTCCCTTCCCTTCCCTTCCCTTCCCTTCCCTTCCCTTCCCTTCCCTTCCCTTCCCTTCCCTTCCCTTCCCTTCCCTTCCCTTCCCTTCCCTTCCCTTCCCTTTCCCCCTCCCATCGCTGTTCTTGTTCTACTGTACTTTCAAAAACCTTTTACTTCATGTCACTGCCAATCTATCTCCTAAGGCACTAAATCAGCACTTGTGGAAGATGATCCTCCCCTGACTGACTGCTGCTTCTGTAAGTGCCAATTGAGCTAAGCGGGAGGTTGGCGGCCAGGTGGCAGCAGCAGGACACTTTTTAAAACTCATTCTTCACTGTCCTCATAGAAAGGATGGGCTTATGAGTCCCAGAGTAGATGGTTCTGTTTATGTTCTCGTATTAAAAATTAATATTGGTTAGATTTGTTTATTTGTACTGTTATCAGTGCTGCTTGCCCAAATCCTAAGCATGTTGATTCCAACTTGTTTATCAGAGCTAAAAGTAATGTTTTTCAGTAGAAACTGATGCCACATGAAATTGTCTCAACTTTGTGTTTTGTCAGAAATACTCATATCAGACAGTGGCTAAATAGTGAGAATCTGTGAATAATCTGGAGAGAAATTCATGCTCATCTGTGCTTTGATGATAGCAAAATCCATGGTTTCTCCAATGTTTGCCTAGGGATGAAAGGTGATGTGGAAATTTGTGAATCCGTGCTTGTTCATACCTAGGATGCAACAGAGAAACCTGGATGGGGAGGCTGCAGGCAGGGTGTAGATAAATCCCAGTGGAAAAATTTGCTCCACAATCAAGGCTCTGTATAGAAACTGTGCATGGGATTAGAAATCTTGAATCCTGCTCACTACATGGGAACTGAGAATAACCTGCAAAGTGAAAGCACAGTTTGGTGGTATTATTGAAAAGGATCTCATGAATTGTGCCAATGGAGAAAAACTGCTCTACTCTTGACATTACACTAGCATTCTGCAGGCTCAGTAGTTTGTTCCCAGGAAAGCATTTAAATATTGCAATAAATATCCACTAATTAAGACTAAATTCTTTATCCTTGGTGATTTCTTTCCAGAGAAGGAAAATATTCTCTAAGAAGCTGATGGTGGCATTACCACAAGAAGGAAATTTCTGATCTCAAGTCTACAAATACAGAACCCTACATAAGCCTTTTGTAGTGTTAGAGTGATACAAATTTCTGCTTTATTTCTTGCATGGAAAAAGAAATGCCCTGCAGAACAGAAATTAAATGATTATTTTAGACTGCAGTAATAAATTAACTTAATCTACCTTTATCTAGATTTTGCATATTTCTTATTGTCAGAGCTTTAAACAGAGGTGATTTTTAAATATTCAAACCAGCATGCTGTACTCCAGGCAAATTTGAGACAAGAGCTCACATATGAGGATACTTAGAATTACTCTTTATTCCACTTCCTGCCAACACAGTTTCCCTGATCTGTTTGCTCAATCTGCCTTTGTTATCTTTTGTTCACTATCATTTTTCTATTGTAAAAAAATTCCCTGGGACTAAGACACATCCTCTGTTGTCCCAAGGACTCTTGAATACAGAATTCACTTTGAGCTTCAGAGTAAGATCCTTCCTGCCTCTTTGAGTGCCTGTAGGCTCATTTCAGTACCAAAGAACGTGAAATTCTTACTGGAGGTAACTCTGAGATACTGTGTGGTTAAAAAAAAATCACAGAGAAAACAGTGAAAAGAAGACACTGCAATGTTATGAGGTGATGATTCATCAGGGTCAGTGTTTCACCCCTTCCTTATCTACGTTGTAGTGACACCAGACTCTTTTATTTTCACTCACACACAGGGTAAATTGCATATTTTAGTCCAAAGGAAACATAAAAAATATATATAAATTTAAGTCAGTTAAGATCTAAAGTGGTTTGCCTGACCCTTCTAAAGTTTAGATTATTTTGACACTAAAAAAGAACAGTTTAAAAGACAAGAAGTCAAGTACATTTTGAACTTGTTTTGAAACTTCATGGTGCTGCTGCCACTCTCTATCCATCAATATCAAATTGAATTAAATTTATTGTTTAACAAATCCTGTTTTTCTATGAATTTAACATGAATGAAAATTATTTTAGTTCTTTGAGCTGCAAACCTTTCTGTAATTGCATTTACTTCTCTGTCCTGGATGCCTTGATGTCTGTTCAACTTTATGTTTACCTTGCACATTTCCCCTTCTCTAGCTGACAACAGTTTTGTACCACTTATCTGAAAGCCAGAGTTTCCTGGTAGAATGTATTTGAAGACCTCAGCTCCAATTTAAGTATCTGGCATCTGATAACCCACAGCAGACCTTTTAAAGCCATCTGAAATTTTATCAGTGGACACATATTATCAAGAAAAAGCCGTTGTAGAAGTATTCTTCAAAATCTGCCTCTGTTCTCAGTCGAGACTTTTTAAAATTCATTTTTCCTGTGTTTCTTGAAGTCAAGACTCAGTCAAGAAACTTTTAGAATTCCATGGAAAACATAAAGTTTAAGGCAGATTTTATACAAGGAACAAATATAAGCCAATCCAATGGCAATTCAGTATTTGAAAGTTTTGCATCTGCCTCCCTAGATAATTCTAGTCGTTTTACGAGTTTGCTATCAAAGTACTTCATAGCAACTCCTTGATCATCTAGTTTGATCAAAACAATCCTGTCTCTGATCCTCTTCCTCATATGGGAGCAAAAATGAGGAGACCTGTACTAAAAGGATTTAAATTTTTCAAAATGTATTTGTTTTGTCAGTGTCCTTTCCATGCCTTAGCAGCATGTGAATTTTTACTCATTCTTTTTTTTTAAAAAGAACTAAATTATTCCTGTTTTCTACAACTTGAGATATGCAAAATTGGTTCCAGCTGAGACAAACTTGTGACAGCTTTCCTGGCTTGGAAATTTGGTAAGATTAGTGTATGCACAAAAAAGGTATCTATACAATAATTTCAGAGGCTGCATTGAGAAAGCCAGCACTTTATATATAGTGAGTCATATAGCAGGCTGCTAAAGTAAATGGAAATTCTTCCTACTAAATTTATATGCAAGAAGTCAGTATTACACTTCATATAAACATCTAATATTATAAAAAATTAATTAAAATTTAGGAAAGCCATGTGAACAAATAATATATATGTTAATGCAGAAGTGGCCAGATAAAGAAAAGATATTTTATCACATACAGCAAAGATTTAAATCTATTATCAGAAAATACCACCAGGAAATGAAAAGAGCAAAACACCACTTTTGACCTTACTCTAAACTCTCTTAAGTAAGTTCATTTTTGTCACTGAACTAAGATATGGCCTTAAAGATAGGACTCTGTGACTTACTAGGTATTATATAAAGGCCAGAACAACGTAAATTAAGGTGATATACATTGCTGTTTTACCAAAGTTTCATCTGAAAGTTTCAACATGTCATCAACAAAGTGAATATTTCAAATTAAAAAAAATCTGATATTATATTGAAAAATAATTTTGAGTAAATTGTTGGAAGAACACCTCCCTGCCCCCTTTTTTTCCCTGAGTTGGAGACACTTAGTAACCATTGAAAGTGAGTAAAGAATTATAACCCTCCTATTGTCACTTTAAACTAACCTTTAAATTTTATAACAAGGGCATAGTTAAGTTGCACAGAATTATTAAAAGCCTTTATAACAAGGATATCCTTGTCTATCAAGCTCTTAAGCTTGTAGAGTCATTTCTTTGCCATATGTTTCAGTTTCATTGGGACACTCTTGTTTTTATACTACCTACTATGGTCTTGGCTTGCGTTACACTGAACATTTTATTGGAAGTTAGTGTATCGTCCATTGTGTTAGCAGAACACAAACAACTGAAATAAATCCTGTTTTAAGAAATTTCACATCCAAATGAAAGTTAGGATTTTGGGGTATTTTTCTCTTCCTTCCTCTCTTTCTCTCTTTTTTTCTATCTTTCTTTCTCTCCTTCCCTCTCTTTCTTTGTCTCCTTCCCTCTCTTTGTCTCCTTCCTTTCCTTCCTTCCCTTGCTTTCCCTCCTTCCCTTCCTTCCCTTCCTTTTTTTTCTTTCCTTCCTTTCCTTCCTTTCCCTCTTTTCTTTCAAGAGGATTATAGCTTCCAAAACAAACTGTAGGTAGACTGTAGGTACCCACATCCAAAAATTCTCCTATAAAGTGGCTACAATCAGAAGCCAAGCTTTGCTTGGTCTGAAGTTTCTTTAGCCACCTGCATCAGTCTCCCAACATCCTGGAATATCACTTATGCTGGGGCTCCCATGTTGTGTCAAGTTTCACATCTACCAGGCACAGACACCCATGGGAAACCAGGCATTCACCAGCAACGCTGACGGTGGTACAAAATATAGCAGTCAATACCCAGTGATTCAAGCTCAAACACCCCCACACCTAAATGAAAATCCAACAAAACCAGTGCGCAATTTTTTGTAAGGAATAGAACAGGTAATGGATTTCTGTCTTGTGAATAGATTTTCAAGTCCAATTTGTACAGTCTTCTTTTCCCTTGCTCTGAATTCCTACGTACATAAGCTCTTGGATCTGTGGCTTCCTCTTCAGCACCAAATTAGAGATGAGCTCCATCCTCAAGGGAAATTCATAGAAACTTTCTGTTCTCTGCTTAGCTGTCTTCTTTAGTAGGCTACTAGGAGAAAAAGTCTTCACCTAGGTCAGATTTAGTTAAAAGATGTTAAAATGTAATACTTTGGAAATCACACATGCAATCATGTGCATAGCTCCAGACAGAGAAATGCCCCACAATTTCCTGAGTCTCGTTTTCACTGTAAGTCACTTTGTAGATATCCATTTTATAGTAAATATGTTTATTTTCTGCGATGACTTATATGGAATCTTTGTATATTAAATAACATGCGATTAGATGCTGTAATGCTGCAAGTTTCTCATGCTGCAAGGGATGGTTTTCATTTTTATTGTTTATCTTCTTGTATTGCTACAAAGTTAGCTACTTTGTCAGTTCCTGTTAACTGTAACTACTTTCTATAATCTGTGTTTTCAGTGGAGAGTCTTTAAATGTTTGAGAAAAAGGGCAACGAAATCTTAAAAAAATATTTATTGACAGATGCTTTTAAAGATATCTTTCTCATCTTCTCAAACAACAACCATAAATACAATATACAATCTACAATGTTTTAAGCCAGCATAGTGGTTTCTCCTTTTTCTTTCTTCCAAATGTCATATTACGATTAATTCAGTATTCAGGTTGTGTACCCCTCTGGGATGTGATAAGATAATGGCAGTACAGACAGACCTAGTTATGCTGAATCAGTTTGCAGATAAATTTTATAAATATTAAAAAGGAGGCCCTCCAGACTAACAAAGCAGAGGTGCATACAGTGCTTGTCATTTGAACTGCCTGCCAGTGAAATGTTTTGGTTGCTTAGGCACAACCAGGCACAAATTTATCAGGTTTGACTGAGCTGCATCCTAGCTAAATCCTTATCTTCTGGAACATTGATTTCAAAGCCTACAGTAGTTACTTCATATACCTTATTACTATTCAAGGCCCTTTGGGGGTGCACCCTAATTTCATAAACATAGTAGATGTTTTTGAAAGGAAAGTGAAATGTGCTGCAAGGAGAATTTGTTTGTAATTTGTTTTGCTTATAGATATGCTGAGTGTGCTGAGCTACTTTTACTTCATAAACTAAAAAAAAAAAGGATGCAAAAAAAAAAAAGTAAAAAAAAATCCCAATGTGTACAATTATTTCCCGGCAAGCAACTGTTATTTTTGCTTAAGTATATAGCCCAGCCCTAGAGCTGTTCTTCTGAAACCACTGGTCATTTTCCCCAAGTTTACTTAGCCATTTGTCAGAGACCTGGTCTGACTCTTAATCTGTATGCTAAATCCAGCCATGATGCTTGGGACAAAGGGAAAGGTTGATGCTGGAAAGTTACTGTGTTCATTAAAAATAGACAGGACTTCTTTGAGCACTGGTGAATGTAATGAATCATGATGCTGCATGAGTTTACATGTCAGGATTGATTGACCTACACATTTAAGAAAGCACCAGTTCTAATTCAAGCATCTCTCCAGGTCCATCTTTAGTGTGGATTCTCCGGTGTGCAACAGCAAGCAAGATTATGCTGAGAGATTTCCTTCAGTTCAGACATCTGTAAAATGTTCTTCACCTCCCCAATTTTCTAGTGCCATGAAACTTGGGACAACTTTTTAAAATGTTAATGTATCTACCTTGTGTCAGATTTTACTGAAATAGGCAATTTGACTGAAATAGGAATACTGATTCAAAAGGTGGGGGAAGGGATGACAACATAATTACATAATCCATGTTCCCTTAGGATGAATACTAATAAAGACGTCCGTTACTGAATCAAGGAGAGAGCTGTCAGTTTGTCTATTCAGTTCAGAAACCACAAGCCCAGGATGAGCGTCAGATAAGCATCGTTACAAGAGGGAATGACCCAAGCACATATCACCCATCTACCAGCAGAATATTTTCAAAACAGACAGAGAAGAATGATACAGGGAACCAGGGATAAGGGAATCCCTCAGAACACCTGGAATTTGGATAACCTGAAGTCAGATAAAAAGACAATGTGTTGTGTGGACAGGGCAAAACTGCTACATCTGAGAGAGTAGAACAAGTTGGAGATCATAAAAACATTTGGAAGTATAATAATTATATCGAATTTCTACGGGACAGAATTGTTGCTATAGCACACAGTTCATAACAATAGAGAAAAAAATCCCAGAAAACACGTACATGAGTAGATGGAGTAGGCAGGTGCTTTGGGATGTTGCTGAAACATTGTCTACATTAGGGAATGCTTCCTCTTTAAAACTGAACATTAGTTCCGAAATCTGGGGCCAGAGAACCTGTTGCATGGATTTTTTGAAAGATGTAGGGAAAGGATCATGGGCTTCCTTCTGTGCCCTCTCTTTATTACTACATAATATTACTTTTATTATTTTTACTTATAATTTCTGGGTTTTTACAGCTTGCCTTTTCAAATCTTCCCCACTCTTCTGTTTATCTCATTTTACTTCTTTTCCAATGCCTACTGCAGTCTGTTGCCCAGCTTCCCTCTTCATTTCATTGAAAACCAAACTGAAATGCCACTGAAAATGGAAAAATGCGGTAGAAGTGTTATTTGATGTTATCTTCACTTTTCAGATCCTTTTTTTATTCACTTGTATTCTGATTATGATTTCATTGGTTACCATTTCCTGCCTTGCCTGCATCCTCTAATGTGAATTTGATAATTTCTGCTCATGTAGTTAATATCTAGATTAAATGAGACAGCACTAGAAATTTGTCTAGGTTTCAAAAACGTTGTTGCCATATGACTCTCAAGAAGTGCCACATTGACTGCCTAAAATGCCACTCATCTTTTTATGCACGTGCCAGGTATTCAACAGTAAATAGAAGTAAAATCTTCCCAAGATGTGTTGCTGTTGAATGAACTAGGAACAGGCAAGTGCCCAATAGCAGGATTCCAAGGAAAACAAAAAAAGAAGGTAAAAAGAAAAAAAAAGAAAAAAAAGGAAAAAAGGGAACAAAGGGAAAAAAGAAAAAATCTCCACACCAACAACCTAAAACTCCTCTCCTTCATAATATGCCTTAATAAATCCTTATCATTGTTATTTGACCTTCTCAAGGAAGCCCTCACAAAATGGGTTCTGCTCTGAAAATAAAGATTATGCTAGGCCCCTTGGTCTTGGTTTGATCTCATAACTCTCACTCTCTTTGTTTACAGATCACCTGAATAAGGGGTCTGGATGTTCTTAACGGCACTTCCCTGGGCGGCTGGTGTTTGTATTGCTCCTTGAACCTAACTAAATAGCAAACATTCAACAAAATCCCAAACAAAAAGCTGGTTGTGAATGCTTCTACTAAGATAAATGCCTGATTTAATAAAAGGAGGATTTGCTTGGGAGAAAAGAGCAAAATGTGAAGGGAGTGATGGCTGACATTAGGATGGGAACTAAGCAATTCTGAACACTGAGCAGTCACAGTTCAGCCAGAGCAGGACATACAGGAAAGGAACTGTGATTTTGGTTTTGTCTACTGTGTTTCCTAGAAAGAAGAAAAAAATCACTGCCAGTTATGGCAAGTTGATAATCAGTTCTTCTGAACAAAGGTATTCGGTTGGCTGACAAAGGTTGGGTTTAAAGATACCAGGCAAATGCACAAATGCCACAACTCATTATCCACACTTCCCTGAGAAATAAGTCATCCCATCTCTGCAGGAAAAATAGTAAGGTGTTATCTTGCTTAAAAAAATAATACTTTTCTTACATTAAAAATAAAAAAGGGCTATTAAATGCAATGAAAATACAGGTAAAGGGCTTAAAAATATAAAGTGCAGAATCATTTCCTCATGATTTTTTTTTTTTTTTTGGTACATTAGACTTTGTTCCTGAAGAAATGGGAGAAGAAAGGCAGCAGGTAGTCAGTAGTGAAGGTCAATGCTCTCACTTGTCATTGTCAGTATCTACTGTGTACGGAAAATGCCGGTTTGCCAGGAGCCAGAAAAAGCCTCAAGGGGGCAAACTATTCCTAATGGTTGTGAAACTTAAAAAACAACAAAAAAAAAGAAAGCAAAAGCCCTGTGTTGTGTTTGTGGACTTGGACTTTTGTGAAATGTTTTTTTAACCTCTCTTTTGTTTCAAAATATATTTCAAAGCATTTTGTATAATACTACTATGAACTCTAGAGATGCAGAGTATACATAGGTTTTGCTTGGATTTTCACAGAATTACAAAATCACTAGGTTGGAAAAGACCCACAAGATCATCGAGTCCAACCATTCCTATCAAACACTAAACCATCCCCCTCAGCACCTCATCCACCTGCCCCTTAAACATCTCCAGGGGACGCGACTCAACCATCTCCCTGGGCAACCTGTTCCAGTACCCAATGACCTTTTCTGTGAATTTTTTTCTTCTGATGTCAAGCCTGAATCTCCCCTGGCAGAACTTGAGGCCATTCCCTCTTGTCCTGTCCCCTGTCACTTGGGAGAAGAGGTCAGCTCCCTTCTCTCTACAACCTCCCTTCAGGTAGCTATATAGAGCAATAAGGTCTCCCCTCAGCTTTCTCTTCTTGAGGCTAAACAGCCCCAGTTCCCTCAGCTGTTCCTTGTAAGACTTGTTCTCTAGCCTCTTCACCAGCTTTGTTTCCCTTCTCTAGACACATTCCAGTGCCTCAGTGTACTTCTTGTAGTGATGAGACCTAATTATAAAGCCATAATCCTGCTCATAGCAATATCTGTGGGAAAACTTGACTGTAAGAGTAAATGCAACCATTCTTAAATAAGTTTCTGCTGGCGTTTGGTGCTTCAAGTGTTGTAATTGACAGAGCTGAAGTGTCCCAATCATCAAACTTCAGAAAGTTAAGTATATGGGCTTTGTTCAAAGAAGGTCTAGTATGGATGCCTGTAACACTGGAAACGCATTAAATCTTGCTCAGTATCCTTAATGTGACAGTAATCCACCTGATAACATGTGTTGCTGTAAGGAGCCTTCCAACAGGCACATATTGCACAACCCTTCCCTCACATCAGTCTCCTTTTGGTCTTCCATCATCAGAAACAAGATCAAACCAGTGAAGAACCATGTATCATTTTCAGTACTTTCCAGTTTTTCCACCTAAGGATGCCAAAAGGTAAGGCTTCCCAGCAAATATCAAATGAGCCTCTATTCATGATCTTTTACTCTAGGAGTTTTGCCTCATAGTCTCCACAAAGCCTGTGCATAAAACACCAGGGACTCCATGATCACATGAGTTTGTGTCCTCTCCAGCGACAAGTTTTTAAGAGAACGTGAAAGTACATGGATGCAAAATGCAATACTCCACGCTAGGGCTATAGGGGATTATTAGGTTTTGCTGTAATGTAAAATATATAGCTGATTGTGTGGTAGGAGTCCTTTAGGGATAAAAAAAGTGTGACAAGAATGAGTTACATATGAGATAAACTCTGGCAGACTGAAATTTCACCAAATCTTTGCTAAGTTTTTTGCCACGATGATATGGACTCTCCTAACTGCACTTACATAGATCCACAATTCACCCCAGCATGGGGGTAGAATCCATGGTTCATTACTGAAGACAAATGAGAAAGCTGTGGGCAGAAAAAATCTTTCTGAAGCACTCCTACATAACCAAGTTGAGTCACACTTGTCTTATTTGGGTGCACCGAGATTTGAATATTTTCCTCTTTTTCACAATGTGGCTCACATTTGTCAGTTCTCACAAATACCGGCACCCTCTTCTCTTAATTCCAAAATACACTTTAACTCTGCGTGCCTCTTTATTAGTTTCCTTGAAGGAGTGGCCAGCTGCTTTCTGCCTGAGCCAAGCAAGTACTGCAACACTCAGCATGTTCAGGAAATAGCAGATCCAAATTTTTAGCATTATTCTTCTCAAAGGGCTGTCAACTAGATCCTGTCCCCTTCAGAGTTTTGTAAAGTGGATGTGATATGCCTCCAAGACACCTTCCTTTCAACTCATTCTTTTATCATATATTTCCTTCTTACCTCCATGGCCTATCAGGGATATTACTCAGATCCTTTGATAGATGAGGGAGGTCTAGTTCTAACTTCAGTGCCTGTCTAAAACTTTAAGCAGTTGCATTCAGCAGCACAGTGGCAGGCTGGGAAGCTTCCTAGGAACAGATTCGAAACAACATTAGAAGTTTTGCAAAGCTCCAGCTTAATAAAGTGATTTGATAAGATATTGGGAATGTCTGGAATCACAAGGAAAAAGTGGAAGGCAATGTGGGACTGTGAAGAGGAATCTAAATGAGATGGAGGTCCTGTGTCTGAGAATGGGATGGTTGTTGTAGTCTTTATTTTTTGTGTCTAGCATGCTCTGCAAGGGATAATAACAGACAGCATTTAGATGGCAGAAAACAGAACTGGCTGAAAATGGAAAGAGCATTTTAATTTAAGTATTGATGAAAATATATTTTTTGATTTTCTATGTTAAAAGCTTGTTTCAGTAAAAGTTTTCAACCAGCTGATAGCAGGCAATAAAGCTCAGTGTATTGAACTAGAACAATGGATTTTTTTTTAATGATACATGTTATCTAAGAATGAAGGGAAAGTACTTGAGTGCACTTTGAGGACTGACAATGACTTCAGAACTAATAATGTCACCAAGAAATATTTAGATAGATTGAATTTACTTAACACAGCCAGGCAGGACAGTGCAAAACAGACAATATATGTGTTATGTCTGAGACAGATACATAATGTACTACATGAGCCTTTGTTTTGTAGACAAAGACATAGCTTTTGACTTCCTTGCTATTTTCTCAAGGCTACTTCTTCCACGTATGCTCAAGAAATTTCTAGAAGTAACAGTTGCCCTTCAGATGTAATAAATTCCTCCACTAAAGGCCATACTGTGGCAGAAATTTTAAATAGTCATTTCCCTTGATGTTAAGACTCCATGATTTATCTTTTTTTACATATCACCATTTTGTCACATTTCCATCAGCCAGAACAATCTTCAAATTTCTAAATGTGGTTGTGGGAGAGTGCCAGCATGAATTTAAAAATAGAATGACTAGGAAGTATGAAGTATATGCCATGTGTAGCCCACTGTTCTTCTAAGGAATTATTACTTGCCAGTTGGTTAAATTATTTCATGTCCATGGGATATTTCATGTGTGATGAACAGAAAATTACTTTTGACTAAAAAGTGCAAAGAATAATATGTAGATTTATTTTTTTCTGGAGCAATATGAAAGGTAGATGAATATGGAGTTAGCTTGTATTTCTAAGCAATTAATTATAGTATTCAGAATACTCAAATTACAGATTATGATGAAAAATTAATTCATTAAAAAGTAGTCTGAATTATTGAGGAGTGCATAGGTTTTCTAAAAGTCATTCATGCTTTTTGCAGATGTTCTATGAGATTTAGCCATCAAAAAAACTAAGCAATTTTCAAAATCAATATTTAAATCACTGGATTTTAGGACAGATCCATTCTGGATACTCAGTCAAAAAGATAAAACCTAGACACAGGGAATGGCTCACATTGCCCTTCTACAGTTATTGATGTAGAAACTAAGGTCAATATTCTATTAATAATATAACACATCCAATATAATATTTGTATTCTTTAAAAATATTGATGTATGATGTTGATATTGTCAGTAACCTATTTGTTTATTTGACATCGGATCCTGATTGACATCTGATCTTGACTGCATGTGAAAGGATGAGGAAATAAATCAGAGATGTTAACAACTCTGTTTTGAAGGAAAGAAAATGAGCATTCAGTGCTGGAAAATGGCTGACTGGCACTTATTAGAATCAATAACAATCGCAAGAAATATTGATTATGATATTTTCTCCCTCAATGAAAATGTCAATTAAAAAAAGACAACTTTGATTCATTTTGTACTACCATATCAAAATACAAGTACATTTTTTAGATTGTAAAGGCAAAACCATCAATTTTCCAAAGTTTTTAACTATCTCTAGGTACAAATGATTCATAATAATTTTTCTGAAAATTATGGGTTCAGAGCTCACAAGCTCTATATTTTATGCTGTTTCTGCATTATAATGTTGATCATCTCTCTGATGTTTGTCCACTGAACATTTAGAAATATTCTGACTGTAGTCCAAGTGACAGGAAAACCTGCAGAAAACATTCAGTGTGGGATTTTGAGGCCACAGAATGTTACAAAGTATCACATATCGCTAATAACAGAAAACGAGCGTACTTTTAAAATACCTTCACAAATATTTCATTTGAGATTCTGAAAATCCAGAGGGTGAAAACATAATCTAAAAGCCCTTGTTTTTAAAGTTTGAGCACTATTGAAATGTTTTAGTGAGATCAAATGCCTTTCAACCTTTGATTGTGTTGTAGTAATAACTCACTGATTCTCTATTTGTGGTGTAAAAAGAGCACTTAAAGAACATAATTTGATGAATAAGTAAGTTTGTATTACCCTCACAATCTGACTTTGTGTTTTCCTAGGTTTTTCCAACAATTCAGCCCTTCACTTGATCACTTGTTTGCAAACCAGTTCAATCCACTGTCTGAGGTTGTGTAAGAAATGTCTGGGTTTTTATAAGTAACCGTCTCTCAAAAAGTTCAGTTCTTACTCTCCTTTGCTACAGCAACAGATACCTTACATTCAGTTTGGCTTCTTTTACAGTGACATCAGTAATATCACATCTTTTTAGTTTGTTCGTGAATTTCCAGGATCTGCACCTGCTTCAGTGCTCCTTTTTGCATTTGATTGATTACCTTGGTAGGAGTCTTTGGCAACTTTGCTACATATTGTTTTGTTATCATTTTCCTGGCTTGCTTAGGTACTCAAAACTGCTGGCATATTTACTTCAGACTTGCTGTCTTGAAAAGGAAAAAAACCCATTATCTTGCTTTCTGAGGTCAGAATTCAGTTTCTTTCTTTTGCTCAGTGTGAAATGCACTTTTCTCTCTTGGTTTTGACACATTTCTTTTATTGCAGTACAGAATGCCTCAAGGTAGTTGGTAATACAGTCATTTCCTTGTTGAACTTCTGAAAATATCTACCTAGAGTATGATTTTTTTTTTTTGGCCATTCATCTTGGCTATTACAGTTGGGAAGTACAGCATCTGGCTTTCTGGAGTTTCTTTCCAGCTTCTGTCCACTGCCTGCCAGTGTATTACAGCACAATACAGTTTGTGAGACTTTCAGTCAGTGTTTCACACCCTGTAGCTGTCCAACAAAGGAGAAATCAACTTTGTTTTCAAAAACTGTGAAGCAAATCCTCTTAAAAGACAGGAAACAATAAGTTGCTCTAAACAACCGAGGAAGAACAGGATAGAAAATATTTGATACCTGTTTGAGATGCCCCTAAAGGGGAATATCTTACATAGAAATGCACAGGTATATATTTAAGTGCTGCACATATGAACAAAATACCTGATATTTTCAGAAACTCCATAAGCTTACCTTCTGTTTATGGTGAAACTGTGTTTGATATTACTACCTCTCAGTTTTGGACCCACACGTTGAAGTAGTTTGAGAGGTTGTATGCAATACATAGTGGAGAACACAATTTAATGACTATTTAACTACTAAAATGGTTATTTTTTGATAGGAATGGTTGGACTTGATGATCTGACGGGTCTCTTCCAACCTGGTGATTCTATGATTCTATTCTATGATTATAAGTTTGGAAACCTTGTTTCCATCACACTTTTTGTAGGGATTTTATGGCTTTATACGTAACACACCCGTCATTTTTTACCAACGATAGCATTTGTCATATTTCGAACTCAAGTCATCGGTATGTCATTGATACAATAGATATATCTCAAAATAGTTTTCTAAGATCAGGGTTTTAATGAGTTTCAAAAGCAAACAACCAGATTTTCAGATAGAGGTCGAATTCCTATGAAACCCATTGTTGAAGTGAAGCATGGCATTGTAGTAAATGTGTAAAACAAACCCATGAATGAAGTAAGAATTCTTTTTCTGCATTCACCTACTTAGAATCACAGAATCACTAGGTCGGAGAAGACCTGCAGGACCATTGAGTCCAACCATTCCTATCAACCAATAGTTTGCAATATGTTGTACAGAAAGGCATCCTACTGCAGCTTTTTAATTACTGTCTTTCAGGTGACATATTGAATGAGCCAATAACAACTGAGAGGAAACAGCAGTCAAACATAGATAATGAAACTTTGGGTTACACTTGAGATTAAATACACTATGGTGAGACTCTTGTAACATGAGATTTCTTAGTTGTATATTTTTACACACATGGAAACATTTCTTTCCTTAACTAAAAAAGGAAGATCAGTAATTTTCTCTTTGTCACTACATTGAAAAATAGAATAATCTTTCTGAAAGAGATATGGAGGTAGTTTACACATTTGTACAAAGTAGTTTAACTAACTTGATACTGATTTGTTGAGTAAGTTCTGTTACCTCAAAGCACCATTTAAAAATAAATTGTAATTTCCACAAATCATGTGAAATGCACACAGCTCAATGACAGACAATTTACATTATGCTTATAATTATTTTCTACATCACAGCATTGTTTGACTTGTCCTGTTTCAATCAAATATTTATTTTATATATATATAATCCTATGCATCCTTTGTATAATAAAATCAAGAATTCCTATAAATCAAACAAAACAGCAAAAGCATCTTAAACTTAATTCAGGACTCTTCCCTTGAGGGGATTGATCACATGGACTTCAGTCTGATGGATCGAAGACATTTTATTGAGTTTAGCTGTTTCTTTATAAACCCTTTTTAGTTACATAACTGTGCCCAGGAGGGTATCTATCTACAGTGTATTATTGGCTAAAGGTAATCATCCATAAAGCTATTACTTACATATTATTGGCTAAACTACCACGCATGCTAAGAAGACAAGTTACACTAAAATTAACTGTGTTGATAGTTCTCTTTAATTGTTTTTCTTTTAGTTGGTGCTCATTCCCACCGAACCATCTCTTGTATTCCTTGCAGCTGGGCTTTGTTTATCAGAAGGCTGTCTCTTGTTCCACCAAACCGGCCTTCGTATTTCTTTCAGTTCTCTGTTTCAAGGCCCTGCCAGAATCGCTTGGTATCAATCAGTTCCATAGCATCCAGACCTTCTTCTCTGTAAAATGTTCCCATATTCCCTGTTTTCTGGATTATCTCTATTTCATGATGATTCAGCAGTGATGTGTAAAATTTCGGTTTTGAGCTAAAATGCCAAATGTAAAGGAATGTTTGACATGCGGAGGAGTGACAGTAAGACAATAAATACGGTAATAAAGAAAGAATTTTAAGGACATTTGGGAAGAAAGAATAGTAGGCATGGGTATGGCCTTTATTAACACTAAGACAATCATGTCTGGATTATGGTTATTCCTCCTGGGTTTTGTCCTTTGGAACTCTGGTACCAGCTATGAAACACCAGGATGGGGTATGAATTAGGTACAAGCTCAGAAGACTCACCCAGCCTTTTAGAACATTACTTTGAATAAACATTCTTCTCAGCTGGGCTTGGATATTTTTTCTTATCAAGAAAACATCCCTGATAAACAAATACTATGTCATCATCACTTAGTTCATCAGCTTCGTCAATTTTTATAAAATAGTGGTTTTCATTAACTGGGTCATCTCTAATTCTTCTGGAACTCCAAGAAATCCCTTGCCGTTGCGGTATTTTCAGCAAAGAGTAATGAATAACTGATGGGAAGAAATATAGTGCTACATAATTGGCAAACAGAGAACGTTTTGCAGAAATGACTCAAACTATTTTGAATTTCATTTCTAGTCATGGTTTATTTAATACCAGCAGAGTGCTGGAAGGGTTTCACAAAAGATTGATGATCCTCTAGAGCAATCCCTAAGCACAATATTATGTCTTAAAGAATTATGTCACTTTCTTTAAGGGTGCTGAGAAAGATATTACTATGCATCTGTAAAAATTTGAATTTTACCAACCATCTGTATTGTATAAATCAAACAAAGGGCAAGGGTTTCCCCAGAAAACAATTATGAAATGGAATGAGATGGCCCAAAAGGCATTTACTCTACTAAAGCGTGCTGGTAAATGCATTATGCTGCAACTAGAATAAACTTCATAATGAATTTTAAGGACAACACTTCCAAGGATTTGTGCTCAGGGCCTTGTTTACACGGAAAATTCTTATTCTTATCCTTTGAGTCAGGACACATCTACAAGAAAGAGGTGCAGCTGCTCACTTTGAAGTGTGTTTTTCAAATCACTTTAAAATTTGTGGGAAATACTTTTCAGCTTGGTTTGGTCATTTTATTTCAAATGATCTCAAACTGATTATAAATCTTTCAGCTAAACTTAAATAAAATAATCTGAAAATAATATATGAGTGTGTGCTGCTATATATTTGCTTAAATAGGAAATAGTCACAACTAAATAAATGAAAATATGTTTAATTAAAGCTATTTTTTTCCTTCTTCATGTGGAAAAGTCTGCAGTCAAATTATCTCAGTTTTGTGAATTTAACATTTAACACCTTGCTACACCACTGTACAACCACTTTACATATTTTAAAGATGTGCAATAAGTTTAGACAATGATTGTAAACTCTTCAAATGAAATATTTGCTGTGTATAGTTTCCTGCACAGAAAATTCCAGTACATCCATGTGCAAGTAAAATCACATCTAATATATACAACATGGTTATGTAGGCATGAACATATCCCTTATTATTATGTAAAGAGATGTTCTGCTTGTCAGTTCCTGGGTTCTTTCTGAGGTTTCTTCAATAGTTCCTCAAATGTAAGACAAAGGTGCAATTGAGTGCATTACAGTTGATCACAGAGAATGGGAGATACAAAGTTTTGTATCATAAAGAGAAGACAATAATGTCAAATTGAGAACATTTGTCAAATTTGAAATCCCTTCAGAGATATTTACTTTGGCACTAAAGGAAGTGAGGATTTATAACACAAATTATTTCTGAATTTTTAAAATACCGTGAAAAAGGAACAAAGAAGGATTGTTGCATAAATTCTGGTGCAGTCTATATTTGCCAATAAACATTTTGAGTGGAATTTATTTTGTCAAATTCAATGACCAACACAGGGGTTAGACTGTGCAGTAAACAAAAAAAATATTTTAGAAGGACAGGAACCTTTCCTTGAAGTACATGTCACTTGGACTGATCAAGAGTACTGATATGATGTTTCTCAAGGGATTGCTATTATATATAAAGTTTGACAAAGGTTTTGAAAGGTAACAAAGCATTTTTTATATTCTCAGCCATCGATGACCCTTGGGATTTGCTCCACCTTGAGGAGCTGTACTGTATGTGCCTGGAGGCAAGGTAAACTCTCTGACCACTGCACCACCACTGGAAGGTGCACTAAGACCACCATATGATTTCATAGGCATTTTTTTTTTTGGAGCTATTTTTCATCACTAATGAGTAGAAGTGTAGTTGAACAGCTTATAAGTGGTTATGGGATCTCTTTATCAGTTATCCCAAATCGTCCCATTTCCACTTGCTTTTTGAATAAAGCTGTGATGGTTGTACTTCACTTTTATCACAAGTGCTGTGACCTGCCAATCCTTCTTTTAGTTATTTACTAGAAGGTTTAAGAATCTCATTTCATGGAAACTCAAGACCACTCTCCAGCTTGCTGAAGCACTCAGTGATATTAAGCAATGTTTGTTCAGGAAAGATTACAGTGCTGATCACTCTAGGTGGCCTGTTTAAAAAATTGAGATGGTGGCTCTTCTGAATAAAGCTCATTCTCAAGTGTTATGTTTTTTAAATAATAATGGTCATGAAAAGCATGTCTTTCTCAAAGTGATACTTTGTTTCTGATGTTAACAATCCTGAATTCCCTTGTGCAGTCGCAGCCTTAGCCTTGTTGTCAGATCTAGAAAACTACCCGATTTTTCTAAATCCTGATCTTAGGTTTTCTTTTTTTGTGTGTGTGCCAACTTGGCTCATGGAAAAGTTTATAGGTAATTCTTTCAAGAACACATATTCTTACAGATCAAGAAACAATATTTTTCAGTGCCTACCATGAAAAGTCCCTGAAGTGGGCCCTCTTGATGTATCAAATAATTATTATCACTGCACAAGAGTTTCTGACCCCAAAACTAGTAAATTCTCATATGTGAGAGGTGAAGTGACTTGCAGGTACAGAGCTCAGTGCTCTATGATTTAGTTGTCTAGGAGTATAACCTAAAGGTAGGTTAGCTCACAGCTAGGTTAGCAAAATCAATGTTCCCTGTAGTCGAAGCTGCCAGTATGTTTTAGGTAGTTCTTAAAATAAAAAATCCATGAATGATGTGGTGATGTAGACTCAAAGTTCTCTACTGAACAGTATAAAAGATAGATTATAGAACTACATTGAGCTATTTTTTTCTACCTTTAGCCTCTTTCACATCTGACTTCGCAGTCACTCAGATTCAGCTGGAAGATGTTCTTTGTCTCCTCGGTACTCAGTTGCTCAATAATAACAGCAAAAACCTTGTAAGCCAGAAACCCTATATTTCAGTAGCTCTAACATTATTCCCAGACAACATGATAGCTACTCCACATTATTCATTTAAAATCAATCAAAATGTAGCTGCAATTTTAACCTTGAAGACCTCCATCCTCATTCACATTTTGGAAAAAAAGATGAATATTGAAAACAAACCATAACAGCAAAGTCCCTCTTTACCATACATATAGAAATGTAACTGTAAATTTGTGTAAAGATTTCAGTCTTCCTTGGAACTGTAGCTTCAAGCAATATACTTCACCCAGGATACATTGCAGCCCCCAAGATAACAAATGCTGCAGTGCTCTCACTGCGGGGAACACAACATTTTTTGTCCCGCGAAATAACTGCAAAGTTAACAGACACTTGGTTTACAGCCTAAAGGACACTATAGGTTTTCTTGAGGCAAATAGAAATCACAGTGCCCCACACTGAATAACAGCAATTAAGGATCATCTACCTAAGACAACCTTGCATGGATGTGAAACTTTCCTTCCATGTCCATGAGGGACATTGTTTAGTGTTTGATAGGAATGGTTGGACTCGATGATCCAGTAGGTCTCTTCCAACCTGGTGATTCTATGATTCTATGATTCTCCTACTTCTGCTCTCAGCTTGATGCCACCTGTTGCTCTAGGGATCATATCCAAAATCAGAAAGGATCAAGCATTTGGCCAAGCATTTGAGTAAATCTGAGAAGCACTTTTGCCAGCACTTTCTCCTAATACATTTGTTGGCATGGGCAAACCTTAAAGAAGACTGAAATTCTAGGCAAGATAACTTTTGGGATTCCAGTTGATACAGTGTTATTGGTCACACCAAGTTTTCCTCTCCCAGGACTGGAAAGACTAGCTGGGTCAAAGACTTGTAGTGCTTGGTGATGTGAGAAGTCACTTTGAAATTAAAGATATAGAAGTACATGCTATCAGATAGAATTGATCCTCAATCTTCATTTTCTGGATAAACTGGCAAACTACTGGCAAAGAACAGAAAGTACTGCGAAGACCCGTGCATGAACTGTCCAAGGAAGTTTAGTAGTTGAGAGTCACTGGGAGAGGAATATCTGATATATGCATCCTGCTGGATTTAAGTAACGGCTTAATATTATCACACCCAGCAGCTTCCCTTCAGGCACCTACCTACAATTTCACTTGGGGAAAAAAGTCTCTGTATATAAGTAGCATTCATGTGTCTATAGAACCAAGCAGAGATTGATTAAAAATTTTGAATATCCAAATTTTGGATTAGAGATTGGCAGTTTATAGAATGGGAATTAGGGGGTTAGTTCCTGTTGAAGAAATAATGCTGAACTGATATGATCCACTGCTTAGTTCTGTCACTTAATTTGTGTTTCAACAGATGGACTTAGAGGGTTCTAACTTGTGAGTTGTAGACTTCACTGCTCAGCTATCATACCTTTCTCCTGGATAGTATTGCCTTGATGGAAGAAGTAGAAGAAAAATTGACTTTAGCAGTAGCAGACAATACTAAGCTATTAGATGGGATGGTATCTAATTTTGCAACCTAGCTACATACACCTTTTTTATCTAAGTACTTCTGGAGAGGTAATCCAAAGTGTCTCACCTCTTTGACAGCTCTCCATTAAAACAAAAGTGTTCTGATATCAATAGTTACTGTTGAAGGGGAAGATGCTAATGATGTCACAAAAAGTAGCTGAATGTCAACTAGATTCACACAGTTTTTCTTAACTTTTCACACAAATTAAAATGCACATATGCAAAGTGACATAGTAAGAACACCAGAAGGGTTACCAAAGGAAAAGTAGGAGAGTAGAATGGGTCTGACAGCACATGAAGTCATGTTTTTACAAAATCACAGAATCATAAAATAGTAAGATCTGGAAGGGACCTCTAGAGATCATCCAATCCAACCCCACCCCTGCTAAAGCAGTTTCACCTGGAGCAGGTTGCTCAGGAATGTGTCCAGGTAGGTTTTGAATATGCCTGGAGAAGGAGACTCCATAACCTCTCTGGGAAGCTTGTTCCAGTGTTCTGTCACCCTCAAAGTAAAGAAGATTCTCCTCACATTCACATGGAACTTCTTGTGTTCCAGTTTGTGCACATTGCCCCTTGTCTTTTTGTGGGGCACTGTTGAAATGAGTCTGGCTCCATCCTCTTGACACCAGGCTTTGAGATGTTTATAAGCACCGATAAGGTCCCTTCCCTATCTCCTCTTCTCCAGGCTACATAGACCCAGGTCTCTCAACCTTTCCTCATAGAAGAGATGTTCCAGTCCCATAATCATCTTTGTGGCCTTTTGCTGGAGCTCCAGCCAAAACTTCTTGTTCAGCCAGGTTTCCCCAACAGTTCATATTTTCACGCATGGGGTTGACCTGCTTCTGCGTCTATAAGATTTTCTTCTCAAAGAACATCTGGCCTTCTTGGACTTCTTTGCCCTTCAAGACTGTCTCCCAAGGTTCTCAGTTGACCAGGCCTCTAAACAGGCTACAGTCTGCCCTCCAGAGGTCCAAGGTGGCAGTTCTGTTACCTTCCTCACTTCTCCAAGAATCAAAACCTCCCTCATTTTATCATTGCTATGCCCAAGAAAGCCTCCAGCCATCACATGAACCACAAGTCCTTTTCTGTTCATGAATAGATCCAGTGGGGAGCCTTCTCTAGCTGGCTTACTCACCAGTGTCAGGAATTTATCTTCCACACCCTCTAGTAGGGAGTAGTGAGATCTAATGGAGAAGGAGAGAGATACCGAGTGTGGTATGTGTCCAGAACCAAAGGCACAGAAGGACTGGACAATGTAGGTTTAGACTGAGTGGGACAAGAAGGGATTTAGAGCCCCATGTCTTGTGGTGCATAGGGCCAGCTTGTCTGGAAGGCATTTGCAGACAGTTAGGATCAAGTTTTTTTTGGAGAGTGGATTTCTCTGTAGCTTACTATGTCCCTTGAGAAAAAGAAAAGATGTGCTTTGCAAATGTTTCCCATCTCCTATGTTTTTGCTATTCAGACTTCCCTGCTTCTGGTGTAACTTTCTCTCAAGGAATATCACTGAACCCACAAAGCTCCATTTTTAATCAACAGGATATGCAATCATATGCAGTGATGAATGGGCAGAATAGAATTGGCATTCTGCTGCAGTATATTCATTGTGGTACATTTGTTTTCTCTTTCCTGCCAAGTTTTATCTAATATATGTGCTAGGGTGTTTTATCTATGCCCTACTGGATTTTCTTTTCCCTTTCTTTCTTTGTTCATATTTATTACGGTATTTACTTGTATAGCTTTTCTTCTCCATAATAATCTATCCCTTTTCTCCCTCTTCTGCACAGCCTCAGCGTTCCTTCACACTGCTGCCTAAGCCACACAGCCTGTTTCCTGCAGACAGTTGATACCTCTCTTATGGTAAGGTACAACAGACCTGTTCTCAGTTTTCATGCTTATGACAGAAAGCCTCAGTCTCTGAAAATTCATTGGCAAAAAATATTTGTAGATTTCTATAATGTTAGTAGCACCTTTCTGTGGCTTAAGATACCGTTAAGAGTACTTATCCCTGAGGTAGTTCAATTACACAGAAGAGGAGAATTTTCAGGAGGGACATCCTTGATCTTTCAGGTTTCTAATATTTAAATACATTGCAAATTTGAGCATAGCCACAAAAGGAAGAATAATAAAGGAAGATCTTAATGCCCGTTTTTTCTATGTTTAAGCACTGTCCATATTCTGAGGTTTAAAACATCCTCTTGGGAGCGGTATTGCATTGCTCAAAACATATTCACTTTATGTCATGTAGCATGATGAAGAGACCTTCAAGCAAGGAAAGACACAAACTGTTAGACTACATAGTGCAGAAACATACAGGTAGCTCAGGTTTGTAGTAGCCACACAGATGTGCAGCCTGAACCCATCCTAAGAAACTCTCTTGCTGGCACTCTACAACATGATAGTGGTGTCTCTTGGTCTACAATCAGTTCAGTAAACCTCACCCTCTGCAGCTCTGCACATCCTTTTCTCTCAGTGTTTATAGTCTGGAGGTTGCTTTAAGGAGTTTATCCATAGTCTAGCAATTGCAGTAAGGCCAGTACTGAACTTATATGTTCTGAATGTTTCTTGTTATTGTTTAAGTTATTTTATTTGCAATCTTCTGTAAGCAAAATCCTAAATATGCCAAGTAAAACATTTAAAGTACAGTTTATGAGTGGGTGACTATTGCAACCGCAAAATGTTTCAACCACGTTATTCACTTACAAGAGTTTGTGTATTATGTGATGAACAAAGATATCCAAAGGTTTTAAAGTACCCCAGATGCTCTAAATCATGACGGTTTTGGTATATGACTTGAAAATTAATGTTCAAATGATTTCATGAGAGACTAGAACTCAGCACAGATTCCCCATCTCCATCAGGAACTCTATTACCTGAGCAACCATGAGTATTCCCAACAGTGATATTCCTGTTCAAGAAGAGTGGCCTTTTGTCTCAATCAGAATTTCTACCCCCATCAGTCTTCCAAAAGAGAAACTGTCTGGTGAGGATTTCAGGCCAAGTGAAACAGAACTGAAATTCAGAAAATGTATTGTTTGGCAAGAAAAATAATCAGTCATCTTTACTGCTTACCTTCATCTTTCATCATCAGAAACTCTCTATCAGGGGATTTTACAAGAGGAAAAAATCCAATTTGTAAAGGAACCTACCATTTGAGATTACCTCAAATCTCAGCTTTCAGGCGAGGTTTCTGCAATGGCAACAAAGAAAAACTATGTTTCTTTGTTATTAATATTGGCAGAGAAGAATCCTTCCTCAGACAACATTTTTAGATGGATGGACCTTGCTGTTAGTGACACGGTAATCGAAGGATAATACCTTTAGTATGATAAAATGAAAAAGCGACTTCCTGGGAAAACACTTCCTGTTTAGAATAAAGCACTTATTAATAATTGAAAAACACACCTAATTTTAACTTATAAGCTTTTTAAAATGCATTTGTGTAAATGGAAAAGATTTACTGATGTATTAAATTTCTAGGATTAGTTTAATAGAGTTATTTACCATATGCAATAAGAGTATAAAACCAACTGTGGTATTTTCCGTCTGTTTAATAATAAGGGGGATAGATTCACCTTTTTTAACATTGATATTGATTGTTTTACACAGAAAGCTGAATTTTAAACTGTAAGGATCCATTCCCCCAGAAGAAATGACTTGTCTGTGTATGGTTTGCTCCATCCTCTTTCCACCATACAAATGCACACCTGTCCAGCCTCATCCATGGGATGCTGACTCAAAGTAGGAAGAGATGAAGGAGCAGAAAAAAAAATTTCCTCTAGGATTTC
Source organism: Coccyzus lansbergi (assembly GCA_033558105.1). Taxonomy (NCBI): domain Eukaryota; kingdom Metazoa; phylum Chordata; class Aves; order Cuculiformes; family Coccyzidae; genus Coccyzus; species Coccyzus lansbergi. Next base: position 1,282,239 of record JAUMJK010000128.1, read on the forward strand.
AAACCAAACAGAAATATATTCTTTACCTCTTGAAGTCCTAGTTTTTCTTAAATTTCATTTGATCAGGTTGCTAAGTAAGTTCCTGGGAAGTTTGTTGCTTGAGGATTTGCCAAATTTACCACTATTTATCTATAAATAGGAGATTCCAGCTGGGCAGCTTAGTGTTTTTCTTCAGCTTAGTCCATTTATACAGTATCAGAGGAGAAAAGAGCTTTGATCAGGGACCCATCATACTTCAGCTAGATACTGGTAAGCTTAATGTTCCATAGCTCCACAGAAATGTATATCTGATTCCACGCACCGCTTACATCTCATCCTAGGCTTGCTTTTGTCAATAGTCTCACTTGCTTACTTTACTGCTGAAGGTCTTATTGAATCAGGACCCTATTAAGTAATTGCTGGAGCTTCCCAGTATTTGACTCCTTCTTTGTGAGCATATCTAAGCTACATTTATTTTAGCTAAATTTCAGGAACAACTGTGTCCTATTGTGGGCATGATGTGACATCAGTGTGGACCATGTTTCTTGCTAATTTACTTTGCTTCTCCTATACACTTATGGTGCACACAGAGGTCCAGCTGTGTCTACTGTCTTCTACTGCTGATCTACAAGTCCCTTAAGAGGACATTTTAAATCTCGCTCAGGTGTAGCTTCACAGCAGGTTGCAGTGCATATATTGCTAAGGATTTAAAAGTGAGAATCTGTCATGCAGATCATTGATCCTGAAGGTTACAGAAATGGTGGGCAGTTTCCCTGCCCTGAGTGCTGGTAATTATTCCAACCTTAGGAATAGCAGTTAGTGTATGAGTAATTTCTGACTTTGTTATTTAGCCTGAATTTATCTGGAGTCAAGATTGACAGCTAATTTTGGCACTTCTTGATGGCTCCTTCAATGATATTGGTTTCAGTGATATGCTGGTTTCCCTTTGTTTCTGTTTGCTACATTCCATATACTATTCATTAATAGAAATTTCACACATTCTCTCCCAAAAAATAAATAAATAAGATAAATATACAGCTGGCAACAGGCTATAAAGCAATATCAAAATGATGTATTGTGCCTGAGTCCAAACTAGGAACTGCTGTGAAATATATTGCAAAGGCTGAACCCTCTGATGGATAGTATCACTAAACCATTTGAACTGAAGTCTATGCCTTAAGGAAGACTGGAGGTATTGTAGAATCAGCATAAAAGTTCACTTTATACACCTTTCACCTTGAAAAATAAACTTTATTTTAGGGCAGTTCCCTGCACTGTAAAAGCTGGTTTGGAGGAGGTAATACTCTCAGCTTTTGCCATACGCCACCTCCTCTCTCACTGCTGTCAGCACAGGCCACGTTCACACTGAAATTGAAAGGTGTGATTGCCATCCTGCAGATATACCCTGGGTAGCTGTAAAATAATTAGGTTTGACACCAGTGCGGCTGCTGGAAGTACGGGGTTCATGGTGCACTGTGCAAAACCTGCCAGAGAAACTGAGTAAACATTTAAGACAGAAGTAGATGGAAATGTAGAGATACACTCAACTCCTCTTGCTGTAAGAAGAAAGCTTTGAACTGAAAACTGGATAGCTGTATTAGCACAGCAGTAATCCTGCATTAATACCTAGTGCTCTTCAGGAGAAATTAGGATTTAGGCACAATACATTGCTAACAATACTATCTTATCCATCTTAGAGTTGGTTGGTGTCCATCTGGTCAGGAAAATGAGGAGGAACATTCAGGTGTGCATGCAGACGTGCTGACCTATCCTGAGATATCCAGCCAGGCACACTATTGAGACAATCCTGCAGATACACAGTTGCTTACATTCAAAGCAGTTCACTGAAAGCTTATTTGAGGGCATGTAAGCTGGTTACAGTCACCACAGAGGTTGCTTGTAGGGAAGAAGGGGAATTGAATAAGAGAGGTGACACACACAAGTTTATTGGTAGAGAACTCACCTGGTTTTTTTTTAATTCACATGCATGTGTGAACACATTTGACCTCAATAACGTTGGAAAAGTAGCATTAATCATTTTGAAAAAATAATTTAGAATAATTCTCCCATTGCTAATGAGCTTGTGTTGTTCTAGTTATAAGTAACCATAAAAATGGTGTAATGTCATGTTAGGCAATAAGTGAACAACTGTGAATTATTATTATTGGTTTTGTTCTACTGCATTCTATTTAGGTAGTACTTGCAGTGTATTAAGCTCTTGTCAGCCTACATACAAATGCAATCACTTCTCAGAGTATAATATATGCTAATCAGTATGATCAAAATGATCATGGCTAATGTCAATCTAAGTACCTGATCCTTATAGAAAATACAGAAAATACAAAAAGTTTGTCTGTATACAAATGAGCATCAAGTAGTACTTTCCATTTCTTCTTTGGTGTTTTTTTTTTTTTTTTTTTTTGAAAAGTGAGGTTGATAAAAATCAGTCAGCTGCAGAACTGTGAGCAAACAGTAATAAACTACCAGAAAAAAAATCTCCTTAATCTTATGTCCTCGTGACCTCTGCTCAGCATTGCTTTAAAAAACTGCCTAAACCAGACTATAAATCCAACTGAAGTAAATACAGTCTATGTAAACAGTTAGTTAGGGGCTTTCCTGAACTGATGCATAGATTGACAACAATATACATGTCTTTTAGTATATTTACAAGTTCTCCTTCATTAGTTTGGCACAAAGTAAGTTTATGTGATGCAGACAATAGACAAATTTTCCTGCTTTTCAGTATTGATACGCAATATTTGAGATTAACAACATCCATCACTGCAATTAAATGATCGTACTTCTGCTGTTTGTTGTATGGGTATTCCATCCCCTCCAATCTCAGATGTAAATGTGTGATTTTAATCAGTACTCCAGCAAATCAATACTTACCTGTTAAGCATTAATAATGCACAGTGCCTTTAATGAAAATTTGTTTAGAAGTAACTGATCTAAATGAATCCGAAGTAAGAAAGTAGCCATTATGAAGAACTCTGTTCTGTACTGAGAAATCAATCTTTTTTTTTCTCCAAAGCTCATTAGATACTTAAAGCGTCAAATGAGCCATCTGACTCACCCCATTCTAAGCAATTTATGCACTTTAATAGTAGATCAAAAGGCATTAGTGCAATTATTATAGAGATTAAGATTAGAAACACACTGAAATGAATGTTATGTTTCTTTAAATGTAAGCTTTCTCCTCATTAAAACAGGACTTGGTGAAACCATTTTCTTCTACCTGGAACTTAAAGAGTAAAGCTAGTAAAAAAAACCTTAAGCACCATTCATTATTGCCAGCATCTGTAATTGTTTGTATTATACTTTATGAAAAAAATGTACAAAATGCCACATTTGAACTCTAGACTATTAAAAGTGTCAGCTCTATTATATCATTTCTGAAGACCAATTTGCCTTTTTTTCAGAAGGTTGTAATGAGCCAGGTTCATTTTGTTTTCTACCATTTATCTTTTCAGTGGTAATGGAAAATTTCCCCCTCAGGCACAGTGAGCTATTCTTATCCTGGACAATTAGGCAGAAATGAAAGGGATCATAAAGGTGAGATTTCTTCACAATGTGATGTACTTTATACCTTTTAAAACTAAGGAATATCTGACAAATATATTCTGAGTGGTTTATGAAGGCAGTCTGGCTAATAGCCAGCTCTGAACAATGCTCCAGCTTCTTCATACATATAAAGGAAGGTAGACGATCACGATGACTTAAATATATATTTGGTCTCTGGTTCTGTTGTTGACAATACTTCAGTTTTAATGGAACTTGGAGAACTTATACTGACACTGAAAATAAAGAGAAATGAGTCTGTGCAAATCAATTAATTCATTATAAGGTAAGAGGAATAATACACATTTAGACAGATTCTTTTACCAGCAAAATGTAAGTAGAAGGTTTTGAAGACATCCAGGTTTTGTGAGGTATTTTTCCCCTTATTCTCTCTTCAAATTTCTTCTATGATTAAAAATTATATGATAAAGCAATTACTTAACATTTATAAGGCCCATTAGAAAGAAGAGATGAATAAGTTCTTCCTCAAGATAAGAAGGATATGGAGCTGTTGGAATGGGTCCAGAGGAGGGCTACAAAAATGATCAGAAGGCTGGAGCACCTCCTAAAGGAGGACAGGCTGAGAGAGATTGGGTTTTTCAGCCTGGAGAAGACAAGCCTCCGAGGAGATCTTAGATTGACCTTCCAGTCCCTGAAGCGGGCCCACAGGAAAGCTGGAGACAGACTGTTCATAAAGACTTGTAGTGATAGGAAGAGGGGCAATGGGTATAAACTGCAGAGGGGCACATTTAGACTAGATATCAGGAAGAATTTCCCCACAGGGAAGCTGTGGCTGCTCCATCCCTGGAGGTGTTCAAGATCAGGTTGGATGGAGCCTTGGGCAGCTTGGTCCAGTGGGATATCCTTGCCCATTGCAGGGGGGTTGGAACTAGATGATCTTTAAGGTCCCCCCTAACCCTAACTATTCTATGATTGTATGATTCTAAGATAATATGAAAAATACTTGTATCATACTTTACATTGTACTCAACAAGCAGTGAGATACAATATATGCTGATTCCTTTGACGGATTCTTTTGGTACCTGAATGCCCCTCCTCAAGTACTGGTGGCTGGGGATGCCAGAAAACTTTTTCAGTTCACCTTTCTAGAAATTCTCTTCTAGAATATACTAGTTACACACTTGTTCCATCTCTGACATCTCAGTCACAAAAAGATGGATGAAAGAGAAAATTTGTTGATAAGTTTCAGTTTTTTTGGTGCTGGTGTTTTGGGGGCTGATTCTCCATTTTCTCTGCCCCATCCTTTAAATGGGCTGGAGGTGAAGGGGCTGGAGAACAGGTCCTATGAGGAACAGCTGAGAGAGCTGGGGTTGTTTAGCCTGGAGAAGAGGAGACTAAGGGGAGACCTCATTGCTGTCTACAACTACCTGAAAGGAGGGAATGGTCTCAAGCTCTGCCAGGGGAGATTTAGGCTAGAGATTAGGAGGAAGTTTTTCACAGAAAGGGTCATTGGGCATTGGAACAGGCTGCCCAGGGAGGTGGTTGATTCACCTTCTGTGGAGGTGTTTAAGGCACGGGTAGACGAGGTCCTGAGGGACATGTTTTAGTGTTTGATAGGAATGGTTGGACTCAATGATCTGGTGGGTCTCTTCCAACCTGGTGATTCTATGATTCTATGACAATACTGATTCTGTGAGAAAATACATAGAAAAGCAATGGCAAGAATTCACTGTGCAATAGCTGTTTAGTAATGTCTGAGGGCAGTGTTATCCCCCAAGAGGCAAAAGAATTTGTAATTCTCCTGCAAGAATGGGGAGATATCTCCCATTTACTGTGTGTACCACAGTATTAACATGCTATACATACAATAAATAATAATTTAAATTATTTATCTTTCTTTCTCTTTGGACAGTAGCATTTTTAATTTACTCTATACCTTATAAACCAAACAATGCTATTGTTTTCTCTGTGAAAGAGGATAACTTTTGGTTATTATTCCCCTTCAATGCTGAAAAGGTGACAGGTAAAGCACTGGAAAAAAATGTTTCATAGTACAATGTAATAGTATATACATTTAACAATAACTGATGAATACAATACAATAACATTCTACATGCTACATTTGCAGATAATACAGTGCAGTGCAAATAAAACAGTACAATAATTACCTAAATGTCTGTTGACACCATTACCCCTCAGAGAAAAATCCACCAACTAAAAGGTAGGAAGGAACAAAACTTCAATAGGAATTGAACTGTGCCCCAGTCCATTTTAGCACTGCAGGTCTCTGAAGAAGGAAATGTATTTGCACTGTATTTAAAGCAAATAGCTGCAATTAATCTAATTCCTTAGACAAAATCATTCCTCCTTTCATAGAGAAAACACCTAATTCTAAAATATTCTACCTGAAGTCACAGATCTGAAAAAGATCATGCTCCCTGGCGCTTCTTCTTACTGCCCTTCAGATTTGTTGGGAAAGTGCTTGGTTAAGCACTTTGTACCTCAATCTCTTCAAACTAAACTGAAATAGTTCAAATTGATATTTTATATTCTGTCTCATTTTCACCAAAAGAGAACTCAAAGTACCCACCTAAGTAGTGAAGTCAAAGAACCTGAACAGGCAGGTCTACACAGCAAGGAGGGCAGGAAAGATTATAGAATCACAGAATCACAGAATCACCAGGTTGGGAAAGACCCACCAAATCATTGAGTCCAACCATTCCTATCAATCACTAAACCATGCCCCTCAGCAGCAGTATTTTTTTGGTACCTAAAATAACTTTCTTTTGTTAACGTTGGCATCAAGTGATTGCCCTGTAGCCCATGGTGCTTGTTGCTCAGTAGTGGATATTCACAGCAGAATTTTTCTCTGTGAAACCTTCCAGTGCCTTAGATAGAAGGCATTAGCTTGGGTGAGGTGGTATTCTTTCAGCTACAGCAGCTACAGGCAAATGATGATGTGTGTTTTCTCCACGCATCCCCCACCATGTTTTCTTGCTGGCTCTATGCATTTTCAGTCATACTAGTGAGAATGTTCCTGGTCTCAGGTGACTGTGTGTGATAAGATCATCCCAGTGCCTGTGACCTTTCTTGACTGGCTCTTACAGCACAGTTCAAGTAGCAGCATGTGTATATGCACTGTATGCAACTGACTGGACATTGTTTTGCAACAATTCCATCACAAATCCAGTTTACCAATTTAAATGATATATTCTGGTGATGACCTCTCTTCCTCTTATAGAGACATCTTTTCTCTTTATGAAAATTACAGGACTGGGAAATGGTGTTAGTTTTATCCTGGACTCACTTTCTTATATATAAATTTTTTATGTTGGTATATTCCTCACTTTCGTCAAGAGTAGCAATTAAGCAATGGGAGCATATAACTCCAGTTTCTCAAAACAGAGTTAGAGAAATCCTTCCACTCTTAGATGAATCAAAAGTCTGCAGGTACGTTATTTGACATACCTAATTTACAGGATTACTACCACTGTCAGCTTGACATTTTACATTTCAAGCAAATTCACCCATAGGCAAAAAACCACTTTACACAGATTTTCTTATTTAAACAAAATGTCACCACGTGAAAGAGATGAGCTTAGTAACAATTATCACTATCCTGTAACAAAAGGGTACTAAAATTCAAAATAGAAAGAAAAGTTTTGATGTAACACTGGCTGTCATCTGTAGGGGTGGATCAATTAAAGAAAATTTGTACAGGAACAAGCTCACATTGATGAAACGTGTCCTCTAATCTTTCTGTATGCATTCTGTATTAAGAAGAATTAATATCAGTAAAAAACTGAAGTAAAAAAAATATAAAAAAATGTAATAAAGTATTTCTTAATTATGCTGCAGACTTTTGTTGTGATGCATGTTCTACACATCCATCCTAAAATTTAAATAATAAGCATATAAGAGATTCTACTAATATATCTGCAATAAATCCTATAGCTTTGTACACATGGCCCATGGATGCTTGGTCACAGGATAATGATGATGCTTGGAGAGCAGAGGAAAATCAGACAACAGGGAATAAGGCATGGAAGTCTGTACAGAAATGGGAAAGAAAGTTGATATGATCTAGTATAGCTAATAATCCTTCTCTGCAACAGATTCAGATAATGAAAGTTATTCAGAATTTTTTTCCTTCTGCCACTATGTCTCTGACAAAGCAGAGGCACCATTTTGGAAAACAGACTAGGGTAATTGGAATGTGAAAACCTTGTTAGGTTAGCACCTGCTTCAGGTCAAATACCACAATGGTCTACAAGTGGTTCTGCAGACACATTTGTATGCAGATTATGTAATGGGAAAGCATGAGACTGTGTTTTAAAACACCCAGTAGGTTCTTTGGGAATCCTAACAGGTCTACAGAAAACTTAAAGATCATCAGATGTACTGACCTTGCACCATGTAATGATTTTGTGACAAAAACAGTTGTGAAGATAAATATGATCTGAGCTCATAATCAGAAATATTTCTTCATATACGATTCCTGCAAGAAAGTGTCCTGAAATATGCTGCCAATAACCCTTACAAAATTTGTTGTCTTTTATTCCCATAATTATTCATTGCCTGTCAGAAGAAAGAAGGTGACTTACAAGAGTTCTTTCGTCACAAAAACCAATGTTATCCTTCATCTCTCTAAAAATAACAAGCTATCATCCAGCAAGATAACCACCATGATAAAATAACTTGGAAATAAAGTGAACTTTGCCTCATGGTGTGATCTTCCTGATGTTCCTATTGAAGTTCTTAATAGATATCAATACTTTATGCCCAGACATCAATATGACTTTCAGAGATTATACATCAAACAAGAACATCAGTCAGCGCTTAAAAATGTGTTAAGGCTTGATATTGTGTCTGGTGCTCATATGGTAGATGCTTTCAGAGGCACTTCCAGAACACGATATGCACAGGGCAGAGGTCTTGGTAGAACGTGAAGGATGTTCATAATGTACCAAGTAACTAGCAATGAATTCTTTGCAACATTAATAACAAGTTGTTTTTCCATTTACTGTATTTTCTACCTAGGAATTTTTAATTACCAGAAATGATAACAATTAACTATCTAACAATAAATGAAAACATTTTGGAAGATTTCCCTTTAACTATGGAAAAGGACAAGGACATTTTCAAATAGACAAAAAAAAATAGCCAGGTCACACTTACACATAAGCTTCTGATAATTGTGCAATCATTTGGGGGGCACTGCAGCATTCATTAGCATGGAGAACTTAGAGGTTTCCACTTCCTTTTGGTACATATGACAAATTTCAAGTCTGCTAAACCTAAGCAACATGCTCACATACCCCTGAATCTCCAAATACTACCGAGGCTGTTTCATTTTTTTTTGCAGGAAAAGACAAACAAGATTCTGTAAATGTACAAAATATGCCTTATAGAGTTATCTGAAACACTTACAGAGGCTGAACATTACATGTTTCTTCAACTATACTAACAATGTCCTGAAACTAGTCATGTCACCATTGTAGAGATCATCTTAATTCTGTCTAGAATGTCACTCCTGGAAGGAATTTCCTTCCCAAGTTGATCCAACAGTTGTAGTAGCCAACAGAAGCTTTTTGCTATAAAACCACAACCCTCAGCACAAGCATAACAGTGTGAGTGGAAAAAAATGCACAGAGATGTGCAGACAGTGAAAGCTCTTGTCAAAAGGGAAGCATTAAAAAAGGGTGAGAAGGTGCAGGTGACAGAATTGTGCCACTGGAGAAGTAAAGAGCTTAGCTGATGAATGTAAAGGCTAAATATCAATAGCCAAGAATGCAAAAGACTTATACACTCACATAAACATGGGATTGGCATGTTCCAGTATCATAAAATTCCTTTGTATTCTGGAATTATTCCTTACACGTGAACATCAGCTGCAGGTCTCGTGAAATATATTACAAGATTTAAAGTAAAATCCATATCAACTGATGAATAAAAGTGCACATGGAAACAAAGTTTTGAGTGAAGACATTAAAAGTTTGTGATGGTGATAAAGACTTGTAGCAAGTATTGATTTTTTACATTGTTTTTCCTGTTAATGTGACAGCCATTTGAGACAAACCAGATGTAAACAAGACACTGTAGAGACTGCACAGAGTACATTAAGAATAAAACTATACAAACTCTCAGCAACAAAGAAGCTCCTAGACTGATGTCATTATGACACTCTGAATCATCTGAGTATAGCTCCACATCTCAAATCAACCAGAACATGAACATCTATGACAAATTCTGTACTTTTAATAGGAGTACCACAGCCTTGACATACATTGTTGTAAGCATTGCATCTGAACTACAAGAAAAATTTCCACAGCCAAATATAGATAGGAGTTGCTCTGAAGTTACTTTTCGTTGTCACAAAGGTTCAATGTGGCCTAATCAACCTTAACCAGTACAAAACACAATAATGGGAGAATGTAGCAGAATCAAGAATCATACCCATGATCGCATGGTAATTTTTTCCATTTAAGCAATGCAGTTCCCATTAGAGATTATTTTCCCTCTTTCTTTCCTCAGAAAATGTGCTGCTGAAATCTCTCCTAAAGCATTATTATCTTCATAGGGACATAAATTCTTAAGGAGAACTCACAATCCTGTTACAATTAAAATGATAGTAGGTAATTGACCATGTAATTAAAACAACTCAGTTCACTATCTGTCAAAAAACCCAGTAGAATTATTAAATAGAAGTTATTGTTCAATCAGCAGATGCAAGACTGTTGTGCAGGATTGACTAGGACAGTATTTCAAGTGGCAGAACCGTCTTTGGCCTGTGGAAGCATTCTGGTCTTTTCTGGCCAGTAAGCAACTTTACATATGGAGTTGTCAAAGCAGAAGGGCAACCACCCAAGTCACAAAAAGGAGACAGGGACTCTTTCTTGAGATTTGCAGCACTACAGAAATTGCTCAAAGAAGGTTCAGCAATTGCAGTTTTGCACCATGTTACTTCATGTGTGTTTTGATTTTGATCTATTCGAATTGTAATTTCATTAGGGGCAGCAGCTGTTGCTTAATAGCATACACAATTTCACTACAGTGCCCTCATCAGATCACTAGCAATATATTTATTTAATAAAAATAATTTGGTAGTACTGTAGATACAGAGTTGTCATCACAGGTACCTGTGGTGAGATATGTCTAAACACTTCTTTCTTATAGCGCTGTTGCCTCTTAATTTTAAGTCTGTTATTTAGAAAATGTCTAAACAGCTCGAGATGACCTTACTGCTTTGACAGTAAATCACAGGGAAGAGCTTCTAGTGTCAAAATAGTAAAAAGAAATGCCTAATCTGTGAATACGTCATTGTAGAATAAACCCATCAGCTCCTGCTTAGAGAAACATGAGATTTACATTTACTTCAACAAGTAGTAAACAGTCCTGACAAGTGAAATGTTTCTCATGTTTCATCCCTGAGAGGATTTAGAGGAAGATAAATGCTGCTGTTTCTGAGAGGTTCAAATGCAGGTTATGATGCCACTAGGAGGGTAAACCCGTCCAGCTGAAGCAAGTACACTGCTCTCCCTGAGGTGCTTCCCAATCTGGGCCAAGTCTCAAAGGCTCCTATTGCACAAACTGATTCTGTTAACCCTCTGCTCCCACAGATAGCTCCAGGGACAGATCCACATTGAATTCCTTGTGGCACTCAAGAGTGAACAAATGTTGCAGGAAGTCATCACTGCTTGCTACCTATGTGCAACCTGATTTTCTTTGCTTGAGGTGTGCCATCAGAACACCTTTTTGCTCCATAGAAGTAGCTTATGACTCCTCAGAGGCTGTTTCCCACAGTGCTGCAAGCAGAATTTTGTACATGACAAGTACATATAAAAAAAAAATCTCTTTCTAGCCTCATGTGTTTCTTTTGGTTTTGTTGTTTCCAGAAAAAAAAGTGTTAATGTCTTTTGCTGTTAATATTTTTTAGCCAAAATCAGTTTTCAGGAAGATGTGTGATCCTCAGCAAAAAAAAGAAAAACAAAACAAACAAAAAAAACCCCCACATCTGAAAAACTTAACCTGCAAAGGCGACCACTGGAAACCTTTGAAGACTACCACTGGACTGGTTCGATACTTTGGCCAGTGAGAAGGTTAACCTTTAAAAGCTATTCATAGCTTGGTTTGGTACTTTTTTATTTTTTGGTCAGTGAAACAGGGACTTTGACTCTGCTAACAGTGTCTAGAGTAAGATTAGAGTTTACATCTCAAATTTTGGAAATTTTAATTGAAAGTTTCAGAAGTGAGGCTCTCAGTTTTTTCAAAACTGTTTTTCCACTTGGTGGCATGATCCTAATTACACTGAAGAATTGTCCTCTGCAACATTTTGCTTTATTCTGAATTTAGCTTCATGACTGTAGCTAACTCATTCTAAATATGCTTGGCTAAAAATATTTGGATTTCTCTTGAATACAAAGGCCAAAGTCTAACAAAACCATTGATGTCTAAAAAAAGATTGCTACAGGAAGCAAGAAGCAAAAAAAGGTCCAATTATAAGTGTTCAGTCTTCTAGCACTTCCTCTCCTTTTTTGAATGGCTCCTAACTTTTTAAATTGAACTAATATTTCTGTTTAAATGAGCTAATGTTTCCAGTCATACTTTATGCCAAAATCTTTGACAGTCAAACCACCTTTGTGCAAACAAGATGGCACCAGATAACGTCTCTTTTTTGTTCTCTTGTTGAATACAAAAACCTTTGAATCAATAATTGTGGTATTCATAATGGCATTCTTTAATAAAGAATTTTACATATGTTCAGGTTCCTAGGTATCTGTTACTCCTAGCAAATTACAGTGATGGAACACACTGATGTTCTGACCTTTCACCAAAAATACTCTAGAAAATACCTTTTATTTTTCCTTTTTGTTTACAATATGTTTGTAGAAAAAATAATTGTTGGGTTAATATATATGTACATAGCATTTCTTCTCTTTGTATTCATAAGTTTTCAAGGAGTTTTTAAGTTTTACTATAGGTCATGCAAACTCTGTTTCATGACTTCTGACTGAAGTATATGTGCAGAGAAATCCCCAGAGGTTCCTTTTATGTTGCTTAGAAAGATAACTGCATGGAGCTACAGAGATTTGTGTTGTTCTGCCTAAAAATTAAACTTGAAACATGTTCTTACAAAGAAGCAGACCAATTTTGCTGAAAAGTTTATTCAGAAACTGTCTAAATTTCCAAATAGAAATTTGGAAAACGTACCAGTTCTATGCCTCAGAATACACTTTTCACACAAGTTTATAGATACACAACATGAAGCTCTATAAAATAGAGCATTTGATAGGAATGGTTGGACTCAATGATCCAATGGGTCCCTTCCAACCTGGTTGTTCTATGATTCTATGAAAAGATAGTAATACAGATGTGTAATGACATAGTTTATTCACTGGCATGGCTGTCTACATAAGATTTCATGAAAACATCACATAAACAAACTGAAAGACATGAAATACATTTGTGACAAATGAACAAATTTTAAATCTCAATATCTGGTAAAAAAAAATCAGCGATAACCATTCCAATGATAACATTATGATTGAAATTTGTCAGCCTCCCACAAAAGCTTCAGAAGTATACAGTTTCTGCTACAGAAAAAATGTGACCATTCCAGTTCTCATGAATATCCTTTAGCTGAACTTGACTATCTGAGAGTGCTTCATGGAAACCTTCATAAACCTTTTGGTTTAAAGCTTTTGAAGTAGATGCTGACCCTGTTTTGTAGTTTTGTCAGTTATGCCCCACCTTAACCCTGCTGTGGATAAGCAATGGTGTTTGCTTGTCTCAACACTCTGCTCCCAAGTGTTGAAATTAAAAAATGCCCTAGTTTCAGATGCACAGAAAATGGATCTCTTACCTTACCCAGGAAAGCTGATGAATCTGGACCTCAGTTACAGGACATTATTTTTTTTAAGAATAGCGCTTTACGCTCTGAAAGCAAACCATGCAACAGAATCTCAGAACAGCTGCAGAGGGAAGGCACTTCTGAGCATCCTGGCTCAAAGCAGGGATAACAAGAACTGGTTGCTCAGAGCTGTGTCCAGTCTTGTTTTGAATATCTCTAAAGACAGATACCCCACAACATGTCTGGCAACCTGTTCAACCAACCTTACAGTAAAAATGTACTTTGTTATGTTTAAACAAAATTTCCTATATTTCAATTTGTGTCCACTAACTCTTGTCCTGTTGGTGGGCATCACTAATGCCTGGCTAGCTTTTCTTTACTCTGCCTTTCAGGTATTTATATACATGGGCAAGGTCCCTCTGAATCTTCTCTAAGCTGAACAGTTCCAACTGTCCCAGTTTCTTTTTGTATGAAAGCTATTTCACTCCTTTAAACATCTTTGTGATTCCTCACTGGACTCAGTCCAGTAAGTCCATATCTGTCTTTTACTGGTTAGACTGAAGCTTCACACCGCAGGTGTGGCCTCATCAGTGCAGAGAATTTTCACACCCTTGAAACCTGTTGACAACTCTCCTCCTAACATAACCCAAGACACAGTTAGCCACCTTTGCTGCAAAGGCATGTTATTGGCTCATGGTCACCTTTTTGCCCACCAGGACATCCAGGTCCTTCTGGGCTAAGCTGCTTTCCAGCCCCAGCATGGACTGGTGTCTATGGTTATTCCTCCTCTGATGCAAGACTCTGCCTTTCCTTCTGTTGAACTTCATGAGGTTCCTCTCTGGCTATTTCTCCAGCCTGCCAAGGTCCACCTGAATGCCAGCACACTCAAACAGTGTATCAGCTACTCCTCCCTCTTTTGTCTTATTAGCAATCTGCTGATAGTGCACTCTATCTCAGTGTCCATATCATTAATGAAGATGCTAAACAGTATTAGCCCCAGTACAGACCCCTGGAGCTCACCACTAGTGCCTGGACTCCAGCTAGATATCATGCTGCTGATCACAACCCTCTGGACTGTCTGTTTGGCCAGTTTTCAATTGACCTCACTGTCCACTTACCTAGTTTGTGCTTTATCAACTTTCCAATGAGGATGTTATGTGAGAAACTATCAGAAGTCCTGCATCTTATTTCATTTTTATGTACCCTTGCCAAGAAGCCTCTCGGCCATATTCATAGAGGTTTTGGAAACTTTTTCTTATTGCATAATTTTTCAAAGAGAATATTTTTGAAGATTCTGCTGACTTTTTTCCTTATTTGAAGGTGAATTTATGACATTGTAAATTTTGACATTCAGAGAAATATGGTGTGCGCTTCAGCTAGTTTCTCAGTTATAAGACTTTTGAATTAATGTTTAAAAAATGTTTTGGCAGGCCCGAGTATTTTTTTTAATTCTTTATTCATAAGAATTGTTGAGAGTTTGACTAACTCAACTTGCACTGTGTTTTGCTAAAAATGAGAAAAAAAGTGGGGGGCTAGGAAAAGTGTGTATTGTTCAGGTCTAGTACCTGTATATAACAGCCTTTGTCTTCCCAGAAACCCAGATGTAATCTCTCTGGTGTATGATTACATAAAGGATTACCATTCCATATTCATTCTTCTCATCTTACTTGGAAGATCTGCTGTGTACTCTATTTACGAAATCCAATTAAATGCCTTAATGCTTTAAATTCTTTAAAGTAGTAGTACTCATAATATTTATTAGAGAAATGTATTCTTCTTAATCATAATTTGCAATATTTCTGAACACATTTATACAACACTATTACATATGAGGAATTTTAATACAAAATAATTTAAATCAGAAAGAAATAATTGCATTGTATTGTTGATTAATATAATGAATGAAAACCTGGACCCACTGGAGTTTAAGAGAGAAGTCCTCATTGACTTGAGCAGAGCCAGGATTTCATCCAGTACACCCAATTCTGTCTTTCACAGGCATTCCTATGTCAACTATGTCCTTATTTCAAATTAATATTGTTGTAGTGTCAAGAATCCTCAGAGCAGACTGCATTTGGATGGGTATTACACTTTCATGTGGCTTATTAGTCTTAAGCGTATCACTCCTCAGACTACAGTAGGATCACAGCAGCCTTATATAGTTATAAGAATTTATTGAAAAGTCATGGCACTCAGGAGAGGTACTTGATGACTGGAAGAAGGGCAACATTGTACCCATTTTGAAAAGGGTAGAAACGTTGACCCTGGGAACTACCAATCTGTCAGCCTCATCTCTATGCCTGGAAAGACCATGGAATAGGTCCTCCTAGAAGCTATGCTAAAGCATATGGAGGACAGGGAGTTCATTTGAGACATTCAGCATGGCTTTATCAGGTGAAACTCCTGCCTAACCAACCTAGTGGTTTTCTGTAGTGGGGTAACCACATCACTGGACATAAGAAAAGCAATGGAAGTAATCAATCTGGACTTCCATAAAGCTTTTGAAACGATCCTCCATAACATCCTTCTCTCTAAATTGGAGATTTGATTGGTAGACTGTTCCAGCTGTTGGTGGATAAGGAATTGGTTGGATTCAGAGAACAGTTAACAGCTTGATGTCCAGATGGAAATCTGTGACAAGTGGTGTCCTTCAGGAGTCTGTACTGGGTCCTGTGCTGTTTAGTATTTTCATTAATGATATAGACAGTGAGATCCAGTGCACCTTCAGCAAGTCTACAGATGACACCAGGGCTGAGTGGTGTAGTTGTCATGCTAGAAGCATGAAATATCATCGAGAGGGATACGGACAAGCTGGAGAAGTGGACCTGTGTAAAACTCATGAGGTTCAGCAAGGTCAAGTACAAGACCATACACCCAGGTCTGGGCAATCTGCTGTTTCAATACAGGATGAGAGGAGATGTGATTGAGAGCAGCCCTGTGGGGAAGGACTTATGGGTGCTGATTGATGAGAAGCTAGACTTGAACTGGCAATGCATACTCATGGCCCAGAAGGCCAAGCATACTGTGGGCTTCATCAAGAGAAGCATGGTCAGCAGGTAAAAGGAGATGCTTCTGCCCCTCTACTTCACTCTTGTGAGACCCCACATGAAGTATTGTGTCCAGTTCTGGAATCCCCAACATAAGAAAGATGAAACAGGTCCAGAGGAAGGCCATGAAGATGATTAGAGTCCTGGAGACCTTCTCCTATGAAGGTAGCCTGAGAGAGCTGGAGTTGTTTAGCCTGGAGAAGACAAGGCTCTGAGGAGATCTTACAGTGACTTTCCAGTACCTGAAAGGGACCTACAAGATGGCTGGGGAGGGACTGTTACAAGGGCATGTAGTGATAGGACTAGGAGGCATGGTTTTAAAATGGACAAGGGGGAAGATTTAGATTGGACATTAGAAAGAAATTCTTCATGATGAGCATGGTGAGGCACTGGCACAGGTTGCCCAGGGAAGATGTGTCTGTCCCATTCCTGGAGGTGTTCAAGGCTGGGCAGGATGGGACCTTGGGCAGCCTGGTCTAGTGGGGTGTCCCTGCCCATGGCAAGGGGATTGGAACAGGATTATCTTTAAAATCCCTTCCAACCCAAACCATTCTATGATTATATGATATATTAGCACTGAATAAGTGCCTTTCTCCTGTTTTGATGCTGCTCTTGAGTTTAAAGCTCAAGCTGTAAAGTAAAATCCTTTTTAAAATGACATGCTGTGTTTCTTCCTTTCAGCAAAGCTACATTAGGTTCAAAAGCTCCTTTCAGGAGATGTTCTAGCCTTTTCTGAGACTGCCAGTTTTCACACAGGATTTTGCTCCAAATGAGCACACATACATATTGCTATGTAAGTCAGAGATGTGCCAGTGAATGCAGGAAAGAAATTTTTCTTGCCTTAAATTTCTTAATAGCTATGGCCCTTGGTGCTTCAAAATTTGAGGGATTTTATTTAAACAACAGTTTCTATATAGCTGTAAAAATTTCTTTGAGCAAATTTCTGCATAGAAACTCCTTTCTCTCACCAAAGGACCTAAAAAACACCCACCTAGGTGATTTTTTTTCATTGCCTGAAGGTATCAGATAAAAGCTTTCTGAATTGGAGAATGGCTTTTGCTCCAGTAGACACGAAGCACAGAGTTCTTAAGTGAAGAAGCCACAACCTACGCCCATGACCAATGCCACCAAAGTTACTCCATTGTGTATCTATGAACGTACTACCAAAAAACGTGCAATCAAACTCCTCAAAGTTATATGTTCAGTACCTCTTGATCTGAGGACATGGAGTCACACTAAAACCTAACCTTGCTTTCATTATATGGTTATATTGCTATATGCAGCAAAGGACATTTCAGAGATTCCAGTGTAATAAAAAAAGGAAAAAAAAAATCCACCCCCCCACCTGTATTGTGATTAGGATCACTTTTCTCAGTAAAACAGTTCCTCTGTAAGTGAAACTCGCATCTTGAAATCTATGCCAAATTAGGTGTCCTGGCCCTTCATATTCCTGATTATTTTCACTGAATGGTCCCATTATTAAGCACACCAGTCTTTACTAGTTGTTCCTTAAATTGGGCAATGCCAACACCTGATATTTCAGGATGGTGAAATGCAAATTTAGAGTACAATAGATATTGTTGAATAATCCTATGCTCAGACATGCCTTTGCACTAAGAATGAAGCTCATGTCTCCTCAAGAAATCACTTCCTTCTTAACAAATATGATGGTGTGATCTCTGTTCATTGTTCTGGAATTTGCATTATTAGTTGTTGAATGCTAGCTAACATCTTCCTCCTTATAAATCCCAGTGTTAAACTTGAAAAAATACTAACATGAAATCATTACTAAATTTTACAACAGGAACTTAAATGTGTCCTGCTCTATATGTGGGCAGAGATGCCTTCATCCAGCTCTGTGTCCTTTGCAGATAACACTTCTATTCATCCATATCATACCCATGGTAAAAATTATGCATACCTGTAACATAAAAAAACAACTTTTCTATTCTGAACTCTCCTTATTCATATCCACATTAAAGACATTTTTAAAAGCAGAATGAATATAGCTTTAGAGTGCAGAACTTTTAGCCATAATACATGAAGACATGAATTCGCATCTTTTGTGTTCAAACCATGGAGCAGACCCTTCACACCCGTGTCACTAATACTGAAGCCAGAGGACAAACTGTCAACATGCTTTAAGATTTTGCCACTTGTGAACTTGTTGTACCACTTTGGTCAGTGTTTGTTATAAAATTGAAAACTCATACTTAATCAAGGGATCTGACTGAGGTAACTCACTCATACTCTTAATAAATCAGCCAGAGATCATATAGACTTTATAGGTATTAAAGCTTACTGGAAATTTTAACACATTATTCAAAATAATCTCAAGTTAGGCAAATTTATGGATTGCTCTATCTTAAAAGGAGTTGCTTGGCACATATTTTAAAATTTTCTTAGGTTTTGAGTAGGTCTAAGTAGTTTTACAGATGCAGATGAGTCCTCCAGGCACCAAAACTTCTTACTCTAGCATGCTACCAGTACAAAGTCACCAGCAGAGGAGAATTCCTGCAAATCCATCCATTAAACTCACACCTCATAAGTAGTCTGCTAAAGTTAAACCATCTTCAGGCAGTCTGAAAGTAAATTTTGATGTTAGCCTTTAGGTTGCAACTCGCCTGGCTTATGGTGTTAACAAACAGGATAAACAAGATAGGATGTAAGACCCTTCTGACTGCTATAGGGAAGTTTGATAGATTCTACTAGACCTTTACTCACTTTCCATCATGAGTGCTTGTCAAAATTGACAGAAACTACTTAGAAAGCAAAGTCTTTACACATCACTCTAAATTACCTCACCATGCCAAAGGTTTTTATCAAACTAATTAAAAATGCTTAACAGTCTAGATTTGCTCTTGACAGTGAAGCAGTGAAAACCACTTCAAGTCTTTCACAGCTTGCTTTGAAATCACAGTTGTGATCTATCTGAACTATGAAATGTCACAGCAGTCACTTGAGAAAAATCTGCAGAAAGCTTTTGCCCAACATGACCAGCAGACTTATGTCCTTTGAGCTGACATATAGTGAAATTCATAGCTGTTTAATAAAAATGAAGAGTTAGAAATGTGACCAGAGTGATCACAAGGAACTTTCTTTCATTAAACAGTAAAATCAAGAAGGTTACCTTATTTTTAAATAGCAACTTTTTCTCATTTGCAGCTATTTATATTTTAAATTCAGGATCTTTTTGACATAGCTGAGGACTGTTGTCCAGTAAATACATATAGATTATATTTGAGAGATTTGATTGTTAGCCTTTTACTTATCTTCTCTTTTCCTAGCTGCACCAATTTTCAAATATAGTGTGGAATGGTCATTGTTTACATCATCTTTATGTGAGGCAAAAACGTTTGACTAGGTATGAAGGGAAGTGAAGTTTCTTAGCAAATTGGCTCCAGCTTATTTGCTACACTTATATAAATTAGGGAGTACCATCAAACAGTGTGAGCATACATAACATGACATATCAATTCCAAGCTTTAGAAATGATCCTACTTTAGGGAAAGGTAATATAAAGACCATGGCAATAGTTTCTTAATCAAAGATGTGTAAAATTTAGTTTAGCTAAAGGTCAGTTAAATAAATCTGTCTCTAAATGAAGTAATCAGCTTAATTACATGCTTGCCTTTAAGCATATGTGTAATTCTATTGAGCTGAAGGGTATCTGAGAAATCTGTGGAAGATGCAAGAAGTATTAACTTGTCTAAAGAGAAGTATGGAGACTGGTGCTACAGCTTGTCAAGCCATATGCCTGCTGAAGAGGAGACTGAAGTCCAGTCTATTGTCTAAAATTTCCCTGCAGGCTGATCTCTGACTGCTACACAAGTGAGACTACAGAGCTGGTCTTAAATAGTGAGTATTTACCCCTCCCATTTAAAACATATTAATGTCAGCAGAAGGGGTTGAAACTCATTTACAGAATAGACTAAGAAACGTTTGGGGTCCTTTGTGAATTTAAACCTTTTTGGAGAGGTCAATCTCCATTCCCCTTCCTCTACAGGGATATTCGTTGTGCCGCTGGCTGAAGGGCAGAGAAGAGTGCAGCCCTGCAGCCATTGCTGTTCTTGTGAGGTTCGATCAACTGCAGACTTTAAGATTGACTGCTGATGGCTTACATGTTTCCTAGACCAGATTTTGAAACTGAATGCCCTCAGCAGACTCAGAATGCATCTTGGTTCCTTTCCTCAGCCTTTACTACCAGGTAATTTAGCTGGTTTGTAGCTCAGTGACATCTGATGCATTCTCAGCTCTTCACATTCCTCAGAAAGGAGTCTGACTGATGACTGAGTGCCACTGGAAAGCAAGGTGAGTAAAACGAAACCCTACACCTTGGATTTAACCCATTGCCACTAGGCCATTAAGAGGTATGTGCTAGATATCTCTGATCTGAGCTTTCATACCCACAGCAAAGGGACAATTAAACCTGTATACAGTGCTCAACCAGCTCCTGTAAAAACAAGCCCTAGCAAGATCAGTATTATCACTACCAGATGGATCTTCAGTCTGTGAGCTGAGTCTTCTTGCATTATTGTGCAATGTACATCCCCAACAGAGTCAGTATGCACCATAAACATCACATCCATAAAGCATACTTGGTTGAATCCAGTCATGATGTATCATGCACAGAAAGTGTGCAGGACTTGACAGAGCCTTGTCGCACTTGCCCAAGAGTTAATTTAGCCTGTTATCTTTCTTAGCCTGTTAACATTTATTTGTACCTAATAAGGCATGAAATAATTACTCATGCTATATGTCCTAACATTTAATCCCATGGTGTCATATTTTAATTGGACAGAAAGAGCATCTAAATGGTTCTATTTACCCAAGGATATGGTTATCCAGTAATAATCACAATCCTTGAAACTCTCTTATTACTTTAATTAAAATAAAATTCTTCATGGCTGAAATACTACATATTTTCTAAATCACATCAAAATTAATTTGATGGTTTAAAAGAAACGATTGCAAATTTGGTGCATACAAGACTACCCACAAGTAATAGCATATAAAACACCTTTCACATTCCAAGTCCCCTAGCTATAAAGTGATAACACTCCAAACACTCAAGAAATGTGTCTGAGGGCATCACATTTTTACAGACGCCCATGAGAGGTCCTTGAGGCTCAGACAAATAAGTATGGTTTGAGGCTTCAGCCTTTGTTATGCATATTTTACAGCTTGTGATCAGCTGGAAATAAATCGCAATTTGCTGTCACCTATTGGGGTCTAGCTGATTAAATCACTCCATGAAAATGTTAAAAAGAAATAGTAGAAGAGAAGCTATTACTCAGGTTTAAGCCTAGTCCTTTGGGCTACGTCTATGCCAGTCAATGAAAGAGGGGAGAACTAATTTTCTGAATAGGAAGGTATAGGCAAAGCATGGCTATATGCACAGAGTTAAATCTTCTCCTCCCTTCCTCTTTTGCCCAAACAGAGAAGATATAGAGCCTCCTGACCCCAGCACAGGCATCTCTTCGTAGCACTCTGGGTGTACACCAAGGAGGCACCCTCGATACAGACACGAGTAAGAGCATGCCAGGGCCTGGGCCATTCCTGCTTGCTTGAATGGACATCACACAGACCACTTGTGAGAGACTACAGCAAGTTTTTCTTTTCACTAGAAATGAAGTTAGTTCTGATTTGAAGCCTATTGCAAAATAAACAGAAAACCAAAACATTTCAGAGTGCAGTCTAGCTGTTGTAATTGAAATTATGGAAAGTATTTAAGTAGATGGAAAATAATGAACTTTACTAGAATGTGTAAGGACATCAAAACTAATTCATAATGTTCTTCTTGAGGTAAAGAATTAACACCGGGAGACCTTTTAAGACCCCAGTGTTCTTGTTTTCCTGTTTTAGTGAAGATAATATCAGAGCAAATGGAGTCCCAGAAGAGCCTACCCAAGGGAAAGCATCCCCTTCCCGACAGGCACATTGCCCCTCAGCACTAATTGTAGTACACCAACTCCTGACAGCCTTTTAATAGGTAAAGCAGGAGGGAAGGAGGTAGTTTGTTATAGGTCTTTATAAAGTACTAAAAGGCAAATTTAAAATGCTCATTACACATGAGTAGCTTCACTCTACTTAAATATTGGCTCCAGGTTTACTTCATTATCCTCTTACCAGTAATTAAGCTACCTAGGGACAATCAGCAGATGCTATGGTGAAGGAAATTAGTTTAGACTACAAAGAACCAAATGAAATTATTATGCAAAATAGGAGAAAGCAACAGGATATAAAAGATATTTAGCTATGTCTAGATAAATGCATTTCAAGGACCATAATATTTCCTCTACAAAAAATATGTAAGTGCAGGTTTGGAGAAGTCCAAAGTGTCTGGTCAATGGACTGGCTATTTTCCTGGACTTTCAGCTGTTCATAAACCAAAGGACAAAGGCAATGCTTGAACCAAGTGTAAGTCCTCTGTCTTCCAATCTATAGATTGTAGAATACAAATACGTAAATGCATGGAATAGGTTGATTTCTCCTACCTTAAACTGGAAACAAGCAAAGCACCAGAGCCAGGTCACCCTGGAAATGAGGCGAGAAGCTTGACTAGACTTGTCTGTGCTTTTGTTTTTCCGTTTCCTGCTCTAACTATAGCCTGTGTGGGGGGACTGTAACTTTTTTAATTTGTCTTAGGTAAAATTTCCTGACCCTGAGCCCCAGGAAGAGCAAGGTAAGACATGTTAAAAACAGGGTTCAGAAGAAGTGGAATTGTTTGAACATTTGTGTTGATTTTGTAGTATATACCACAAAAATCTGGTAAGGTTTGACCATCTGAGAGAACAAAATCAGAAGTAAGGGAGGAGATTTTTATTTCATGCAGCAGCAGTAACTCTGAGTTAAATGATCTCAGTTCATTTATCTGTACTAGATTAGAGAGTGAGTGGCACATAAGGGATGTAAAATCTAACACTTGACTGCTCCTTCTCTTCCACCCTGAAAACACTGATGTAAAAATCTTTGGGGGTTAATAGACACCTACCAATATGTGAAAAAAATCAGCCATCAGAAGGCAGGTAAATTTCCAGATGCAAAAGCCTTATATCACAAGGGAGATACATTTAAGGAACAACCCATGCCCACTAAAATGTAATGGGTGACAAACCACAAAAGGAACTGAATACCTTCATGACGTGCTTTAAAAAAAAATCATGCCCTGGCCCTTAAATGCTGTCAAATATTTTTGTCAATTCATCAGCTACAGAAAGTGACTGCATACCTCTGGTGTTTGTAAATGTGATGGACATCTTTGATACCACAGGGGAAAAAGACAGACTCTCTTCTCTGTATGTATCCTAGGCACTTAATATGTTAAGACAATGGGTTTTTTTCCCCATAGAACACAGCTCCCCTCAAATACTGAATTTATTCGGTTTTATACTGCTATGCACAAACTGAAAACAATTAGTTTTACTCATCTGTTTTA
Source organism: Coccyzus lansbergi (assembly GCA_033558105.1). NCBI lineage: Eukaryota > Metazoa > Chordata > Aves > Cuculiformes > Coccyzidae > Coccyzus > Coccyzus lansbergi. Next base: position 1,306,075 of record JAUMJK010000128.1, read on the forward strand.
GAAGAAGGAGAAATAAATAATCCAGCCAAACTGCTAACAGTTTGTTAAGATTTTATTATTGTGTTGGTACTGTATAATCTTAAATATTTAGGACATAACTGACGTAAGTTTCAGTGAAAACAAACATGTCCATGGCAGGGCATGAAGATGCACCTTATTTAGTAGCTTTTTGAATTAATATTTCATGTCTTTAAAATACAAAAGAGCTTAAAAGGAAGTAATTTCCTGTATTTATCTCTCTTTTCAGATTCTCTTATGTCCTGATGGTATTTCCATCAAGCTAACTCTGTTGTAAGGTGTGTATTTATAAAATCCACACCTCCTGAAGTCTCCTTCTTTTTAGTTTTACTAAGTTCTCTATTCTCAGTGGCATAGTGAAAACTCTGAATTCTAAAAGGTCAAAACCCAAAAGGCAAATGCTAAATCCTAGAACGTGTATGAGTCTTGAAATATATTTTTAGTACTTCTTATGACACCCACAAGGTCTGGCTTTATATTTTTGACCAGTTTCCTCCCCTGCCTTAGCAAAGAGAAAATACGTTTATGTCTGGAATATATTCCCTCTGGAAAAGACTTGTGTCCTATGGACAACATCAATACACTTAATTGCAAACAAGCTTTGCACAGGCTATTTCAAGAGTATAAACAGATTCTTATACATTGTAGACTTGAATGATATTTATTTTGTTATCAATGCTGAAGAATACTAGCAATCTGTTTTAAAGTATTCTATTAAGCACTTCATGTAGTTTTCTTTATCTGTTTTATTAGAGCTGTGCATGTAGAGAATATTTTGTTGTTGTTTAAATTAATGTCATGCTGCAATTAATAGATTTTGGTGATTTAAGGAATAAGAAATACAAGCTGAGTTGGTTTTAAACTGATAGGAAAGTAAGACATTTTCAAACATCGGGGGGAAAAACTTGTGAGGTACATATGATCTGTGAGATCTACACTTTGGAACTTAAAAAGTGACATTTGATGTGGTGTGTTGATTGTTAAACAAATATTAGTAATGGTGTAATAATTTTTTCTCAGTCAAACTTGCTAAAAACTTAAATACACTTTAAAAAATGGTGTCTCATAGAACTACTGGAAGGTTGTAATAGAATCTTTCCATTATACAAGTTTAAACACTATTTCCAATAATCATAGTAAATATTTTTTCTAAGAAAGCATAGTTAATAGTCTGTTCCAAAGTGGATCAGTTTAAAATGAGAATTGTAATGTACTTTGAAAACTCACTAGGTAGGAGCTGTTCTGCAATTGACAATATAAACAAGACTTTTCCTGGCACTAGAACTGGAGGAAAACAAAAACTGAAATATTCTACATTGCTAATTTTGATGCAAACTTTCCTGGCATAAAATATTAATATTACTTTGTCCAAGTAATACATCATAAATTATAATTCTGTCAAAGTCTACTAGGTGTCTCACTGAAAGACTGCTATTCATGACATGTAAAGTCAGTCCTCCTGTAGGAAGAACAAAATTTCTTCTCAAAAGGGGCTTTTATTCGGTCTTCTAATACACTTTATTTGAAATTCTTTTATATTAATTTCTTTTTCAAAAATTTTAATGTAAACAGAATATGGAAGGCATAATGATAATCAAGATCTATTGTAGAACTATATTTAGTTTAGACATAACGATTAAAAAAGTAATGAATAGGCTACAAAGACTTATCTTCCTCCCCAGTCTTCTCCGTGCAGAAAAGTTATTGGCATTTTTGATAAAATGTATTAGTAAATTTATTCAATTAAAACTTTACTGTGATTCTAATATCAAGAGTTATCCTACCTGTGGAGCTCACAGGAACGTGGAAACTTCATTAATCTAACAAATTCACATTTCTTTACTAGGCTCCATATTCATAAATATGAAGCACATGGTTGTGGCTACTTTTCTTAGCCCTTTCGCTGTCGCCAGGCTGTGGTTGTGTCTTGACAGCATTTTTAATGGATTGTCCATGCAGAACAGAATGTGTGTGGAGTTCCTGCAAACTACAGCTATTCAGGAAGACTGCCAAGTGTTACTGAGACATGGAAGTAAACACAATCTTGAGCCTCGGAGCTTGATTTTCAGCCATTAGCATAATGCAAATATACAGCAGAACTATAGAAATGTATTCAGTGCTACTCAGAAAGTGCGATTAGGAGTAAATCTAGTTCAAGCCGCTGGATGTCAGAGATCAGAAAACAGCAGGCAGAGTAGAGGCATGACTGTAAATAATAAAGATATGTACCCTCTATCTTTTCTCCATTTAGATTTATATTCTCATTGCACAGTGAAGGTGGCATCAACAAATGTCATTTCAGGAGATACATGCAATGCTGCAGGCTCTAAGCTAAGGAAAGCCTGAGGGAAAGCTCACAGTTACCCCATATACTATAAATGAGGTGGGATACCTGTCCGTGGGGAGTCAGCTGCTTAGCCTTGCTTCTGCAAGAGAAGAGCCTAGACATAGTTGCCATCACACGTACATTCCCATCCTTACTATCTTACTGCAAGAGTTTGCCCCTTACTCTCCTACCAGTGCCTCCAGAACAAACCAAGTGATGTTAGCAGGACAGCCCAGGAGGGGCTGCACTATCACTAGCTGTGCTCTAAGGACTCTTGGACCTTCCTGTAGCTATATTTTAAAGGAATTACAGAAGGGCTCATTTTGGCAACTTCATAAAGCATATGCTGTATTAAAAGAGGGCTTCTCCTGCTTCAGCTATTTAGACAACAGCCTGTGCAGTGGTTTGCTTGCCTAATTCCCACTTAGGATGCTTAAATCTGATTTTAGGCTTATTCTTTCGAAATCTTGTTTATGTCCTACTTAATCTTGAAGGTGCCCAATGGCTTTTTGTATCTGCATTTTTGATCCAGTGTTCTTGTGGAACAGCAAAAAACTTGGCGGCAAAAGCACTCTATGACTTGCATATACTTACAAATAGGGACAGATTCTTTAAACTTTCTGCAAAGATTCACTCAGTAAGTATCCTCAAGACTCATTTGTCTCAATCATAAGAAAAGGTCACATTTTACTCTTCTTTTTACCAGGATTTTACCTTTCCCAGAACACTCACCTGGAATGAGTAATATCCAGTTTCACATCTCTTTCTCATTTCTCCATTTCTGTGATTATTAAGCAACATTATATTCCTGCATTCGAAACTGCTCTTTAGTTTGAGCTGTTGCCCTTCTGCCTGCATAAAGAAATACAGACTTTAGTCCTAGGACCACAGGAATGACAGCAGCTGGAGTTGATTGTTGCAGGGCCCAGGCTCCTGCTCCTGAGCTCATCACACAAATTAGGTTCATAGAATCATAGAACAACCAGGTTGGAAGGGACCCATTGGATCATCAAGTCCAACCATTCCCATCAAACACTAAACCATGCCCCTCAGCACCTCATCTACCCGTGCCTTAAACACCTCCAGGGAAGGTGAATCAACAACCTTCCTGGGCAGACTGTTCCAATGCCCAATGAACCTCTGTGTGAAGAACTTCCTCCTGATGTCCAGCCTAAATCTCCCCTGGCGGAGCTTGAGGCCATTCCCTCTTGTCCTGTCCCCTGTCACTTGGGAGAAGAGCCCAGCTCCCTCCTCTCTACAACCTCCTTTGAGGTAGTTGTAGAGAGCAATGAGGTCTCCTCTCAGCCTCCTCTTCTCCAGCCTAAACAACCCCAGCTCTCTCAACCGCTCCTCATAGGTTCTGTTCTCCAACCCCTTCACCAGCTTTGTTGCTCTTCTCTGGACTCGCTCCAGAGCCTCAACATCCCTCTTGTGGTGAGGGGCCCAGAACTGAACACAGCATTCAAGGAGCAGTCTCACCAGTGTGGAGTGCAGAGGGAGAATCACCTCCCTGGACCTGCTGGTCACACCATTTCTGATACAAGCCAGGATGCTATTGGCTTTCTTGGCCACCTAGGCACACTGCTGGCTCATGTTCAGTCGGCTGTCAACCAACACCCCCAGGTCCCTCTCCTCCTGGCAGTTTTCCAGCCAGGTTTCTCCCAGTCTGTAGCTCTGCATAGGGTTGTTGTGTCCCAAGTGCAGGACCCGACATTTGGCCATGTTAAACCTCATGCCATTGGACTCTGTCCAGCAGTCCAGCCTGTTCTGATCCCTTTGCAGAGCCTCCCTACCCTCCAGCAGATCGACACTTGCACACAGCTTAGTGTCATCTGCAAACTTGCTAAGGGTACACTCAATGCCTTCATCCAGGTTGTTGATGGAGACATTGAGCAGGGCTGGACCCAGCACTGAGCCCTGGGGAACCCCACTTGTCACTGGCCTCCAGCTGGACTTAACACCATTTACCACCACTCTCTGGGCCCGACCAGCCAACCAGTTTTCTACCCAGGAGAGTGTGCGTCTGTCCAGGCCAGAGGCTGACAGTTTCCGTAGCAGAATGCTGTAAGAAACTGTGTCAAAGGCTTTACTGAAGTCCAGAAAGAACACATCCACAGTCTTTCCCTCATCCAGCAGCTGAGTCACTTTGTCATAGAAGGCGATCAGGTTGGTTTGGCAAGACCTACCTTTTGTGAACCCATGTTGACTGGGCCTAATCACCCAGTTCTCTTGCAAGTGCTTCATGATAGCACTCAAGATCACCTGTTCCATGACTTTCCCTGGCACTGAGGTCAGACTGACTGGCCTGTAGCTCCCTAGATCCTCCCTGCGAACCTTCTTGTAAATGGGCACTACATCAACCAGCCTCCAGTCCAGTGGTACCTCCTCAGTCTTCCAGGACTGAGGAAGGAAGATGATGGAAGATGATGGAAAGGGGTTTGGCCAATACATCCACCAGCTCCCTCATGTGGGTGGTGCTGTGCTCCTGCAAACAGAGAACAACCTTGCAGTTTGTTTCTAGCAGTTTTCTGACACACATCTAGTAACAGTGGCAATGTGGAGGTCTTTGGGAAATTTTACATCTGGAAGGGAGGACAGGCATTCAGTGCCCAATTCTGAGCCCTTTGAGAACCTTTGCACCCCCATGGGAAAAAGAGAAGATAATGTCACTGAGAGTTTCCTAATGTGCACTTAGGTTACTTATGTCAGTGTTCTTAACAGCTGAAAGTGCCTTCATGCTTGTAGCTGGTGAATGAAAATCTGTCTATGTATGTCCTAGGACCAATATATATGTCGAAATTTATTTTTCAGGTAGATACTAGAGGAAAACATTTCCCTCCATTCTAACAAAATCAACCCATTTATAAATAAACTCTCACTTCTGATAAAGTTGATAGGCATATTTCTTTGCTGAAGTGAGTCTCATCTGCATGAGGAAAAAAAGGAATCCTGTGTCTGGCTTAAAAGCACAAATAATGCTTTCAACAAGTAGGACCTGTAACCACAGAATGGTTGGAAAAGGCCCTAAAAATCACGCAGTTCCAAGCCCTCTGCCATGGACAGGGATACCTTGCACTAGACCAGGTTGCTCAAAGCCCCATCAAACCTAGCACTGAACACTTCTAGGGATGGGACATCCACAACTTCTCTCTGGACAATGTATTCCAGAGCCTCACCACCCACATAGTGCAAAATTTCTTCCTTATATCTAGTCTAACTCTACCCTCTTTCACTTTAAAGCCACTGCACCTTGTTCTATCACTACATACCTTTGTAAGAAGTCCTTCTCCAGCTTTCTTGTAGGCCCCCTTTAGGTACTGGAAATCTACTCTAAGGTCTCCATGGAGCCTTTTCTTATTCAGGCTGAACAACTTCAACTCTCTCAGCCCGTCTTCATGGGAGAAGGGCTCCGGTCCTCTGATCCTCTTTCTGTCCCTCCTCTGGACTCACTCCAGTAGCACACGTCCTTCTTTTGCAGAAGGCTCCAGAGCTGAATACAATGCTCCAGGTAGAGTCTCATGAAAGCAGAGTAGGGGGCATACACACCTTCTCTGACCTGGTGGTTACACTTCTTTTCATGCATCCCAGGATATGGTTGGCTTTCTGGGCTGCAAGTGCACACTGTTGGATCTTGCTTGGCTTCTAATTCACCAAAACCCACAAGTCCTCCTCCAGAGGGCTGCTCTCAATCCATTCTCTGCCCATCCTGTATTTGTGCCTGGGATTTCTTCAACCCAGGTGCAGGACCTTGTGCTTGGCTTTCTTCAACTTCACGAGGTTCACATGGTCTAACCTCTCAAGCTTACCAAGGTCCCTCTAGAAGTCATCCCTTTCCTCCTGTGCTTTGACTGCAGCACGCAGCTTGATATCATTGGCAGACTAATTAAGGGCTTTCAGGAACTTCTTTGGCTGAGTTTTGTGGGGGACTCCAGCAGAGAGGATAATTAAGTGGGAGCTTCATTGCACTGCTTCATCTTGCCTCAGAAATCTCTTCCTTCGGTGCTCACTTCCTCAGGATGTTTTTACACCATTATTTATGTACAGACATGGGAAGTAAAAGTTGCAGGAACCCAAGGTTTTGCTTCCCACTTTGAATACAGGAAGCCTCTGCACTACAAAGCTGTTTTCTCTATGGTGAAAATCATAGAATCATAGAAAAGTCAAATGTCACACGTCATTTGATTTCTTAAATTCAACTTCACCTTCATGAAGAAAAAAATCCTTACAATACCTGCAGAAGTTCTGTACTCTAAGCAGAGGAAATTAACTGTATTTTAAATCTTCCTATAGAGGCTATTACTAATCAAAGTAGATCTGATAAAGTATGATGCATAATATGCTCTCTCTCTGGTGTGTAGCTTGACAATGATATCATTATGTGTTATTAAAGCTGGCTGGAAATTTTCATCTACTTTGGAGTCTGCTGTCAGTGCTTGGTTTTTCATCAAAAATTGGAAGACCAGCAAATTTAAACAACTATTAGAACCCTACACACCATGAAGGCCTTTTTAATAGAGCCCCATTTGTCACAAGCCCTATCTACATCTCTTATATACTGTAGTTCTTTTTAATTAAAAATACAGAGGTCTCTGATTTTACCGGGAGATTGATATTCTTGCTGACAACATCAGTTGGGGATTCACCAACTCTTTTTCAGTCCATAATGCTGTTCGTTGCAGATTTAATTATTCTTCATATAAGCAATGGAAACAAACAAATGTATGTACCTTCTTTTCTTCAGGTTTCCTTTGATCCTTGATTTCTGATCTACTTCCTTTTTATTTGTTGAGAAGGAGTATTGGCAAAACATTTACTCCTGTTTATTTAAATGGAATTAAAGAGTGTTTTTATTTTTCTGCCCATACATCCTTGTGTTTGACTGGCAGTTATAGATCGTGGGATATGGTTACTTGATAAATAAATCACTTGCTGCACTTGTGATGGTCTGTGTTTGCTGCCAGTCCCCACACTCCTGCAAGGAATTGTGAGGCAAGCAGTGGTGTCTGGGTTGAACCCTGTCAAGGGGACCTGCTGCAGCTGGCAAGGTGGGTGCAGCAGCAGCAGTGCTGCTGTGCTAAAGCTGGAACCTGCAGACAGATGACAGGGAAGAGCAACTGAATGGGATCACAGATCATTTTCAGGGCTGCCAGGCTGCAATATGGGGGAATGGATGCTGGATCCCATGCAACCTACTGTGCCATGGACCTGACACTTCATTCTTCATCCAACTCAATACCCTGATGTGCCTCAGAGTGCTCTGAGACCAGCTTCTACATATACAGGAAGTCAGATGTTCAATTAATTTGCCACAGGAGGGGTTTGTGTGAATATGTGTCTCTAGCTCTGTATTTTTCCAACAAGAGACCTTTGACTTTACACTACCTCTACGCATGGACTCTATTCTTTCCTATGATTATGCCAGTAAGGATCCTCCCTGTCAGAGGAGCACTGTAGTGAATAGGGAAATAGAAAAGGCCCATCTTAAGCCTGAATTCTGTGCTTATCTTCAGTACTGAATTTACTCACCTCTTACTGCCTCCTTAAAACACCAAACAGGTGGCCAAATCTATTTTGTATTTCTTACAATGCTATTTGTATCAGCAAATAAAAAATAGACTTTATAGGCTAATATCTAAAGTAAAAATACAACCATGCAATTTACAGTTATTTCCATTAAATAACATGCTTTGTTACTGGTAATGATATTCTGTGGTCTCCATCTCAAAGCTGACTATATTTCAAAGATGAAATAACAATTCTGAGCACAGGATTTTCTCTTGGAAATGTCTCTTTGTTACTGTGTGGAGTAACTCTGGTGAAAGGCAGATTTTCCTGTGAAAGTACATTTTCACTCTTCTGAAGAGGAGCAATGTGCTGTCACAACAATCCTGCCACCACCATAGTGAAAGAAAACCACTGAAACTTTTTAGCTTCAGCCACTGTTAGGTTTCACCATCTGAATGTCACATACACTGCATAGAAGTTGTTTTTCCTGGGTTATCTTGACTGGAGCAGGAGAGGACATGCATATATCATCCCAGTCTTTTACTTTCCTTCCCTATACTCCTGCTGGATAGTCACCAGATCCAAGGTACCTATTTCCGTGAGGACTTAGAAGGGTAATAGTGTTGCAAGAGCAGCCAAACCCCAGTTCTACATTCAAACATAGTGACCAATATGGGAAGCTTCTTTATCAGGTCTAAAGAGGAGAAAGAGCTATCAGAATTTCTAAAGGATGACATGGCTTAACACAGAGAAATAATCAAAATAATTAAAAGGACAGGACAAGGGGAGGGGAGGGAAGGGAATTGAAAGGGAAAGAAGGGGAAGTATAAGTATGGAATTTTAATTTTTAAGTACGGAATCTTAAATTGTACTGCAGGTTCTTCAGCAACATCCAGAATTTACACACCCAAAATTAGTTTAACCCTCTCCCTTGCTCCCCAGAGCCCCTGCAGAATTATCACATAACATTAAGGATTCAAGGGGAATAAATCTGGTTGAAAGTAAAAATAAAAGGAGAGAAGAGAGGGGACAATGCTTTCCTTTTTTTTTTTAGAAAACTCTATTTTCTATTTCTCTCACAGACAGTATAAAGATTTACCATCACTAAACATTCTCATAAGGGTATTGAAATCTTGCAGCACCCTGTGTCCTTCTGAAGATCCATGGCTTGTTAGTCAGCTAACAGTGCTTACTTTGAATGCTTTTGCACAGCCTCCAGCCCTGCCTGAAGCCACAGTAGACAATTCCTTTCACATTGCCTCTTGCTAGCTTCCCTTGTTCTTTCTGTGTTGTAAATGAAGCTCCCAATTCTGATGCACCCCATTCTAAATACTACAGAGGCTGCTACTAAATACTCGGTTAGACAACCAATGACCTGCAAAATAGTTGTATATGGATAAAAATTGGTTCTACAGAAAAGAACTCTTTTCTCCTTCTTATTAAATTTTACACAGAAAACTGATAAGATCCAAGATTTCTTCTTCCCTCAGAGTGGAAAATCTTTTCATATTCAGGATCCCTCACTACCAGTCAGGACAATATTGCTCTTTAAAAACATTCATATAATTTTGTACTGTACACTGGATATGTTTTAAGCAAGTTTCCACATCCTTCTGGAATGTCCATTCAACACTGGACATCTAATAACTTTTCTATGTATTCTTCTACTGTGTAAGGCAAGATTACCTATTCCCAAGGTAGATTTATTGAAGAGGAATAGTGATTGATCTTGGGCAGACTGATACCCTGTCAGATGGTGTGACACAGGGTCTTCTGCTCCTCAAAGATGCCACCACACAAGGAGACCCTTTGAGACACTGAGCTGCTTCATTACAAATAACTGAAAGGGCTCACTTTTAAGAAGATTCTATTTGGCCTTGTGGGTTAACATGAACTGTTTTCATGCTGGTCTCACAGTCAAGTTCAAAGATCATGGCCAAAGCTTTGTAGAGTTAAAGATTTATCCTTTGTTTTCTCAGAAAAGTAAAGGAGGTGCACACACAGTTATCTCCATTCATGAACTACATAAGCTGTTCCACCATAGTAACCTCTCTGGCATTACTTGCTATATGGTAAAGAGCGGTTTAGTTAAAGAGCTACTGTGTTTTCATTTGTGCTGCACAAGCTTTCACAGAGGTAAAATGTCTGGGGCACAATTCTAATTTTTTGAAGAGCTTGAGGAGATCTTGGTGAACAAGTGACAGGGATTAGATCAAGCCCTACATTATAATATATTTCTCTTATATATAAGCCCCAAACAGTTTTTGCTGTTTTCAAGGGCAAGCTTGAAACAAGTCATTAATGCAGTGGATGATGGAAGTGAATTGCTTTGAAAACAGAAGACAGAGATGATTATGGCAGGTCACAGAAAGATCAAGAAGCAAGGTTCTCAGTAACAATCTCCTTACTGGAAAGAAATAAAAGCCAGCAGAAGAAAAATCCTTGCCTCTTAATATTTCAGTTCTTTTCAGTTCTCTGTTCAGCTTGTGATGGAAAAATGTGGTATGTGTCTGAAGTAATTTATGAAGATTACATGATAAAACAGTAGCAAGTATGGAGACTTCTATTAGTTAACTTCCTTTTGTAATCTAGCTGTGTTGGGTAAAGTAATATTTATTATGCAGTAACACTCAGATGTTCAGGGAGAAATACAAAGTTTGGGCCATTTTCTCCAGAGGAAATATTATAAGATACAATATTTTGCTTTGTGCAAATTTCTTAGTGCAGGAGATAGGGTCCTTAAAACTGCTATTTTTTTCCCCTGAAAGAGGTAAGTGAATAACAGATTTAATTCTTGACTAGTGAGAATCCTTTAGCCAAGTGACTGAAGTACTGTGGTTTGTAGCATGTAACATTTGCTGAAGAAGAAAAGCATATGACTCCAATGTACAGGCTTGGGCTGAAGATACTATTTAGATAATAATATCCCTGCAATCTGGCAGTGTTGTAGGTTGAGGTAAATTAGAGTCAGTTTTGTGACTAATTCAGTTATTGTAAGTAACTTCATTTTTCTGAGAACTAACTGCATGTCTTTGAGGCAGTGTTCTCACAAAAAGCGATAACATGGGGCATTGGTATGCAAAAGTCCAATGCTTATACTTAACCAAGGCCATCCTCAGGCTGGAGGAAGGAGGCCACACCTGTGAGGAAAGGTGATTAGGGTATGTGACCCTGAACTGAGCAACAGAGTATTCCATTCCCATATACGTCATACTTGGTATTAACTTGAGAGATTATGAGGGTCTTGCTCTCTCCTGCAATGGCCATTGTCCAGTGAGAAGTATGTCTGTCTGGTTGTACCTGATCCCAGAACTGTGTGTTCCTGGATCCACTTCCTGAGTGCAGCTCCATGCTAGCCATGAACCCATTCCCTTGTGTCTCCTCTACAGTATTTATGGTGATGTGTAAGCATTAACTCATCAAGGGTTCTCATGTATTTGTATATATTTTATTACATTGTTGCTGTTGTTATTAATATGATGTGTATTATTATGTGTATTATAAATACACATTGCCAGCTCACATTGAGACTCGCATCCACCAGCATCCCCAAGTCCTTCTCCTCAGGGTTCCTCTCAATCCATTCTCTGCCCAGCCTGTAATGGTGCTGGACATTGCCTAGACCCAGCTGGCAGGTCCTTGCACTTGGCCTTGTTGAATTCGATAAGGATAGCACAAGCCCACCTCTCCAGTTTGTCAGAGTCCCTCCTAATGGCATCCCTTCCCTCCAGCATATTGACTGCACCATGCAGCTTGGTGTCATCAGCAAACTTTCTGAGCCTGAGCTCAACCCCACTGTCTGGATTTGAGACAAAAATGTTAAACACCACTGGATTCCATTTGGACTCTAGGGTGGTGACCAGACCACTTTTGTGTGTGACCATCCAGGCTACTCCTTACCCAGTGTGTGGTCCTTCAGTCAAATTAATATCTCTCCAGTTTAGAGACAAGAGGGTGGTGTAGGACAGTGTCAAATGCTTTGCACAAGCCCAGGTAGATGATGTTGGTTACTTTTCTTGTTTCCACAAGCGCTATATCCCTGTTGTAGAAGGCCCCCAGACTTGTCTGGCATGATTTGCCCTTAGCAAATCACATGGCTGTCACCATGGCTTATTATTTTGCGTTATTTTTATCCTCATATGAGTGTATTCAGTGGCTTGTGTACTTGGTTTCAATGCACATGCAACTGATTTGGAACTGGAACTACCAGTTCAAATACTACTCAAATAGCAGTCCCACAGTATATAATTCCAATCTGTGGTGGGAACCCAGCAGCCTCCATTCCTACTCTTTATCACTTGGATGTAACGTGGCATCTTTCCTGCAAAGTTCACACCCGTTAAACACTTCAACCTTGGCCTTTAGTACCCACCTCTGACTGCTAAACATGGGACTGAAGGTTCCTGGTCTATGTGAGAAAAGTAGTCCTATCACACTTTGGCCCTCGCAATGTGCCCAGGAGGCAGGCATGGACATTGTCAAATGACAAAATCCACGTGTGTTCTTGATGTCTTCTTTTTGATAATCAGGATTTCATCCCTGTGGCCTTCAATCTTTTTACAGTGTTTCTGGTCCTCTTTCTCTATGGGATCCAAGTCCATCAAAGCCACCACTTGCCTGGCTGTCTGGGAACATCGCCTACCCCTTCTTCCCTTGGCACCACTGCCTGCTGCTGAGGGCCCAGGTGTGACGGGTGCAGATGCCCGAGATCCACTGATCCTGCTCCAATCTCCAGTTCTGATGGCTCCTCCAGCCCCAGCTTCTCAGGATGCAGCTCATCCATCTCCTCTTGCTGGGCCTCCTCTGGACTTCGATCTCTTCTGTAATCACCTCTGTTTGGAATCATTACTAATATGAAAGGCAAAGTCTAGCAGAGAGCTGGAGCCAGCTCCAAATTAACAAGAGTTTTGACTATTGCAAATTTTCATATCAGCATTAGATTTAGGCTTTAGAAAGTAATGGAGTATGCATAAGACTACTGTGAAAATTTAGACATATGCATCTATAAGTGGAAAATACATTCTGTATGCCTTTGTCTTGTTGCATGTGATTGATGGAGATCATTCCTGCATGTTACCCAGGCCTGATAAATTATGCTCACTTTCCATAACTCCAAAAGGAGTCTTGGAGTATTTTTATTTGCCAGCATTTTCAGTATCTTTTAGCAACCCAGACTGGACTTGCTTTTAGGATTTCAGATCTATGCAGGTCAATGATGCTTCAGTCAGCAACCAAGAACTTCTTTTGGGGGGGAACCTCCACCTCCTCGGACTGTGTCGTTGAATCAAGGATTCCACTGTTAAGAATTAAAGAATTAAAACAACCTTTTTGGGTTTTGGTTTGGTTACCTGCTTGTAAGTCAGTGGTGAAAGGTCTACAGGATGGTCCTTGAAAGGTAACTAATTTGGATTTGGGGTTAAAGTTCCTAGTATTTGGTATTTTGGTATATATGGTAATCCAGATTTTGGTATTTGGTATTTCTGTTTGTGCCCCAATTGGGTACATAATTGTGATTTTGGTTTTGCTTTGATTCTCATTTGTCATTGTCTGTGTAATTGTCTGTGTGACTGCCTGCTTGAGGACTTTCTGCTTGTAACTGTCTGTGTGAACAGTGTGTGTGATTGCCTTAGTGAAGGCTTAGAGTCCTAACTGGTTTAAATTTGGAAAACTGACTTTAGAGCAGCTTGCTGACCTCTTTGGTGTAAACTGACTTTGACTGGGTTTGCTGATTTGTTCTGTTTAAGATTTTGAGACCGTGATCTGTTTTGGTTTGCTTGTGATGAACCAGCAATAACCTGTTTTAATATGGGTGCAAGATTATTGCAAGGAGATGTTTGTGTTGTTTAGAAATCCCCTCTGTGGTGCATTTTAATGCATTGGAAACAACTAGATGGGCCCCCAGGGAGAACAGCAACAAAAGAAATTTTAATTAAATACGGTAATCAGTGGTGGTCGCACCATAAATCAGATGAAGGAGAATTATGGTCTATTAATGGGTCATTGAATTATAATGCTTTGTTGCAATTAATGCTTTTTCTAAGAAGAGAACAAAAATGGGACAAGACTATGTATCTGGATATGTTTTAAATGTTGTAGAATTACCCAGAGCAGTAAAAAGAATGTGGTATAAATTTAGCTCCTAGTAATCCCCTTTTTTTAGACTTGGAAAAAGGTAAGGGGAAAGTTCTGAAAAACTTTATTTTACTTGTAGTATTGGGCAAAGATGTTTTCAAGTTCATGGACAATAAAAAGACAGTTAACTTGAGGGACAAAATTGGCTTATGGATCACTCCTGGGCACTATCTTGGAGGGTCTCATAATGAGGGATGGGGTGAGGGGAGGGATTTTGGAAGCTCAGCTGCACAGTTTTAGCTGATGAAATTTAGCTGGCTGGGGCTGAACCATGACAGGAAAAGACTTAGCTGATACTAGCAGTAATATCAAGTGAATTCAAATTATATATGCTTATAGCAGATCAAAGACACTGCTTAATAGTGTCATGCTGTTATGCTTGGGAAAACAGAGGATTCTGTTTCATAGAGCTCAAAGATTTTTCTTCTCAGTCCTCAGAATTTCAATGACTTTCTCAGCCAGGATCCTTGACTTCCAAAGTTAAATCTAATAAGCAAAAACTTGAACTCCAGATAAACCGAACTCCAAAGCCTTTTCTGTCAGCTGCCCGTAATTCTTTTATGAAACTAATAATGCATTTTAGACAGAAGACCTAACCTGTACATAGAAGCAAGACACATTATTTAATTTATAATGCATTCCTGAGTGGACACTTGCCATCAGAATTGATTTTGTTATAAAATTGACTGATAAAAATTAAAAAATGTAAATACGGTAAATATGGTTCTTTATCAGCTTATTAAGTAGTTGAAAAAAACCATTGACTATAAGGAATTGCTGCAGTAAAGTGGAAGTCGGTAAAGCAGGATGTAAATGGCAAGCAAATCAAGTGCTATTTCTTGATGATGTAGTTTCTGACATACCGATACATGACATGAAAACACTGCATTGAAAAGGAAGATGTTTTTCCTTTTGTTAAAGTATTACATGACAATCATATTGTAACAGCAAATTTCTCATAATGAAACATTTCTATAATGATAATAATTAAATAATAATAATAAAATAATAATAATAACAACAATAATAATAATAAATGAAATTATTATAATAATAATTAACCAATGAGCTTACTCAGAAATAAACCCCATGTTTTACTCTCCACTTCATCTTCTAGGCACCCTGTTTAACTGCTGCTCACATTTTAATGATCTCAAACCTATGAGAATTGTTTTCAGTACTGCCATTGAGCTTTGGTACTTCGGGCTTAAATAATTACATATTAAAAATGTAGTTAAAACATTCTGAGGAACAGCTAGATTTATAACAAACAATAATGCATGATGGTAACCTGAGAGAAGTTTCATGACTTTTAAAACTGGGTAATTTGAAAAGAAATTAATTTGATTGACAGGATGTTTTTACTAAATCTGAAACTGGAAATCTTCCAGTCAGCCGAGTATTAAGGAAGATGCCAGAGAAAAGAAAAAGACTGGGAGAGTTCATTCTGGCTAATAGCTTTGTTACTGTGCATAGATAGAATAGTTTTAAGTCCCTCAGCTGCATAATTGTCAGTGACGTGGTAGGAATACTTCCTGCAAAGAAAAATTGCAACAGATAAGGACAACTCTTGTTTTGAAATTAATCATTAGAGGCATTTTGATTTGAAAAACTCTCATCAAATTCAAGACCCAGTTTCTTTGCATCTAAATTTTTTTCAAATGCCAAAAGAAACCTGCTTACATTCTTGCTGGTATGGCCCTTGCCAGGGGCATTTCACATGAAGTTGTATATTAACCTTGGATTTTATTTTTGGCATTTGTGCTGTTACCTCAAACAAGAGCACTCCATACTAAGAATGTATTGGTTCTCCCTCACACAGTTCTGTGTCTTGTACAACTGCACAAACTGAAATGAAAATCGGACATCTCAACTCCTGCTTTTGTCAAAAGGTTTTTAGATTATTGCTTTTGGGACCAACACAAAGCAAGAACCCATATCTGAAATATCAGATGTTGCTGCTCAGAACTGTTATTCAATCACTCATTGTGGATGTCATGATTTCTGGGAGGTGTTTGGGGAATCACAAATGAACAACGCACTTGATTTCTTACACATTTATTTAATTTATCCAAACTGCTGGTGCCAGAACTGTCTGTGTATAAACTGAACACTAATTTAATGGTGTGACCTGAATGTGGAAATCACACATGAGCAGAAATATCCTTAGAGGCGTGTCCTGGCAAGTAGAGTGCATCTTGGACCACCACTGTGTCCCACATTCCTTCAGAAGGCACATTGTCTTCCCCGCTTCCTTGTGGACATCATGAATGCCGGCATAAACTACTCATCCATCCAGGCAGCAGCTGGACAAAAAGTTATTTATAAAATGTGTGTGTGTATGTGTAAAAATGCCCATAAACATTTGTTCCCCTCAGTGTCTCTGCTGAAGGACCCTTGTGGTCCTTAAGTATAGAAAAAACACCAGAGTTTTCCTGAAAAAATTACATCTATTTACTTTTGGCAAGAATTTCCCTTGTTCTGCTGCTAAGCATTAACACAAACAGTCATGCTGATTTCAATAAAACTACTTACTGGATTATGAATTTCTCAGTTCAACCACAATTTACAAGAAAGTCCTTACAGACCAAGAGGTTCCCAAGATTAATGTGGTGAAGAGTTTTCTTCCTTTCTTCATAATAGAGCTCTAACTCAAAATCTAGTACACAGAAAATTTGACTTGAACTGTGAAAATTTGACTTCATGGCTGTGAATGAAAATCAAGTACTTCTGTCTTTGAGGCACTCTCTGCTTAATTGATCAGCTTAGTTTGTCCAGGACAGACTGGGAGCAGATGGCATATCTAGTTGTGAAAGGGCTATGCAATGTCTGCTGAAAGTTTAGTCCTGTTTTGCTTACTGTCTTATGATGTTTGTTGGTTGTTTTTTTTCATAATTCTGAGACCAACCCTAAAGCGGGCTGCACCATGCCAACTACTGTGCAGACATCAAAAGCTATAAGAGGTTTAGCATCTTCCAAGATTTAGCCTTGCTGGTGACTAGCCTTTTGAAGCTAGCACTTCACATGTGTTGTCTGTAAAGCAGTATTCTTTCCTTACACTGAATAAATAGTAGCTGAAAGATAACCATTCCTCCCCCTTTCCAATCCTCTCTCTTCGCTCTGCCTCCTACATTCCGTTTTAGCCTGCACAAGCAAGCGTAAGTTCATCTACAGGATGCATTCCTTCTGCTGTGGAATAGTTCCTATTCCCAAATATCAGTGTTTCCTGTTCAGACTGATTGCTTTTGTTTTACTTTCCAAGGTCTGCTTCTTAGAGAGATGTAAGTGTTTTGTACTTTTATTCTATTCTTAGGCTAGGGACTGCAGCAAATAGGAAATTAATTCAAACCTGGCATTCATTCAGTTCCTTCACAGCTCCCAAACATACACAAACCACTCACCTCCTGCTTACCATTTACTTTCTTCGTCTTTTACCCTGCTGTTTGCATTACTTAGTCAAAAAGTGCTTTAATATAAATAAGCTGTGAGTTTTTACAGCTTTCTTTGGTACAGCTCAGAGCTTAACTCTCATGTGCTTCTACTGATTCCTCTTGTTCTAACAGGATGCAAGTGGTAATCTTTCAACCAAATGCAAGGCTCTGGGCCTACTTTCTAAATACCAAAGATAATGTGTCTTTTTCGTAATGAAATTCTAATCAAGGTCTGAACCTCCCTTGTCTAAGTAGCTCTGGGTCTCACACTTTTGGAGGTGATTACACTTCCTAACAGTGAAGGAATTTTTAAGACTGTTTCTACAGATCTTGATAGATTTAGCTTTGCAATTTGATGTGTCACTGTTCTAATATTATACTTCTGGAGTAGACTACTGGTGTGCTCTGCAGACAACTCACTAATTTTAAAAGCACTATTATTTCCTGCTACAGAAAGAATCTAAAACTATATCAAGCATGTTTGTCCTTTCAAAGGTTTCAAGTTTAGTGTGGACCTAAAAACCATATTGAAACAGGCATAAGATGAGTAAATTTCAATTCTCTGTGATCTTTCTACAGGAGAGATGTCTGTGTGTGCTCCAGGCGTCAAACTGTGTAATGAAAGTTAAACTCCCAGAGGTGTTGATTATTACTTACACATCTGCAGTGCACCAGTAGTGGAAATGGCACACAAATAAACCCTAAAAGAAAACACAAGTTTTCTCAGAGTCTATGAAGTATACAGTTTCTGTAAAACTTTTCTAAAGTGGGTTACATATAGCCTAGCCTGACTTCTGGAATGTGTACATTTACCTGGGATCTTAGACTTCTATTAATCTGTGGAATGTTTTATCATTGGACCTCTTCTGAATTTTTATGGATGCCAAAATGACAATTTATCTCCTGTCTTCATATGCACATTAGTTTGAACGCAGATGCTTTTGTAATAATTATTAGGAGAAGCCTTAGTTTTCACATAGATACAGATTTCACTACAAGTTCTTCACAGAAACCATTGTGAAACAGTAAATATCAAGAGACATTATGTGGCCTTGTCACAAAGTCTCACATTTGCACCTGGCAAAACAATGACTGACAAACACATGGTCTTATAGAAAATTTCTCAGCTGAGTAGAAAGTCTGTAAACACGAACCTTTTTGAGGTAGGTGAAGACCTCTCTTCCAGAGTAGATGCATGGGCCTCGGTGGTACGTGCCAACCCACCCACAGCTTAAGTTCTTCAGCCAAAAACTGTGATCCTCAGAATGTCAATTGAGCTTCTGCACTGTGAAAGAGCCAAAGCCCACAGCCACCTCTGCTTAACATCTAAATATTAGTATAGTACCTGCTTGTGAAGGTGCTCATGAGGACATTTATCTACCCATGATGAACAGTTTGCACCTAACTCTTGCAAAAGCTCTGCTGGGCCACTGCTGACTCAGTGCTGTCCATGCAGGAGCCCACCAATTTTCTGGTAGTACCTCTATGATTGTGAAGAATATTTTCTCTGTAGTCACTATAGTCATGCAGGGAGGGACCGATCTGGGTGTAATCTCTTCCCCTGCTTCTGACCTTTGTCTCTGGAGACAGCCTCACTTCACAACTAGACATCCAAAGAAGCATCCTGATACACCAGCAAAATTCTGCTTGAGTGTAGTGTGAAAGAGGGGAACAGCTCCTAACTCATTTCATAGAAGTGTCTGTTTCTCTAGCGCAGAAATTTAGTATTTAAATGAGAACTAAACTCTTTATCTACCAGTAGTTAGCTTGCCAGCAGTAAATGAGAACCATATCCTAGTCCTTGTTCTATGGAGTATTCACTTATCTCAGTACACATATGCCTTACATAAAATGTGTAAATAGACAGTGGGACAGAAGTCCACACTGGGGAATGCTTCTTTTCTACTCAAAGGCTTCTTCAAGAGTGGCTTAAATTGATTGCCTTGGGAGAATTTGTACAATCACTCGGGGTTAATGAAGTGATCCAAGTGAAAACACAGATCAAGAAGTGCAAAGCACCTGAAAAACAGAGAATGAGGAATATTGAAGAACATATATTTTGCACCATTCAGGTTAAAAAAATATTTTTAATAGAATTTTTAGATCAATCAAATTTTCTTTTTAAGTCTTTGTTATGGATCTGAAAACTTTCTTTTGACCTAAGTGTAGATCAATAGATAAGGACAATTTCCCACTGACCTTATTGGAAACTCATTGGCTATTTGGGGGCAGTGAAGTTTAATGTTACAATAAACAAAATGTGACCACAGCTGAAGACAGCCTAACATGGGTCCATTAATAACAATATGGATAAAAAACTTTGTTTTTTAAAGGACACACCTATAGTGTGTTTCGGGCAAAGACTTGCTGTTGGCACGCAATTCAATTCCAATCTAAAACCAGTGCGACCTTATTAGCCTTGTTTAGACTTGTAACCTTGCTAACCCTTGATAGCTGATGTTTGGTCAGTTCTTCCTTCTTTCAGATGTTATGGTCATAGGAAATATGAGACTAAGATAAAGCCTCATACCAGTAAGTGTTCATTCATCACACAGGAATTCCTTTCAGCAATTTTCTTCTTTTTATTATTTAGATAGTCTCATCTTTGGCACATCTTTCCATACCACAGTGGGACGGATTGATAATTTCAGTGGTGCATACTTTCAGACATGATGAAAATTGGTATTTATTTATACACCTGGAAAAGGAAGCACCTAATCAATAAAGCACTGGGAACACTATTGATGGTATCTAATAATGCTGATGATTGAAGCAGTGCAAATGAATTGTTTTAATGAATGAAGCTTGAGCAGACTTTGGGTTTGTTAAATTGCAGTATGGTTTTGTGCACTTTCAGCTGTAAGTTTGTTGAATCTGACCTACAAGGAAGTTTATTACAGCTTGTCTCCATGGAATTATAGCCAATGTTTTTGTTTTCCTAATTAAAACCCTGACTGATGTTAATTTCCCTCAAACAACTCAGACAAGTGTTATCTTTGCCAGCACATACTGACATCAAAACAAATAGAATTTAAGCTTTTTCTAATTTTAAGTATTTTTCAAAATGACAGCATATATAAACAGTAGCTAATCACTGAGAATAATTTTCATATTCTTAATCTATATTCCTTCAATTATTCACCTAAGAATAACTTTTACTCCTTGCTTACTCCCACCTACTATTTGACATCACAACTTTTCCCAGAGATAATGAAGTATACTTTACCTTTTCATTTTTAGTAGGCTTTATATAAGTTTTTAAGGCATTCTTTTATGAAAAGATTTAATCTTTGTAGAATCATAGAATAGTTTGGTTTGGAAGGGACCTTAAAGATCATCTAGTTCCAGATAGCATCTACAACTTCCCTGGGCAACCTGTTCCAGTGCCTCACCACTCTCATAATCATCATCTCATCATCTTCAATATGACTTAAATCTTACATTGATTTCCTAAACCCCTGCTGCCCAAGCTGACACCACAGGATGTATTTAAATCATGTCAAAACTTGTTGGAAATTGTAGTTGATGTAATTCAAAATAAGGAATGTGTACAGTGAATGAAATCAAAGACAAAAGAAAGTGAGTTTTGATTTATAATATAGTCAACATAATATAGTTAGCTTAGTTACATTATTTGCTCTGTGACAACATAAAAAATATAAAACAAATCTTTTTCATTTTACCTGAAAAAATTTAATCCTGGTTTTGATGCAACACTCAGTCTGCATTTAGGTATTATTTACTTTATTTCTGCCTCCTCCAGTCAAATAAACAATTACAAAATTTGAGCAAGTAGAAATTTCTAAGTGAATATGCTCTTTGAAAAATGAAAGTCAATGTGTATTCTTCTGGAAACACTGAAATAACATATTTTAACAGCTATCTTTTTTTTTCCCTCTGGTTAATGCCAGTCTCTGAAGTGCTAGCTTTTGGTAAATTTTCTCTTCATCAAAAGGTAGTTAGTCAGTCACGCTGTAAATAGAAAATACTGTAAAAGTACATAAAAATGAGATCTTAGTAATTTAGGGCAAATATGAATAAAACATTCTTTGAGAAACCAAGGAAACTAAAACGTTCTTTCTGTTGGAGGTGATCTAGAAAACAGGAGAGACAGAAAACACCTTCAATTTTTCTCTCCTCCAAGCTAACTGGTAACCAGCGGTTACATGTGAGGCACTTCTGTGTATGCTTTAGCACCATCTAGCAACCCTCCGAGATAACTGCATGGCATCCTCTGCTTTTCCTTATGCAGGGATGTCTTTAAGCAGAAACCTAAACTATAGCTTTTATTTGCTCCAAATATAGTCGTGGATGTTGCCGAATAATATGATTTAATATTAAATAATATCCAGGACTACTGGGGCAAGTGAAGATGGCATTTCCTAAGTGTGTAATGCTTGCAAACTGCACCACAGGGTGCCTGGTGAGCCCTCTCTCGAGAGCTATTTGTATACGGACTATGACTCATCATTTGCTGATGCATATACAGCTTTCTTAGGTACATGCTGATATGGTGCCATGCAAGGCCCTCTTATCTGGTAACAAACGTAGAAGAAAGAGTGAGCATTAAAACTGGATACCTTTATGTGAGTTACATTAAGATCATTCTTTTACTGGATGTCTCGTAGTGCAAATCACACCTATTATCTTGCGTTTGCATATAGTTCTGTATCACCTATTTTTATCACTGTTTCTCTGAAGCAGACGTTAGCCAGTGATAATGTGTGGGACATTTCTTTTCAGTTGCTAAGTTAGACAGCAACCTGTGGCTAAAACAGCTCAGTTTTCAGAACTGTACTAAAGAATGTTTTTTCAAGTAATAGCACTGATGTAGAGTAACATTTTTTGGCTGCTCTTTAAGGAAATGAATAAGAACTGAAGGTTAACAAAACTCAAAATGTCTTTCTGCACTGCTGCACACAGAAAAAAAAAAAGGACAAAAGAAAAGATTTATTTTGCTCCATCAATATTAGAACTGCATTAGTCCAGGAAAAGGAAAGAAACTATCTAACACTGACAAAATGAGTCCTAGAAAATAAGATAAAATAACTTCAGATGCTTGTTTGCATAGTGAAAGTCTTGCAATGTGTTCAGAGTTAGGAGTTCAGTGCTGGAGAAAATGAATGCCCTTACCTCTCTAACTGAGTTCTGTGTATACAAAAAGAAAATCACTCAAACCAACAAAATCAAAAGTGCTTTATCATACACTTAAGTACATCTTTCAGATTTCTGCCTGGAGGATGTCACTGCTAATCTACTGTGTGATTTATAAAGCCGAACTCCTTACTGATGATTAAGACAAGTGGCTCAGACTCTTCCAGCAACAAGAATCTCCAAATGGGTTTGAGGATGTTTCTGGGAAAAAAAAAATCCCAAAACAGAACTGTGAAGAAAGTGAAACTTTCTGCTGGAATTAGACCTGTTTTGATTAAACTTTCATTTGGAAGGTTTCTTTTGGTCCCCAGTTGGATTTTCTTGATAAAATTCTAGCTGAAAAGAATTAAAAAAGAGCATGATGAAGCCAAGTCCTCCAAGACAAGAACCATTATGTCTAAATCGGTTCTGAGAAGTGATAGTCCAAATTACACTAGACAGCCTATAATCTTGCACATTGCTTTGCTACTTTTTAGAAATCTTTTTCTCATTCCTGTACAAGACTTTATTTTTTTTACAACACAATTCCATTATTTCTTGTACTACCTACCCTGGACATCAAGAAATAGCTCTCTCGAGGGCTGTCTTTTGCCTAGGCAACTTTGCTACCATGTCCGTTCTTCAAACTTCTCTTTAGGCTGAAAGTCCCAATTCCTTCAGTAGTTACTCACAGGTTTTTAGACCCTCCTGATCACTCTTGGTGTACTTTTGTCACCTGGGCCTTAGGGAACTCATGTGGAAAACATGTGCTCTTGCTTTTCCAAAATCAGGTACAACGAAAACAAAAGCAAATAATAGCGCTGTAAGAGACAGCATTGCAAAACAGTACCTCTGACCTAAGTTTTATGTGCACTTTCAACAGCAGATGACTTTGAAAGTACACGGTAATTTGACCTAGTTTAAGTTGAACAAAGATGCTCAAATCTGTTAACAATTTTATTTCACATCACTCTATGTTCTGATAGGAAGCCATGAAATATGCATAATATTCTGATGTCTGTAACTTGTCTTGTCTTTAGCAATGCTTGCAAGCTACTAAGAAAATTGTCAGCCTGAATTTGTTTAAAAAAACTAAATTAATTCACTCAGGGTTTTTAATGCATCCTGTTTGTAAATAAAAGAAAAAAGGAAGCCATTTCTCCTGAGAAGGCGCATGTCCTCCATATCATGTTAAATAATTAACAGCACTTACCACGCTAGCAATTACTAGGAAACATCTCCTGGAGGTGGCCTCTTGCTCTCAACAAACACATTGACTAGTTTTGACAAACGTCATTGGTCTCAGAGGCATGCTTATTCCTCGTAGTACATTTAATGATCTACAGAGCATGTCCCCCCTCTAATACTTAGCTGTTAAAGAAAGCACCTCCTACACCCTGCAATTAAAGCATAGTCTGTAAAATAATTAGTCACAGGGAAAGAATGTCAGACAGGAACAAGGGTTCCTAAGATCACAATCATTGCAGCAATAATCGTTGAGCAAACTAGAGATCTATTCAGAAAGCTTCTCAAAGACATAATTTCAATGCTAACATTATTTTATAAGGAGAGTTTAAGTGAAACTAAAGAAATAGTCCAAGTGGGTGAATTTCATAAAAATATACTGCTTGGTTATTTATATAAAAAAAAAAAAATTGCTAAATTAGGATTCCAGTCCTTTTGCAAAACATGTCAGAGGTGTAAACTCCTATGTGAGAACAAGTTAACTAATATGAAATCTCATTAGGGTAGATTAGGATACTGGAGCATATCTGTTATGAGGAAAGGCTGAGTGAACTCAGTCTGTTTAGCCTGGAGAAGAGAAGACTGAGAGGGGACCTTATCAATGCTTGTAAATATCTAAAGGACAAATGTCAAGAGGATGAGACCAGAATTTTCTCAATGGTGCCCAGTGACAGGACAAGGGGCAGAGGGTACAAACTGGAACACAAGTAGTTCCACCTGGACATGAGGGAAAACTTCTTTAATGCAAGGTGAAAGAGTACTGAAACAGGCTGCTCAGAGAGTTTGTAGAGTCGTCTTCTCTGGAGAGAATCAAAACCCAGGCAAGTATATTCCTGTGCAACCTGCTGTAGGTGAACCTACTTTAGCAGGGAAGTTAGACTAGATAATCTCCAGAGGTCCCTTCCAGCCCCTACCACTCCGTGATTGTGTAATTCTGTTATTCTTTAATACAATTTAAGTCCACAGGCTGGAGAGATGTAGTTGTCTGACTTCACTTTCATGCAGCAGTCAAGTTTTCATCTTCCTGAGTCTTCACTGGGCAGTGGCTACACAATAAGTTTCAGTTAGTTCCTGTACAAAGTTTCAGCAAAGTTATAACCAGTAACAAAGGTATAACATATCCTGTATCTCTTGAAAATGCAAATCAGTCTTGTGTCAAGCCCATCTTTTATTATTGACAGGTTCTATTGACCTTGGAGTCTTTGCTATATAACAACATGGGTTTTTTCTGTGTCTTTTCAGTGTTTACTGTTAGCAATTGGCTTCTTGTTCACAAACGGTATTTGTTATTAAAAGTCTATCTTACTATAAGGGATTTCCCCATTTTCAAGGGTGCTTGGTATAATGGAAGGCAAGCAGCAGATGGTTCATACAAAATCTCATTAGTGTCTTTGAAAGAATGTTTCATTACTGTGTGGGTGGAAACATCCTCTGTTTTCAAAGTAATTGTAAGATAGGAACTGTAATGTGCAGCACACAATATTCCAAGTTTTATGTAGTAATTGCCTTAGATAAGACCCAAGAAGAGAGGCAGTCAGCTCTACAGAACCATTTTTGACCTTCTGTATGTCACTACGCTTGTATTTCCTTTTTTCTTGCTGTTTCCATCTTACGTCATAGCATCATAGCAGAAGTTCTTTGATAAAGACATTATCTTTCACATATGATCTTATAACAAAATAGTGATGCATTTGTGCAGCTGAGGCTTCTATGCTTAGCGCAACAGAGATAAACAACAGAAACAAGAAGAAAATTACTGTAGGCCTTTATCCTGCTGTGATATTAATGTGTAGGAAAAACTGTCTGAGGGTACCCTCCATGAGGATCTGAGCATCGGGCTACACATTCATGAGTGGAGGGATTAAATTCAAGCCATGAAGTCAGAGCAATTCACATTGCAATCCCTGCATACAGATAAGTAGGCTTTGCTTTTTTCCCATAGCTTCAGTTAATAAAAGCTTCGAAGCAGAAGAGGACTGAGGAAATAATATCTGATAGCAATTAGGAACTTATCTGAAACCTGGCTTGCTTGAGCAGATCATGCCATTCTGAAATCCATGCTATAAATCAGTTTGAATAGCCCTTGGTCTGAAGACCAAGGAAAGAGAAAAGTGAATATTTTTGCTGTAGAGTATGTTGTTAGAGTGTGTCAGTTACAGGCAGTACCCCTCTTTTTTTGCTTCCTTAGTGGGTAACCTGTTTAAGAAAGGAGAACAACTTAAATTGCAAATTTTTGCCTTAAACAAACTATTCAAAAATGCACTGGAAGAGAAGACTAGGCTGCAACATTTGCTTGTTGTGAGTATTGAGACTAGATCAAACACTTGAATATTCATAAAAAGACAACTTGATAATACCACAAAAGACCAATCAAATACATTACATTTCCCCCTCTACATCTTCACTTCTTATTATGAACTTGCATGTAAAATCACAGTAATACTAAGATGGTGGCTGTAACTGCACACACTAAGCAACCATATATGCACAATCAAACTGCTTGTGTTACAACTGCAACTCAGTGAGGCAACACTCTGCATTTACTATATTTAAGCACTGCTTTTTCTACGATCATTACTGACAGATAGTATAAAACCTGTCTGTTTCTTTGAGTAAAAAATCTTTTCTTTCCAGCAGAACTGGCTATTTTCTGAGACTTATGGGTAGTTCTAGTAAATAATGATTTGATTCTAAGTTGAAATAGATCTATAATGCGTTTTTTCAGTGAAGTTTTCAATACGTCAGGAAACCAGCATGTTCTTTCTGATTTGTTCTAATTGACTTTTTTCTAGAAAAAAAAAATTGAAAACATCTGGGCTGCAGACTCAAAACTGTACAAAATGTAATCATTTACAGAAATGAGTTCTATAAAATTTACCTGTAAACAAGAACCTGACACTGTTATCTGTGGCAGGTGAAGGGAAGTAAGTGGTTACCATCACCTTGGTGCAAGGGCAGCTAAAACAAGTAGAACATGTTCTTAAGAGGGACTAGGCTGGTAGACAACCACATTACTAGCCACGTGTGTCATTATTACCTCCATATCTGTCATTTACTAAATAAATTTTCTAGGAAGAGAAAATGAAAAATAATGTCCACTTATAATTGAATATTATTTCTCAGCTGTGCTTTATAAACTGTCAATGTTTTTATTTTTAGTAAGTAAGTTTGCAACTTTTCTTTTGAGTATGAGGGCAGTCCTTATGTATGTTTTAAATAAAGTGTCTGTATGGCAGGAAAATATATTTTCTAATGAGCAAAATCTGGATGAAAGTGACCAGTTTGTATTGAAATAGCCTCAAATTCTGCAGGAGAATAAATAATATTTTTTTCCAATATATTGTAATATGAACAAGTTAAAACTTTACAAGGAAGAATGTTGATTTCTTCTAAATTTCTATGGAAAACTGGGACTCCAGTTTTTTATGCTGCCCACTACATTTAGAAATATCAAATCTCTGACAGCTCATGGTCTAAAATGGGGTTTCATGTAGTTAGTTCCTGTCTTTCCCCATCAATGAGACATATCATTATCTCTTTTACTTTGGGTCAAATAAAGCTGGCTAGTCAGCTCTTGATTACTGACTTTTTTTCTTATGGGAAGACTTTCACATACCAGGAAAGAACCAAACGGCATTATGTCAGAGTTTTAGTACTGCAACGGGAAACTCCAAGCATGAAGACCTGTAGGTCAAGAGGAGACTTGTAGTGGTCTAAGGTCTCACTTGCACTCCCAGCATCAGCCCCG
The DNA here is from genome assembly GCA_033558105.1 of Coccyzus lansbergi. NCBI lineage: Eukaryota > Metazoa > Chordata > Aves > Cuculiformes > Coccyzidae > Coccyzus > Coccyzus lansbergi. The sequence goes on from JAUMJK010000128.1 coordinate 1,333,613, forward strand.
TGCAGTGGCTGAGCTAGTGCTAGGTCATTGTGTTAATTCCAAGAAATTTAATTTTTGATCAAAATGCTTAAAGAAATTATTTCTTTATAGTTTAGTTTCCAGTCTAACCTCTTTGTTTTTTTCAGCTCATCAGACTTTAGCATGGAAATCTGGGATACTTTTTTTTTGTTCCTATTTTTTTTTTTCTGTTGAATTAACTGAAGTTTACTAGAATGCTATGACTAATGGAACAATATTAGAAAGCGAGTTTTAGTACCCATTATATTGGAACAGTCTGTTATTACTTTCCCAGCCAAGCAAAATCTACTACCTTGTGCGATTTTGGCAATAATATGTGTTTTGGAGAAAATCTGCTACTGTTTTGGGATCTTATGTCATACCAGATCTTAACTCTTTTGCATAGATGAGCATTGGACAACTACAGGCATTAGCTTCATGGGTTTTTTTGCCTAGGTTTTTGCAGCACTTTCTACAAATTGCATTTAGACAAAACTCATCTGAAAATAAAGCTCACAAGCTCAAAGCAATCAAGGTTGGTTGAAAAACAATTCTTTGAGAACTGCATTAAGGTGAAATAAAAAAATACTCTTCACTAAAACAAAACAAACAAAGGCCCTTACCAGACATTCATCCCATTCATCCAATATTAATTTTCAGCACAAGTATGAAATAAACGTGAAGAGAAGGATCATCTAGGAATTAACATGCAAATAAGAATATGAAGCTTTCTGCATTGTCTGAGTGTTTCTACAGAATTAACCCTCTAAACTGAAATAGCCCAGGCCAGATGTGTCGACAGCCTCATATTTGCTGTAGACAAGTATCAATTTGCAATAAAACAATTTGTGTAAGGATGAATTCGGAACATGTTAGAGCTTTCCAATTGACAAGACAGATAACAAAAAGTTTCTGATAAGAGAACACATCGAGGCTTATCACTGGCTCTTTGTAAACATTAAACACCCGCAAGAGCTATGACAAGATCACCGTATATATCGCCCATGAAATAGCTGTTCTTTGTCCTGTTATAACACTGTCCAGGACTTAGACTACAAACATTTAAATTCTTTAGGAAATCAAGCCATCTCCTCCTAAAAATACTTAATGGAAAGAATTTTAAATTTCTACTTCCTGATTTTTATTATTTCATAGTTCTATGGGAAATAATTTTTAGGATAAAAGTTTACCAAATTTATGTCAAATTAAAAAAAATTAGAAAATGAAATGTAATAAAAATTAGAAGGTTGGTGTCTTCCACTGCTGCATCTTAAAGCAGCTCACCAGCTCTGAGGAAATATAATGAAATGAATAACTGAAACTCAGCAGTTCACTCATTCCATAGGAAAAAAAAGGGACCAATGGGAAGTTTGATACTCAGTCCAGGTTATTAGAGAACTGGCTGTATTGCATCCACCTTCTTGCTTGTTTTCTCTCCCTAGCACACTAAATATTTCATCAGCTGCAGCAATGCTAGATACTGTGGATTATATTGTCCCTCACAGTCTGTTATTCTGTAGAGGGCAGATGGCTCTGGATCTCAGAAAGGACTTACAGCAGGTCTGTTACTTACCATCCCATCCACTTAGCTCCTTCCCTTCCTTTGGTCTGAAATCTCAGACTCATTTTATGTAACACCAAAGTCTGTGTTCAGTGCAATAGAGCAAATTTCTTATCCTTTGCCTTAAAGTTCTGTTAAAAAAAAAATCATATGAACCTTTTGATTTTTTTGTGAAGGAGAATACATCATTAATATCATGGTAGTAGAGTACACGACAGACATATTTAGAGGTTCTCCACACATAACAGCATTTCAGTTGCCCAATATTTCAACTCTTTTGGACAAACAAAGGTGGTAAAACAGAATACTGATATACTGAAATGTCATTCATCATTCAGTGTTACAGATGGTGATACAGAAAGTGCCAAGTACAGAAAAGTGTGTACTAAAACCAACATACATCTTCAAAAAATCAATATGCTAAGTAATAATAAGTACCCTGAAAGAAAATATATTTGCAGAAGCTCAGCTACACGTGAAGAAAATGGATGCTAGTAAAGAACAAATGCTCAACAAGAAATAATACAGCAATTTTTAATCTGCTCAAGATTTATCTATGGAAAATTTTAGCAGTTCTTCTATTTTGCAAACCATATGTTATAAATTGCACTAAATTCATGCAAGATGTATTTTACATCCCAAAGAAGCTTCAGTTTGGGAGGTCAAAGGTCTACCTTTATGTTAAAATAAACTAAAAAGTGTCCATGGAGTTATAGAAGACAATCCCCCAAATTAAGTAATACATCAGAATCAAAAAGAATGCTTAAAGAATTCTATACAGTCTATACACTGAAGTAGGCTACATTAAATAAGAACATGTCTAGCTTCATTTTATTATTCAGTATTCGGATTTAAATAGAAAAATAAGAAGACAAAAAGCCCTTCACACTTTAACAACTCTTAAAAAAGATGTCATTGATATTTTTATCTAAAATGAAATATAAATTATGGTAGAATATTGTAATTAACTTACATTAGGTTGCTTATTCTGACTAACTTGGAAAAACTCCATGCCTCAAGGCAGGATTCTTTGTAGTAAGGCCTATGTGCAGAAGACTGAAAACTTCATAACAGTCTTGCTGTTCTCAAAATCAGAGCAAACTGATAATAAAAACAATTATTTCACACATGAAAAGTTCCAGAAGATAACCCACTAAGGTGGATTAGGTTGAGATGAAGGAAAGCTCCATAATTAAAATTACTATTATACTGGAGGGCTGCACCACAAAAATTCTGCAAGACATTGCAAGACATGTATTGTTCTGCACTATATATAAAATGAACTCCTACTTTAAGGACCATGAATAATCTACCCTAACACTACTGCTCCATCCAACGGGACTAGTGCATCACACAAATCATGAATGTTGTACATGCAGAGATCTCAGCCCCTTGCATGAGCACATCTATAAAGTACCTGAATCCATGCAGATTTGGGCTACCACACCCAAAACAATAGGCCTCATTTGATTATCCTTGTGTGGAAGTGGAATATCCAGGCAGAAGTCTTCCAAGACATTTTCTGTATGTTTAATTTCTAGCCTGGCTTCTGGGAAGGCAACACAGATTGACTGCTAAAATGCTGAGGAACCATGGACCTCTTACAGCAAACAAGAAGGACTAGCACAAACTCCTGGACACGAAAGACAGGATTTTTTCAGTATCACAGATATTCCTAGCAATGAAGATACTACCAAAAAATTAACTTATATTTGAGTAAAAAAACAATTTGAAGAATAACACCACAGGGACATTTTGCAGAATCTGGCATCCATTTAGTGTGCTGTGCAGCATGTAAAAGTGCCTGGTGGACTACTGAGCCTGTTTGTTGTGAAATGTCTTATCTAAAAAGCACACAAAAGCCTCATTATACAGGAGATTTGAGATAAATTATAGCTAAATCTATTAAGACATGCAGACTGTTATTATAATGTCTTTCAATTTTTTTTCCTGAGTAATTGAATATCTTTAGTTCTGGATTGGGGACCATGAACTATAGATCTCAAGAATTGTTGCTATTACATATAGGTTCTTTAAAAGAAGTTACTTTATTTTTTTTCCATCTTAATTTACAGCTTATTCCATCTTATTATTCCATTTTTTCCGTCTTATTTATACCTAACAAACTCAGAAAGAAGATCTTCCACACATAGCTCATAATGTCAAATTCACTGAAATATATAGACAATGCTTTAATTGTGAATGGTTTGCGCCCCAGAGTTTGATGAATAGAAAGTCTGCTCTTAAATTGATTTAATTACAAATTCAGTCAGGAATGCTTATCATTCTTTTATAATCTACTTCAGATCATAGAAAGTTAGAACAGTTTCCTTTAGCCCCCCAGACATTTTTAAAAGCAAGATGTTCCTTTTTCCTTCACTCAATTCTGTTGTTCCTGCCTAAGAACAATGCCTCGCTCATTTAAAGAAAGCTTTTTTTAAAAAAAACTGTTGCTATGCTAAAGATGCAAGCTGCTTTCTTGGTTCACTTTATGAAAAAATTATCTTGTTCAACACCAGCAGGAATTTCAGGGCCTGTCCACTGGATAGGAACATAACTTCTCCATGCATACTCAGAAAGAAACTCGGCCATGCAATTAGTACTGATGTCTAAATGAGGTTTGCTGAGAATTACCAGATCTTAAGAGAAATCAACAATCAACAAGCACCAGAAATGCAACCTAAGCACCATATCAATGCCGATTCTCTGAACAAAAATAACAGGATTTGTAACACTTGCTGCAAGCAAGCATGAAATTGGAGGCAGTCTCAAAAGAATAAATCCATGGTGCTGTATATAGAAGCACTTCATGCTAGGAAATGGACTTTAATTAGAACATCACCGGTGTCAAATTTCTAATGAAATGTTTAAAGACAAATGCAGATAACAGAACCTTGGGAGCTCTGCTAATGTAGAAACGGCTGTTAATTGCTGGGAATTTACATTTTTACATCAACACAAAGTCTGAGGAACAAAATTAATAAAGAGACACAAAGACTTTGTATGTGCCTAAGCAATTTTCAGATTTCCATGTAGATGGTGTCTTCAAACCACTGTGTGGCATCCACAAGCTCACAGACCCCTCCCTACCATCTTCCCTGCTAGGGCAGCCCTTGAGGATGAATTCATATGTTCCCAGTCATGTTTTACTAGTACTTGCACACACAGATTATCACAGAATATCTGCTTCTGCATTTAGAGGTAACACTGTTTGACTCAGTCTTTCCTAAGGTGACCAGCAGGCAGAGAACAGTTGTCATTGTGATAGCTTCATTGCCTGCTTCCCTGAATCCTTCCCACCACCACTGGAGTGTGACGTAACTAACCACTGAAGCATAATATTCTGCTGAGCCCCACATGGATTTTCAATAAGAAATTTGGTTACAGATTATTGCTTGTCTTCAGTGAATAACCCAAGCTTTTCCAAAGGGTTTCTGAGGACCAGACCATTAAAAAGGTGATAAATTTAAAACTACAGATACCAATGAATGGAGTCGTTTGAGGGAAACTGATACAAATTCATTCTAATGCTCCTGAAGATGCCTGGTATGGTTGGTCAGTGAAAGTAACATAGGGACACGGACAACTCAGCTAAAAATCTGACACACTCTCCAGCTTGTCAAACCAAATGCAAACTCTCCCTCTGGCAAAAAAAAAGAAAGCCAAAAATATAAAAATAGTAGTATAATACGTATGTTTTTCTTTACTACTCAAACCCCAAAATACTACCAAATTATCTTCAAATTGATGTCTTTTCATAAAATTAATATTTTGAAGCTTGGTTATGTCAAAATATATCTAAGTACTTTTAAAGTCATAAAAAAATCACAAACAGAGAAAAGGTAATTTGGGAAGAGTGGGATGGAGAGAATCTCTTGAGAGGAACATGCAGAAACAACCTGTGCAATAAAAATCTATTCTGCAGGCTGTTGTGCTTCAATACCAGAATATGGCTGTGCAAAAAGCCAGAGGGAAGTAGTGTTATGTATCTGCATATATGAATTTGTGAATATATGCTTCAGCAGATTAAAGTGTCTTACTTGTATATCTGGCTAGGATGCAAGAGCATCAAGGCAACAGTGTCATATGTGTCATGGACAAACAAGCATACTACAGAGAAAGAAAGCAGTCAGCTCAGAGATGAGGAGTGTGGAGACTGTTCCTGAGTGCCTCTGTCCTACTACACGCTGCTATCTGCAGACACAACCTTCACACCAGAGGCAGGCTCTCAGTCTTACTACCACCTTTTATTTATTTGTTTGTTTGTTTGTTTGTTTGTTTAAATGGGTGTTTGTTAGTTTATACCAACTACCTTTCTTGTCCAACTCATCCTCCCCTAACAATTCCCAGACTCTAGCTATCACTTTTCATGTGACCCTTTGTAGGAGGTATGTGTTGAGAGTGTGTGAAAAAGGCAAACAAGAATTCTGAGACCTGTAGGGGTCCTGTCTCAGTCCAGTTCTGTTTCAGAGTAGATTCTTGCAGAGATTCAAGAGTTGATAGGACAAGGTTCTGGGCAACCTGAGCTTGACTGTCCCTGCTCTAGGTTGTGATTGAGGAGGCAATTGAAGTCTTCACAGAATCACAGAACAACCAGGTTGGAAGGGACCCATCGGATCTTCTAGTCCAACCATTCCTATCTTGCACTGTATCTCAGCAGAATTTCAGGGTGGTTGTGACGGATGCATTCCATTCCCCTGCCTTTTAAACCAGCAGCAGTTTGGTTCTGACTCCAGAAGAGGCAAAGGTGGGCATATGGCTGGGAAAAGAACTCCTCTAGAAAACCCACAAGAAACAGAGTGGCACAATGAACACCAGTAAGGAACTTAGAGCAGAGCTTTATTGTACTCAATTTGACTGTGAGCCAGCCGCTTTTATCCTCTAAATATGACAGCCTAAGTGAGCCTCCCTTGAGCTATTCCTCCTGGGCAGCGTAACTGCATGGTGACACTCTTCTTGCGCCTCTCAAAAGTGCTCCTCTAAGCAATGAGATCTTTCACCAGTTGAAGACCATTGGTAAACTCCATTTGAATCCTTCTTGGATGGCAGCTGGACTGCACGACAAGGTAATTCTCCTCTTTTATAGGTATTAGTTGTTAGCCTAAATAAGTAACATTTTTAAATAAAATAAACCATTTAGAGTTATAATATTGTGTGATTTAGTATGCTGTTTGATTAGATTGCAAGACTTGCACTGAAGCACTAGTCCACAAGCTAGGCTTCTTCAGTTATAAACTCTCCCAGCACATACAACTTGTTTAGTCACAATAAGGCCTCAGAGGTACAGATCAATACAAGATAACAACCTACCTAAAAGACAGCAAAGGAATAAGGAATATGATGACTAGTGAGAAGACCTTAGACCTAAAAATTACTACTGATCAAACCACCACAAGTGGTGGTGGTAAGTGTAAGACTTGTAAGAGTATAATCACCCAGGGTTTTCTTGGTTGACATCATCCTCTCCCTGCAGAGTTGACTACTCTCTGCAGTGTCAGTATCTCTCTCTCTGGAGCTGTCCGTGTCGCTGTTTCCCTCTATTAAATTATTTATTTTATAAAATCAAATGTCTGAGAGTCTGCTTAGCAAAACTTCAGATTTGAACTCTGGAACAAACTAACACTGGACATCCAGATGTGAATGTAAGTGAATTGGGGTTAATCACTATGAAACTTTGAAATCTTAGCTAAGTGACATAAGGAATCAAGAGTGCACATATAATCCTTTGGCTATAAACACATATAATTATTTTGCTATAAGCACACTTGAATCTATTTTCCTTTATGTATTTCCTCCATGCAGTAATAGCATGACCTTATCATCCAATGTATTAGGCTGCACTTTTATTTAAACATGGATTTTTTCTAAAAAAATCATTCTCTGCAGAGGTTCACATCCCTATCTGGTAATGTACTCCTTACTTGTTAAGGACTGAAACAGGAATGACACCAGGGATCTAAGCACTAACTTTTACCTGCTGAAAAAAATCCAAATAATCAATGTTTTTGATGCAGTCATTTAATGTAAATATTTTACACAACATTTACAGCCTGTCCATTTACAGAGAGGAAAACTAAAGCATTGTTAGATGTGAAGTTACCACATAGGCAACATGAGTGTGCTTTCAATGGCAGAGAGTTCCCAGAAATCTTGATACCTCACTCTATTGTAAAAGATAGACATTTTTAACAAGTTCTGTTAATTCAGGGTGAGATAATTAAAAGTTACATATTAAAGTGCAGGAAACATTTCTGAAATGAAATTAATTTTATTAAGTTATTTCAAATACTAAAGTTTATTATGAAATAGAGTTTTTATTCCTTTAATTGAATTTCTGGCACTAAAAGCTTGGTAATGATCTGTAAAGAAATAATTGGAGTTATGTATATTTTATAAGTGATAACAATAAATTCTGTCACACATCTATGGATGGCTTGTGACATTATCTCAGACATACCATACAGAGATGCACTTAGCAATTCTGTCTCGGAAGAGGCCAGGACTAAGCTGGGTTTCATTAAGTCATACTCCTACCTCTGATAGTGCTTGAGGTAAGGGAACAGGGAAAAGGGAAATCTTTTGTCCCCATCCACAGATCCTGAGCAATTCCTGCCTGCTATCTGCAGTTTTCGCCCCGTCTTTTCTGTGTAACAGAAAGGCTGCCTTTACTTCAGGGGTATAAACCTTGATGCGGGTGGTCTGACCAGGGAAGCAAAATGTTTGCAGTTAGTCACAAGATTCAGTAAAGGCAGAAGAGTCCTTTTAATCCTTAAAATCCTTAAAAAATATTGGAATAACTTTCAAATCACGTGTAAACACAGCCTATATTCATGTTATCATGCGTTGTCTTTGAATTGTTAATACCTGGGCAAAACTGTAAGGATGTACTGTCATGTCTCCTTTTATTAAGTAAACAAAAAAAAGAGCTTTACTGCTCTAAGAATTCTTCACCAAGTGTATTATTAAGTATTACATAAATTCTGAGATTAACCCCTCTGTACTTTGTTTATCCAATGTTAAAACGTATTGCATTGGCAGGCATGTTGTTCATGCTACAATGAACTGGAAAGATAAAAGCCAGTCTAACTTTATTTATTATGCAAGAGCAGTCAACAGTCAAGCTAATAACATCATTTACAATTAACATTTGTAGGTTTGAATTGAAAGGAGCTAAAGCAGGACAATCTTATTTTTTCCTATGGAGGTTATCGTTTGACAAGAAAACATTTACAGATCTAATGGTTACTGAGGAAAAAGAATTCTAAATACCAAAATCTGAGGTTCTGAAAGAGCTCGGTCTTTTAAAAGTCAGCTTTACTGGATTAAGGACAGGAGGATTTGCTTATGAGCCTTTAAACAATGAAACTCAAAAATAGTTTTGAAGATGCAAAGTCAAGAAAATAGTAAATAAAAGTCTTTGAAGGATTAACTGTAAAAGGGATTTCACTAATCATTGCTTGTGAAGGGGTGACCTTCAACATAAATAGAGCAATTTTGTCAAACCAAAGTCGATTTGATGGAAACGTAACTAAAAGGGAATAAAATCACAATTTTTTGGCAATCAAAATACTGTGCAAGGTTATAAATACATTCAGTACCTCTGTCAATGGTAGGGTAGTGACATATTTTAGGTCTGTGATGGTGAAGAGTGTGATATAGTAGTTTCAGAGTCTAAGGCCAAAAGGACCCTTTGATCATTTGTCTGACTGACATGACAGGACATCACATTTCCCCTATGCAGCTCTACACTTAGTGGAACATTTCTTACAGGCTAGACTGTGGCTTTACTATAAACTCTAGAAAAGTTATATTCTTGCATGGTGTGTGGAATAAAGTTATAGACTCAGAAAGTGATCTGCTCACCTGCATTGTCACACAGGTTATATAGGCTACTGCAAGGAAGTATATACAGAGAAGGCAAGATGAGAAAGCTATCTCCACTCCTCTCTACGTGAGTACCCCAGCTAGCGTTACAGCCAGACAATAGCTTGAGATATGCAGTGGCTAGTTTTAGAGGGTGGGAGAAACACCTCCCAGCCTCAGCCAAAAACCCAATCCTCTCCATAGGAAAGAGAAGCTAGTCCCATGATCAGCCTTCGGTTTTTCCTCTGCCTTTCCCTGTTATTTGACAGTAATGAAACCTTCAGTTCCTGTCCTAGGGGAGAGCAGTCTAGCAAAATTCAGTTGACCCGTGCTGCAGAGAAACTCTAAGAAAGAGTATTAACTACCCAAAGGAAAAATTGTGAAAGAAGATGGTCCAATAAAAGTATGAATCAGAAGAGTTGCAAATACAAGGGTCCCTTCTGAACATAGATTATGGTTAATCACTGGAAACTACAACAGCCTTTCCCTCTACAGACTGCAGGTAATGCTTGGAGTCTCGAGTCTTCATTTTAAACAGGAGACAACTTGTTTGCACGGTGGCTTTACTTGAGCTGGTTTTATCATGGTGATTCCTTTTGATTTATAGTTTTTTACTGTTATTGCAAATGCCTGGATGGTCTAGTGCACTGTTTAAAGGGAAAATGCTTGTTATTAGCAATGTAACATTAAACCTGTTGAAGCATAGAGAACACAGAACCAGATGAGAGCAACAACAAAAAAAGAGTGTGTTGAAAGGGAAACAGTACACTTGTCTAGATACACTCAGCTTTTCACTAGACATATAGATCATATTCTGATATATACTGATTTACAAACTGTCACGCAAATGAATTAATGAATGATTAGTTAAGAATATTTTCTTCCTTTTACCACTTCAGAAGAGAGAAGAATGAGAGATAAGCCTAAATCTACTGAAGCTTTGGCTCTGCTGAGGTCTGGATTGAAAATTAAGGTCTGGGGATTCTTGTAGTCAATGCATTCTGTATAGGAAAGTGTTAGAAAAATCTGTTTGGAATGGGTAATGAATACAAGACCACTGGATGACATACATAAAAAGGCATGTTCATCCAAGTGTTCAGGCAATCTGAAAATAAAGTGGATTATAAAACTTTAAGACTCAGAATAGAAATGAGACACTGGTGATAAGAGAAACTAAGCATGCCCTAGACTCAACTGGGATGGCTGAGTTGGTGTAAAGTTTCTGCCTTTGGAAGTAACAAGAAGTATCACCCTAGGGAGGGAAGAAGGAAGCTAATACAGTAACAACTCAAAACCTGCAGCTTTCTTACTCATTACATCATGCAAAGTATCAGCTCTTTTCCCCCTCGACAAGTCACAGTGAGAACCAGAAGGAACAGAATTGGGAAAAGACAAAGCAAGTTTAATAGTTTTGACTAGAGATGAGAGAAATGGAACAAGTGACTAGGAATCTCTTGGGTAAATAGAGGTCTTTTAGATCAAGAGCTGAAATATAGTCTTTTTCATACAAATTTCTGAGCAACTCATAATCAAATTTGACAGTGTCCTGGATACTGCTGGAATATTTCTACCTTTAAAAGAACACTTTACAAAAATCCTGTATTCATTCAGAATTTTTATATTAACTTATTTTTCCATTTATCAGTGTTATCCGTTGTTCTCTTTGAACCACCTAGAGGCACAGTTGTCATTTTCTTTTCTTTTTTTTTTTTTTTTTTTTTAATTTCGAGGCAGCTCCATGGTTATATCACAGCATTCAATCCAAACATTACCTATTGATCTGAAAAGAATTAAATTGCAATTCATTCTACTGCTTGTACTCCTCAAAGACTTACTTTACAGAACAAGCAAGCACGTGCCATAGCCAAATATGGAGAACTTGCGAGGTTATTCATTTAATTTTTCCTTTGACATTTCAAAGGAAATGGGGTATATCTCATCAAATTAATGGAAGGGCAGAGAAACTTTTACAAGGAAAATTGTTAGGCCTGTGAATGATAAGTGTTACTTTTCATACTCAGTGAGCAGGGAATTTTTAAGTCTCTAAAAGAGAAAAAAAAAAGGAAAAGAGCAATTAGACTCTTTAGTGGTGAAATACAGGTATATGAATAGTTTGAGAGAACTGTATATCCACAAGGTCAGTTCAAAATTCCTATTAATTTAGACCTGAGAGTGTTTCCATTATGCACAACTAATACTGCCTTTCCAGAGACTCCGGAGTTGTAAATAAAGAGACAGACTTTTATGTTAGTAATTGGGTGGTATTGAGTTATTGAGAAGTGGGCTGAAGGGGCATGATAATGATAATGAAAGCTCTTGCACAATGCACCTACTTGAAAGGAGTACAAAGGTACAACTTGTCTAGGACAGCTTATTTCAGTGGTCAGTAAGAAGATTAATATGATGGTGTCAAACAGAGATAATTGATACCAATTTTATACATTTAAGTTTCTATCAAGGAAGTGCACTGAAATCCATCATTCCATTTGCAGTGACAAGTTGGTTTAATAGAAGCAGAATTTTTAAGTTTAATTCTTTAATAATTTGTGATAAGCTGTTATTCTGAATTATCAAGATTATGCACTGGTAGATTTAAAGATCACACTTGGAGTCCAGTAATGCTTTCCATATGAAAAACGTACTTGAAAAGATGGTAAAAATGTCTTCTAAGAACCCAGCTGCCAGGAGACAGTGTAACTGTATAAAAAGCTTTTGGATATAAGATTACTACACTTCTCTCTTCTTTCTGACTAGGTACATAGAGGAAGTTTATTCAGTCAAAGATCCCAACACCACTTTGTACTTTTGTGCACCTCTGCAGCATTTCATATCTCATTAGCACCAGCCATACACTCAGAAATCCTCACTGTTCCCAGTGTACCCTAAAGACCCATAGAGTACCAAGGGTATTTATCAAGCAAACACTCTTTGGTGATCTACTATACAAACAATCAGCATAACTACTTGGGTAAATGTCAATTAACAGTGTATGAGTAACGCAACTGTTCTTCATGATCCTGCTCTCCTGCAGACTGATATTTGAATAAATTATTTGGCATTCCTTAAAGGCAGTTATAGAGAGGAGGGAGCTGGCGTCTTCTCCCAAGTGACAGGGGACAGGACAAGAGGAAATGGCCTCAAGCTCTACCAGGGGAGGATCAGGATGGACATCAAAAAAACCACAAAAGCGTCATTGGGCACTAGAACAGGCTGCTCAGGAAAGTGGTTGAGTCACCTTTCCTGGAGGTATTTAAAGGACAGGTGGATAAGGTGCTGAGGGACATGGTTTAGTGCTTGATAATGGTTGGACTTAATGATCCTATGGGTCTTTTCCTACCTAGTGATTCTGTGATTCTGTTTATCTATAAATGAAACCGAGAATGCTACATGGCAATTTCAACTTTGCAATGATATGTATCAGTTCTGTATTTTTTTTTATTTTGACCATGAATTTACAGAGCCCATGTGATAGGAATGGTTTCTTACTTAATTTATGATGTTCTGGCATGCGAAGGCATGTGGATCATTCCAAGCAGATGAGGAACAATCCTAATGCTTCCATATTCTTTTAATTTAATGAACATAGAACTTACACTTGTGTTTTGTTAGGATAGAGGCCTTACACTTTCTTGTAGATGATATTTAATCACTAGCAGTTTAAAGAAGACATATTTAACACCTCTTATCTCCTACACTTGGTTAGGTTGGATATGGGACTTCTAAACTATCACACATTGTCCTGCAAAAGGCAAGGCAGCCTATCATAACACAACCAAAATTCTTCAAGATATTTTACAGGATGTTGAGTGAAACATAGTAAGTCCTTCTCCTGGTCTCTGTGTTTTCTGTGAGTGATTATAAAACGCAAGATCAAGACCAGAAACTCATTCAGGAAGCCTGTAGCACCCCATATGATCCTCCTTAGCACCTGGTAGAGGAAAGACACTATGCTATTTGCATTTTAACATCAATTTCAGAGAAAAGTTTGGAATCCTGTGAAGTGACTTTAGGTAACAGTTTCCTATTTATCCCAGAAAAATGTGTGTGGGGGTGGAGGTAAAGAGCTTGTAAAAAATTCTCTGAATAAAATGTTCACTTAGAAAATGAAAATATTTCAGTTCAATTGAGTTGCTGTTGTTTACCACTGGAATTGTATTTTTGCTGTGTTTCATCTCTGTTCCCTATGGACTCATATCTTTGTCTTGGACTTTTCTCAACTCAAATATATATTTCATCAGAAAATTCTTTGTTTCTAAGCAGGTCCTAAAGCTTGATGATCATGGTTAGAGGTGGAAAAGAGCAGAGAAGTTTCTAATTCCTGCTTTGTACAGGGAATATCTGCATATTGCTTACTTATTATTAATAATATATTATTATATATAATAATATATCTAAATATATAATGAATACATATTATTAATAATACTGTAATTAATGTAAAGTTTAGTTAATGTATACAATTAGATTATTATTTGTATAATATACATTACAACATTACATTCATAAAATATGTTTATTATTATACATATAAATATTTTAGTAATTAAAATGTGTAATGATAATTTTTTATATTAGTATAATTAATATGCACATTAGGTATTTATGCAGCTGCACGTGCATTTGGACCTTCCTCTGAGAGAACTGGAGGCCACCAGTCTTGTATAAAGTGGGAAATAATTTTCTAAATTCTCATGAAAGGAAGAGAGGTTTCTCCTTTCCTTCTTGCTTCTTTGGATGACTATTGGCTATGTAAAAGAGTAAATGGGAAAAAAAGCATCAACCAATTAAAGCATTAGCTACTACATGTCAGAAAAATGACAAACATTTAAAAAACAACTAGTTTTCAAAAATCCCCATGGACAGATAAACTGCATGTTGATGTTTACATGGTTTAAGAGTTATTTGAAATGCAAGAACACAGTTGTGTGAAAAACAGACCATGACCAGGCTGCTAGAGTCGTTCAAAGATGACAGCTTTTATTGAACTGATATTATATGAGAGCTCGTAAAGCCTCCACAAAAGGGCAGGACATTGATAACTTCATCTTCCAGTGTCCCTCAGTGTAGTGAGCAGCCCTGGGAGCAGGGACCAGCACTTCAGGAGCAGGGACCAGCATCTACATCACCAGGAGCCATCCTGAGGAAACACTTCCAAAGCCACATTCTAGTTTGCAGCCACGATGGCTGGGCATTGCACTTCTCAGAGGATCTTTTTTCGAAGATCCATTTTGCATGGCAATTTGACAGGTACTAAACTTGCACTGTTGCAGCAAAATCGTAGCCTAATCTACTGCCTCATTCAGTTGCATGTGTGACTGCAGGAGCTCTGCTGTCTCAATCAGGTGGCTACTGATACATGGCAGGACTGGACCATGGCAGTACTGAGATCAGCATATGCTGATTTGAAACTCATCAACCGTCTTGCCCCAGATTTGAGTTTTTATTCTGCCAGATATAAATCCAACGAGAATTACACCAGTTGCAATGAAATATATACAGCTTTTCTAAGTTTTTTTTTCCTGGTTTTACACATACTAAGGCTGAAAATCAAAACTAGAGAATCTTAGAATATGTTAACATATTCATTCTCACCCAAAAGCTAGTTAAAAATAAGCCCCAACTAGGTAGCTATATTTCTAGTCAAAGATACAAATTCTCAGGAAATGAATGTAAAAATGGCAAAAAGGCAGCATTTGAAATAATATGGAATTAATTTATCCTCCTGTAAAATGAAGCAAAACATGATTAGATATCGTTAAGTAAAGAACAAAGATGAAAAGATTTTACTTTTTTTTTCTTTATAACTGTATCTATGGCTTTCCTGCTCAGGTACAACTGTGTTTGTACTTCAGGCTGTTTGTTTCATATTTTTCTTTAGCAAGTCTACTTAGCTACACTGCCTGTTCTTTCCCACCACCTATGTGGGCTTATTTTTTTCCTCTTCTTTTGTCTACTATAGAAATACAAGAAAGCGTGAAGATAAAATACCTACACTGGGAGTGGAATATTTACATTTACTGATACAAGAATGCATAGTAAAGATATGAAGCTGAAAACCTGCAGCAGGTTACAAGCTGATTCAACTAAATGTTCACAAGCCCTGGATTACCTCACGGGCCTGCTGCTTAGATCAAGAGTAACAGGCAGTTATGGATTGATGTTGAATAAACTCCTACAGAATCCAATACAACTATGTTCCTTATTTGGGGAATAATAAAGCAGAACAGCATGGCCCACATCATGTTGTCTTGAATATAGTTATATGTCAGTTAAATGACATAAACATGAGAGATACAATCCCTGGGGACTTTCACTAAACCTGACCCTTCCCTACTCAGCTACTAAATTCTGAAAAAGTGCATTACAAGTCTTTCACAGACACTAAATTTAGAGTTCTCAAATTTACTGAAGAAAGGAAGTTGCTGCTTAATACAAGCATTCCTTCCATTCAACAATAGAGGCTGAGGTTAAACTCCCACTTGTCAGAGATTAAGGACATGCTGAATTTCAGACTTGGGAAGGGCCCTACCTAGTGTATCCTAGCTTCTATCAGGCTTTAATTTCAGACTTCTTTGTTGTAAGTCAAAGCTGTCCACTTTTCAAAAGCATTAGATCAAAACTTTTAACCATACTACTTAGAAGTGGCAAAGTTTGGACAACTCCTAAAATCTGGGGTATTCTTTCCTGGTTCCTTAGAACATGACCACAACTATAAATTAGAGGTTGTCAGCTCTCCATCCTGGAAATTACCATGGTTTAAATGTACAGTGACTTACTTAAAATAAAGCAAAACTAAGCTGAAAACCAAATCCTCACTGTTTTTTCAGCTTGATGCAATATTCACTGTCACTGGTATCCACCTGCCAGGTGATCCTACTTGCTCTGTACTTTGAAATGTATGTGTGTTTAAATCACTAAAAGCTTTACTAAAATAATCAGGGAATTAATTAACACTGATGTCAGCTGCCCTAAGTAGTGTAAAATCCACATACAGTCCTCAGAGGGGTGGTAGTCTTCACATTCGCAAGTTCATAGTAGAGACAGAACTAGTGCAGAATTCTTAGTGTAATAAGGCTTAAACAGTTGGCATTTAGAACAGGAAGGAGTAGGGAATGTATTCTGTACTCTGATGATAGCTGGGGCATATAAATGAGAGCAATTAAAGGCAGAAATGGATAAATTCTGATCCGGTCCCTTGCAAGTGAAACTTGTTGGCATAGCCCCATGGTTTTAGTGAGGCTCTGTCAAGATGCCTGTGTCAGTTTATATATATCTTGGATTTTAAAATGAAAGAAGGGAATGACTAAAGGTGAATCCTGTTTGGCAATGAAATACCATTTGAATCGAAAAGAAGGAAAACAGTTAAGTTCACCATGGGATGAGCATCAGTGAAGCTTCAGGGATCTTCAAATGTTGAAGGAAGTTGAAAGTACTTACAGAAGCCCTGAATAATCAGGAAAGCAACTATAATGAAGCTAACCTCAGGGAACTCAGCAGGGTTTTTTTCCCCCTACTGAGTGGGTATTCTGCTTCAGGAGGACAATTGTAATTGTTAAGGTAATTTGTTGAGATGATTTTTTGCCATCTTTTTTTTTCCTTCAGTCATAATCAGAGGTGAGTTAAGATGGAAAACAGTCATAAATTGCTCCTATCTTGATTATTCAAAGCCAACCAGGAAGCTGGCCGTACCAGTTAGAAAAATTTTTTGAAAAATATGCTGAAATATCACAGCTGCTCCAGGTAAACAGAAGGATGATAAGGGAGATAACTCCAATGATATATAACAGTGAGGTAAACATGAATCTCCATAAAGCGGACTATAGTGTGCTACAAAAGCTAGTTTTGTAATGGCTAAGCAATTTTTTTCTGGAGGTCAGCATATTTAAAACAGCTGAAAAGAACAGTATATTGTCTGAAAGGAAGAAGGTCGTTGTGATCATATTTTAATCAGAATAGAAGAAATGTGTGAAGTGATAAACTGCCGACAGTCGCTGTAATGCTACTACTGTGTCATGACAATGCAAGCAAAAGTGGTAAGTGAGATAATGTAAGTTTCTTACATTTTATAGTAAGGTGAAGTGAATGATCTTTTTTACTGATAAAGTGTCCGAGGAATATGTCTAGCCTATGTAATACCAGGCAGTTAACTGAGCAGTGGAGTTAGGACAGTGGGCCACAGTGGCTGCTTCCTTTGTCAGTAAAAATGATCAGCTCCAAAGTATAATTCAGACCCTGCATAGGATGAATCAATTTTCTGTCTTTACTCAGTTTTGAAAGACAAAAAAACTACTGTGAGTTGGATCCTCAGTTTAACAGTGCATGGACTGTGAGGAGCAACATGCAATGTCCAGGAGCAGCCACAAAAGCACTCAACATGATCCAACCAAGCAGCTGCCACAGTGAGATGATGGGAAAGTACGAAGATGATCATTACAGAAAATGTCTCTTCCTTGATTGGATATGTTGGTATCAGTACCGTACCAGTTCCAGATTTCAATATACAACACACAACTATGAGGAAATAAAACAGGGTACAAACAACAAACTAGAGCTGACAGGAGATCTAACTCAAAACCTGTAAATGTTTTTCTACTTATTTTAGTGGACTTAAGACCACATCCATAGAATCAATTCAAAATTCTTATTTAACCAGTAGTTGGGTACAACAAAGATATGACTGATTTTATTGAACACATAAATGTAAGAAGGAACCCTTCTCCCTCAGAATCCAACTTGTTTACCTGATCAGTGTTAAAAAAACAGGCTTTTCTCATGTTCTGTTTTATGTTCCCCAGCTATAAAGTCATGACTGATGCTTTTCTGCAAGAGTGGTGTTAGGTCTGGTATCTCAGCCAGCTCCAAATTTGGGTAATTACTTTCTGCCCCTGCAGTTTAAACAAGATACATCATTTGTCTTCATTACCTGTCCTAAAATTGCTGTTCCAATTTGCTGTGTTTTACTGCAATAGTTGCTGCATTTCACTGCAGAAGTGGCTGCTTTTAAGTGGTAGGTGAGCTCATTTTAGAAAGATAGATGGTTTATATAAAATATTTTGGGATCCTTTGAAGTGAGCAGTGCTCAGAACTATTTTTTACTTTTAAAGTCCTTGTGAGTATGCCAGGATAGTCACATTAAATATGCTATTTGGAAGGTTTTATTTTTAAAGATAACCATATGGTATATGTTCGTCACCCAAGCTATCTCATGGAACAATTTCATATGAGTGTTTGATGTTAATTTTATTTGGGGCTGTACTGAGATCATCATGCCAGGTTAATTAAAGCACTACAAAGAATTCTGCACAATAAACTGATGCTAAAACAGAAGGATGTGTCAGTGTTTTCAGTGAATAAAATAGCAATTCTAGAAGGTAATTATTGCCTGTTGGTAGCGAAAAGAAATTAAGAATATTGCAGAACTCTGTAGAGGAAAAAAAGAAAACTCCACCAATAAAACCCTGTCCAAGACTTATAAAAAAGACGAGCTGCATTGGTGAATTTATTCCTTGCTTGGCAACACTGAATATAATATTCAGAACATTGTCATATAACATGTCATAAGGAATGGTGTATGTGAGTGAATAGGAATGGGAGTATATTTCAGTCTGGGTGTACCATGCTTTAACTTATGAGTATTGCCATCCACAACTTGAAATGTAACATGTTTCTCCTCTGTGGATGTGACACAATTAACTCAAGTAATACACTTAGAAGATGAAACCTATCTTCACTTTAAATGTGCTTCTGCCTAAATTCCTGAATAAAAGACCTTTCCTCAGTCCTAGTTTTGTATTTCATTGTAGGCCATGAGTTTAATTAATCACCAGATTCATTCAGCTTTATACTTTTGTAATTCCATAAATTTGAATTCAGGCACAACCGCGGTAGCTGTAGGGGTGAAAAAACTGTCATGCTAGAAGATCATCAAAACTAAAAGAGAACAGGAAACATTGTTTTGTCCTCTCATAGTTTTCTTAAGGTGAAACATATTTTGTCCTGAATTAGAAAGAAATTCTATATCTTAAAATGTAAAAACAAAAAAAATACTCTGAAGAAGAAAAATCTTTTAATATCAAGGAAAATACTGAAATTTCATTTTGGCTATTTCAGCTGCTTTTAATGATGAAGAAACTGCATTTCACAGAAAGCAATTCTGAATCCGTATATTGGCATTTTTCATTTAGAAGATTAACCTGAATGTTTATACCTTCTACAACTATTGACGCCTATGTGCATGCTTCCACTCAGAATGATGGGCTTTGGCTCTGTTGCATTTGTTATAAATCAGAAGCAAAAAGTCCTGGAAAACTGAAAGCCTCCTTTCTAGGACATCAGAGCTAACTGAAAAGGGAGTGGAATTGACCTGCATTGTGATATTTCACGCTGCTCATAGAAGAAACCACATTCCTTACAGGATAATGTGGAACTAGGTGAATACTGTCTGCTGCTATAGGATACTGGAAAGGACAGTTCTTAGCCTTGAAATTACCATGAGAAGGGGAATTTGGACAGCAGTTGGCCCTGATAGCTTCTATTTCCTCTACACCATCTAAGAGTAATTTTGATTATTTGGACCATTGAGTTCACATCACACAGTGATCTACGTTATAAAGTATGTTAACTCGTATGCAGTACTTTTTAGGCTGTGCAGTCTTGTGTCTTTTATACTGTGCCAAAAGTTTCATGACACTGGCAGCTACACTGCCACCGCCTGTGGAGCCTTGCATCATCGAGGGGACCAGCACAGGGCTGCAGATATCAAAGCAAGGATTGAATGTTTCAGAATGGCAACTTGATTCTCCCTTTCCCCACAATATTCCAGAAATAACAATATCCAGAGTGAAAACATCTTTATCCTTAGGTTTGCAAAGAAGAAAGCACACCACTGTGTGTTTTTGCATCTGGATTTACAGGTTGCTCAAGATTTAACGGTTTAAACGGTAGTCAGTCTAATGTGATAATGTGAAGCCACACATACAGCAAAAAGGACATACTTTCTTTTTCTCTAAATGCTAGTTCCTTTATGACATGCTATGACACACTGAAAAAAACCCCAATTACAGCAAGGCAGAGGTATTTAGAAATATTCCTTTCCAAGACCCAATTCTTTTAATGTAGCTGGAAAGTATCTCTTGCTTTCCTTATCAGCTCAATATGATCTTGCTGAAACAGTGCCTGGTGCACAAACACTTGCAAAAAACCCAAAAGAGGTTTAGGAGACTGAGAATTTGATCTTACATTTTTATAGGTAGCAAAGATACTTTATATTAATGAAAGAGAAAATCAGATGATGCTTTTAGAAGATAATCCTGACATTTTCAATCATCTTTAATGTGTAAAATATACATTCTTGGCCTTAAAAGATTAGTATTTAACTGTCTTCTCAAGAAGGACAGTATTTTTCAATTACATTTACCATTTTCTTTACTGTTAAATAAAAGTCTAAATGCACAACACACACAAAGAAAACTGTGAATGATACTTCCTAGGAAGTTTTCTAACCTTGCACCATGGTATGTTCATATAAATACTTAGAGAAATTAACATCAAGTCATCACAGTCTCTCTTACAACACACTGACAACTCTCAGGTGAATTAACAGTGTCAGTCGTAGTCTGAATGGAGGTCTGGTTAAGAGTGTCTGTGGCAATTTAGATCTATGCATGCTGCTAGCCTCAGGCTTAACTATGGAACCATAGACTGTCAGATGGCATGTTTATTTTGGACCCATATTGGGCCACATCGTTATGTGTTCATTTGGCATCAGACTTGGCAGAGATTGTTTATAGAGGTCTACCACATTGTCCTGACTGGCTACTCTGGGCATTCTATGCACTACTGGTCAGAGTTGCCTGTTCAAACAAGCAATGTGCGATTGTAGCTAGGAGAGTGATCAGTGAAGCAGACACATATATGTTACTTAAACACTAGTCTTTATGTTACTAAGGTTATCTGCTTTAAAACAAAGCAATACATCAACATATTGCTCTCTACAACTACCTGAAAGGAGGTTGTGGAGAGGAGGATGCGGACCTCCCAAGTGACAGGTGACAGGACAAGAGGGAATGGCCTCAAGCTCTGCCAGGGGAGGATTAGGATGAACATTAGGAAAAAAATTTTCACAGACAGGGTCATTGGAACAGACTGCCCAGGGAGGTGGTTGATTCACATTCCCTGGAGGTGTTTGAGGCATGGGTGGACGAGGTGCTGAGGGGTATGGTTTAGTGTTTGATAGAAATGGTTGGACTTGATGATCTGATGGATCTTTTACAACCTGGTGATTCTATGACATCAAATTAAACCCATTTGCATTAATGGCATGGAAGCTAACAAGAGCAAATGCCGTACTCTGCACCTGGGAAGGAGTAGTACTGAGCATAAGTATAAACTGGGAGATAAGTGGCTGGAGAATACTCATGCATAAAGGGATCTAGAGGTACTTGGTTGGCAACAGGTTCAACACAAGTTGGCAGCATGACCTGGCAGTCGAGAAGGTATAGTGCATCCTGGGGTATGTTAAACACAGTATGACCAGCTGGTCAAAAGAGGTGAATGTCCTGCTGTATTCAGGTATGTTGATATGTGTTGGTGTGACCTCACCTGAAGTTTTGGGTCCCGCAGATAAGAAGGATGCTCAGGCACTTTAGTGCATCCAGAGGAGGGCAACAAATCTGCTGAAAGGACTGGAAGGAATGTCCTATGAAGTACAGCTAAGGATTCCAGGTTTATCTGGTTTGGAGAAAAAGAAGCTGAGAGGTGACCCTATTGCTCTCTACAGCTCCCTGAGGAGGGAATGTAGAGGAGATTCTGGTTTGATTTCCCTACTATCTAGCTAGCTTATTCTCTTCTGTTGAAAAGTAGATTAAAAATATGGTAGTTAGGCAACCAGGACTTTCAACTCTCAGTTCTGTGTTCACAGTCAAAACCAACAGAATAGCTAGGGGTTTCATTGCAGGGAAGACGATGAGAAGCAGCTTTGGGATATAAGTTGCCAGTTCTGCACTCATGCTTCCAGCAGTCCATAAGGATGTAGCATGAAGTACCAGATTTGGCAAACAAGCCACTACAGGAAGGTCTCATCCACTGATCTTTGCTTGCTTAATTCTGCCTGCGGAGTAAACAGGGGCAGGGAAGCTTGTCATGATGACTCCAGTACCAAATGCCAGGCAACTTGGTCAGCTACATCTCATATGATGATAGTATATTTTTAAAGCAGAGCATTTTATGTCCCTCAGGGATACTTCTAGTAATTATTAAATGTATATTATGGTGTTTAGTGTGGAGTACCTCACATGCCCTGTTGTCATAAATTGTACATGACTTTGAACAGCCAGACACATGCCCCTAAATCTGTGGGCTGTCAAAAAAAAATTTACAAAACATAATGTAACACAAATATTTGAATATGTATGCTATTCTTAATGTTCCCACTTGCTTGAGTGGTACGTATCCAGTCACCGTTTTGTTCATAGCTTCTCAGACATTAAAGGAGAACAAGGATCAAAAGACAGAATGAATCATACTTTTTTCTAACAGCTAAATGTTCTAAGCTATTAAAAAACATATATTATCTATTTTTTTTCATGATTGTTTTTCCATTTCCAAGATTACTTCAGCAAACTAAGTATAATAATTGAGAGCTAAATAGGTATTATAAACTTGCTTGGTCAGAGAAATGGGCACGAAGGAACACAATGACAGAACTTGTGGGTTATATCTTCTGTGTCTTGGGAACCAGTTGTCATTCCTGTCTGATACTTAACAAGGACAAAGATTTTTAACAGAGGCTCTGCTTACAATTATAGTCAAAAAAACCCCCTTTCCTTGAAAAAACATTATTGCCAGATGTCACTGCTCTTTGCTAATAAATCCTTACAACCACAACCTCAGTTCAACAACAGATTTCTCTGATCTCGGCAATTCAGATTTTCTCCAGCTCCATGCTTCTTAGTTGCATTTTGTTGTAGCCACATATGTGACTTTTATTAATGTAGATCACAACATCGGTAGCTAATGGTTCACATTTGGGACTGAAGAATAAAGCTACTAGAAATCACCATTAACTTATTTGATAACTGCTTATTTTAGAATGAAGTCATAAAATATGAGGACAAATTCCAGCTATAAACCAATAGCAGAAAATGACTTTTGATTCTGACAAAATAGAAAACAAGGTCTATTTCTTTAATAAAAGCTATACTTCCATTTCAGTTGGTGGGTATTGGAGCAGTAAAATTTCATCTTATAAATGAGATATTGTCTTGACTATGAGGTTTTGCCATCTCCTTACCTTTTTCAAACGTCTTATATACACACCTCAGCAGAGGTTCCAAGTTTCCTCTCAGCATCAGCAAGGATGCCAAATCTTTTTGTTAGCCTGCAATTAGGTGGGTTTTTCCCCCTCCCTTTCAAAAACTCTAGCTCAAATAAGCTAATTTAGGTAACATTAATTAACTGATTTCAGGTACAAAACACTCAGGAAGGTCTGACATGATTCTATATTTCATTACAAAACATTGACACTTTTTACCTCAAAGCAGTTAGGCAGTCATTTTTTAGAGAGTTTAGCTAATTTTATCTTGGAGGCAAACATGAGCCAGCAGTGTGCCCAGGTGGCCAAGAAGGCCAATGGCATATTGGCTTGTACCAGAAATGTTGTGACCAGCAGGTCCAGGGAGGTGATTCTCCCTCTGTAGTCAGAACTGGTGAGACTGCTACTTGAATCTTGTGTTCAGTTCTGGGCCCCTCACCACAGAAAGATGTTGAGGCTCTGGAGCGAGTCCAGAGAAGAGCACCAAGGCTGGTGAAGGAGCTGGAGAACAGGCCCTATGAGGAGCGGCTGAGAGAGCTGGGGTTGTTTAGCCTGGAGAAGAGGAGGCTGAGCAGAGACTTCATTGCTCTCTACAACTACATCAAAGTAGGTTGCAGAGAGGAGGGAACTGGCCTCTTCTCCCAAGTGACAGGGGACAGGACAAGAGGGAATGGCCTCAAGCTCCTCCAGGGGAGATTTAGGCTAGACATTAGGAGGAAGTTTTTCACAGAAAGGGTCATTGGGCATTGGAACGGGCTGCCCAGGGAAGTGGTTGATTCACCTTCCCTGGAGGCGTTTAAGGCACGGGTGGAAGAGGTGCTGAGGGGCATGGTTTAGTGTTTGATAGGAATGGTTGGACTCAATGATGTGGTGGGTCTCTTCCAACCTGGTTATTCTATGATTCTATGAAACAACAAAATGTAAATTAAAAAATGTTTTAAATAAATTGTATTCACTTAGGAAATGAAATAAATAATTTTAACTCCAAATTAATGTTTTTTCCCAGCTTGATTGTTATTGAAAATATTTCAAATGTTTATACTTGTGCTTGTGTGAATCATCAAATTTTCCTCATATATATGTATATATTAATTGACAAGAGGCTGTGCTGTTGCCAAGACTGTCTAAGAATGTAAATGAAGCTGTATTTGTGGGGAACTATAATAATCTTTATTAGCCCAACTGATACAGCTGGTAGGAAATAAACGAGCTCACAGGCTTACAAACTCTGCTCCAGATCTGTAACAGACGCAGCAACCTCAGGCTAAATATTCACAGCAGACAACTGCTCTGAGTTTCACATGATTACGCTAAACACTCAGACAATTTGAGAAAAAAATTGATGGGCATGAGAAAAGCAGAAGGGTGTGTTAGCAAAAAGGGAGATGATAGGGTTGCTTACCCATGGCACAAGCAGAAATTGAGAAAGGGGGTAATTATCAGCTTGAACTGAGAGATACCAGTGCCAGTTTTTACTTCAGTTAGATAACAAGGGTATTAGGTATCCTAAAGGAACCTACAGCTTCATGATAGCTAAAACAATGGAAGACACTGCTAAAAGCATCAACCAGCACAGAAAAGACTAGCATGAAGTAGAGGAATAGGCTGATACATATTCTTTAGGGACAAGTGTCTGGTAATCATTCTTTGATTTCCTTTGTCTTGAGGCCCAAACCCCAGCTCCTCAATCCTGCCAAGCACTATCTGTGAGTGGTACACTGAACTGGATGGGTTTTCATAACATGAGGACATCAATGGGAGCATTGGATTATATACATCTGTTCACCAGACTTTGATAGCAGTCCAGTTCATTGGTTCCATTTGTAACATTTTCCCTTCTATCCTCAAACAGTCCCACCACAGTACTGTGGACACAACACACGTGGTGATACATGTAGGAAAAATAATTTTGATAAAGAAATATTTAATTTTAAATTTCTTAGCACTTAGATAGATTTCACTTGTAAAGTGATTATGCTAAATGAAAATAAAAATTCCTTATTTTTCACTGGAAGGACTCATATTTCAGCATTAAAATATAGAGATTATTTTCATTCTCCTTTGAAGGGCAAGGCGTAAACATGTTTGATAGATTCATTATTTACAATGCTGCATCAAGCAGCAGATGTATTTTCTCTGGACAATGTAGTCACCAGTAATTCACTCACTCTCAGTTGTGCAAAAAACGTTAGGTAGAGAATTAAATGAGAATAATGCTTTCCCACGTAATACAGAAAGGAAGAACACTGTAGGTATAATTTTAACTTCTAACTGTACCACTGTGGCTACAACACACATGGAGACACATGTAGCAAAAATAATTATGATAAAGAAATATTTAATTTCAAATTTATTAGAAAGATTTCACTAGTAAATTGATTATGCTAAATTAAAAAAAAAGCCTTCTTTTTCACTGGAACACTCAGATATTTCAGCATTAAGATACAGAGATGACTTCCTCTCATTTTTTTTCAACTCAGTATCAGTTGTACAAAAACATTAGGTAGAGAATGAAACGAGAATAATGCTTCTCCACACAATGCAGAAAGGAAGAACACTGTAGGCATAATTTTGAACTTCTACCCTGAGGAATTTCTTCCTTCTTTCAGCAGACCTAAAATTAAATATTTAGTACAAATTATTATGAAGTTGAAATCTGATAAGGAGATGTGTCATGCTACAGAATATACCTTTTTTTGTGTCTGGGCACAGAAGGAATAATGCATACTTGATGGATTGTTTGCAGCAATGGCTGGGCAGACTGCATGAGTCTGTACGGATATCTGTAGAAAAGGAGATGAAGTAGAGACACAGAATGAAGAGCTGAATCAGTTCCCTGTTTTGTTAAAGACTTCATATGTGAGTTCAATTAGGACTCCTTCATAAACACCGCATCAGCATCAGAAACCATTAGATACTATTCTGCTAGTTTAGGGGGTAATCCCACAAAGTTTCCCTACATAATTACAGTTTTTCACTAAATAATGGGAATGTAGTGATGCCAGGATGCTGGGCAAAGATCCTAAAAATATCCACAACCATACTTTCTACTTCATAAGGCTAACACAGTGAAGTACAGCAAAGAATGCTATAAAGACCACAGGAAAATGAACATTAAGCAGACTCTATTATTCTTGCTGCTCCTCTTAGGATTCCATAGAGTAGCAAGTGTAGGAGTGTCCAAGCAGGAGGAAAATACAGGTGACTTCACAGTCATCTCCTTGTGAAATGGGTATCAGGCAATACAGACATGCATGTACTGACCTATATAAATATATGTGTGTGTCTGTGTCTATATGAGGAAGGGATTCAGTTATTTGGTGAATATGATCTCCAAACCACATTACATTAATATAAATACAATGAAGATTACATTCATGATTCAGAAAAAAATGTTCTAACTATAAACCTAAGCCCCTTCCCTGTTCTAAGCATATTGTTATCTTGAAGCAGAGGGGAAGTGCTGTTTTCAGCATATATAGTTTAGTCCTAAATTAGAATTTTAAAAAGACCAAACTGTTTTACATTTTCCTCATTTTTTTACAGCTTACTTTAACATAATTATTTCCCATATGTGTCTTTTTCCCTTGAAAAGATGAGTTTTGCCCAGCAGTCACGCATGCGTTTAAAAATATAGTAGTAAAACATAAAAGATGGATTTTTTGTCCCAAACCCTCTGCTTTTGCTATCTAGTGATTTTCATTTTCTGCATCTTGTTTTTCTTATTCATCCCTTTAATCCACATGCTCATCTGTAATGTTCTGACTCTTTCATTTTTATTTTCTAGACTCAGATTTTCATCAGCAAAAAAGACATGGTTTATGTCTTGGTTTAATTTACCATTTCAGTAATTTTTTTCTAACAGTGTTCATACTGTAGTTAGTGTGTACGGACGATAACAATTGCGTTGATTACTTTACTGACAAGTAATATAAAAAAGGAAGGAAACTAACCTCAATGCTTTCTCAAGGAATGAGAAATCTTTCTCTATTATAAATATAAAGGGAAAGGTGGAATGAAATAAGCTGCCGCAATAAAGAGGAAAATTAATCCCAAGCTTTTACAGATGGCTGCAGCTGTATTACTTTGCATGCATGTCAGCTGTAGGAGAATGTTTATAAAAGGAGATTCAGTTCTACAGTAACAAATCACAAAGCTTTCCAAATGTACCCAATTGAGTGGTGGAACAAAACACTGAAGGTAGAGGAGTTGCATACTCAGTATATTTAGTACCTTATGTTTTGAGTCTTTTAATACTTGCCCTAAAACAAAACTGAAGGGGAGATACTTGCTCTCTACTGTGTTACTATTACAAACATGTTAAGACTAACATGCTAAAATGAATACCAAGTTAAGATAAAGTGATTTACTTCCATTTTTATTTGTAGCTGTAGATATAAGACTATCATATGATCTTTTGATTAGAAGAAACTCTCACACTGAAATTAATAGACTTTGATAGATACATACATTGCAATAAATATTTATTTCCATTTGTAGGGAATGCAGATTGCAGTATTAGATTGAGCACAAGTTTTAAAACAGAAGTTCAGTCTTTATTAAAACAAAAGTCACCATTATAGCATTCCCTTCCAGAAAAAAAGCCCACTGGTGGAAACCCATGCTGTTCTGTGATGGGTAAAGACAGAACTAAGTGAGACCTCAGGGCATTACCATGCTTTAAGATATGTAGTACAAGTATAGTAAAAAATCGTCTGTGAGCTGTAGTGACAATTTATCTGCAGTAGTATAATAGTTCAATATTTGTCACAATATATTATTGTGTACTTTTAATAGCATAGAATAGCCTGATTTTCTTTACCAACAAAGAAGTTTACAAGTGTTCTAGTGGAAAATAAATAAAAACATTTTCCTTATATCAGCAAAGTAAATGTTATTATTTTTCATGTCAATCTTTTACTTATTCAGATTAATATTCAAGATTCTAAATGCAGAAGAATACTCAAAATTACTGACAAAAATTGCTGACAGAACTTGCCAGAGCATTTTGAGTGGTTTACTTTACAAAAGAAGCAGGAAGACACAGAAAAGTGTAACTAACATTTTCCTAAATATATGGTGACAATTTTAGAAACCTCTAGATGACATAGGTTTTGAAGTTCACTTTTCTAAGACTATAACAACTTCCAAGAGGCACTTTATTGAGCCTAGGTTTCAAGTGTCGCAGTTGTACTGTGAGATATCCATTCTCAGTGGAACTGAGAATCTCTGAAATTCTCTGATTACCAAGTCTAGGGAGGTACTGGGTGATCTAGGTGAACCCCTGCCAAGTTTCCATCAAAGCAAAACAGACTGCAGGAGGGTTACTGACCACACAGGTCTCATCCTTAAATTACTGCCATGAAGAAGACATGTTGTAGCAGAATAAGCAGGAAATGGAGCTGATATTTCACTTGCCACATATACCTCAAGCCTGTGAGTATTTTAACACCCACACACAGATCTATTGCTCTCACACTGGACCCAGCACTTCCATGTTGGTCTCAATGAATGCTTGAAGCTCCCTTGGCAAAGAGAAAGCTAAACAGGGTAAGCACAGCTTCATATTGATAGGACCAGCTCCTTGCAGTGTTTTACTACTAGTTGATCACTTTGTTATGCTTTAGAGCATTTTTAACACGCATCTTAACATTTTCCAACTCTCTTGGAGTTCTTTTGACATGCATGTACAGACGCATACACATATACAAACATATGAGTCAATATTTATCTATAAACTCATGGAGAAATTACCAAGAATGAATGGGCCATATTGATAAATTATGAAGATCTTCATGAGCATGTATGTTATTTAACTTTTTTTTAAGATGATTAAATGCCCAATATAAAAACATAACAAGAAATTTTCTTTTTTTAATTGTTTCCTGTTCAATCTACAAAGAGGTCTATACATTTTGCTCAAGAGTTTATCACTGAGATCAGAAAACTGAGCATTTCTGGATTATTTCATAAACCTTTTAGTTAGCTTCTCAGGAATCACAGAATCACAGAATCACAGAACAACCCTGTTGGAAGGGACCCATCGGATCTTCTAGTCCAACCATTCCTATCTAACACTAAACCAAGTCCCTCAATACCTTGTCACTGGCCTCCAGCTGGACTTAACACCATTTACCACCACTCTCTGGGCCCGGTCATCCAGCCAGTTTCCTACCCAGGAGAGTGTGCGTCTGTCCATGCCAGAGGTTGACAGTTTCCGTAGCAGAATGCTGTGAGAAACTGTGTCAAAGGCTTTACTGAAGTCCAGAAAGACCACATCCACAGCCTTTCCTTCATCCAGCATACCGGCATCAGTTTCTCAGACCTGTCAGGACTCTCCATCATGTGTCAAGGGGGACAACGTGATGAACATCACAACCAGGTAAATTTCAAAATATATATGAGAGACTTCAAGAGGAGAGTTTATCAATCTGTTAGATTTTTTTTTCTAACAGTATCACGAAAGTGGAAAATATCACCACTCAGACTGCTAGCTAGAGTCTTCCAGACTGACGGTGATGCAATGGTACAATGCCCAGCCTGTCAGAACTGTAGCAATGACACAAAGGTAACTGATAACCGCCCAGTTTGCTACATATGCAATAGGTTACATAACATACACGTAAGAGAAATTGATAATAACCCAGCCTGTCACAGTCCATCAACTGCATCACAAAGGCAATAAATTTAGTCTGGTTGAAGTAGAGATTCCCCTTTTAATCCTCCTAAACAGTTATAACAAACTGCACACACTTGCACAAACAAGTTGATTTTATTAATAATAACAGCTCATGACTTAATAATGTTCATTAATAACTGCAGAGAAGGTAACGTTTGCAAAAGTACATTGAACAACCCTATTTATGGCACTACACCCAAATGCGTACAGTCACACAATGAGCAATGGCATTTATGTAGCAACAACCATCAGAGGTGGGTAAAGATAACATGTAGGTAGGGTTAGAGTACAGAGAGAGATGCTCACAAGTAGTTGTATATTTAGAATGCATATTCAAAGTCCTTATCCCAATTGAATTTGGGTGGTGAGGAGAGGAAGAGGGTGGGATCCAACCTGCTGACTGATCCCAAAAGTTTGTATCACATCTTCACCTCCACTCTTGCACTGATGAAGTCCCCAGTGGGGAGGGGAGGAGATGGAGTTGAACCTGTTGGCTAATCTCTAAAGTTTTGGTGGCATTTTTCTTTCCTTCGTACTTGCCCACTCTCCAAAACTTCTCTTTTGTTTACACTATTTATTGTAAGCTTACACACAGGGGCAGAGAAGCTTGAGTGAATGTGCTCACTATATTAATCACTGATTGGTGGAGAAATAATTCTTTTTGCATGTCAAAACTGAATTGTGCAAGCCCAATAGGTGTGGCCATGGGAGTGGTTTGCCTCAGAGGTATGGAAGAGGTAGGTAGCCTTAGGTGTGGCGGTGTATTTTATTATTATAATGGTATCACAATGATAAGCACAGGTCATCTCTAGGTTAAATTGTCATGACAGCTCTTGTCCTTGCCAGTGCCTTACTCTCGTAGCAAGAGTTGACTGTTCCTGTTTCTAGTCACCTCATCAACCACTACAGATGCTGATACGACCTTGATGCACTTCTTCCTGTTGAAGGCCTTGTACTCAGCCCATGGCAAGGGGAGGGGGAGGAAGGAGAAGAGAGATGGAAGCACACAGTCCCATTTCAACCCACATTCAGCCTCATTCCCATACTTCTTTTTTATTCCAGCGTTCAGTCTTATTTCCCACACTGTTTTCATAGCAGTTTACCAGTAGGATTCTGCCATTATTACTGGTTAAATAAAGGAGGAATAGGGAGAGGAGCATTTAAACAAAAGCAGGAAAGCAGGAGAGGAAAAATGGGCAATATAATTCTGACAGAAGAGTGAGCCCAAAACCTGCAGTACCAGATACATCAGTTTCTAAAGCTAAATGACATCTGCCAGGTCTTTTGCAGGACAATTGGTTTTCCTACCTGATCACATTCTTAGCAGCACCAGAAATAAACACAATTTCTCCTGAAGTACTTAAAAACCAGACTAATAAGATTCAATTTATGTCCTTGGAGGCTGGACTAGTGACTTCCTGCTGTCCCTAGCAACCTGAATTTTGCAATGATCTTATGACTCTATAGTTATTATAAATTTCACCGTATTGCATCACAACACACCCTCCCTTTCTAAGGTACAGTTTACTGGTTTGGGTTGTTGCAGTTTGTATTTTGTTTGTTAAGGGAAACACTGATTCTGAACAGACATGAGGACAGAATAGTTGTACTGACATTTGTTACTAATCTGGAAGGGAATCAGCAAGAAGAGAAAGCAGATAAGAATAAAGAAGGGAGGTTTGCTACTGCTGCTTATTGTTTCCTCCTGTTCAGTAGAACTGCAGTTCAAAACACTGCACTGTCAATGCAGGACATGTGTTGATTTTAATAATTAAGCACTGTTGGGTGGCTGACAGTATTAGCCAAGGGTCAACAGACATTTTCATTAAAATTGCCATTTTCCGAGACTTCATAGCTGTCATTTTGCTTCATGCTGGGCTAGGACTTAGTGTGTAGGTTATCAACTTCATGGCATTTTTTGCCTCGCTGTAAAAATCTATTTTTAAGTTTCCAAACTACAGCGACTTAAGATTGTATCAACCTGCTTCCATTAGGACTGTATGAGCTGCGGGGACTGAAAAGAGTGGGAGGTTTGAAACCTTATATCTTCTTGCTCTGTAAGAAACACTGAAGCCTTGGGCCTGAGGTCAAAGTAGCAAAGAACGGTATAAATCAGTGGCACACTATGGCACTTGTAGAGGTAGGGTTTTTCAAGCCCTGTAAGAGCGACCTGAGATGTGGGTAACTTCTTTGAAAATAATTCTAATATGTAAGAGACACAATTGTCAGAAGGAGAAATAACCTCCGCAGTTCATCAAGTAGATGGAGAACGTGTAAGTGATGAGCTGATACATGGCATGAAAAAGCTGCAAAACCTTCATTGCTGCCCCCTTAATCCCTTTCCTTCTTTCTTGCCACACTGGGGAAGGTGTTATTTACTGAGCTCCATTTCACTGTCAGCTAATAGATGTGTTATAAACATCAATGTTATAAAGAAGTATATGCTAAAAATTTCTCAGTTAGACCTGCCTTCCTACTAATTCCAAATCTGACACAATTTTTCCTCAGGAAGAATGCTAAATATATTTGTCTTCAGTACTGACAGAAAAAGGTTGCAGTCCTTACAACTACAGATAGTTGTCCTCGCACCATATAGTAGTTGTACCGTGAAGACCCAGACGAGCTTGTCTATTTGGGCTTCAGCTACTGGTTTTGCTTTGTGATATTTAGAAAATCTGCAGCAGCTTGCTTTTTGCATTTTTGCTTTTCTCTCCCAGCTATGCTTTTTTTTTTTTTGGTGAACATAACATTTCTAGAACACTAGAAAGAACTCCTATGTAGGCTCAGCTCCTGAGACCAGTAAATAAATGGCTCTCTTAGGAATAAATAACATGGGTGCAACACAATGCTCAAGGTGTGGGTAGAACTTCTCT
Source organism: Coccyzus lansbergi (assembly GCA_033558105.1). Taxonomy (NCBI): domain Eukaryota; kingdom Metazoa; phylum Chordata; class Aves; order Cuculiformes; family Coccyzidae; genus Coccyzus; species Coccyzus lansbergi. The sequence goes on from JAUMJK010000128.1 coordinate 1,366,897, forward strand.
GGTCTGACCCAGGACAGATGGCACTTGAAGTGGAGGACTGGTTCAAAGAAACAAAGATTTATGCTTCCTTTGTCTCTATTCTGGTTTATTCAGATCTTACCAACCAGAAGTACCAAACAGTACTTCAGTAGAAGATATTTACAATTACTGCTTCAAAGAAACTTACTGTTCTGTTTGATATTAATTTTACAACGCAGTAGAAACGGTACAGAATAAAGAAGAAACATTCCTCATTTCTCTTTCTATCAGAATCCAATGAAAAATTTTTGAAATGGACACTACTATTCCATAATTATCCTGTTTATTAACAATATTTATAATATGATTAAAATTATAGTATACTATGGGCTAACTTGAGGAACTTTGATTCCTTGGCAACTGAGGATCTCAGTTCCTGAATTATATTATGTTGATGCATATTATTCCCAGAGTAAAATGTATTCTTATGTTTACTTCAGGAATTCCAGTTACTTGAAAAACCATTCTCACTCATTTCCAAAAAAGAATGTACTCTTGGGTGTAGCCTAAATTCTGAGAAAAATTGAAAATATTTTGAGTGCCTATCAATTCCTTAAGCAATAGCACCTTGATCAAAGACCTGGTAATCACAAGGGAAATAAATTAACTTTGAATGCGTGGCTCAAAGATATAACTACTGGAGCAATTTTATTGTTTTTTGAGTTTTGACTATTTTAAAATGTAAGAGTTTAAGAAACATGAATCTCCATGGTACAAAAGAAAGATTTTTTTTATGTAGTACTTTACTGTAGCTTATTTTCTTCAAGTTCAGTCCTATACAGGTATCACCAAGAGAGGGGACAGCAAAATTAAGTTAAATTAAATTTTTACAGAGATATTTCTTTATTGTATATGAACTTGTAAATAGCCTCCCAATATCTCTCACTGTTTCCTGAGCTTCAGATCTAAGCAAAATGTCACAAAAACAGTAAATACATGTACATTTATATATATATATAACAAGAAAAACAATTTCAAGAGGGTCAAAATCACAAAAGTAAAACTTTCATTTTTTAAATTTGGAGTGACACAAATTATTAGAACTGAATTTTCATAGAATCATAGAATAACCAGGTTGGAAGAGACCCACCAGATCATCGAGTCCAACCATTCCTATCAAACACTAAACCATGCTCCTCAGCACCTCTTCCACCCGTGCCTTAAACACCTCCAGGGAAGGTGAATCAACCACCTCCCTGGGTAGCCTGTTCCAAAGCCCAATGACCCTTTCTGTGAAAATTATTTTTCCTAATATCTAGCCTAAATCTCCCCTGGCAGAGCTTGAGGCCATTTCCTCTTGTCCTGTCCCCTGTCACTTGGGAGAAGAGGCCAGCTCCCTCCTCTCTACAACCTCCCTTCAGGTAGTTGTAGAGAGCAATGAGGTCTCCCCTCAGCCTCCTCTTCTCCAGGCTAAACAACCCCAGCTCTCTCAGCCATTCCTCATAGGGCCTGTTCTCCAGCTCCTTCACCAGCTTTGTTGCTCTTCTCTGGACTTGCTCCAGAGCCTCAACACCCTTCTTGTGGTGAGGGGCCCAGAACTGAACACAGGATTCAAGGAGTGGTCTCACCAGTTCTGACTGCAGAGGGAGAATCACCTCCCTGGACCTGCTGGTCACAACGTTTCTGATAGAAGCCAGGATGCCATTTGCCTTCTTGGCCACCTGGGCACACTGCTAGCTCATATTTAATGTTTCATGATTTTTGCTCATATGTCTTAGTATTTCTTTGTGATATTAAAATAAAAATACAGAACAGTCTTTATATTTTTCATTTTATGAAAATTGTTTTGTTTTACCTTGAATAGATCCGAAATAAGCAAATATATAAACACATGCTACAGTTTTCAAGTACACACTTAGCTTGTAGTTTGATGTTTTACTCTGTTGCAGTCTTCTCTACAGAGTCTTTGAAACTGCTCTGAAAAATCTTGAACATCCCTCCACACAGTTATTACAACCATGGAGGAGCTGTGGAATGCAGTCCATAATTATATTACCTGTTCTACGATTATAAATGTGGCGATAAAGTTACTCAAAGCTGAAGTCAGTACTCCAGTTGAGTCACAGCAGTGTTACATGTATTTGGAAAGTTTTTACAGAAATCTACTCATTGAATATTTCAGAATTGTTAGGAAAAAAAAATTCTATTAAGAAAAATAATTACATCCAGAATTTTCTCTGTAATTACCCCAACAACATGAAAATATGCATAAGTTTATCAAGGGTTTGGTAAAGTGACAGGAAAATGGTAGATATCAGTTATGCTTTAATGCAAATGTTTGAAATGTATTTTAGCATGCAGTGCTTTAAGTCAAGGATTTCCTGATAAGAAGCACTGGCCTGCAAGAACAGTTCTGAATTCATTCAAACCTCCAGGCAGACTGAACAGAAGTCAGGATAAACCAGGACACCAGCATAACTCGCACTGCTCTGTCTGAAATATTTTGTGTCACCTTGGTTCTACAGCTTCATAGATAAAAACTTTCTTGTTCAAGCAGGAGTTTTGATGTTTGAAAAATAACAAAAAATCACAGCCCCCTAAATGAAACAGTACTCATCTTGAATATGAAAGAAAATTAAGAGGTTTTAAAATGTTAATTACAAATTCAAAACACAACATTCAAGCAAGTATATCAAGTAATATTCCTTCTTTATTTTTTCATCTATAAATAGTTCTACATTTTTCAACTACTTGTTCAATTATGTTTAAGAAATGGTAGTCATTTCAGACAAATTTTGAAGCTATGTCTTTCATTTATGTGCTTCATTACAACAGGTTCCAATTGTCTTGATGAGCCTGAAACCATCTTTATCTGTAATTCTCTTCTGCAACATAGTCATCCCCTAAGGCTTTAGCTGCCAATGTGAGAGGTCAGTCCTGACGCGTAGCAGCTGCATGACCTTGGATCAGGCTGCTGAGAACAGACTGTGAGCGTGTTCTTTCCGGTCTCCTCCAGCACTATGGGAGCTGCATGACAGTTCAGGACCTGCACCTTGCTGTGGGAAAGTGCTTCAGTGCCTGGTCTTGCACTAACTTCATCTTAACCTGGACACTGTCTTGACCTCCTGATTAAACTTTTTTCCTGAACTGCTGCTGTTGCCTGGTGATCCTGTCTGGCTGCTTAACCCTGGTTTTCTTCACTGGATCTTCCATGCTTGCATGCAGTAGGACTGCACCTGTTCCAGCGATGACCCTTCCTGACCATCTGTGGCTCTAGGCACCACTGCTCCTGCAGGACCAGCTCACAGTTTTGATGCCCTGGCAATAATGAGCCACAGTGGAATGTGTCAACAATTTTTGTGCATAAGTATAAAAATAAAATATGTGAATGTCACAATGGACATTTTCCTGCAAACTTTTGACTTAAAGCAGTCAACATTTGCCAGTTACTTACCATACTCAGCTGTTTACTTCTGTTGCATTGGAGGAATTGTGAAACACGCTTACATGATTGACGTTTTCAAAAATCCAAGCTGTGATACTGGTAATAGAGAGCTTCGCAGAGAACTGTAAATAGTTTAGCAATCATGCATGTTAAACATGTCCTTAAAAAACAAATTACAAATGATAATGGGACTACAGAGGTAGAAAGCACACATGAGATTTGTTTAGTGATTGTTTTGTTCTCTCTTAAATTCAAGTTAGTAAAAAAGGGTAGCAACAGGTTCATGAAGGAAATCAGTACTTTTTAAGGACATTTAAATACTAATTGCAAAGATTGTTGGATTCAGGCTGTATTGTATCTTTCATTTAATTAGAAGAACAGCTAACAACATCAATTTTAGGGGAACAACATCCTTCAACTAGGAACATCCATTTTAGAGGAAGCTTATCATTTTATATATCCAGGCATTTGGGACCCAAGACACTTGCAATCAACTTCAGCATACTGGTATTACTTACATGCCACAAATGATAAGAAAAAATCCATTTCCTTTTTTGATTTGTTTATCTCTTGTAGTTTCTGGCAGCCTTTCTTCTTCCATATTGTTTGAACTTAGAGCTTAATTTTGATCATGCATCTACATGACAACGAAAGAATTTAAGTTCCTTGGTTGTTGTGGGTTAACAGCTGCCTGCCTTTCTCCTCAGTGGTCTGGATCTCAACTTTAAGAAAATGACCCATTTTTCACTTTGTTGTTGCTAATGTTCCCATTATCTATAACTATGTACGAATCAGCTTAGGAGTTGAGGTGTATTATTGTCAGTAGAGTTACATCAACAATATTTTCTGGATGTTATGGATGGATGCAAATTGGAATTTCAAACCTATCATACATTCCAATATTTCTACCTTTTTTTTTTTTTTGTTCTGGACTGAAATAAAAGTCAAAATACATTCAGGCTTTTGTAGAATGGAATTATTTTAAATCCTTGCTTTTAATTGTTAAAAACTTATCTTCTCATTAAGAAAAAAGTGACAAAAATTTCCCACAGGAGCTAAAGTGCATCAAAAGTTTGATCCTTCTTTTTCAAATACCTAAACTTAGTTTATTTTATGTGACCACTGTAATACAAACACAATGTGTACTAGGCAATTGAATAAAATAAATTAACTAACAAAAATGAAGTCAAAACAAATCACTGTGTATACAATCCTTTGCCTAAGGACAAAATGGTAGAGAAGATGGATAAGACATGAGTGAAATTAGTCAGTGCTTAATGCACTTCTGTAATCTGCTCTCACATGATAACAGTGGGGGCACTGTAAGAGCCTATAAAGTGAAGAATTCCTTTACTTTGTATTGTTGCACCAAATTGAAACACTGTTTGTTTTTCATTTGTTTTTAAGATTTCCCTGTGGCTATGTCTGCACCAACTAAGTTGATGCAGAAAGAAGAGATCAATAGATCAAAGCAGTTGGTACTCAGGAGTTTAAATTCACATTGCATGAGTTTTACTATGGACTGAATTTTATCAGATTGCACACACGCTTCCCACTGCAAGCTGTCTAAAGAATCAGATTGCTGCAAATACCCATGAGGTGCTGCAGGTGCTGCACCTGTGCTCACCTGAAACAGAGGTCTGATCTCTGGAAGGAATGATGAACTTCAAAACTCCATCAAAACGTGAGTTTAAACACAGTGTATGTCAGATACAACTGCCTGGAGGCTGATAGATGTAGTTCATGTGCCTACTGTCTCATTTGTAAGAATGCATCACAAGCCTAAGACTTATGTAGTGCAGTAATTTGAGTAGGGGAGGTCTGCAGTAGATCATGGGTGGCACCTCTTAACAAAATGAACACAGTTAGATACCACAGTAGCCCTCTTAGCAGCTCTCCAATTACATGTAAACCACTAAGCATCAGGAAATCATAATGTTTCAGATGGCATCTGTCACAAAGTAGTTCTGCTTGATTTCTTAATGGGAAATTAAAGAGCTCAGAAATTAACACTTTCAAAAGACTGCATTTTAGAAAAACTCATAAGCATGAATTCTAAAATGATGGTCTTTAGATTAGCTATTACTGTTTTTGAAAGAGACCTTTGAGGCCAGTGGCATTAAGACCAACAGGATGGTAGAGGAACAACAGATGTTTATCTTAGGTAAGATATCAAAATTTTAGGTGGCTGAAGTGTACTATGATTAATGTAATTTGCTAGAAAACACCCAAAACTGAAATCCAGAAGTTTACTCAGCTATTATGTAAACTTGCAGGAGTTAAATAGGTTCTGCTTTTTAACCAGAAGGCTTGTCATACTTGTATTTACTCTGCTAACTAAAGTATGGCCAGTGGTCAAACTTGACCCCAGTACCACTCATCGTCTGTACTACAACCCAAGCTCCATGCTGCAGGTTTCAATGCTGGCTGTGCCAATTAGAACCTCCCAGACAATGCCTGAACAGAGTATATGCTTGGATATGATATCTAACAGATGCTACTCCCAAAAGGCAGTAAGTAGAAGACTGGCCTAGGTTTGGATACCTCCACCTTTCACTGACTTCCAACACTATCCCATTATGGTTTGCCATCCTTAAACTTCTCTATGTTTCTGTGTATAGAAAATATTCAGAGAGCAGCATGACAGCAGGACATGCAATAAATGTTCACAGTTTAAAACATCACTTGAGCAAGCTGTAACTCAGGCCTCAAATTATTTTAGATGTTTTGAATTAAAAAAAAAATCCTCCACATGAAATAATAACTATGCAAGACAGCATTGCTTAGGTCCCAGAGCTAATTCATATGCAGGATGAATGCAAGCAGTCTTTGCTACTTGGCCTAAGAGCTAAAGAATGTCCTTACATTTGTGTTTTGTACCAAGAGACACACATTTTGTGTGTGTGTCTATATGCAGCTTCTGTACATCACCAAAACTGCCTGCCTCGGCTAGAGGCAATGCTCTTCCCTCTGCCTGTCTGAGAGCTGAAACATAGGGGAAGCGCTTGCATATACTGGACCTGGAAGAGCAACTGGTAAATGTGCTCTCAATGAAACCACCAGCATCAGACCACTAACAAAATGCAGCTTAGCTTTAGGAAGGACATTTGGCTGGGAAAGTAGATTTCTGAATTCCATGTGTTACAGGAACTATGTACTAGCTAAATTTGACAACAAATAAGGCAAAAGAGAAAAAGTCCTATTCGATTCTTTGCAAAAATAGTCAGAAAAGGAAAATCCAGACCCTGACCCAGAGTGGACAGAGTTGCTGTTGCCATGAGTCATGTAGCTCACCTTAGAGTTAGGGACTGGATTTCATTTTTATCCCTATGGGTCCTGATAACTAAGAAGCTCTCCCACTGGAAAGAAAAAGATTTCTGGGCAGAGATCCACTTTACCACATGTAGATACCTATAATCAGTCCACAATAGATTAGATGAGTTGCATCCCACAAATCACTTGCTTAGAGATGGACACTAGATCACAGAATCGTAGAATCATAGAATCACTAGGTTGGAAAAGACCTCCTGGATTATCAAGTACAAGCAGTCAAATCTGCTACAAAACCATGTCCCTAAGCACCTCGTCTATTCATCTTTTATGTAGCCCCAGCGATGGTGATTCAACCATCTACCTGGGTAACCTGTTCCAGTGCCCAATGATCCTTTCTGTGAAAAATTTTTTCCTAATGTCCAGACTAAACTTCCCCTGGCAGAGCTTGAGGCCACTTCCCCTTGTCCTATCCCCTGTCACTTGGGAGAAGAGGTCAGTTCCCTCCTCTCCACAACCTCCTTTCAGGTAGTCGTAGAGAGCAATGATGTCTCCCCTCAGTCTCCTCTTCTCCAGGTTAAACAACATCAGCTCTCTCAGCCATTCCTCATAGGGCCTGCTCTCCAGCTACTTCACCAGCTTTTTTGCTCTTCTCTGAACTCACTCCAGAGCCTCAACATCATTCTTGTGGTGAGGGACCCAGAACTGGACACAGGATTCAAGCAGCGGTCTCACCAGTGCTGAGTACAGAGGGAGAATCACCTCCCTGGACCTGCTGGTCACACTGCTTCTGATCCAAGCCAGGATGCCATTGGCCTTCTTGGCCACCTTGGGCACACTGCTGGCTTATGTTCAGTCAGCTGCCAACCAACACCCCCAGGTCCCTCTCCTCCTGGCAGCTCTCTAGACAGATTTCTCCTAGTCTGTAGCTCTGCATAGGGTTGTTGTGCCCCAAGTGCAGGACCTGGCATTTGCCCTTGTTAAACCTCATGCCGTTGGATGCAGCCCAGCAGTCCAGCCTGTTCAGATCCCTTTGCAGAGCCTCCCTACCCTCCAGGAGATCCACACTTCCACCCAGCTTAGTGTCATGTGCAAATTTGCTAAGGGTGCACTCAATGCCTTCATCCAGGTCATTGATGAAGACATTGAACAGGGATGGACCCAGCACTGAGCCCTGGGGAACACCACTTGTCACTGGCCTCCAGCTGGATTTAACACCATTTCCCACCACTCTCTGGGCCTGGCCACCCAACCAGTTTTCTACCCAGGAGAGTGTGCGCCTGTCCAGGCCAGAGGCTGACAGTTTCTGTAGCAGAATGCTGTGAGAAACTGTGTCAAAGGCTTTACTGAAGTCCAGGAAGACCACATCCACAGCCTTTCCCTCACCCAGCAGCTGTGTCACTTTGTCATAGAAGGCGATCAGGTTAGTTTGGCAAGACCTGCCTTTGGTAAACCTGTGTTGACTGGGCCTGATCACCTAGTTCTCTTGCAAGTGCTTCATGATAGCACTCAACATCACCTGTTCCATGACTTTCCCTGGCATTGAGGTCAGACTGACTGGCCTGTAGTTCCCTGGATCCTCCTTCCAGCCCTTCTAGTAGATGATCAGACAAAAGACATCTCAAGTAAGATGATAGACGTTACTTCAGTAGCTAGCTATCCCCAGGAAGTTGTGGAGACATTAGGTACCTAGATCTAGGCCTTACAACTGATATGTGGATACTCAAATAAGATACTCTACTATTTTAGGCATCTCAACTTTTTATTAGATCCAGGCAAGAACAAAATTAGATTTTTTCTTTTCATTTTTCTCCTTGGTTAGCAATAGTCCAGGCTACAATGAGCAAATACACTTGGAAGCAGAACAAAGAAAATTAAACACAGTTTAGGTGCTAATATATTTTAAAATCTTAAGTGATAAGATACTGTGAGTTGCAGAATAATTAGAATATAGCCACTTAATGGGGCAGCAGTTCTGATTACGTGCATCAACTACCTCTGTGCTTTGCAAATCTGGAAATAAGTCAGAAATGTCAATTCATTCTAAAAGTGTTTCTGTTTAAGTTAATGGTATGGAAAAATCTAAAAGGCTTGTTCCATCAAAATAATAATCTTAGTTTACCAGCCATGAGGAACTTTTTTGTAAAAGGCTCATAATTTTTTATATGTAGTTTTTTATATATATAGTTTATATATATAGTTATATATATTTGTGCTTATAGCAGCTGATTCATAAGTAGAACACAAAATACTGTAAAGTTTTATTTATCTTATACTTTCAAATTTGCTAAAATCAAGATAAACAGAATGGGCATGTTAAGATTTCTTTCTTTCTGATTAATTTTATGGTGATTCAAAGTGTTTCAGTTTTAAATGAATTGTTTGAATACTAAATTATGCAGCTTTATGATCCAGGAGATAAGCAGAGCTCTAAAGATGCCTCTGAGACTTGAAAGAGACAGCATTAGAAGCTCATTATTCCCGGCACATTTAACATGGTTAAAGTAGGGGAAAATAGCCATTAAGTTAATGTAATAGTTAAACTGCATTAATTTGAAAAACTGCCCAATGAAACGCTTACAGTGAGGGTATATTTTTTAAAATTCTATGGCTTTTTCAAATACTAAAGAAGAATCAAAAACATATGAAGAGTAGTCCTTTTCAAGCAATTTAACATAATGTTTACACTTGAAGAAATATTCAGTTTATCACTCAAATGTGTGTCATAGTATCAACATTTTCTAAAGAGAGAAGAGCAGATGTTAATATGCATAAAAGATGAGTTGAAGGCTACCAGGTGGTAACAGACAAACAAAATAAGCTCCACCTCTCTTTCCTTTAGTCCCTGTATCTTCTGGGTTCTTTCTTGCAAAGAACCCCCCCCCAAAAGTATAATGCAGGATAATCTCCAACTTGTTTCTGCATGGTTTTCGCCCTGGAATTGACCTTGTTAGCCTCCAGGTCGCCACACGGATAAACAAACATGCCCCTTACTCCCCAAGTCAGGCCTGGATGCGAGCATGTGGTTTGTGGGTTTGGGACATGATACTGCTGAATAATCCATCTATCAAACCCATATCCCTCCAATTTAGAGAGAAGGATGTTGTGGTGGACTATGTCAAAGGCCTTAGAGAAGTCCAGATAAATTACATCTGTAGATCTTCCTTTGTCTACTAATGTACTCACTCCCTCACAGAAGGCCACTAGGACTTACCATGCTGACTATCTCATATCACATCACTGTTCTCCACATATCATAGCACAGCTTTCGGGAGGATCTGTTCCACGACCTTTCCAGGTGCTGAGGTGAGGCTTACAGGTCAAAATTTCCCACGATCCTTCTTTCTACCTTTTCTAAAAATATTACCTATTTTCCAGTCACAGGTACTTTGCCTGACTGCTTTGACTTTTCAGATATCATGGAGAGCCAATCCCCTCAGAATTCTTGGATGTGTCTCATCAGGTCTCAGGGACTTAGGATCCTCTGGTGGTCACAAATCTAATCTGAATTTTTATTTCCTCTATTTTCACTTCATATTACTTGTGGTTTAGGTTTAAGATAATGATCTAGAGAGTTTGTACTATTCAGAATTCATAAGGATCTTTAGATGTCATAGACACTTAGGGGTTCTGACTGCATGTGCTGGCATTAGACAAAAGCATATTAATACCTTTACAGATCAATAGACTGAGGGACACAATATGGAGTCCAACAGTCTCAATAGAGGACATATAGAAACAGTTTGCTTTCCAGAATTATATTCCCAGGGCATGTTCTTAAGTGAAGGTACTAAATGGGTAATACGAAGTTTGGAGTTGCTTCCCATGATGTATCCCAGCCTCACTTCATATCTCATAGACCCTGAACAGATGACTCTTAAGATGCTCTTGATGGCAGAAGAAGACAAAAAAATGGTGAAAGAATGATCTCTCCACTCTTAATCTCAGACAAGAGATGAGCACATATGAACTCCTAAAACATGGCAGAAAGCTGATGCAGATCTAAAACAGGGCAGAATCATAGAATCATAGAATCATCAGGTTGGAAGAGACCCACTGGATCGAGTCCAGCCATTCCTATTAAACTCTAAACCATGTCCCTCAGGACCTCATCTGCCCGTGCCTTAAACACCTCCAGGGAAGGTGAATCAACCACCTCTCTGGACAGACTGTTTCAATGCCCAATGACCCTTTCTGTGATAAACTTCCTCCTGTTGTCCAGCCTAAATCTCTCCTGGTGGAGCTTGAGGCCATTTCCTCTTGTCCTGTCCACTGTCACTTGGGAGAAGAGGCCAGTTCCCTCCTCTCTACAACCTCCTTTCAGGTAGTCGTAAAGAGCAATAAGGTCTCCTTTCAGCCTCCTCTTCTCCAGGCTAAACAACACCAGCTCTCTCAGCCGTTCCTCATAAGGCCTGTTCTCCAGCTACTTCACCAGCTTTGTTGCTCTTCTCTGGACTCGCTCCAGAGCCTCAACATCCTTCTTGTGGTGAGGGGCCCAGAAAATCCAGTGTCACTCATTACTTCACTGCTGACAAGCTTTCAAGCAGCCTGGACATACCTGATTTGCTCTTTGCAATGTGCCTTCTCTGAAGGAGACCACCTACTTTGAGTCTCCACATCACAGTGTTTGGGGAAAGAAGAACTCAGAGAAGCTACTCATCATTTACCTTTCCTATCAGCTACAAGAACAGGGTTACCGAGCTCATACTTCCTCCACCCTCCCCCTAAGCAGAGGTGCAAGGCTCAACAGCTGCAAGTATTACTTCTTTGCAAAACCTATTAGAAACCTATGCTGAGTGCGGAGATCAAGCAACTGTCTGAGGAAGAGGTTGCAGGTCTCTGCTGTCAGTGCTACTGATGAGGCTTTGGTAGCACTGGAAATGAAAAGCCCAAGTGCCAAAACTCAATTACTTCAGTTTTAACATGGAGACGTTGAAGCAGAAGTTGGAGAAAAGCAGAAGGGTTATATTCCATCTTTAACTGTTAAAATAAAATAAGCCTTAGAATCCCTGAATGTCCAGGAAAAATTACAAGGATATGCTATGGCACCTAAACTGCACCTGCTGAAATAAACTCAATAGGAATTTTAGCTATAGTTACCCCAACTGGTGTTCCACTTTTACTTGTCAGAGATTCTCAGTGAGAACAAAGTAAAGTTAAAATAAGAACTCAGTAGCTTTAGATTCCATTCAAAGGATAACATTTCTACTACTACAGCAACTGAAAATCGATTGAGATAAGAGCATCCTATAATTTACTGTTCCCAATATCTGCACTGTGCATTGCCTTTCTTGTCTTGGATGCCTTAAGCACTATTGAACTTTACTGCATTTAAGTAAATCTGTGTTTAAAAAAGTGAGGGAAGAAACAAAAGAAAAAAAAATTTGTATTTTCCACTGATACTTCAATATGCTCCAATATTTGCTTGAAGATTTTAACCAGGAGATCTGATAATACCTTATTTCTTTTAAGAAACCTCCAGACTACATCAAACAACTTTGTTGGTTTTTTTTTTTTTTCTGGGAAGATATTTTTTGAGACCAGTTTAAGATTTTTCCACAAAACAGCTACCCGATATTCCATACCATTGGAGTGGCTGTATGAACAAGTGAAAGCTATTTCCTTTCCTTTTCTTCCCACTGTAATTTCTTCTCTATTCTGAATTTGTTGCATTGATTATATGATTAGATGACCTTCACTGGCATGAAATTTGACCCAATTTAAAAAGAAAGAGGAATTAACACTGTAAAGAGCAGTAAATAGCTTTTCATTTATCAACAAACTCACCATGCTATCTCTAACATCAGTTCTAAATAGATGATTCTCTGACATTCTTTACGGTTAAATCTGAACAAAAACAATGCCCTTCCAAATAGCAACAGAGCATTATTCCTATGTAAAATATCTGTTCCCAAATCATTATGCATACACTTAGCATAAAAGTATCATGTTTACAGACAAGTAACTAATGGTTATATCTTGTGAAAAAAACATCCAATCTAGCCTTGAATCTTTGGATTTTAAAGGTTTCCAAGCAGGTACCTTCTTTTTAGTTTCATTCTCTTTAAGACATAGATGCATAAATAATGATATTCAGGATTCCGTACTGCTACAATAATACTGTGTATATCTGTAGCCATTGTTGGCTGCAGTGATAATAATTTGAATAGACAGTTTATTTTTCCTGTGACTTTAGTATTTTTTATTTTCTTTTCAGTCCATTGTCTTGAGTATTATTTGCAAATACTTGCCATGCAATTTACTATATAGCAAAATGGCTGTAAGATCACCCAATATAGCCAAGCAGTGCCTGCTTTCTGAATTTTTTCCATGAAATCTAAACAACTTTCTATTTAATACGGAAATAGAACTTCAATTTATGTTACAAAAATGAAGGAGCTTATACTGGGATTTTGAGTAGTGAAATTCACATTTTTGGATTCCATACTTCTTTGTTCCATACTTCCATGCTTCTTCCATACTAATTAATTCTCCACAGACTGTAAAGTAGCTATGTAAACTAAAGGAAAAGTTATTGTTTAGTCAATTCTAAGACAGTTCATTTTGTTAATTCCTTCTTTCTGCAAAGTAAAGTTCTAGCAGCAACCATTCTCTTTTAGCAATATCTAGCAATGCTGAAATGACATTATGTGAAAAAAAATATTCTACATTTTCAAATCTTACAATATGCACAAGGATTTTTCTTCCAACTGTTCTACTTAGCTTGCAAGGTGATGTTATGCAGATCAGATGACATACCATCAAAGAAGGCAGTCAGGGTTTCAAAGGAGGCTGAATTGTAATTAAATTTGAAAATAAATAATCCATTCCATAATTTAAATACACTGCTAATTGCTTTTTACATTATAAAAGGTTATATTCTTCTCTCTTCAATTAATGCAGTTTCCATTAACAGAGAATATGAGCCCCAAAGATTTGGACAGAGCAAAACATATATGAATCTCTTTAAACTTAAGTACTTGCAAAATACCATTAACTGATGCAAATTTGTCAGTCAATTAGCCTCTTGTGTTGTAAGTGCTTTTAGTATTTGAAAAAAAATATCTCAGTCATTAGTTTTGAATTGAAAATAAGCTTCTGGTATTTGGTTCTAAACTTTTCCTGCCATATCAGAAAGGTTTTCAAAACGAACAATAGGGTTTCTGATTCTGAAAATAGTTATCATGAATCAGGCTGAGGCTGTGTCACCTTTTCTTAAGCATACTTAACACTTCTCACTCATACAAAAACTAGGTTTTCTCTTTCATGTAATTTTGCCAAAATTCAACAACTTGTCATGAAAGATTTTATTCCAGGTGTCTTCTTATGGCCCATCATTTCCTTATCCCTAAAAAATTCAATGAAGTTGTTCAATATCTGGCTTTACAATGTTAAAAATACATTTCCACTTAGAATTATAGAGCATTTCATGTGTTCACACCACAGCTTTCATTGACTTCACTTTGCAGCTGTTTGTACCCTGCACCTGTGCAAATCAGTCTCCAGTGTCTCACACTGTGCCCAGAAATAATAGGAAAACATGCAATTCAACCACCTGTGAAAAATTTTAAATTTGATCCCTGAAAATGTCTTAAAAAAGACATAGCACTTTTCATATCTTACTGCTGGCACATCTCTTCCAGTGCATGCTGGAAATGTAAGACAGGCATCTCTACTCTCAATTTTGTGTATTATTCTGGAAGGACATGTGAGGACTGTTACTGGAACAAGAAATTAGTTAATTCCTCTGCATTTACACTGACTTTGAAGGTGACCTGTTTCCTTGGGATACACATCTGTGTTTCCACCATAGCTGTCTTGGAAGAATCCCCAAGTGGGTCTCATCAGGCATGTTTATAGTATGCTGCAAAACCTTGGTTAAGTTAATTTATCAGAATTTTCAGCTGAAGGCTTAATTCAGGAGAGTCATATCAACCTGACCCCAATAAAGTTCACTGTAAAAGGATTGCTTCTACTTGCCCTAGTTGCCTTTGTCTGAGATTTTACAAACCCTAATGTGTTGGGATATCTGACTTTTTAGAAAACGACAAAGTTGTGCCAGCACAATTTTTTAACGGAGGCAAAGCCTTTGAAGGACTTGGTTTTACTCATGTAATCATTTAAACGAGACTTGTTTTCTCCAAGTCTGCAAGCTTTTCCTTTTGTGATATACAATTTGAAAGGATCAATGGAGTTCCTGCTTTGTGCAGAGAGTCAGCTCTTTTCTTTCTGATATTTCAGTCCAAACTATTTCATCACTTTCTGTGATTACTCCTCATAAGGCATCAGAACAAAACAGATTTTTGCTTGTCTTCTGACTGACTTTCAGTTTGCATCACTCTTTTCTCACAAGAATACATTAATTTGGTGCAGTTTTCCACTTTTTTCATTTATTATTTTAGCCTAGAGAGAAAGAAGGACACATGATTACCCATTGAAATTGCACAACATTCGTTATAATAACACACATAATCTGCACAGAACCACCAGCATTGTAGTTGTGAAACACTAACCCTCAACTCCTATTTCTAGTCCCTCTTTTTTGCTCTAAAACATCCAGTTCAGCACGGGCAATTTTACTACGTACAGATGAAACGCTACATAGCCTAGCAGAAAGATATTTTTATATTTGCTGATAATGCAGGCTTTGTACCATGGTAGAGAATGCATTGCTCTTGATCTCATGTGCCAATTTAACATTTATTAGAGAGCAAGGAGAATTTATATATTCAGTCTTAGTGGGACAGTATAATGTATCACTCTCTTATTTTGATTTTTATTTTGTTTTGTTTATTTTCTTAACTCTCTTAGTTACCTAGTCAATATCGACTTGAAGCAATCTATGACACTCTCAGACGCACTGAACTTCTTAGCAGTAAATATTGTTTTTAGTTGCTTATCAGCTTCAGACATTAAGACTTGCCGAACGCAGTAGTCTAACAAACAGTGGCAAGGCTGCTGTGAGTATGTCCTCCATGTACACACACATACAAACTTGCACACAATACAAATAAATTTACACATGGCCAGCCATGCAGGTCAACATGTTCAGAATACTCTGTGTTCATGCAAACACAAATAGCCTCATCTTTCTGATGATCAGGACAGAACACAGACATATGGAATGCATTAGCATATGCAGTAGCAGGTCTTAGACACAAGATCTGTCCAGACCTCGATCCCAGGTGTCTCTAGCTGTTGGCACCTCCATGCAAGAGTCCCTGAAGTCTGATGCCTCAGTGTAGTTAATGATTCAGAAATTCCCTTGCCTTTGCACACCCACAAATGTGACTACACTACTTCCCTACCACACTATAGATATCTACAGTAAGTGTCCTTAGACGATGTACCCATTAGCAGGTTCTTGGAGTCCCTTGTCTCCCTATTGCCTCATACACACAGACACCCATACAAATAGGTGTCCCTAGTAGATGGTTCAGTCTTTGGACTTCTCCAGTAGCTGTTCACCAATCCCAGTGGTCTCTCCAGTGTCTGGCTTGAATCTCCCCTGCTCCCTCCAGTAGACAATTCTCAGCTATTCATCTCTCTGCTATTTGCCCAGACCTATGGCCACTCCAAAAACATGCTACCAAACCTCTTACCCTGTCAACTAGCTCATCCAGCCTGATGTTTACTAGCAGTCACATGTCAGCACACACACACACACAAGGTACATGTGCTCTGCTTTCTCCAGTAGTTACACCACAAGCACAGAAGACCTTTGACTTATTGACTGGCTCAACATGCTGTCATTCAGACACTCCTCTCACACGTATATACACTGTACATAGTCCCTCATCCAGGAAAATAGTTACAATTGGAGTTAGATGAAAATGCAGTGCATGTTGTAGTGATCAGGCAAAGGACATGGCCAGACAAGTGTACTCACCAGCTAACATGAAGCTGGTCCCTTTTATCCTTATCTTTGTGTTTCCTTGCTTGTTACTGTTCAAAGCATGATAGCCCTTCCATTTCCCTGCCTTTGGTTCATCCTCTAGACATCTCATATTAAAGTCTTGTATAATCCCAAGATGGTCTTCCCTAACATCACACAATGACTACAAAACCTGACAGGCAGTAACCTTCCTCAGCTTGTGAAGTGAGCCAGAAAGGCTCTCCCATTAACTTATCGTGATGTGTGTCACTCCCTGAGCACTGTTTGCTGTTCTCTGGCAGCCCTAGGACAAGCTAGGGCAGAGGCTCCTTTCTCTGATGAGGTTATTGGAATACCCACTTGCCATCATGACTCTCTGCACTGTAGGACTCATGGAAATGAGCCCTTAATCACATAAACTAACACACACTGCTACCTCTTTCATAAAAAGTGGATGACTTCTTGGCAATGGTCACTTTGGGAAATTCAGAGTAATTTTTTTTGGCTTAAATGCAATCTTGATACTAATGACATGTTATAAGGCACTTGTGTCCAATTAACCTTTGATTGCTGGGAGGATTACTGTGACATTTCAGACAGAATATATAGCAACATTGGAACAGATTCAATTTAGTATGTAACATGTTAAAATAAACCTGTGACAATTTAGTTTTACCTAATATGGTGATGTCTAAGCTGAGTACATGGAAATTTATACATGTCCTATTTAGTTGCTCATGCACAAAGGAGAAAAAGCCTCAGAGAGGAGAAGAGTAGACATCCGAGGGCAATCTGATTTGCTGTGGAGTAGGATTCAAGGTACTTAAATCTCTAATAGATTCCTCCCTAGGGATGTGTGTGGATATATATATTTGTAGTTTGTATTTCTTACAATTTTATTGTCTTCAGCTACTTGAACTTTGCCAAAAAAGCTGCGCAAACAGCATTACTGTGTCATCAGGGGAAGAATCTGTGTCAAGTGAGAAGAGTTTTCAGCAGAGTGTTAGGATTTCAGAAAAGACACAGAAGGAGGTGCTGATGATGCATAGTATGCCCCTACTTCTAGATCATTATGACTGTCCTTTTCCCTTGTTCTCAACACAGTGCACTCAATAACATGTCCAGTTCAGCTTCTTTCCTTACTGTCCTGCCATGCTCAGTGTGTCAGGATGATAGCCTCCTAAGACTGACACCTCTAACTGATAGGCACTGGAAGTTAAGAGACAAATGCTAAGCCTTCAGGGTCAGTCCTCATCACCATACACAGAGGGAGTTTGCAACCTTTCTGAAATAATTCAGCAACACTGAAATTATAAGATGAAAGAGAGAAAACAGAATTCTTTATCAAATTCCTAGTTATATTTGGAATCAGATACAGATAAATCAAACAATAACCCGATCATGACATTAAGTTATCAACTTTGCTTCCTGGGATTTTCTGGTTAGTGACAGTCATGTTAAACTATCTTCTGACATGTTTAGTCCAAGTAGATCCCAGTCATTGATGAATTCTGTCCTTGCCTTCCCCTCTTTAGAGTAAATACAGGTTGAAAGGACTGTATTGATTTTACATCTTCTTTCTCAGGTAGAATTACACCAGTAAGTATATATTCTCCCTTAAATCTTTCTGCAATCTCCAGTCCTGATGACTGATTTAATTAAGCCAACTGCTCATTTCTTAACTCTCATCTCCTACAGGAATATAGTTTTGTTTCACAGGAAATCCCTTTTTTCATTCCGTTTAAAGATGCCTTTGAAATGGTGCACTGTACCAGTGAGGATTCACCAGTCTGAATGTGTTTTTCCAGTAAATCTGCCTAGTTCCAGATGCAGCACAGCATATCCTGGCAGATACTTAGATCTTTCCAGACTGCAACTTCTCATTGCTGATTGAAGAACCTAACTTTTTCAGAAAGTTGTTTATTCATCATGCAAACCCATAAATGAGGGCCATGTATAGACTTCATTACCAGGCATTGACAGAGATTAAGAGGTGACGTTATAGAAAAAATATCAGTTGGCATGATAGTGTGTTTTCCCAAGCTGAATCTTGTAGATGGCCTGCTGACGTTTAGAGGAATTCTGGCAATAATGTGAGGTAGTCCTGTAATGTATAAAATTTCTGTTGCTGAAGCCAATCTGCATGTCTGTTGGGCTGCTCATTGCTGGATCTTTGCTGACTTTAGGCTGTACTACAGGCACAAGAGAAACTAAAGAAATGAGGCACATATATTGCCACAATTTTACTGTTCCCATGTGGGTGGCTGTAGTGCAAAATTCCCCTAGTATCTTGCAGCTCAAGTGAGGAAGGAGTTTGCGAGACTAAGTGTTTCTGTATTGCTTCTACCAGGTCACTTCTCTCCTGTTTTCTTGGCACTGTCAGCAGTATGTTTGTGTGGCTATTTCTGTTTTGTTTGCAGTACAGATCTCTGTCTAATCAGTACTGAGATGAAAAGATCAGTCTGTTTTGTGTAGAATGCTGCACTACCTTTAGGGACTGCCTGGAAGGGTCAAGGATGAACTTTTTAATCTTGATGCCTCTGGTCAAGCATTATACATTATTATTCTAGCAATCTTTCCATTGCCTTGACAGAGGAAGAAAGTACTTTCAAGTCTTATAGTCTTTTCCTGCAGAGAGACATGTTCTCCTTTTCTACTAATATCAGAAAATGTGATCCATCCATCATATTTTCAGACACTACCTATCTAAGGTAGATGATTGACAGATTTTGTTCAAAAGAACTTTAGGAAAGCTGAATTAAATCCCTTTAAAAAAAGATAGTGGCCCACAGTACCATTTTGTCCAATTCCTAATATGATATAGCTATTTGAACCTTTTCCTAAACAGTCTAGAACAAAATGGGGAGTTGAATTTGGCCAACTCTGTAGAGAATCACTTGCTCCTCTACTAACTTTGACAATCTGAGAATAGTGTGCATCTATCCTCCTACCGCAGGAAATGCTGGCTGCATTTGAACTGAATGACTCTGGTGGCAGTACACCTGATATTACAGCTTTTACTATAAAGTCATGCTTAAATTATTAATAATTGCATTATTGCCTTAATAAAAGCTGAAGGTACAATAAAACTATGATTAAAGGTCCTTTATGAGAATAAAATTATAGTGCCTTTTAAGCTCTGTTGTTTACTGTTAGGCAATAATATTACTGTGCTATGACACATTTACAGCACTTTCAACCTTCACCATTAAGCTACCGTATAGCCAAGTCTTAGTTTATTTTGAGGTAGTTCTCCATTGTTAAGTGGAACATTGTGCACAACACAGTACTTTGTAGATAGGAAAGCTCTGTGTCTGAGCTTCTCAAACATCATGACAAAGAGGAATGTTTCTTTGAGCTGATGTAATAGTCAAAACAACATAGGAGGAAGAGGAGTGACTCTTCCATAAGAGAAAACACCATTTTGCACAGCATTCTGCTTGAGAAACTGGCTGTAGTTGTCCTGGACAGGTATACTGTCTGAGGTGTAAAAAACTTGCTGAGTAGCTGGGCCCGAAGAATGGTGGTAAATAGACTTAAATCCAGTTGGAGGGTGGTCACAAGTCACATTCCCCAGGGCTTAATGTTGGATCCAGTTCTGTTTAGCATCCTTATCAATGATCTGGATCAAGGAATTGAGTGTACCCTCAATAAGCTTGGAGATGACATTAAGCTGAATGGAGGCATTGATCTGCTTGAATGTAGGGATCTGAACAAGCTGGATCAATGGGCTGTGACCAATGGTTTGAGGTTCAACCAGGCCAAGTGCCAGGTCCTGTGCTTGGACCACAACAAACCCATGCAAAGCTAGAGAAAAGGAGGTTGATGGAAGATCTTATCACTACCTGAAAGGAGATTGTAATGAGGTGATTGTTGGTCTGGTAGCAAGTGATAGAACAAGGGGAAATGGCCTCAAGTTGTTCCAGAGGAGGTTCAGATTAGATAGGAAAAATTTCTTCACTGAAAGGGTTATCAGGCAATGGAACCAGCTACCCAGGGAAGTGGTTGAGTGACTATCCCTGGAGGTATTTAAAAAATGTGTTGATGAGGTGCTCAGAGATTTTATTTAGCAGTGAACAGGTATGGTTGTATTCAATGATCTCAAAGATCTTTTCCAGTCAAACGATTCTATGAGTCTAAGACAGAAATCTCCTGTCAGAGGATTCTGTCTCCAGATGAAGAGTCTTGAGGTGGTGGACAGCAGTCAGATGGACAGCTAATGTATTTCTGCTTTAGTAGGAGTACTATTAAAAGAAAGACAGATTTATTACACTACTTATCTAGTTTCCCATTGTAAGAAGATACTGTAAGACTTATTTTTTCACACGTTACTGCCAAATGTATTTTCCTCCCAGTATATTACAGGTCAGACTTCAGTGGAGAGAGTTCTATTGCAACACAGTGATGAGCACAATTGCCTGTATAACTGGTATAACTCTAAGTAATAAGTTTTTCCAGCACCTTCAAAAAATTTTGGTAAACTTTATTCTGTTAGTAAAATAAATAAAGCTTTTATGTCCACACACACAAAGAGGAAGCCATAGAATTACTCTTCATTCTTCTTCTATCAAAATATATGAACTCTTATGTGTATTTGATTCCTGACAATTCTGCTAAGGAACGCTGAAAAAATAGTAAGAAGTCAAATATTCGATTTGTTGAAAGTTCATAATCTTGACAGAAAAATACCTTTATTACTAGTGTTTTCTATGTACAGGATATTCATATCTGACCTAACAGATTGCATAGCACAGAGGCTCTTGCTACCTCTCAGCAAACTAAAACAACCACGTGAAGTGAATAGTCCAACCATATAACCTTAGAGCTCTTAATATTAATTGACTCTGGCTTTTAGCTCGTATTTCTCCCTTCTATATTGTAGTTTATATTGCACATAGAGACTTAAGTAGACAATCTATCTGAATATGTCATGTTTCTATTTAAAATGACAGCTTTTCTTAGATAAGGCAAAAAAATCTGTGGAAATTGTAATGACAAAGATATGGAATTTCTTTTAGCTTTGAGTGATGGTAAGAATTTATCATTTAAGAGACAGGTATAATTTTCTAGCTTTGTTTTCTGTGTTACACATCAACATTTGCAGCTGAGTCCAGCATTTTTCTTCTCCATATGTCACAAATAAGGTCCTTCTGCATCAACGTGTCACACTTGCTCAGTATATTTATGATTACTTCAGAACTGATGAGTTTGACATATGTTGCCACATTTTGTCATTTCTCTTTCTAATATTTCTCAAGTGCATAAACTAGACAGGTTTTTACTTTTGTTGAGAGTGGAAGCAATGCCTCCCAACTAAGATAAGAAAAAAATCTAAGAGGAATTGCACTCATGCACAGAAATTGGTAGAGACATCAGACAGTAAATTTATATGACTAGTATTTACCTACAGAACTTTTCCTTGGCTTGCCCCAAACCTGTTTTGTCCACCAAGGAAGGACCCACTGCTGCCGTCTCATTCACAGAAAGCTCCAGTCTCCTAGAGTCTGCATCTTCACTGAATTTGCTTAAGATTTTTTTTGTGTCCTCCCACTATTCAATATCAATATAAAAAGGGGTGTATGCCCTGTAATACATATATGGAGAGATAATGCTACAAGGAAAGTAAATCCTACAAACAAACTAGCAGAAATCAAACCAAGACTCAATACTTTTTTGCAATAAAACCTGGAGTTGATCTGATGCTTTTATCCATGTGTCCTGAGTTAACTGTTAAAATTTACATGCAAGTCTCAGCTACATGCTGTTCACAAGAAGAAAGATATGTTGTAAACGAAGGACAATAACACATATTTTAATTTCCTGACACCTAGAATAAAAATTTTGTCCTTAATGAGATCCCTGTTACAAAGAACAGTCCTTTAACTGAAGTGTTTAGGAAATAACAGAATATTAACAATTATAATTTCAAATGTATGAATTATCATAACCAATGAGACTTTGTACCAACACCACACTAGCAAAGTGATGCTGAATGACCCTTTCCACCCTGAACTGCCCAAAACTACATTTCTTTTCATAGCCCAGACATCTTGTTCTGTGTGAGGATGATAAAAGGTCAATTGATGCATGTGTGCAAAATTTTTTGCTTGTTGCACATAACTTGCAGGTGTACAGAAATATATAGAAGGAGAAATCAGTCAAACATATGTTTTTATGCTTAATATAGCCAAGTTTTTCTAAGCCAGATCCAGTTACTAGGCTGCTCAGACACTGTGAGTTTCAGAAGAGACAAAAATCAACAGGATTTCTCTGGTTCCTCACATGCTCCCATTGCTCAGCCTTCACTGAGCTGATCAGAATCTTTCTAGTAAAATGAAAACATGCAAATATTTTCATTACAGCTGAAATTTTTCTATAACCAACAGCTAGAACACTACTCTGATGACTGGGGACAAAAGTAAAGGCTTATTCTGCCTTCTTTAGAGAAATGCCAGTTCAAAAATTTAGGAGTTAAGCACAGCAGATGGCTTCCATGACTAAAGCCAGCTCTCTAAGCATCGCATGTTATAAATACACTTATTAAACAAAACTACTCGAGTTTTGCTGTTGAAGCCTAATACTTTGATATAGTTCCATTCCAGTGTAAATGTTTGAAAGATATTATTTTTGTTCCAAGGCAGAACAAAAATATGTTTCACAAGTTCTCCTGATACAAAATTTTCATCCTCCCCAGTCTAGTGCCAGATACTCCTTAAGAATGTGCTTTTAAGCACTCTACATCAGTTGAATTAACTTTGACACATAACAATCTGTGGCTTTCAGAAATAACACATAACGAATAAATCTTTTACATAGGTCCAAATGTTGAAGAATTTGGATGAGAGTAATTGCCTAGATAATTTCACTAAGCAACCAAACAGACTGAAGAGCAGAAATTTCCTCTGGAGCTCACAAAGCAGTCAAGGTATACAGAATGTGAAGAAACACCTCTTCTGTTTTCACTACTGCATAAAATGAAGAGGCAGTTGAAAGTGGTAATTTTAGTAAATTCTGGAAGATTAAATGAAGGCAATCATAGAATAAGCAGTGCTCCTTTGTATATAAAACACTAACAACAATCTGCTCTCAAAGATGTAATATTTTCTTATGAACATGCTTTTTTCTCAGAGCTGAGTGGTTTACTAAGAAGTCTGCAGATCAGCATCTCTGTAGCCCTCCTACAGCTGTAGCATTGAAATATGCTTATAAAAAGGATTAGATGTAAATAAAGAAATGGGACTTACCCATGACCTTCTGCAGATATTGAAAAGTGTAAGGAAATATTACTTTAAGCCATAAATGTACAGTAGAGAGAATGCCAAGAGAATTAAACAACCATCTGGTGTAATTATTCAAGTTCTCTAAAAATAGTTTGCATGTGAATGTGACACCATATTTCCCTATATAATTTAGAGGTTTGAATCTAAAGGAAAATTGCAGAAAATCACAGGAAATAAAGGCTACTCTTTTTTAATGCAGATTAATGTATTTTTTTAAAATAAGAAGGCACAGGGGAACTGCAGGGAGTGGAGGGGAACTGAGGGTTAGAAAGGAGTGTAGTATTGGTACTTTGAAAGCAAAAATATGTGTGACAGCTAAAACTCATCTGAATTTATAACAATCCTTCTTTCATGTCCTGGTGTTTTCATCATACTGTTAAAAATGTTTTCAGATTGTACAGTTATCAGGTGAAGAATCGTGAAGATTTCAAGTCCTGTAATTTTCTGAATAAATGATGTAAACAAAAAAATGGATGTGGAGTAACACAAATATTGATAAAAAGGCATTTTATCACAGAAACAAATAGCTCTGCTTTGAGAAGTGGTAATTGTGCATAGAAGGCTATTTACTGTCCCAGCTGCAAGAACCTACTCATGTTTCTGGAAGCATCAGGCAGTTTTAGAGAGGAGAAACAATGCCTGGCTTCAGCAGCCACTCAAACATCATCAAAAGTTTTTTAGTAAGGCACAGAATGAAACGTATTTGAATATTGTTTCCAGCAATGCAATAACACATTAATTAGTAGAAACTTGTCCAAAGATAAGCTGAAGGAATTCTTCTCCCATTCTTAATTACAGTTTGTGTTCTGTTACATTAGGAAATAAAATACCCATTTATAACACAGGCAGCACTCTGCAGAAAAATACTGCTGGGCAACAGGAGAAAAATACAACAGAGGTATTTTTGAATGATAATATGTGACTAATGCAGGTAAAAAAAGAATTTATAAAGAATCTGAAGCTATTCTTCTTTACTCACATATGATAACCAGTAATACTGCACATAAATTACCAAACGTGTGACGAAAACTAATGGATATTGATTGCGAAATAAATACCTACAGTAAGTGTTGGTTGATGCACCATTTCCCAGGACTGTGTACGTGGAGGAGACTATACACACCATTGTTTACTCTGAGGGCCAAGTTTCCTATATAAATATGAGTAATAGCAATGTGAGCTAGTTGTAACTCCCCCATATCAGATGGAGATACCACCTCTGTGTGTCAAAAATTAGACAAATGTTATCTCAGTAAAAAATGTTCAGAATGAAAACTACCGCAGGAGCCAAGAGTGGATATGAAAACAACAGGTCAAGATTCTCTTACTGCATTTTAGTGTATGAAAGCACCATTTGCTTCAGTTTCACTCCAGGAGATGCAAGAGTGTTTGATGTCAGTTCTCCATTTCATCTTCAACTTTTCAGTTGCCATCTAAAGGTTTAACAGTCTGGTTTTAATATTCTCAGAAGCCTAGCCAATAGAGAGTCAGTATATTCATTCTAAACCAGTTAAGTAGCAATTCATAGCAGGGAGGCAGCCTCCTAATAGGGTTAGTGGAAGGAAGACCTTAGTACGTTAAAGTCATGCCCTTCTGCAGACTGCTTCTAGAAATTTGTTTGGTTGTCAGTACAATTTTTACACTGTACTAGAAAGAGGAAGAGACCCAAGATTGACACACATGGGGACAATGGTATTTTTGTGATTTATTCTTAGAAAGTCAGGTTGCTATATATACATATATATATATATATATATATATATATATATACACACACCTCCATTATATATATATATATTTTTTTTTTTACTAAGGGAATTCAAACTAATTAAAGAAATTCCACCGGGGTTTTTTTTTTTTTCTGTCATCTGCTTGGCTAAGACCAGTGCCTAGGAGACAGCAGTTCTATGGGATAATATTATGTCTACGCACACATGTAAAATGACTAAAATGAAGTCATTTCCTTTTTACAAGGTTCTGTATAACATTATTATAAATGTATTCATTAGCTGCTGTGAGTTACTTTCTTAACACATGATGTACATACTAGAGTTCTTTAGAGAAAAATTGTATGTCTATAGTAGAAGGCTTAGATCCATTTCACCAACATTTGAAATAGTTTATTTATCTAGCAGAATTCCTTTTGTTAGTATCAAACATTTGTTTTTAAGACATAATTGTTTTTTTCAGGGAAAAAATGTTGAAAGTAGTGGATGTTTTAGAAACTTATTAATGTTTTAGAAACACACAATGCTGTATTAAAAGTAACATTAGGGTATTATGTCTGAAGAGCAAAGAACAATTCAGTGGTGTGTTGTCAATAGAATCATAGAATGCTTTAGGTTGGAATATACTTTTAAAGGCCATCTAGTCCAACCCTCCTGCAGAAGCAGAGACATCTTTCATAGAATCATAGAATCTCTAGGTTGGAAGAGACCCACGGGATCATCGAGTCCAACCATAGAATCATCTTTAACTAGATTAGGTTGCTCAGAGCCCCATCCAACCTGACCTTGACTGTTTCCAGAGGCCTTCACTACCAACCTGGACAACCTGTTCCAATGTTTCACCACCCTCATTGTAAAAGCTTTCTTCCTTACACCCAGTCCCATCTTTCTCGTAGGCTCCCGTTAAGTACTGGAAGGCCACAATAAGGTCTCCCTGGAGCCTTCTCTTCTCCAGGCCAAACAACCTCAACTCTCTTAGCTTGTCTTTGTAGGAGAGATGCTCCAACCCTCGGATAATTTTTGTGGCTCTCCTCTGGACTTGCTCCAACAGCTCCATGTCCTTTTTGTGCTGAGAACTTTTTACTGCAAAGGCAATATAATCACCACGTTGACAAAAAAAAATTACAGCCTTGCATGTGTAATATGATGCCCCCTTCATGATGCAAAACTGCTAACAAGAGAGCTGAGCCTAATGAAGGAATAGTAGCACCTGATTTTGAATCTAGCCAACTCTGAAGGAGGCATACTTTCCTCTTTCTGTACACTATTGAAATGGTGGGGTGCTGTAAAAGCTAGCTGCAGCAAACAAGCAATAACAGATGTCATTTCCTTCCTTGGCTTTACAGAACTCATCAGAGTCTAAAATTCAGTAGAAGTCTAAAATTCAGTTTGGAAACAATTGCCCATGTCACATAATACCTGTAGTATGGGGACTATATCCATGTGTATGAGGCAAGGGTATAAATTATTACACAAAGTTTTATTTTCTCTTGAAGTAATTTGAATAGATATTGGAATAAAATTCAAGATAATGATAACTTGTCTTATAAAATGTCACAGTCTTAACCTTATACATCTAGAATAGGAATCTGAAGTAACATTTTTAAACAGGAGAAAAGTAATTTAACTGATGTGAAGAATTCTCTATATGCATTGATTTGCCTGCATAAAGTATCGTCCTTGAATTATTTTCCTAAATAAGGAATAACTCTCACAAAAACTGGAAATCATCCATTCAGTGGTATCTGGGCTCACTGTACTGTCTTGCTGAGGTATTAGAAATACAAAACCTCAAAATGGTATCTAAAAGAATCAATATATGCTTCATACTGCCCAGCAGATAACAGTGAGGACACTGAGGTCTTCATTCCCTATGTTTACTGCCCTGGTGTTTCTGCCCATAACCATTTCTTCAAATAATTACTTTTGGTGGTACTGTCACTTATAGCCCTTTGATATAATTGCAGGGAGAACGAGAGATTTGAATTTTGTTAAGAATTAAAATTAGGAGCTGGCCCAGTCAGAGACAGAGATTAAGGTTTCAGGGATTAATTCTTTCCTTTTGGCATGGGACACAGTTTCATAATTTGGATGAATTTTTATCAAACTTCATCTCCTTTATTTGGAGATCATTAAAACGGCAATTTCTTTCAATGCTCTGTGGTGCTTATCTGTAGTTCATGATGAGAATGCACCTGTGAAATGACATGCTGTCATTCTGTTCAGACAACCTCTTCTGTAGTTGCATAAACCATTTTTCAGGTTGGTCTCTTCTGAAAAAGGGTTGTACCACATCAGGAGAACCCCAAACTATGTGCCTCATGGATAACACAGAGACAGCCGAGAAGGTGCACTCAGAGGATTTCACTGAGTCCTAGCTCTAAGGCTGTGATAAGCTCCATTATCACTGACAGGAGTTCAGTAGCATGCTTTGTTATACATCAGCCACTGAAATAAATTATAGTCATTGAAGAACAGCAAAACTCAGGCCTGTTCTAATTTTAATTTTCTATAGAAAGTTCATGTTGTTCTTTAGTTTGCCACGGGCAAGTCTCTTCAAACACACAAAATACTAAAGATGTAGTATTATTGTTTCTTCTGTGAGATCATAATAAATCAAAATTTTGCTCTATTCAAAGAATATTATGTTAAATTATACCTCCTCCCTTAATTTCAAAAGCTCATTAAGTGTTTACTTACATAATGCCGTCTGTGCTTGATTACAGATGCAGTCTTTCAAAACAATGATACTGCCAATTACATTACCTAAACAGCTGGAAATATATTATGGAGAAAATCCACAGACAGCCATAAGAGCCTGAAGGAGAACTGAGCTAGCAGGGTTCATCGATAAAACTTTAAACTAAATATGAAGGGGGAGGTAGACAGACAAAATCAAGCTTGATAGAAAAAAGTCTGGGAATGGCACTCCACCATCCTAGGGACAGTGTGCTAACAAGACCCTTTGGTCAGTCACCTCAGAGGAAGTGGGGGATAGCACTCCAGGAGGTGGCAAAGGTGCAAAGATTATTGATTGGTTAGCAACCAGTGATCACGCACTGCTGGAGTTCAGGGTCCCAAGGGATATGGGACAGGTGAGGATTATAGCCTGGACCCTAAATTTCAGGAAAGCAGAATTCCAGCTCTTCAAGGAGTAGGACCCCATCAAGATATGGTCCTCAGGGGCAAGGAAGCAGAATAGAGCTGGAAAATATTTAAGGATTAATTCCATAAAGTGCAAGAGTGCACAGTCCCCAGATGTAGGAAATCAGGAAGGGAAGGGAAGAGACCAGAGTGGCTGAGTCAAGACCTGCTTGTTAAATTGAAAGGCAAGAGGGAACTGCACAGGCAGTGCAAGTAGGGAAAGGAAACCTGGGAAAAGTATAGCGCTGCTGCCCAGTTGTGTAGGGATGAGGTCAGGAAGGCCAAGGCACAACTGGAGCTGAACTTGGCAAGGGAAGCGAAGACCAACAAGAAGGGCTTCTGCAGGTATGTCAATCAGAAAAGGAGGGTTAAAGAGAACATACCCCACTGATGGATGAAAATGACCTCTTATCAACAGATGAAGAGAAGCTTGAGGTACTCAATGACATTTTGCCTCAATCTTCACTGATAACCACTCTCCTAACGCTTCCTGGGTCAATGGACACCAAGATGGTGACTGAGGGATAAATCCCCTCCCACTGTAGAGGGGGATCAGGTTCGTGACCACCTGAGGAACCTGAGCATATATAAGTCAATGGGACTTGATGAGATGCATCCCAGAGTCCTGAGGGAATTGGCTGATGTCATTGCCAAGCCACTCTCCAAGATATTTGAAAAGTCATGGCAGTCAGGAGAAGTGCCTGGTGGTTGGAAGAAGGGTAAAATTGTCTTCATTTTTAAAAAGGATAGAAAAGATGACCCTGGGAACTACCAACCTGTCAGCTTCAACTCTGTGTTTGGGAATATCATGGAACAGACTCTCCTAGAAGTTCTGCTAAAGCACATGGAGGTTGGGAGTCTTATATGACCAGCCTAGTAGCTTTCTATACACAGCAGTGGATGTGGGAAAACAAATAGATTTCATCCATCTGAAATCCTGTAAGGCCTTTGAAATCATCCCCCACAACATCCTTCTCTCTAAATTGGAGAGCTATGGATTTGATGGGTGGGCTGTTTGGTGAATAAGAAATTGGTCATAATCAGAGAGTAGTGGTCAACAGCTCAATGTCCAGATGGAGATCATGATAAGTGGTATCCGTCAGGGGTCCATACTGGGACCAGTGCAGTTTAATATCTTCATCAATGAGATAGACAGCAAGATCAAGTGCACCCTCAGGAATTTTGCAGATGACACCAAGCTATGTGTGCAGGTGTCACATCAGAAGGACAGGATGTAATCCAGAGGAATATGGGCAAGCTGGAGAAGAGAGCCTGTGAGAATCTCATGGGGTTCAAGAAGGCCAAGTGCAAGGTTGGGGTAATGCACAGTTTCAACACAGGATGGGGGATGATGTGATTGAGAATAGCCCTGTGGAGAATGACTCAGAGGTGCTAGCTGATAAGAAGATCAACATGAGCTGGCAGTGCACCCTCACAGCCCAGAAGGCCAATTACGTCTTGGGCTGCATCCAAAGAAGCTTGGCCAGCAGGTCAAGAGAGCAGGCCTATTCCTCTCTTGTGAGACCTCATCTGGAGTATTGCATCCAGTTCTGGAATCCTCAGCATAAGAAGGAAATGGAACTATTGGAACAGGTCCAGACAAGGTCCATGAAGATGATTAGAGGGCCAGAGCACCTCTCACACGAGGATAGGCTGAGAGTTGGGGTTGTTCAGCCTGGAGAAGAGAAGGCTCTAAGGTAACCTTATAGTGAACTTTCAGTACTTGAAGGGGTTACAAGAAAGCTAGTGAGGGACTGTCTAAAAAAGACTTGTAGTGATAGGACTAGCAGAAATGGCTATAAATTGGAGAGGAGCAGATTTAGACTAGACATAATGAAAAAATTCTTCACAATGCGGGTAATGAGGCCCTGGAACATGTTGCCCAAGAATCTTGTGGCTGCCCCATCCCTAGAAGTGTTCAACACCAGGTTGGATGGAGACTTCAGATTGGGAGATGTCCCTGCCTATGGCAAGGGATGTGGAATTAGGTGATCTTGAATGTCTCTTCCAACTCAAACCATTCTATGATTCTGTGATTTAAGTACACAATGTACTATGCAGATTTAATGGCTGTAGAAAGAGCACGAGATCCAGAGGCCATGGTAATAGGAAACAAAGGGAACACAAAGAGGTTGTTTAGTGATCTGATGTGGTCCCTCCTGTGAGCTCTACTCCCAGCCCCTAGGATGTTTATGCATTTTTGCAAAGAAGAATCCATGAACAGAATACTGAAGCGGTATGTGAACTGACCTTTTCCTGGACAAAAAAAGTCATGTGCCTCAGGTCTATGAGTTACATTCCCAGTTGCTTACCCTCTACTGCCTCTCCAACCCTCTCAGCCTTGTTTTTCTTTCTGCACAGTTGCACAACTTCAGTAGAAAGGCAGTGACTTCTGTCATCCTTTCCTTAAACCAGGAAGTGAAGACAGAACTTCTGGGATTTGTGAAATGTAGGTTTGACCCTTTTCCAGATAAAGACAACAGAGAAACCAGCTTTGTGTCTCTTGTGAGATTCAGTTGTTAAAGAAGAATTGGATAGCAACACTGACACCTTCCCTTTCAATTGAATTTCAAGAGAGAACTACAAGTCAATATTCAAATCCAAAGTGGTAGCCAGAGCACTGAAGCCCTTCAGGCTGCAAATACCAGTCTTTCATAAACACAACTTCAAAAGTTTTCTGGGCTGATGAATGTTTGGACAGAAGTAAGAATTTCTCTCTGCTTTCAGGCTTTCTTTCTAGTTGGCTGCTTTGCTAAGGAATTCTGAGTTACACAGTTATGATGAAATTTCACAAAGCCAGCTGATGATTGTAAATCCCAGCCAGCAGTCTAACTCTTTCCATCCATGATTCCCAGAACAGACAGTTTCTGGAATATGTCACACCAAGCTCTGGCTGCCTAAGACCTTGCTGCCTTGAGATTTTTTGCTGTCTCTCTACTCTCTCTAATTCAGTTATACCTGTGTCATAGTAGTAGAATCACAGCTGCAGTCCACTATGTTAGTATGTGTTTAGGGGTTTTCTATAGCTGAAACTGGAATTGGAGCAATGAAGTGCAAATTAAAGCTTTGTCCTACTGCCTTTACCTTTGGAAGTAGTAATCACAGGAGAGAGGGAAGACAGTCAGCTGCAGACACAAGTATTTTAATTTAATACATACTTTCCTTGACTACTGATGACTTCAAGCCCTGTCTTGTGCATAGCCTCTGCTGCCAATGCACTGAGAAATTCAACTTGCTACAGTGAATGTATGGCTTAGATGATTTTCCTTTAGCTGATTTTAAGCAAAAGAAACAAAGCTTTACAACTAGTACAAAGTTCCAATTGACCAAAATGTTCAGGAGATTGCCAAATGTCAGGTGCTAGCTGGCCATAAATTTGTTATCATAGAGTGTTATTATGTTTCTCTGGCTGTACAGTCGGTACATTTAGAGAATGGCATCAGAAGTGGCCATTCTTCTCTATATTACTGTCATTGTCATAGCTTTTGGCCTGAGCTGCTGCTGCCAGTTAGGGAAGGAAAATTCCATGATATGAGATAAAGCAGAGCTCTGTTACAGACTAGGGAAAATAACAGCTTTGATTGTTGTTATTGCAGATAAACTGTAGAGCTGGGATACCCTGCTGCTTTCCACAGAATCAGATTAAAAGAATGATTATCTGCAAAAAAAAAAGTACTAGGCTGGCAAGTCTTGAGTAGACGGTGTTGATTTAATGCTGTTAAAAATCACTCAAGAGAATAGAAACTTCAGATAAGACAGAAAAGTGACAAGTGTTGTAATGAGTTGCTGCTTCATTTCTGAGTGGTTTGGACTTTAAAAAGTCACAAACTATTAAACTTCCAGGTGCCTTTCCAAGACAACTTTTTTTCCCAATGTTAAATATAAATTGTAGGAGGAAAGAAGTTCTTGATAATAAGTATGCAAAACCAATAAAAAGAGTATGCTGAACTTGTATACATAGGGATCATTAAAAAAAAAAAAACAAAAACAAAAATTAACTACACTTAAAATAAAAGGCATATTCTTATTTACGCTACATAATCTCTCCATTGGCCTTGTATTTCATCCTTCCCAATACAATTCTGCTTTAGCAAAGTTATTCAGGACAAAATAGTGCTGAAAAAAAAGGTATTGGTCTGAAAGTCATATGAAATGTAATTTCGGCCTCAGCTTCTGAAGCTTTTAGACACTTAAAAACCCTCTGCAGTTTTATGGTGGCATTAAACCTGGCACAGGACATTGTTTCTCTAAAACAGGCTGAAATCTTTGTGAGTGATTAAGGGAATATTGACCATGGCTCAAATCCTCAGTGGTGTTTAGGTGCCAAATGTACATTAAGTAAGATTTAAGTAAAAGGCTTAAATACCTTTGAAGACCTAAGATGATATTTTTATAAAGGCAGTCCCAACTTCTGTTCCTTGCAGCTGCTCAAATTTTTAACCGTAGTTTAATGTTCCTCTCTATGTGAAGAAAGCATTTCACTATCACTTTGGTCTGTTTAGAATGACATCACCTTTGTCATTTTCTATATTTACATATATGCTTGCAGGTGTTGTTTAAGTCATGCAGAATGCCAGAGTAGTCATGGATGTCTTGGTCAGAAACAGAAAATGAGAAAAATCTTGGTCCACCTTTCCCAGTTCAGTGATTCTGCATGTCCCAGCGCCAGGGGAAGAGGTTTCTTTGCACTTTCCCAGTCCTGGATTGGGCTGTGCCCTGCAGTGCTAGTCTGCGTAGCTGCAGGACTAAAGGCAGCACTGAAGATGAACCTCACTCAGCTCTCTCAGCTTTTCCCCAGACAAGGCTGCCAGAAGGCAAACTTTGGAATGCATTGAATCTCTAAGTGCCTTGCAACACTGAACCAAGGAACAAACTACTATTTTTAATTCTGTAATTTGCTACTTAAGTCTATACTAATAGCAATCATTTAAATTAGTTGCCATATTTTAGCTCAGATTTAAAAAGCCATGTGGGAATAATGCAGGCAGAATAAAAAAAATTAATAAAAAAAGGCAGATGCAGAGGTATTGCATAAAACTTACAGGAGAAGCAGAATAAAGCTCTGTAGCCAGGTATTTTGACTTCAGAACAGCAGCTTGTGCACCTAATAATCTTAAAAGAATATGATCTGTTCCACTAAGAGGTGCCTCATGCCCTCAGATTCAGAGAACATGCAATACTGAGCACTGGAGAGACTGAACTTTCACTGGGGAAACTGATCTTTGAAAAACAGAAAATTCAGTCAGTTCTGCCAATCCACAAAGCCAGTTTCTGTAGGTGTGGCCTACAAGTCCCTGCTTATTCAGGAAACATCTCATCCTGCCTGGTATATTCACTCTGAAACTCCTGAAATATTATTTCCTTTCTAAGTCTTTGGAACAGCCAACAAAAATAATCACTAGTTCTCTTTTTGCCTTATCTCAGCACATTGACAATAGCTTTTCAACAATAAATTGTTAGTGGAAATAGCAACCAAAAATACTCAAAAACATTTTCAGCTAGCTTTATAATAAATGTTACAATAAAAACAAAAAAGGGAAAACACTGAGGTACACAATGTATTTCTTTCTCATTTAATTACAGATGTGAATTCATCTGTTAATAAAGGAAAAATTTTATTTCCCAAAATGCAACAGGTGTACAATTTTTTCAGTTGTCATTTTTTACCAATATGACATCTGCTATCTTACCATTCTTTCTTAAATTTTGATATATTTATTTTTTATTTTACAAAAAGCATTCTTGTCAATGAGAACTGGTTGAAGGAAGTGTCAATAGAAATGTTAACATAGAAGATAGAAGATATCAGCACATCTTATACATCCAAGAAAACTAAAAATATTATCAATTGCAAAATGTTCTGAGGTTTTGTAAAGGGTTTGGTTTATTTTCAACAAATAACAATGGTGTGCAAAATAGTTGGCCATCCTCACAGTTTACCCAATGATACAGCTGGATGGTGATTCTCAAAGAAATATTTCATGTGCGACAAAGCATTTGCAGGCAATGACAAAATTAAACAGAAAGTGGTGAAAGTGTCAGTGAGATGGGATGTGTCCAGTAAGTCTGTAACTTTCTTAAGAAATGCCAAAATAGTATTTCTCTACATAGAGCATCTGTAAAAGGAAGGCTTTTATTTAACTATTTATTAAGTATTTATTTAACTAATTAATAAGAAAAAAATTACAAGGGCTCGTGAGGTTTTCTTCATGTCTGTAAAAGAACTAGAAATTTCTTAGCTAAGTATAATCCCGAGAAATGTTTGTCTTTTTTTCCCTAGCTATATTCATTCATCATACCTCAGACAAAGCTTCCTAAATTCTGTCATGCATTAGACCATCACAGCTATAAAAAAAAAAAAAAAAGAAAAGCAATACTCCTGAAAATCTTGTATTATAACACAGAAAAACAGAAGACACACTATTTTGACATAGCTAAGAACAGAGAGGTGCTAGTTCTAAGCAAACAAGCATAGGATCGGTTTTGTAAAGGAGTTTTAAAGGAGCAGATTTACAAAGTTAATCAAAAAAAGACTGTCATAGCTAAGAAAGCACTTTTCCATGTATCTGAGGCAACATTAGTGGAAGGACAAAGCTGAGAAGGAGAAACCTGGAATATCTGAATGTGCTTGTGGAGCTGGTAGATATTGTGCTGGAGAACAGCATGAAGTCGAAAGATAAAGTAGAGCAAGTCATCAGCCTCGCAATAGCAAAGGTTAAGCTGAGTCTGCAGAAAACCAGGTGAGGATCCACATTAGGAAAGCACTTTATTCAGGGAAGCAGATGGGTATGAATATACATTTATGCACTATGTGTAATAAGTGGTAGGTACTTTCAATTAAACTGACTGAATGCAAACTAAATTGAATTCCAATTCCTCAGACTTTCCTAAATAAATATATTTGTA